>QXEO01000379.1:0-600000 GCA_007115705.1 Dactylis glomerata
TGGGGGGGTATAAATTCCCCCCTCTTCTTCTCCAACAGCTAGCTCGTGAAATAGAAGAAGACCACCATTGTTGAGCTCACCAATTCAACTAGATCTCCTCCCTCAACCCACCAAAGCTCTTGATCTTTGGAGAATCGAAGGAGAAGACCATCATCTACATCCTCACCGAAGCGATTTGATTTCCCCTCTCATTTGCTTGAGGGCCCTTGTGTCTTGGGTTTCCTTGTGTCCCAAGACCTTGTTGTGTATTTGATATATTGCTACTTGTTGTTTGACAGCATTGTGTTGTGCTTGGGAGCCTCCAATTCGGTTGTGGATGCGTGCCCCAAGATTGTAAAGGCCGGTTCCGCCTTGAGGAATCCCTTAGTGGAAAGTGAGCTAGGCCTTTGTGGCGGAAGCTTGCACCGGAGAATAGGGTGAGCCTTTGTGGCGTTGGTTAGGCCTTTGTGGCAACCACACCCCTCCAACGTAGACGTACTTCCCCTAAAAGGAAGGAACTACGGGAATTACATCCGTGTCTCCGCGTGCTCCACTCTCGGTTACCTCTATCCTTTATTGCCTTTATATATTGTATCTTGGTTAGCTTGCTAGTTGACATATAGGTAAATTCACCTTAGTTGCATATCTAGAGAATTTACCTTTGTGTCAAGCCTAAATTGAAAAAGAACTAAAATTTGAGTAGCACCTATTCACCCCCCCCTCTAGGTGCCCATACGATCCGTTCAATTGGTATCAGAGCCTCGGCTCTTATTTCGGGCTTAACCGCCTAAGAGTATGGAAACTTCACCTAGTGAGGGCTCGGGTCAAGTTTCCATGGGTGAGTTCAAATCTTTGGAATCATCCATGGCTTCCATGACATCTCAAATAAGTGAGTTGCGTGAAATGATGGCGCAACTCATGCAAGCTAAAACTACTAATGCTTCTCCACCTCCGGAAAAACCCACTACTCCACAAGTGGAGAATGTGGGGATAGATGAGGAGGGTGCCGACAAAAATGGCGATGCTAAGTCGTCCTCCAAAGCCGACGGGAAAGGTGAATACCCGCATTGGTATTCACCCGACCCGCCGGTTCCTCATCCTCATATTAACCATAGAGGTGATCCGCCTAAGCTTGATGCATTAAATTTTGGTCAATGGCAATATCAAATGATCTCTCATATGCGCAGTTCTTGCATCGAGCTTTGGAGGATCGTTGAGGAAGGATTCAAGGCCGTGGATCCCCACAACATGACAAGAAGAGAGACGGTCGATAGCCAACTCAATGCTACCGCTCTTCACATGATTCAAGTCGCCGTGGGATCCAAGGACTTGCCTCACATCCAACACTTCTCCACCGCCAAAGAAACTTGGCAAGGACTCTCCGACGTCTTTGTTGGCAACGAGAGCATGAAGAAAACAAGATATATTGCCTTCTCAAATCAAGCGGAGGGTTTCTTCATGATGGATGGTGAGGATCATCAAGAGATGTATAGAAGACTCAAGGCCATTGCTACCACCTTCAAGAACCTCGGTGCTCACCATATTGATGATGAGTGGATCAAGATGAAGTACATTCTTGCTCTCACTCCATATGAGCCCGCGGATGTGAAGAGTGTTCAAGGAAAGCACAACTTCAATGAGATGACCTCCAATCAAGTGATGCAAGAGATTCAAGCCTACAAGGTTTCCGCACAAAATGCGGAAGATGCCCGTGCCCGTGCCATAGGAATGCAAAGAAGCTCTAATCTTGCATTGAAAGCAAGTGTGGTTGATAAAGAGGTTCCTCTTCAAGCGAATATTGAAGCAAGACTAGAGATGTGTCCCGAGGACATAAGGCATGAGTACAATGAGCACATGGCCTTCTATGGAAAAACCTTTTGGGTTGATCCACACAAGGCTAAATAAGACAATCAAAGAAGAAGCAAGTCAAGTGGCTATCAAAGGAATGACAACAATGGTCAAAGGGTGAGGACTTGCTACAATTGCAATGATAGATTTCACTTTGTTGCCGAGTGCCCTTATGAGAAGAGAGAAGACCATGGTGGAAAGCTCATCTTCAAAAGCAAGACCAAGTCACCATCCAAGAAGCCATTTGTGAAGAAGGGTGGACCAAAGAAGAAACAACCGAAGTTTGTGTTCTTGACTCAAGAAGAGTACTCCGCAAGTGAGAGTGAAGAAGAAGAAACTACAACTAGTGAGATGGCCGCAATGGCAACCACCTCCACTTCCTCAACATCACTCTTTGAATCCCCCAATGAGGACTCTCTTGTCAAGAACGTCAAGTGCCTTATGGCCAAGTCTTCCGAGGTATCACCCACATCTTTCTCTTCCTCTAAGACAAATGATGCTTCCTTGAATGATCTTGCTAGTCTTAGAGTAAAGGAAGAAATTGTTGCTTTTGATGATTATGTGTCTAGTGTAGATGGTGTTCATAAGATTCACTTTGAACGTCTATTGAGCCAATATGGTAAAACTCTTGAAAAACTAGATGAACAAATGAGGCTTGAAAGAGAATATGCTCAAGATATTGCCTCACTAACCGAGTCTCTTGAAGAAGAGCAAGAGGAACGAGCAACTCTTGAAGAGAAGCTTGATTCCATTGAGGAATCTAATAATGAAGTTGTTTCCAAACTCACTAAAGAGCGTGACCATGCTCGTGCTAAAGTTAAAATGCTTAAAAAGGAAAAGGTTGAATTTGGTGTTGGTCATGATATACTTGTTAAGGATTTAGAAGATCTTGACAAGGCTCACAAGGCCTTGAAAAGTGAACACTCTATTCTTACCAAGTCACATGAACAACTTCAAATTCAATTGACTAAGAATAATGTGCCTAGTTCTTCTACTTCTACTTGTGATCATGCAAATGTTATTGAAGAAAATGCTAGGTTGAAAGATGAGCTTGCCAAGTCCTCCATTCCCATAGGTGAGAAAAACTTGAATGACCTTTTGAGTAAGCAAAAGGCATTTGGTGATAAAACGGGGATTGGCTATGTCTCAAAGAAGAAGAAGAAGAACAACAAGAAAAAGAAGGCCAAGCCCGCTCAAGCAAAGAAGGATCCTATTGTGGGTGGCAAAGCCACTCATGATGATCATGCGGGAATTGCTAACCCTCACTATGTTTTATTTCGTGATTATTATGGTGATGTTTATGCAAAATATGTTGGTCCAAATGATGGTTATGTTGCTTGGTCTATTTGGGTTCCAAAGACCCTTGTTGCTAACAAAAGAGGACCCATTGAAAAATGGGGACCTAAAACCAAGCAATGATATCTTGTAGGACTATGCTTCCGGTGGATCAAAATGGGTGCTTGATAGTGGATGCACAAGTCATATGACCGGAAGCAAGAAGATTATGACGGAGATGAGACCAAATGACAATCATATAACCGTCACTTATGGAGATATGTCACAATCCGAGGTATTGGGTCTTGGCAAGGTGGTGGTCGCACCGGATATTTCCCTTGTGGACGTCATGCTTGTTGAGACCCTAGGTTACAATTTACTTTCAGTTCGTGCACTTGGTAAGATGGGCTTTGCCGTCTTCATTGATAATGACATTGTGGTACTCTTGTGGAGCAAGTCTCTAAAGGTCGCTTTCGTTGGACACATTGAAAATAACTTGTATGTGGTGGACTTTTCGGGGAAAACCACTACAAGTGCAATGTGTTTATTTGGAAAGGCCGATGTGGGTTGGCTTTGGCATCGCCGTTTATCCCATGTCAATATGAGAACTTTGCAAAGCCTTCACAAGGGTGGCCACATACTCGGACTAAAAGAGAATGTTTCTTTTGCCAAAGATCGTGTTTGCAGGGCTTGCGTTCTAGGAAAAATGCATGATTCTCCCCACCCAAGCAAGACTATCATTTCTTCCAAAAGGATCTTGGAGCTCCTTCATGTGGATCTTTTTGGTCCTCCCTCTCATGCAAGTCTTGGTGGGAAGAAATATTGTTTGGTGATTGTTGATGACTATTCAAGATATACTTGGGTTTACTTCTTCAAGCATAAGAGTGAGACTCAACAAACCATCATCGACTTTGCCAAGGAAGTTGAACGTCAACATGGGCAAACTATTTTGGCAATAAGAAGTGACAATGGCTCGGAGTTCAAGAACTACACCTTAAATGGATTTCTTAGTGATGAGGGGATTCGTCATCAATATTCCGCTGCATATACCCCTCAACAAAATGGTGTAGCCGAAAGGAAGAACCGAACTCTTATGGATATGGCTAGGTCCATGTTGGCGGAGTTTAAGTCTCCATACAACTTTTGGGCCGAAGCTATCTCTACGGCTTGTCACTCTTCAAACCGGCTCTTCCTCCGCAAAGGCCTAAACAAGACTCCATATGAAATACTCACCGGAAGCAAGCCCAACATCTCCTACTACCGGGTTTTCGGGTGTAAGTGTTTCTTTAAAAGAAAAGGAGTTCGTTTAGGTAAATTTGATCCAAAAGCAATAGAAGGTATTTTTGTTGGTTATGGTGCCGAATCCCACACTTATAGAGTCTTCAACAAGTCCACCGGACGTGTTGAAGAATCTTGTAGTGTGGTATTCGAAAAGAATGACGGCTCCCAAGGGGGGCGAGATGTTGTTTCTTGTGATGTAGATGATGAAATACCTCGAGAAGCCATAGGAAGAATGGGCGTGGGATTTTTCCGCCCCATTGAGGGACACCTTGTGGCCGACCGGGAAGGACTATGCTCTACTCAAGTGGAGCCTTCATCTTCACAAGCTCAACAAGCCTCTCCCAAGGAAGCAACTAATGCACCAACCGAAGAACAAGACAAGGACCTTCATGAAGAAGAAGGGGCACCACCATCCTCTCCGGTTATTTCAACCGCCCCCAATTCTTCACATGACCAAGATCAACCTACTCATGAAGATAATGATGATCAAGGTCAATTTATTGGTCAAGACGGGGACCAAAATGATCAAGATGATCAAGTGACTCCTCCAAGGTCAAATGAGGAGATCGAAGCCCGTCGCAAGAAAAGAGTTGAAAGGGATTTGGAGCTTAAAGGTCATACCCTTGAGAGGGTTATTGGAGATTTAAGAAGCAAAGTGTCAACCCGGCGTCAATTGGCACAATTTAGCTCTCATCATGCTTATATCTCCATGGTTGAACCCAAAAAAGTATTTGAAGCACTTGAAGATCCGGATTGGTTGGATGCTATGCATGAAGAACTCAACAACTTCAAGCGCAATAATGTTTGGGTGTTAGTAGAGAAGCCAAAGGAGTGCCGCAATGTGATTGGCACAAAGTGGATATTCAAGAACAAGCAAGATGAGCATGGAATTATTGTGAGGAACAAGGCAAGATTGGTTGCTCAAGGTTTCTCTCAAGTTGAAGGCATTGACTTTGGAGAAACTTATGCTCCCATGGCTCGTCTTGAGTCCATCCGTATCCTTCTTGCATATGCCACTCATCATAATTTTAAGTTGCAACAAATGGATGTTAAGAGTGCATTTCTTAATGGTCCATTGAAAGAGGAAGTGTATGTTAAGCAACCCCCGGGGTTTGAGGATCTCAACTTTCCTAACCATGTCTACAAACTCCATAAGGCACTCTATGGCCTTAAACAAGCCCCACGTGCGTGGTATGAGCACCTTAGGGAGTTGTTGGTAGACCGTGGGTTTGAAGTTGGGCAAATCGATCCTACTCTTTTTACTAAGAGGGTCAATGGGGAGCTTTTCGTATGCCAACTATATGTTGATGATATTATCTTTGGCTCTACTAACAAAGCTTTTAATGATGAATTTTCAAAGCTTATGACCGATAGGTTCGAGATGTCTATGATGGGCGAAATGAAGTTCTTTCTTGGTTTTGAAATCAAGCAATTGAAAGAAGGGACTTTTATTTATCAAGCTAAATATGTCCAAGACATGCTCAAGAGGTTCAAGATGAAGGAACTAAATGGGGCCGCCACACCAATGGCCACAAAATGTCATCTTGAGCTTGATCCCAATGGTAAAGATGTGGATCAAAAGGTATACCGTTCTATGATCGGTTCTTTGCTTTACCTTTGCGCATCTAGACCCGATATTGTGTTGAGTGTAGGTGTGTGTGCAAGGTATCAAGCCGCTCCTAAAGAAAGCCACCTTATGGCGGTTAAGAGAATCTTTCGATATTTGGTTCATACCCCAACTTATGGGCTTTGGTATCCCAAAGGCTCGGATTTCTCTCTTTGTGGCTTCACTGATTCGGATTGGGCTGGTGACAAGGATGATAGGAAATCAACCTCCGGAGCTTGCCAATTTCTTGGTAGGTCTTTGGTGTGTTGGTCTTCTAAGAAGCAAAATTGTATATCTCTCTCCACCGCCGAAGCCGAATATATTGCCGCCGCAAGTGGATGCACTCAATTGTTGTGGATGAGGCAAACTTTAAAGGAATATGGTGTCAATTGTGACAAAGTGCCTCTTTTATGTGACAATGAGAGTGCTATCAAGATAGCCTATAATCCGGTGCAACATTCAAGAACCAAGCATATTGAGATCCGGAATCATTTTATTAGGGATCATGTTGCCCGTGGTGATATTGAGCTTGCATATGTAAGCACCAAGGATCAACTTGCTGACATATTCACGAAGCCCCTTGATGAAGCAAGATTTGGATATTTGAGGAATGAGCTAAATATCATTGATTCAAGGAGTGTGGCTTGAGCATCTTGCAATTACACCTATTCTTCAATACTTGTTTGGTTTAGGTGTGGGCATGGAGATAGGGGGAGTGCGGTCCTAATTAATTGGGCTATCCCTCCCCCCACAATGCCTATAGTGACAAAATTGTTCTCTTTCTATCATTTTGTGATATATGAGTCTCAATGACGAGTATTGGTCATGGACCCAAGATATATCTTCGCGGTCCAATGCCATAACACTCATACATGGTGGCCTCGGCCACCGACCTCTTCTTTTCGAAGAGTTGATTCATTGCAAATCTTATTTGAGTTTTATTGAGCTTTTTCGTCATTATCTCTATCTTTGAAATGGGAAGGCACTAGCATTGGTTTTTCCAAAGATTTCTTGTGTTTTGCAATGCCAAGTGCCGAGAACCACTCCATGCATGTTTTCTGTCCTAAGCCCACTTATCTAAAGCCAAATCATCCTCTCTTGCATGCCCAGAAATCCCAGAATTCACATTCATCAGGTTTGTGCCATCTAGACCGGCTATAGCCGGTCCTCCACCGGAAATAGCCGGGGTGCGGCTTTAGCCGGCCCACCCGGCTATAGCCGGACTAGGGGTTTCGAGCCCAACTCATTAGGCCGTGGGGGTGAGGGTTTCCTCAGTTACCCCCACGCCTATCCTCCACTCGCTCGAGCCCCTCCCTTGGAACCCGCCGCCGCCGCCGCCATTCACCCCTTCTCCGGCCGCCGGAGCTCCTTCATCGGCCGGCCCATCTCTCCGGCGCCCTCCCTATGGATCAGGGTACCCTCCTTCTCTCTCTCCTCTCTCTCTCTCCCTAGGTCTCTCTAGGGTTAGGGTTAGGTGATTCTTTGGTACCTTGTGTTCATCTGGGATTGTGGGGTCTTGTGATTCCTTCTACATTGCATACACTGAAAATGTTTGACTAGTTTTGGTGGCCTACGGCTGAAATCTCGAATTCATCCATCTGGTCCGGCTAAAGCCGGTGTCAGACCGGCTATTGCCGGCCTGACCGGCTAAAGCCAGCCTGAGGCCGGAAATAGCCGGTGTAGTTCACCTACTACTGTCATGCTTTTTCCTTTTATGCTTTTGCTCTTTGATCCTCTGGCATGCATGCTTATCCTATATGCTTTCTACATATGTGCTGTGTGCAGGTGGTTCTCGACCCAAGAGGTCACGGTATGTTGATCCCTCGCTTGCCCGCCGTCAAGAGCATCAAGATGCCCGTGTGACAGCTGCTATGAAAAAGAAGCGGTTGGAGGAACGGAAGAAGAAATCTCTGTTTGCCAACGTGAGTGATCTCAAGAAGCTGTCCAAGCAAGAGTACCGGGAGTTCCGTGGGCAGAAATTCTACACCATGCCTAGGGACATTGACAGTGCGTCCTTCTACCGGTCAGAGCATCAGCGGATTTTTGAGCAGATTTATGCTACCATGAGCACAAAGGTGTGCCCTATGAAGGTCACCAACATTGCAGCATTGTCCAGAGATGAGTATTTTGCCGATGCTCTTTGGGTCACCGAGAAGCTAGGGTTGCACAAGTTGATGGTCTTCAAGCAAGACTACAACCCTCATCTGATTCAGCAGTTCTTTGCCACATTAGAGTTTGATACTCAGGATGAGGTTGGTTTCACTTGGATGACAGGTGAAGTGAGGAAGTACTCGACCATGTCTCGGTTTGGGAAGCTTTTGGGCTATCGGTTCGATGGCATTCATCGACCTAGAGGTGCCCGCTTGCATCTTGATACCACCGAGTACAACAAGGGGAAGATCCAGTGTTTGTATGGTCCAGGGGGCAAAGCGGGAGAGACTGCAAATCTCCTTCCCCTCTATGATATTTTGCTCCGGATGTTCCGTGCCAACATTGCTCCAAGTGGGGGCAACAATGATTCTATCAGAGGTGGTCTTGTGCATTTGCTCCACCATGCCCGGCTTGTCTTCGAGGCCGGAAGAGATTGTGAAGGGATGGAGCTCGATGTGATGTACTTCATCTTCATGGAGATGAAGATTGCTATGCTTGATAGGAAGATCCCTCCCTTTGCTCCTTTCATCATGAGGCTCATCATTGACAGAGGCATTGAAGGAGACTTTGAGATTGAGGAAGATTTGCTTGATGAAGACTTGGAAGTGCACAAGCCCAACAAGCTCTACAAGAAGACCGCTCATTTGGTGTCTAGCACGTCAAGTGCTTATCCCTCTTCGAGTGATGTGTTGGGTGGCAACATCTATGCTACCGGTTCTAGGAGGAAGAATGCGGATCCACCAAGTGGTGGAATGGCTCAAGAGATGAAGAAGCTCAAGTGGTGGCAAAGGGCTTTGTTTTGCATGAACAATGATGTGCGTCACACTCAATACAAGGACTATGTGGACCGCAAGCACATCCACAAGAAGCAAAAGGATTTGGATGCACGTTTGAGGGCTGTGGAGAAGGGCAAAGGTGCTAGCCATGAAGAAGAGTCCCAAGAGCAAGATCAATCCGAGGACACTTTTTCTTTTGGCAAGTGGAATGAGGACTCAACCTTTGATTGGAAGGAGTTAGCCGAAGTCACCTCCAAGGGCAAGGAAGCCGTTGATGATGAAGATGAGGAAGAAGATGGAGTTGATGATGAAGAGGAAGAAGACGATGACCAAGAAGATGATGAGGACGATGAGGACTTTGATGATGTTGATGAGTGATCTCATGTTGTGGTCTCCCTTTTTGGCGTCTTGATGCCAAAGGGGGAGAAAGTCCCATTTGCATATGTTTCCATTTGGATTTGAGGTTTTCCATTTGGATTTGGTTGGGTCACAAGCTCTTATATCGTGTGCTTGCTTGTGTCCCATGGTTGAACTTATCGTTATCTACTATGTGTTGAACTATGTTTGTTGTGTAGTAGAACTTATGTTTATCGTTATTAATCCTACTTGCTATATCTTGTCATATTATATGTTTGTTGATATATGCTATTGAATTATGATATATATCTTGTGCATATATGGATCACATTATAAAATCTAGGGGGAGTTCTTATTGTTGATGTGTCTTTGTATTCAAATACAAATTTAAAATAAGGCACATAGCAAGGGGGAGCTCCGTCTATATTTTATATAGTTTGAAACATGCAAAATTATGTATTGTCATCAAACACCAAAAAGGGGGAGATTGAAAGAGCATTTCCCGCCTAATTGATTTTGGCGTTTGTTAACAATACATTATCTATTAATGTGTGATTATGCTTTGCAGGATTTAATTATGTTCTTGCACAAGATATTGGGTTTCCTATATCATACTTGATATTTATCATTATCCAAAGGAAATTATTGAGGAAATGGTGAAAATAAGCTCTGGGAAAATTTTCATATAAAGCTGGGCCAGGAAGGCCGGCTTTAGCCGGTCCCAGACCGGCTATAGCCGGACTGCTCGTTTTCGAGAGGGGTCCTGCGCCTCTGGACTCAACCGGCTATTTGTCCGGCTATTTCCGGCTGGGCCGGATATTTCAGGCCGGCTATAGCCGGTGTGAGGCCGGCTTTAGCCGGTGTGGCCGGCTTTAGCCGGACTTAACTCCGGCTATAGCCGGACTTTCTGGCTGGCAACGGTCAGATATTGGGGGGGGGGTATAAATACCCCCCTCTTCTTCTCCAACAGCTAGCTCGTGAAATAGAAGAAGACCACCATTGTTGAGCTCACCAATTCAACTAGATCTCCTCCCTCAACCCACCAAAGCTCTTGATCTTTGGAGAATCGAAGGAGAAGACCATCATCTACATCCTCACCGAAGCGATTTGATTTCCCCTCTCATTTGCTTGAGGGCCCTTGTGTCTTGGGTTTCCTTGTGTCCCAAGACCTTGTTTGTGTATTTGATATATTGCTACTTGTTGTTTGACAGCATTGTGTTGTGCTTGGGAGCCTCCAATTCGGTTGTGGATGCGTGCCCCAAGATTGTAAAGGCCGGTTCCGCCTTGAGGAATCCCTTAGTGGAAAGTGAGCTAGGCCTTTGTGGCGGAAGCTTGCACCGGAGAATAGGGTGAGCCTTTGTGGCGTTGGTTAGGCCTTTGTGGCAACCACACCCCTCCAACGTAGACGTACTTCCCCTAAAAAGGAAGGAACTACGGGAATTACATCCGTGTCTCCGCGTGCTCCACTCTCGGTTACCTCTATCCTTTATTGCCTTTATATATTGTATCTTGGTTAGCTTGCTAGTTGACATATAGGTAAATTCACCTTAGTTGCATATCTAGAGAATTTACCTTTGGGTCAAGCCTAAATTGAAAAAGAACTAAAATTTGAGTAGCACATATTCACCCCCCCCTCTAGGTGCCCATACGATCCGTTCAGGCGGGGAGAAGTAGAGGTGGGGGAAGGGGTCGGGCGGCGACGAATCTAGGTCACCCGAACCACCCTGGGAGCGACACGGGCGTCAATTTATATTTTTGTTTGAATAACTTCAATGGCCGTAGACATAGCATCTATTATCTACAAAGTTACTTTCAAACAAAATATTAAATTGTCTTTCCATTTAAACCTACGTGGGTTGCTCTTATTGGCAATATTATGGGCGTAATCTTCTATGGATATAAGTAACGTTTTTAATCAGTAAAACATTATTGTGATAAACTACCTTTTAGTTATTCTCATGTATTATTTTATTTATTTTCACGCTAAAAGATTGTTGTTTCCCAGGTATTAATTGAGAAAAAAAATCATGTGTTTGTTTTCTCTTAACACAGAGTCCAGGTGATTTACATCAGTGTTTTCAAACCTCGATCACTTGGTATTCCTAAAACAGGGTTTTCATGTAACTAACATGTTTTTTTCCATGTACTCTAGAACTTATAAGAGTCCAGATGATTTACAACTGCAACCAGAAACCGCCCTCGCTATTCGTCTTCATATAGCCCCACAGCCGTATAATTCCGAGGTACTCTAGCTACTCGCGAACCAGCCAAAGACAGGTCTCGTACATATTGACGCAATTCCAATGGCCGCCGATTCCAACGCCGACGCAGCCGCAGCCGCAGCCGCGTTCGAGCTCCTCCCACGAGACGTCATCCCCAACATCCTGGTCCGCCTCCCGGCGAGCGTCCTCCGCCGATTCCGCATCGTTTGCAAAGAGTGGCGAGACGTCATCTCAGATCCAAAATTCATCAAGGCGCAGATGATCCACGGATCACACGCCCCTACCCACACGGTCGTCGTGCCCTCTTGCTCGAAGCGCAACGGGCCAACGGGCAGCGGGTTCCTCTTCGACGAGCACTGGCGACTCGCGGCGAGGTTTACCATCGGCGCATCAGAGGTCATGATAGGCACGTGCAACGGCCTGCTTTGCTTCCGCGACATACCACAACAAATCATCAGGATCGTGGAACCCTTCACCGGTGAGGCTGTCACCGTGCCAGATCCGTCACATTGGTACGCTGTGTCCTACTGCTTCGGATTTGATGCCACGAAGGGGCAATTACTACAAGCTTTAAGCTTGGTCGTGAGTGGCTGCAGTGAGGGCGTCCCCGACACGTGCATTTAGCACCGTCGGATTTTTATTTTAGACAATCTAGATCGTTCGTTAGGTTTGGTCGGTAACATTTTTTACACTTCGGTATGTGTCTCTTGTGCGGCTGACATTGAGCCCTATTTTTAATTAGTCCACAGGTCACAGCAAGAGGTAAACTTCATAGTGTAAAAACGAACCAGTTTCCCTCGCACGGTCACCCTTCCCGGCTCCCACAGAGGCCCAGACCCGACCCCGAACGTCCCAACCAATCCCATTCTCTTTCTCCCTTCTTCCTCTTCATTTTCTCCCAACCACTAGGGTCCAGCCGCCGCCCTCACTGCCTCCACACCCACCGGCCGCCGCCTCTGACCGCTCAAGGACCGGCTGCCCCTGGACTGCAGAACAGACCCGCTTCCTCCGCCGCTGCTTGCTCCCAGATCGACCGCCGCACCCAGCAGCGGCGTTGAACAAAAGCCGCCGCCGCATCCTAGGAGGAGTTCGCAGCTCAGTCAATGGCGGCTTCATTCCCATATCTCCTCCTGCCGTCTACCGCAGGTACGCTCCCGCGTCGCTCCGTGATTGGGGGAGCTTCTCATTAGATTGATTTCTCTGTGTGGTAGCTGTAGGAGAGAAAGCTCGAATCAGTTCGTGGTCTACGGGCACAGGATTGATTTTTTTGTGGGGGAGGTGCGGGATCGATTAGCACAGGCCGCGGGGTTGGGGAGATGCTAGGGATCTTGCTAATCCTACCAGTAGAACAGGTCGACCTAGGTCCTGTATAATTATTTTGCAGAACAGAACAATTCGCGATGGTTCCCTTGTGAAAACTGGATATATCCTCTGTTTATCTTTTCTACATCTTGCGTTTGCTCCTGGTTGGGAATGTCTGCTGAGCAAAGGTGTTCTACTAGCAAACCGATGCTCCCAGATGATAATAGTCTATGCTCGATTTTGTGTGGTGTTGGGTGTGATTGAACAGCCTGATGTGTTGCAGCACCTACCGGCGTCGGCGACCGAGCCGCCTCTCCATGGGCAGCAACAACAGGCGGCGACCGCGCCTCTCCGCGCGCAGCAGCGAGCGTCGCCGATCATCAAGCCCCGCTTCTCCACGCGTAGCAGCTTCCGGCCCCGATCTATCTGCTCCTCGATCCAGTCCACTTCTCGACGTCCTCCTCTGTCAATTCCACGTCGCAGCCATTTCTCCAATGATGCCTCACAGGGTCTACCTCCGTCGTTGCTGGTAGCAGTGTGTCTTCTGGCTATATAAGCCCGCAGTGCATGGCATGGCGTCAGTCGGTCAGTGCCCCTCCCCTTCCGACTCTGGTGCTTCTTTGAGGCGTGTTCTTGTGAAATTGCTTCAGGTATGTAGAATGTGAGCTCGAGCTTTTGGGCTTTTTGTTCTGGTTCTTGATGGGGTTTGTGCTTTTTTCCTTCAGTCATGTGCACTGCAGGTCTCCTCCAAAACAGAAAAATGCTGAATCACCAAGGCACGGAGTTTTATTTGGGCTGCTGCATTATGTATATTTCAGGTCTAACTCTTCTCAAGTTTAAACTTGATGATAGGAGTTGATCCATGTCATGCTCCCAGCTTTCGATGAAGGGAAAACTTGCTCCTGTTTTGGTTTGCCATGCAATTGTTGGCATGATGGACGTGTGATAGCATGTGGAAGTGATATCTATTATTCTGGAAAATACATTTCATCTCCATCTAGGAAATATCCTTTATTTGGACTGCCAATGTGTTAATCAGTATGATAAGGAGGGTCATTTAGGCTTTAAAGTATGAGGGCCCTTTGCAATATAGTTTGTGTGGTAACATTAAGTTTTCTGAACATTCCACTGGCGTGCAGGGAGAGTTAGTATATGATGTATATCTGTGGCTGTGTTTGCTCCTGGGTAAAGTAACAATGTTTTTATGAATGATTGATCTGTGTGTATCTCCCTATGATCTGATTCATCATATCAATATTGGTTTGTTTCTTCTAATTTCTGTGTGCAATTTCTGTAGGAACTTAAACAATATTGATGTGAAGGGTCTATTACCTCTGAATATTGGTCAGCTTACTGATATGCAGTTATTGTAGGCCCCTTAATTCCATACATGATTAGCTTTTATTCATTATAATTATTTAATTTTCCTTGCCTTGGTAATATTTTAAATTTTCCTTGATGGTTTGTTATCGCTTAAGTTATTTCTTACCTATTATGCTTTTGCAAGGTAAGATTTTAAGGGGCAAAACTATAGTTGTTAACTGAAACTAACCAGAACTGGTGATTTCTATCATGTACATAGTGTACTTTGTATGCTGTTGTGGAGGGTATTGTTTATAGGTGTACAAAGGAAAACTGCACAAGCAAGACCACATGTCCAGGGTCGATATACCCTTGCCCCACACCTATTCCCCAACTTATTCTCGCGTATTTGAGCTATAAAATTTCAAAGTTTTTATACAGGTTGATGTCTTGATGAATGCATCATGCATTTGTTAACTAATATTGTAGATGCGTCATACACATTTGAATCTATGAAATCTAAATTATTGATCTATGAAGTAGCACATGAGTGGCAGCATTTAGCATGTTAACCATGGAAAGCTTCCATACAGGTGTGGTTTGCACTCAAAAATCGAATACAGTATTTTTGCTCTTAACAGAAATATGTAGTATCCTTCCGTGACGAGTTCTTGAATTAGGAGTACTCTGTGCTCAACTGTGTTGCCGGATGCTCTAAAAAACATTCAGTTTTGTGGCATTTAGCATTTGTTTGTGAAGGTCGAAGAACATTATCTCCTTGTGTTATCAGATTTCTATTCATGCTCAGGTTGCTATTCATTTGTGTCTGATTTTGTAGGAACCAGGCAGTACACATTTATATTTCCTGGAAGTGGGGTTCGTCCCGTCCCTCCCGCGGTCGCTCCCGCGAGCGACCCGGGGGGAAACCCTAGCCGCCGCCGGAGCAGCTCCCTCTCCCCGACCTCCTCCTCTCGCCGCCGCCGGAGGGCGTCGCCGGGCAAAGCCCGCGCGGCGTCGGCGGCGGCGGGCCCCTTTTCCTCCCCCGGGACGTGGCGGCGCGGGCCTGGCGCGGCTCGGCGGCGGGGCTTGACGGCAGCAGCTCATCGGTGACGGCTCCTCGGCGACGCGAAGGAGGCGCGTGGGCGGCGCGGATGGCGCACGGTGGTAGGCTGCTGCGTGTGGAGCGGCCGGATGCTGGTGGCGGCGCTTGGCATCCGGGCCCGATTTGGGTCTGGGCGGGCCAAGCGGGCCACGGCTCCGGCGTTGGCGCGGGAACGCGTCGTGGAGGCGCAGCAGCCGTGGTTGTCGGCCAGCTTGGGGGGCCTCCTCCTCCGATCCCAGGCTGGTAGACGGTGGAGCCTGTCGGAATCCTTGATTCCCGGCGGCCTGGTGGCGGCATGGACCTCCGCCGTCCAGTTCCGTGGAGATGGTCATGGTGGACCGATGGGCAGCACCTCCTGCTCCACGGACAGCAAGTTCCGGCTCACCTCTCGACGGCGGTAGGCTAAAGACGGCTCTTTTCTGTGTATCCGATGGTCTCGGGGATTGACGGCAGGGCTGGGCGAAATCCTTGCTTCATGCTAACGACGGCGACGCCTGTGGGCGCCGTAACCTTCTTGAAGGCGTCGTTATAGCCCTGCCCGAGCTTCTCCGCCTCGAGCACCGGGGGAAACCCTAGATCCATCTTCGGATCGGGCAGCGGCGGCGCGGCGATGTCGTTCCCTCCTTGGAGGCGTTGTCTAGGTTGTGCGTGGTATCCTCGGTGCGTTAGTTGGAGCCGGCGTGGCCGCCGCTCAGAGCGTGGCCTCTCAGGGCGCAATGTACACCGTTGGCGACACTTCTTGGTCAGCGCCTCCTCCGGTTTGGTTTGGTCCCGCCGTTCATCTGCCGACTCTTAGGCGCTTAAGGGCGAGCGGTGCGTCGACCTGTGCCAATTTGGAGTTGGAGTCGGCTCTTTGGAGTTTCCTTCGGTTGTGACGCGGTCTAGTGGCCTAGTGTGTTGCCTCCTCGCCTTTCTTAGCAGGAGGCCGTGCAAGGCGAGTTCTTGTCTTTCAGTGGTTGTGGGTTGTGTTGTTGTCCGGGTGACGTTGCGTTTGTATCGGGTTGCCTTCATTGGTGTTGTATCGGCCGTCTTGGCTTCTTCTTCTATGAATCCGATACACCTCCCAGGGTGTATCCTTATTTTTATTTTGTAGGAACCATATCCCTACCGCTAATTGATTAATGATGCCTCCGACGATGTTGGTACGTTGATTAACAATTTCTTAGCGTCAAGTATGGAAAATTATTTGTATCTAAGAAAAATAGAACGTCAATAAATCATACTAATTAGAGCGTGTATGTATCTGTTAGAATTGTCCGAGCAAAAAAATTACAAGCATTTAGAGTACTTGCAGGCTATGATGGTAATGTGTTATTTTCCTGTTGCCTTACATAATTTAGGTCGGTAGTCCACCTAAGGGCTCCATGTGCCACTGATCTTGATGTGTATGGATGCCATTTCTTTCAGCGTAACCTCTTCAGCTTTTCAGCAACAATTTTTCTCAAACAAATTTGTAATTAAGTTGTGCTCTCCGAATAATTACTTTGATTATTGCTTGCAAGTTGCAACTAACCTTTTAATTTTTTTTAGGGAACCTCCTAATGTTAGAAGCTAATATCCTGTAAAATGTTCTCTCAGAGGCAGAATAAGGTACAAATATTTTTTCGAAAGCTTAAGGTAAGTTGCTGCTATGGCTGCAAGACAATTCTCAGTCAACAGTATGCATTATTAGAGCTCTAGACATTGCAACTTCTTTACTTCCGTGACGTAGCGAACAGACAATCTCAGATTAGCAGGTAAGAACCTTAGTTGTAATATCCTTTCCAGCCCTAGATAAGGATTGATAATCGTACAAGTGTCCATCTAAATGGCGTTACATGCGGAAGCCACTGAGTCCTCTATTGTGCATATATAGTTCAGGTCAGATGAAGGATATATCCTCCTCTATTGTGCATATATAGTTCAGGTCAGTTGAAGGGTCCATTTGGCTCACAATGTTGCAAATTTATGTGCTTCACTCGCAATGAAAATAAAATAACTTGCCGAATTGGAGAGGAATAGGCTCTACCATGGTACCATGTTGCAGGTTCAGTACCACACCATATTTTTTACTTGCTTGGAGTGTTCGGTTTTTGATTGCATTAGTGGAATGAACACTCATGAATTTTTTTTCATAGGTTCACAGAAGAAAACTGAATGAGAAAGGAAGGAGGCTTAGTCAAATGAGGAGCTTTTGCATGTTCAGTTAGGAATAGCTTTTAGGTTTTAATAGTTATTTTCCTATGAAATTTACTATCTATCCCAGTGAAAAATATGTGGCTGTGCCACCATGTGTAATGCTTTACTACAACCCTTTTTCATATGCATATCATGTATCTGCTGCATTACTATATGGTATCAATACTGGTATTGACTGTTGATGGTTATTTTATTATAAATTTACCATCTGTACCGTTGACAATTATTCTATGCCAATCTCAGTCTCTTTTATGTGATCTTCTATGTACTTTGTACATTATGTGTGATGCTTTACTACAATCTTTTTTCATATAGATGTGTCTGATGCATTTACTATGTGCACCCATACTGGTAAATATTTGAGATTTTGCGCGATGAACATTCAAAGTATGTGAAACAACTAACATGAACTGAGGCGATGGTACCAAGTTCATTTCATCATAACAATATTTTTCATTACTTCACCAAATTGTTATATACTCATGGTATGGAGACGTTATGTAATCGTTTGGGATAATGAAACTGGCCTGGAACAAATCAATGACATTGTTAGGCGACAATGGGCGGCACTCTATGGGTGTGATGTATCAGTATCACCTATTGCCCAAGAGCCCCCTCCTCTCCATGTACCCGAGTAGAAAGAATCCTAATTTACGGACAACACTTAAACAAATAGAAAAAGTATTATAAGCGATAACAATCTGATGGAACCCACTGTGGAACCGCCCCACTTTCAAACGTTATGTAGGCGGGCGCGGCGAAGCGCGCCGGCCCGTCTATACAAGATCATTCGCAAGCTCGTAACCTTTCATTCATACAATGCCAACTTTGTTGTGTCTCTGAGTCTGTTTACAATCGGAGTAGATAAGAACTGGAGGACCGTGAGCACTGCCTATGTCCCTCCCAGGTGTGTCACCTACAGCAACATGAAGTGCAAGGGCGGAGCCGTGTGCTGGACTAGCTGGAGTTATCAAAATAAACAAGACGAGATTTTGCTGCACGCGCGCCTTGATCTGGCGACGGAGAAGATCACATGGGTCAAGCGTCGGCTCGACGATAGACGACCGATATCTTGCCGCTATCCGCCATGGCAGAACGGTCATCCTTGCATCATCAATATAAAGTGTATTAGCGATGAGTTTGAAGACGGCTGCTGGGCTCCTAATATAGACGCCATGGCACACGAGGTCGATGCTGTGATGACCCTGCCACACGGGTTACATATCCCGAGGCAGCAGGCCCTACAACGGGGGCACCTTTTGCTACTGAAGAGGAGCGGAGCTCTGTATGCTCACAAGATCATGAGCACGAGTATTGGGGCACTTAACATCGGTTCCGAAAAGCTGTTGATTGGAATTGGCGCGGAGGAGGAGCCGGACAAGAGCTCGTCCAATGGCCAATTTGTTTTGGTTCAAGGTAGCCAATGTTCAAGGGCATCGCGTGCGGTCACTTCTTCGGGTATGATGGATATAAGTACGTTCGCTTACGTCCCGACAGTATGTTCAGCTCCCTTAGCGCTCTATTTTGGCACGGCTATGCACTAGCTTATTATGTTTCGTCTCGCCTGCTGAAAAGTTGCACAATATTAAACACGAATGAATGGTCGGTCATGATTTCTTATTACTAGATGTACAAGCGAGCTTCGCCTCGCCTCGCTGTGTGATAGGTTTGCAGGTGTTTTCGTCTATGGCACCGCCGGGCAGAAAATACTTAGACTGTTTAATCTTTGTGTTATTGTCATGCTATGTGTAAACAGGTTTCTAGTACTTTGAATAATATCTTAGTCTTTCTCTCCTGGGGTGCTGGTCTCGTTCTGTGGCCTAGCAAAATATCACAAAACAACATACAGTCAAGGCCAATGCTAGAAGGGCCTCAATGGTTCCACAGCACGTGTTGCTAGCTAGCTTATTTAGAAGGTAGAGTCGATGATTAATCTAAACTCGATCGTTGGCTACTTGCTGGCTAAAAGAGAAGGGAAATAGAGAGGGTTTTAGAGTAAGTACTCCCTCCTATCGAAAATAAATGTTAAAAATTTAGTATAAATTTTATGCTAAGCTAGTATAAAATCATCGATATTTATTTCTGATCAAAGGAAATGCATGATATATCAATCGATCGCAAAATTCATTGAACACCCGGATGAAACGCAACACACTCAATGGCCGCAGTGATGTACGTTCTTTATGATTTGTCTATGACACAAGCTCTCTCCCCGGAATTTTTTACGGAAAGGACCACCTACCATAATGATTTGTCAAAAAGGACCAGCTGACAAAAAAATTGTCAGAAAAGACCAGGTATTGGTGGCGATTTAGACAAAATTAACCCAAACGTGAAACGATTTCAAATAATAAACCTTCGCCGAAACTATTTCAAAAAAATAACCCCTTTTTGCATCGCCATTCACGGTGGCGACGCAGAAGGTTGTGCATCGCCAGGAGGAGTGGCGAGGCGGTGGCGGCCACGCTGGCATGGCAGGGCCCGCAACGCATGTGCGTCGCCACGCACGGTGGCGAAGCAGAATAGGGTTAGGAAAACCCCCCCAGCGCCCGACCCGGCCCCTCTCTCCCTCACTTCTCCCTCCCCACCTCTCTCTCCCCATCCATGGCGGCGGCGGCTGGGACACTTCTCCCTCCTTCCCTTCTCTAAATCTCCAAGAACAAGAAGAATCATTTGCTCAAGATCTTCACCAAGCCCACCAAGGTACTCTCCCTCCAATCCCCTTGCTCTTCTCCCTCTTCCCCTTCTCTAATCCCCTTGTTTGAGGGTTGATTCATGGATTGATATGGTTGATGCATGGATTGATATGGTTGATTGAAATCAATGTTTTTGATGGATGGATTTGGGAATCCTACTTAGTGATTGATGGATTTGTATTGATTTGTATTAATTTGTATGGTGGAGTTGTGATGTGCAATTTGTTTGAACAATGTAGCTTGTTATTTAACTAGCAAATTTAGATTAGTTGTGATGTGCAATTTGTGTGCTTCATAATATGTATGAAATTAGTGGAAATTATTATTTGCATATTATATAGATTTGTTGTAGATTAAATGTTTGATTATGTGCATATATGCTCACATATATGTTAATAGATGAATTTTATAGTTGAAGTTAATTTTAGATGAATTGTATAGTTGTAGATGAAATATTGGAGATATATTTTTATAGAAGAATTGTATGAATTATGTGCATATATGCTCACATTATAGTCGGATTGTTTAGGATGGAGGATTTAAGTAATGAAAGCATTCTCGAGGGTGAAGTTGATGTTCGTCACCGTGCCGATATGATGTCCGAGAAGAAGAAGGTAATTAAAAAACCAAGTACTCAAATGTAATATTGGTAAGCGTGAATTGGTATGTGACACCATGCATGTATGTTTGTCACCGTGCAGATTCTTGGACCATTGCGACTTAGGTACAACCAGATGACATCAACGCCGATGAACTACGATGAGCGGCACACCCCCTACATCCGCAATCTAGGGCTTCTACCGTTCATCCATATGGTCACCCGGACGACACTCAACGTCAATCCTGCCGCGACCACCGCGCTTGTGGACCGGTGGAGGCCGGAGACCCACACCTTTCACCTCAGGACCGGCGAGATGACGGTCATGCTAGAGGACATGGCGATGATACTTGTGCTCCCCATCGAGGGGGCTCCTCTTTGTATCGATACATCCTCTGATGATTGGCGCGGGAAGATGTTAGATCTCATTGGGAAGTGCCCCGGGGATACTCTCAACCAGCAAGGAGTAAAGTTGCGGGTCCCCGCGGGGGCAACTTTCAAATGGATCTCAGATAACTTCGGTACGTGCCCTGAGGATGCCGATGAGGATGTCGTCAAGATCTACGCCCGCGTGTACGTGTGGTATGTTATCACACGGACTCTGTTCAATGACACTAGTGGGAAGACCGCGCACTGGCATTGGCTGAAGGCGCTCACCGTCATGGATAAGAAGTGGAGCTGGGGCACTGCTGCATTGGCTTGGTTGTATCGTCAGGTAATGAGTTGTTTTGTCCACTCCGTACATTTGCTCTCTATTTTGGCTACATTCTTGTTATTGATGTTTGCTTTCATACCTTCTGCAGCTTGACGATGCTTGTTGTAGGACAGAGCCACAAGCTTGTATTGGTAGTTCCCTGCTTCTTCTTTCGGTGTGGAGTTGGGAACGCTTCCCTATTGGACGGCCGAAAATTGGTCCTCGTAAAGACTGGCACGATGGTAACGACCGCCACCGGTATCCCATGTTTGCTCACTATTGGGACCAGCATTCCGAGTTCACTTCTGACCCAGAACAAGCATATCGACAATACACCAACGAGTTTGACAACCTAACCCCTGAGCAGGTAAAAAACTCTATTCCCTCACTCTCTCGTCTCGGGTATTTAGGATCTTCATTATTGGGCATGTTGTAGGTGATATGGCTACCATATGGCAAAGGACCATATTACGGTGACGCTGCCTGGGAGCTTAACCCTGCTTGCATGGCTGAAAGAGTTCTATGGCATATGCGTTGCCCGTTGATATGCATGTGGGCTGTTGAGTATCACTTGACGCAGCGGGTTATGCGGCAGTTTGATCTATATCAAGAGTACCCACCGATGTATGAGGACACGGATCGTATGCTTCACCGGTATGAATCCTTTTTCCGCCGTTGCGCCATTGTGTAATGTAATTCTTGTTTGTTGACAGTGTGCTATCTTATTATGCAGCTATGACAGGATAAAACATCGGAAGACAGATTGGCCCAATATTCACAAGATGCATATCAAGACATTTCAACAACGTGTGACGGAGACTAAGCGGGCAAAAGGAATAAATGCAGCGGACCATTCTGATGAGGGTTTCAACAACTATCTCCGTTGGTTTCAACCTCGGACTCGTTTGCAGCTTCTTCCGGATGCCTACACGGATGACATTTTGGAAGAACCTTTGCCGTTCGACCAGCTTGGCAATCTTGCTTACAATAAGCTTGTCAGAGAGGGGCGCCAAGTCCCTTTTGCTTCATCGATTAACTTTGTGGTAAGCTTGTTCTTCTTTTTGGAATCTCACTACTATCTCTACTTGCCACTTGTGTCTTTACATATTCATATACATGCTAGCGCTCGGAGATCCAGAAGCAAGCTGCTGAATTCGAGGTGGCTTTGGAAATTCCGGAGAACAAAGATGGCTATTCAAGATTGCGAGAATTTGTGAAGGTATGAACATATTTAGACCTTTTGTGAAGGCATGAATGGAGAAAGTAGTTGTTATGCGATCTAGAATAAGTTTGTGAAAGGCATGTTCTTTTGACAATTATTTTCTTCTTATAGCGTCAGGGCCAGAAGTTACGGAGATTAGGAAACCTTCTTGGTTGCCGTGATCCTGAGATTGCATCAACGCCATCGCCGTCCCAGTCTCGGGCCATATCGGCCTCCGCGGATGAGGAATCCACGCCGGAACAAGAGGATGAAGAGGAACAAGAGGATCCCCTACCATCGAAGAGAAAGAACAAAGGTGTGCATAGGGACAAGTACACACCACATGATTTCAAGGAGAAGACAAAGAAGAAGGTGGTCACGGAAGAAGTCTCCGATTCCGACGATGACAATTTCGTGTTGGAGGCACGGAAGAAGATTGCTCCGCGTAGGGGAGGAGGGAAGCGTGGAAGAAAGTAGAAGTTTAGGTTTTATCCTATCTAGCTATATGAACTTGTCATGTTTAGTAATCTCGCTTTGAACTTGTGCTTGTGTATGACGGACACTATGTTTGGCTATGTAATATTTGAACTATGAGCTTGATGTTCGGATATGATCATGTGCTCGAATTTCATATATGATATTGTGTTCTGATATTGATTTTGAGCTTGTCCAATATGATTTCGAACTTGTATATTGATTTTGACCACGATTTCTAGCTAGAATATTGGTTTTTAGCTTATTTCATGCTCCAGGCCTGCGTCGCCAGATAGAGTGGCGAGGCAGCTGTGCGTCTCCACTGCCAGTGGCGAGGCAGAGGCGGCAGCTGCGCCAGAGGCAGCGCGGCAGCCTCAGCTGCGTCGCCACCGTGAGTGGCGAAGCACCCCTGCGTCGCCACCACCAGTGGCGAAGCACCCCTGCGTCGCCACCATCAGTGGCAAAGCACCCCTGGAGCTCGAAAAAAATGCTGAAAACTTTGAAAAAATGCTGAAAACAGCAACTTGTGTCAAAATTTATGACCAACACATAGTTCATAAGCATCACACGTAGTTCACACATAGTTCAAAATAACAAGGTTCACAAATATTACGAAATGGAAGCAAATAGTTCTAAATGACAAGATTCACATGCAATAGTTCAATACATGCCCAAATACACGAATGCTCTACTCGCTCAAACATGGTCCCTTTGCCTTCGCCTTCGCCATGGCCTTCCTCTTCTTCTCTTCTTCTTCCTTCTCATCCCTTATGGCACGCGCCTCGGCAGCCACCCTCTCAAATAGTTCCTTCTTCTCCTTCTTCTCCCTCTTTATCCTTGCGTCCTCCCTTGCTAGGTGCGCCGCCCAAACAGCCTGGCACTGCTTCAACTCACGCGCTTCTCGTTCTCTCTTCTCTTTAAGTGCTTTGGCGCGCTGCTTGTCCTACCACCTCATACGTTCCCGCCGCATTTGCTGCCACCTTTCCCGCTCCGCTTCCTCTTTCTCAGCTTCCTCTTTCAGCTTCCTCTTTCTTTCTTCCACTTTCTTGGCCGCATCTTGTTCCTTCACTCTCCTCAAAGCCTCATTTTGAACATCTTCATCCTCCTTGTGACCTTGAGTTGACCTATGTTCCGTCCCCCTCACCTTTCTCTCCCTCTCCATCTCTACTTCCATGTTGCTTATCTTATCGTAGGCTCTCTTCATTATCTCGTCGTACTCACGAATGCTCTTTATTACCCCCTCCGCAAGCTCCTTCTGACGTTGCTCTTCTCTTTCTCTCCTCATTCTTACCTCACGAACCCTCAATTGTTGATCTTCTTCCATCCTCATTTGTGTTGCCTCTTTCTTCTTCCTCTCGGCCGCATCCATCTCCATCACCTTCCTCCATGACTCATTGAAGGTCTGATCCCCCTCCTTGTTGGCTTGACTCCCCGCCATATCTACAATAAGAGTGGAGATAAAAGTTAGTACACACAATATGTAAAATGTTATCTCAAATTTAGAAATTGTAGAGCACAAAATAAAGTACATACGGAAATGGTCCTTGTAGATATCCTATCATACTAGTTCGATTTACACCATGGACTCCTCTAACACCTAGTTGTCTTCCTCTTTGTTGCATAGGATTACGATAGCTTGGACCACCTCCGTGGCTTCGACCACCTCGGTGACTAGGACCACTTTGTTGGCTTGCAACACTATGTTGGCTACTCCTTTGTTGGCTTGGGCTTGGAACATCTCGGTGGCTTGGACCACTTTGTTGGGTACTCCGTTGTTGGCTTGGACCACCTTGTTGGGTACTTTGTTGGCTTGGGCTTGGAACATCTCGGTGGCTAGGACCACTTTGTTGGGTGCTCCTTTGTTGGCTTGGAACATCTTGGTGGCTTGAACCACCTTGTTGACTACTCATGGGTTGGCTTGCGTTCGGGTCATTTCTCTTGGTTCTTTTCCTTTGGGTACATGTCCTAGCATTGTGTCCATGACCATTACACTTGCCACAACGAGCTCTATCACATGGCTCTTGAAATTGGTCATTTCCTGATTCTCTCGCACCACCACGACCCCATCCATCCATATCACCCCTAAAACGCTTTGTCTGGCGTCTTCCACATTTAACAACCTTCCATGACGGATGGGGCCAGAGTTGGATTCCATGATACTCGGGCCACTGTGATTGGTCTAGGTATGGGTTAAATCTAGGAGCCCATGTTTTCTTGGTCGTCGTGATGGAGAACTCTGACTCTCTCACGGTGAGAGGGTGATTGTAGTCCAAATGACGCACCCGAGCCGCCGTTAGCAAATGCGAGCAAGCAAGATGGACCAAAGATGGCCTCGCACATGTGCACTCGCAAGTCCTTAGCGAGACCTTGAAAGCTCGGCCTCCGTGTTGGACACCGTCGGCCGTGGTTCCTCCGGGCTCATTCACTTGATAAATGAGCTCTTCGTTATCATAAACGGTGGCAACTTCAGAATCTGCCTTACGAGACTGAAATGTCCTCCACTCGTCAACTTTGGGTGGGTACTCGTATTTGTGGTTTTGCGTATTGTCTCCCGCAATCTGCCTTTCCGTTTCATCTGAGTACTTTAAAAAATACTCATTCAACTTGTCGAATGTGTATCGCACAATTGCCGTCACGGGCAATGCACGGACACCCTTGAGCACCTTGTTGAAGCACTCTGCCATATTGCTTGTCATTTGACCGTACCTCCGACCATTTTCATCGTAGGTTCTTGCCCACTTTGTTCTATCTTGGATGTGCCTAGTGAGAAATGCTTGACCCTTAGCATCGAGCTTTCTGTTTGAGGTCAATTTGATGTACAAGTTTGCGAAACGCCGGTCAGTGAAAGCGAGACAACAATCTTGAAGATCATCAGTCAACTCCTTGCTACCACATGCCCTATAGAAGTTTGAACAGAAATGCCTCATGCACCATCTATGGTGCAAAGGAGCATGCCCTGGAATTTCAATATTTACCGCTGCGAGAATTCCTTGATGTCGATCTGAGATGACACAAATTTCCCTTTGTGGCGGTAATACCTTGGTCCTCAAAAGGTGAAAAAACCACTGCCAGTTATTGTTGTTCTCCGCCTCAATGAAAGCAAATGCCAAAGGAACCAAACGGTTGTTGGCATCATTTGCTATTGCAACCAAGAGAGTCCCCCTATATTGCCCGGTCAGAAATGTGCCATCAACGGAGATTACCGGTCTACAATGCTCGAAAGCTTTCACGCATTGCTGGAAAGCCCAAAATGCACGGCCAAATACTCGGACAGTTCTTCCATTGTAAATCCTTGTTTCCTGTCCATAAGGCTCTACCACATGAACCATGCCCGGGTTTGCATCGGCCATTGCTAACAACAACCGAGGAATTCGGTTGTATGCTTCTTCCCAATCACCATACAACATCCTGAATGCAGCTTGCTTCGCTTTCCATGCCTTGCCGTATTTCACATCATAGTGAAAGAGAGCTTTCACAAGCTCCATGACTATTTTGATGCTCATTGTTGGAAGTGACGAGATTTGGTTGGAAAGTCTATATGCGATGAACTCGGAGGTGAGTTGTCGGTGATCGTGCTTTACTGCTTTGCCATCCACTCTCTTTCCGCGACACATGTGAGTTGGCACACAACTTTTTATGCGCCACTCGGGTCCTCCCTTCCATGGTCTTGCACGCACAATCCAAGGACATCGATCCTCCTCGCACTTAACAGTGTAACGCTTCTTCACGTCTGAGTGAAGCACCGTATAGGGACGATGATACTTAACCGAGAAGTCCTTGATCCATTGTTTAAATTCTAGCAAGGTTTTGAATATCAAGCCTTTTGATATACCATTACTCTCGTGATTGCCATCCCGGTAAGAAGTAGGCCTTGGTCCAAGCACTATACCCTCGCCGCCGTCAACC
Organism: Dactylis glomerata; assembly: GCA_007115705.1. Taxonomy (NCBI): domain Eukaryota; kingdom Viridiplantae; phylum Streptophyta; class Magnoliopsida; order Poales; family Poaceae; genus Dactylis; species Dactylis glomerata. Next base: position 26,949 of record QXEO01000379.1, read on the forward strand.
GTGGCTTCATCCGCGAGACTAAGATCACGGAACAATGGTATCCGATGATCTCGCCCCAATACCTTCTCATGGACTTCGGCCTCATTGGCCGTGAACCCTTCCTCATCAACTTCTTCTTCGGGACCATCGTCATCCGAGTCCGATGCATAGCATCGCGAGTACGGGATGTCATGGTCCATGTTTTCTTGCGTATAATACATATCCAAATCTCCAACATTGTGGTCATGAAGCTCAATATCATTGTCATCATCCCAGCACTCATCATCCTCCTCTTCCAATGATAGTGCCTCCTTTGAAATTGGCCTTCCATCCGTCATTTCTTCTTGGTGGTTCGGTGGAGAATTCCTACCATCAACCCGGGAGGCACTCCGGTTCAAGTCCACATGCAAAGTACCACCAACCTTTTTGGTGGCAAATAACTCAAGAGCCTTGTCGAGAGATTCGGCCACCACCTCCTTGTATGCACCCCAACGTTGCTCGGAGTTGATACGCATTATCTTCCAACGGAAATTTATGCCAAATCCGGCGTTGTGCCTACCCTCCAACTCAACAACATCACTAGGGTCCATCCATTTCAAATCTATCCTAACTTGTTCCAAGACCTCGGCGTACGTAGGAGTACGCCCGAACACCAAGTCAAGCTTATCCGGGTCGGGCTCTAAATTGCCTTTCAAATATGCTTCCTTGTCAACATGATGAACATGAACAATTCTCGCCATACCTATTTTTGTATAACAACAATAAGGTAAAAAAAATTAATAAGTACCTATGCCAATATTTACTAACACATCATACTTCATAACAAGAAAACCCTAACCCTAACCCTAACATAACTAGAAAACCCTAACCCTAACCCTAACATAACAACAAACCCTAACCTCACAAACCCTTACCCTAACCTACCAATCTACACTAAAATACTTCATACACATCATACAAGCCAACATTGACCAAATTAACAAGAATCAACATTGCAATTTGGGTGAATCAATTTTTCTAGGGTTTCCAAGATTTGGGGATTCAAAACCAAATATGCAAATTCCAATGGGTCAAATGAATGGCAAATGAGGGAGAGTACCTTAGGAGACTTGGGGAAGGAGAAATCCACGGAGAAAAGCTTCGATTTGAGTGGTTTTGGGTGGGAAGATTGAGAGGGGGAGAGAGAGCAGCCGCCTTTGCTGGAGATGAGGGAGGAAGTGAGGGAGGAGGCCAGCTCGGGGCTGGGCGGGAAAACCTAAACCTAAAGTGCTTCGCCACTCTCAGTGGCGAAGCAGGCCATTGTGCCTCGCCACCCGGAGTGGCGACGCACTATCGGCTTCGGGCCCCACCATGCCGACGTGGCCGCCACCGCCACGCCACTCCTCCTGGCGATGCACCACCTTCTGCGTCGCCACCGTGAATGGCGATGCAAAAAGGGGTTATTTTTTTGAAATAATTTCGCCGATGGTTTATTATTTGAAATCGTTTCAAGTTTGGGTTAATTTTGTCTAAATCGCCGGTATTGGTTGCGGCACGCATGGGCGGTGACACATGTGTCATGCCGCCTGAGCTGGTGGAGGCATCCACCTGCCGCCTGGGCTGGCGGCGGCATGTGGGCTGCCGTCCGTCGCCGTTGGCCGCCGTCATGCATGGTGGGCCATGCCGCCTGGGCTGAGGCCACAGGCTGATGTGGCAGTGGATGACGGCCCTACCGTCTCAAGGCAGAGGACGCATCTGACTGCCCGCATTTCGAGGCACTGATTGATCTGACTCCTATGCTTTGTATGCACCTTTGTATCGATGCTTTTTTGGTTAGGGCTCATACCGCATGCAATATTTGGTGTTTAGCTGGTTTGGCACACAGTTTTGATACATGAGATAGATTGGAATGATTACGAGACAGGAAGCAATGTGCGCCGGTGCTACAGAAACGCTACAATTTCGTGACCAGCGAAAGTGTGATTGGATAAATGCGTGGGAATCTCACTGCTCGACGTTTCTTTATAAGGATGTAGCGCAGCAGAGGCTCGGAACATTTTCTCAGCTTCTCCTCTCTCTTGCGCGTGATCGTGGAAACAATAGTACTATAGCTGGTAATTTGGAGGCATAATTTGATAGCAAGCACTAGTGGAAAATGGGCCGTTGGTCTGGACCCTTTAGTCCCGACCGTAATCTGGGCCGGGACTAAAGGCCCAGCCACGTCGCCCCAAATTCGCCCAACCGTCCGGGAGCCTTTAGTCCCGGCCCGTTACAAAGCTTTAGTCCCGGCCCGTTACAAAGCTTTAGTCCCGGTTTGAGACACAAACCGGGACTAAAGGGCTATGCGGTGTGCAGCCCGCATGTGCGCCCCCTTTAGTCCCGGTTTGTGTCTCAAACCGGGACTAAAGGCTTCTGCCTATATATGGCCGCAGCCCCTCTCCCCTCTCCATTATATTTTTCTTGGATGGAGGAGTGTGGGTTTATGCTAGTTCTCCATTTCATTCCTATGCACTAGAGGTGTTTGTTAAAATGTGTGTTAGAGCGATGCCGCTTCAGTTCACCGAACACAACTACGATATGAGGTGCCCGAGCCACGCTTAAGCCTCTTCCTCTTTATTTCCACTTATTCTAAAAGGTTAGCAACTATATTTCCTCATTTAGACCGTGCGGTACTAATTTTTAGGATCGTGATTGTGTTTGATATACTGTTGTATGACGCAGATGAGCCATCCATGGATGTACGGTGATCGACGCACAGCCGCTTACAGAGAAGGTGTGCATTCTTTTCGAGATGCGGCCGAGGCGAACAAGCATGGTGGTGGCTATATGTTTTGTCCATGTGTTGATTATCGGAATGAGAAGGATTACACTTCCTTAAGAGTCATCCAGAGCCACCTGCTTCGGTCCGGTTTTATGTCGGGCTATAATGTTTGGACCAAGCACGGAGAAAGAGGGGTTATGATGGAAGACGACGATGAAGAAGAGAACGATGATGACACCTACCGATCTATGTTCCCTGAGTATGCTGATACCGCAATGGAAGACAATGAAGAAGAAGATCAGGGTGAAGAACGGGAACCAGATGAGGCCGCTGATGATCTTGGCCGGGTCATTTTTGATGCACGGAGAGGCTGTGACACAGAAAAGGAGAGGTTGCAGTTCGAGCAGATGTTACAGGACCACAACAAATTGTTGTACCCAACTTGTGAAGATAGCCAGAAGAAGCTGGGTAGCACACTGGAATTGCTGAAGTGGAAGGCAGAGACCGGTGTGATTGACTCATCATTTGAAAAGTTGCTGGTACTGATGAAGAAGATGCTTCCAAGAAAGAACGAATTGCCCGCCAGCACGTACGAAGCAAAGAAGCTTGTCTGCCCTCTAGGATTAGACGTGCAGAAGATACATGCATGCCCTAATGACTGCATCCTCTACCGCGGTGAGAAGTACGAGAATATGGATAAATGCCCAGTATGCACTGCATTGCGGTATAAGATCAGAAAAGATGACCCTGGTGATATTGAGGGCGAGCCACCCAGGAAGAGGGTTCCTGCCAAGGTGATGTGGTATGCTCCTATAATACCACGGTTGAAACGTCTCTTTAGAAATAAAGATCATACAAAGTTGTTGCGATGGCACATGGAAGATCGTATGAAAGACGATAAGTTGAGGCACCCCGCTGATGGTCGGCAGTGGAGAAAAATCGAGAGAGAGTTCCCGAGATTTGCAGGTGACGCAAGAAACTTATGGTTTGGTCTAAGTACAGATGGCATGAATCCTTTTGGGGAGTAGAGTTGCAGTCACAGCACCTGGCCCGTTACTCTATGTATCTACAACCTTCCTCCTTGGTTGTGCATGAAGCGGAAGTTCATTATGATGCCAGTGCTTATCCAAGGTCCAAAGCAACCCGGCAACGACATTGATGTGTACCTAAGGCCATTAGTTGATGAACTTTTATAGCTGTGGGCCGAACCAGGTGTACGTGTGTGGGACGAGCACAAACAAGAAAAGTTTGAAGATCTCCCAACAAATATGCGTTACTTGCATACATGATACTTGAATGAAGCAAAGAATGGGAGAACGATGATCGTGGCGCGTGTCCCACGGGAGTACTACGGCCGTCCCGAAGACATCCATATCGACTTTGATGAACTCTTCCAGATGTACAATTGCGACGCCATCGACAAATCTCTTATGAGTTGCTGTTGTCTGTAAGTTTTTCAATTCGTTGTCTACATATAACTTGTTTAGTTATTTCAATTCATTGTCTACATATAACTTATTCAGTTATGACTTGTACTCTATTATGCAGAATGAAGATCCTGGAATGTAAAAGTAGGAACATCATAAATATTGGGTTTATTGACCCAGATAAAATACATATAAAGACGCTAACTGATAACCCCAAGAAGACGGAGGAAAACCTTCTAAGGTTTCTAACAGATCAAAATTACTATGACCACATACTGTTTCCATACAACTTCAAGTGAGGGTCTTACTCTGTTGTGTCCATTCACTTATAAGTGTAATTGATAAGTTACTGACATATATATATACACATGTGCAGCTACCACTGGATTCTGTTGGACATTCAAATTGATAAGGGAAGAGTTGATGCCTTCGACCCATTATCGAGAAACTTGGAACAGTTCCAAAGCCTGCAGAACATGCTCCAAGGGTAATTTCAATCATTCTTGCGCTCTATCGGTCTCTTTCGATGATTTTATGATATATCAAGTAATGAAAAACTTAGCAAATCATTTTCCTTGTCGGGCAGGGTTTGGAAGCGGTTCAAGTGTGTGACTGACGGTATCTCTCATGAGAAGCTGACCTTTAGAGCGGCTTAGATAAGTAGTACGATATACTTCTATTTTCAATACATTTATGATGCTAGATTATTATTTTGATTATATTCTATTCTCGTAAAGTGCGACCAGCAGCCACAGGGGACGCATCTATGTGGATACTACGTTTGCAAGTTCATTCGCATGTTTACCTCTGAGCACAAGGATTACAGATACGACGTAAGCAATAAACATTCACACCTCTATTTTTATCCGTCATTCTTTGTTATCATGATTGACATTCATATTGATCTCCTCTTCTTATATAGTTCACGACCATGCGGGAGAAGTATCTACCAGAGCAACGCGCGATCGCTGTTGCAGTGGAGCTAGCGTCCTTTTTGAGGATAGAACTTATAGATGATAAAGGAAGATTTAGTGTAGCTAGGGGCCATTACTAATGTTAGTGTAATCGAATAGACGGGCTCTAGTCCCGATAATTGTTATCTCCATATAATTGTATATATATACTCGATCGTAAGATAAGTTATCTTACATATATATGCACTAACATGCATGTATGCGTAGAATTATATGAAAAATGTTTTTAAAATTAAGAAAGAATAAAATAAAATACAACAAAAATAATTTGTAGATGCCCTTTAGTCCCGGTCCGTGTTACAAACCGGGACTAAAGGTCCTGGCCCTGGATGCGCTCCGAGGCGCCCACGTGGACACCCTCCAGTCCCGGCTGGTAACCGGGCCGGGACTAAAGGTTTAGCCTTTAGTCCTACCGCTGTAGTCCCGGTTTGCAAACCGGGACTAAAGGCCCTTACGGGCCGGGACTGGAGGCCCTGTCCCCACTAGTGAAGGGAAGATCAAGGGATGAAGCAGTAGAAGCACATTCGTATCAAAGGTAAGATCTTTTAGATGATTAGTTCTATAATTGAATGGTAGTCTGATACTTTCACCTCTATATGTTAGGACTTCGTATATAATTGTAGTTAGGAATGTAACATGTCAATGGAAAATGTCATTTTGATGTTTATTTATATCGACCAATTATTTTGTTATCGAAGTTGTATGAGTCAAATTATAGGAAATATACATGCATTCTAATGGGAACAATGATTGTCTGTGGTAGGTGCATTATAGCATGAATGCGATGTCGCTGTTATCACTATCATCCTCATAATTCACTAACTTTCTTATAGCCTCATCATATGTAGTCGAACGGGGAAACCTACCCGGTACGGGACCAAATAGCATCTTCATCCAGCCAAATTACTAGATGCTAGTAAATATGCCCGTGCGTTGCTACGGGTTTATTAAAAATATTTGTGATCTTTTTTCTTCCCATGATACTACTAATTGTCCCCTTTTGACAATATATGTCCTGCTCATGGCCTAAGCTTTTGGCTGTAAAATATTGACACGAACAAAAATTTGTGGCAAAATTGTTTAACCCCGTGTAGCATACCAAAACAATACCATATTACTCTTTGCTAATACAGATATATCTACCATTAAAATATGTCTAGATATATCAATATTAGCAAAAAATAGTAGGGGTCGGAGAGAGTAACACAAACTATCCAAATGTGCATAATACTAATTCATATAAGATTTTATAACATACATAAATAAAATCATTAATAATTTGGAATAAGTATTGGATCTACTATTAGTTTTTTTTATTTTCAACTAATCTACTATTTTAATTTTATTTTTTTACATTTAATGCACTATTTTAGATTTCTAAATTATATTACTTCTATAAGTACACTGTAAAGTACCTGTATCCGGATCTTCCCTATTCCTATCAGGGCATCCACAATGCATACCCCAGGAGTGTTGCCTCGCAGCTTTAGTTAGATTTGGGTGGTCCAATTTAGGCTTGGATGATATACTTTTAGAGAGGCAGTCTCTTCTGCAGGAGGCTGGCTCTTCAACACTAAAAGTGAAAGGGGAGGGAAAAGGTGAGAGAAAAAGAGAGAAACTAAAGCGGCTTTTGAGAATGAGAGAAAGTTTCATGGGTTGAACCAATATTCTTCACACCTATTGCTCCATTTACTTTTTAGGTTCGTGCTTACATGGGGCAGTAGCATACCACTGCCCCCATTGCTCATGCCCTTGGCACCATGCCTACAACATGGCCAGGACATCCTCCCACATTTCTTCTTTCACCATGTCGGGGATATAACCCCAGGTATACCAAAGTACCCCTTTGTTATGACTAATATATATATTATACAAGTGATTTATATGTGCAGGATATTAAAAAGCAATTATATAGCAAGGTTGGGCCGGATTATACCTTCCTGGGCCGGAACTCAGCAGCTCAGGCCGGCATATAAGGTGGTGGGCTGGCACATAACATCCCCGACCAAGGCTGGGCTGAGACAGCTCCGCCCGGCTGGGCCGGGACATCTCTCCCCGGCATGGGCCGGTGCCCTGCTTCCCCGACTGGGCCGGTTGACCTTCTTCCTGGGCGGGCTAGCTCTCCTCCGTCCCGGCTGGGCCGGCTTCCCAGCTGTCTGGCTGGGCCGGTCGTCCTCCACCCCGGCTGGGCTGGGTATCTTCTATTCGGCTGGGCTGCCGAGTCTCCATCCCGGCTGGGCCTCCCGCTCGTCCACCCCGGCGTGGGCCGCCAGACGCACTCTGCCCCGGCTGGGCCGCTTCGCCCCCGGCTGGGCCGGTTAACCCCCAGCCGGCCGCCTCTCCTTCAGACCGGGCCGGGATGCACCCAGGCCAGATTACCTACCTCGGAAGGGTCTTTCCCAGGCCGACATTTCACGAGCCAGGCCGGGATTTCCATATCCCAGCTGGGTTGGCCTCTTTGCATTATTCCAGCCGGGATGGGCCGGGACAGGACTGTTCATGGCCGGATTACTCCTTCCCAGGTCAGGATTCCTCTCTCTTGGCCGACTTAGCCCCTCCTGGGCCGAGATTTACCTCCTCTGGGACATATTACTCATCCGGCATCGACTCCATCGCCTTGTGCCAGTCCTGGGATGCCTCTAGGCTCGGACTGGCACATCCTCCATCATTATATGCTGGTCTTGGGACGCCCCTTGGCTCAGACCAGCACACTCCACCTCTCCTAGTCAGTCTTATCCTCAGGAGGAGGATAAGACTGATGACATGGAGATCCTGAAGACACACGCTAAAAGAAGAAGACCAAGTACTCCAAGGACAGACATTGATGGGACAAGCCCATGACCATGATGCAGTGCACAGTACCGAGGACGGTACCGTGCTGATGCAGGCTACAGTGTGACAAGACCCCAGTAGTCAAACTCACCTACAGTGCATGTGCACTATGCAGTGGGCCTCACCTTGTCCCCTGGGCACCCTATATAAGGGGCACCAGGGGAACGAGCAGCCCAGCCTCCTTCGGAGGCTCATTCCTCTCTCGCTCCATGGGAGCTCTCCTTCTTGAGTAGCACTAGCTCTTTAGCTCCTACCCAGTGCAGCCTTAGATAGGCAAGATGAATAGCTCAAGGAGCACCATTGTAACTCTCATGTGTAGCTCATATAGATCAGACATGCAGGAGTAGGGGTGTTACCTCCTCACGAGGGCCCCGAACCTGGGTAGCTCGGTGTGTTAGCAGTGTGTTCTGTGTGCGGTCTTCACCGCATCTTCCCTCCTCCGGATCCGCCAGTGTACAATCGGCCCCAACTTAAGCCACCCTGTGGCATATGCTCGTTCACCAGGACGACATTTGGCGCCCACCGTGGGGCTGATCAAGGTGCTGGTAGGAGTACATCCGGACGAGATATTCTTCGTTAGCTCGGGGGCTCGACATCAGCACCGCCTCCGAGCACTACAGGTCTTCTTCAGCTTCCCGGGCTGACATCAACTCGCCTGGGCCAGCATACGGTTGTCCCGGATCTACATCAGCACTTCCGGGCCAGCATATTCATCCCCGGGCCGGCACTCAGCTTCCTCGGGCCGGCATATATATGTCCCGGCCGGCATATTTATGTCCCGGCCGACATATGTGGGCCCGAGGCCAACTCCGGCACTTCCCGGCCGGCATATATCTTTTTCTGGCCGGTATTCTCGCCTGTGGGCCGGAATAAATCAACCTCGGCCTTCCCAGGTTGGAGCTCGCGTTATCTGCGCCAGTGCAGAGATGTTCCGGCGTGGCTGATACGTCTCAAACGTATCTATAATTTTTGATGCTCCATGCTTGTTTTTACACCATTTGCCTTGTGTTTCGTTACACTTCGTGGCATTTTTATGCGATTTCCGGAACTAACCTATTGACAAGATGCCACAGTGCCAGTTCCCTGTTTTCTGCTGTTTTTTTGTTTCAGAAAAGCTACACAAGAAATATTCTCGAAATTGGACGAAACAAAAGCCGAACGTCCAGAAATTCACCGAAGCTTCCAGAGAACCGAAGAGGAGACGGAGTGGGGCCACGAGGGCCCCACACAATAGGGCGGCGCGGCCTGGCCCCTGGCCACGCCCCCTACGTGTGAGGGTGCCCTGGCAGCCCCCTGACGACGCCCCTTCGCCTATATAAAGCCTCGGGACGGAAAACCCTAAAGGGGTCGGCGAAATTTCCAGAACAGTTCCGCAGCTCCGCCGCTGCCGCCGACGAATTTCGGGGGATAGAAGTCTCTGTTCCGGCACCTTGCTGGGACGGGGAATTGCCCCCGGAGCCATCTCCATCGGTCTCCATCGCTGTCTCCGCCGTCTCCATCGACCTCACCGCCATCTCCATCAACCTTGTTGTCTCCTATGATGAGGAGGGAGTAGTTCTCCCCCGAGGCTGAGGGCTTTACCGGTAGCTATGTGGTTCACCTCTCTCTCCCATGATGTGATCTTTATGTGATCGTGAGCTTTGTATCTAGTTGAATTGGTAGATGTTATTATTCAAATATTATGCTACTCCTATGCTTTATTATTGTACTCTCCGGAGATACCTCGTATCATGGTGTAAAGGTGACTAGTGTGTGCATCATATGTATCTTTTTGGTTAATGTCTCTATGAAATGTTGGTGTTTGTTGGAACCATCTAGTGCGTTCATGGTGATAGTGTGGGACAATCTAGTTTGGGTACATACGGACTTTGAGGAGTGCTTCGTAGCCCTACGCATGATTAGTGTTCGTTTTCCATTGGAGAATTGTTTTGAGTTGCATATTGATGATAGTATCTATTGGTTCAATTATGTTATATTTGTTGAGAGTGTGTCCACTAGTGAAAGTATGATCCCTAGGCCTTGTTTCCAAGCATTGCACACCATTTACTTCCTGTTTTGTTACATGTTTGCTCGCAGCGATATTTATTTCAAATTACATTTGCTACTTATAATCATCACAACTACTTGTATTTCACTATCTCTTCGCCGAACTAGTGCACCTATACATCTGACAAGTGTATTGGGTGTGTTGGGGACACAAGAGACTTTCTGTATCATAATTACATGGTTGCTTGAGAGGGATAGCTTTGACCTCTTCCTCCCTGAGTTCGATAAACCTTGGGTGATCCACTTAAGGGAAACTTGCTGCTGCTCTACAAACCTCTGCACTTGGAGGCCCAACACTGTCTACAAGAACAGACGCGTGCGTAGACATCAAGCTCTTTTCTGGCGCCGTTGCCGGGGAGGTAAGGTAAAAGGTACTCTCATCCTCCTGTGTGAGTGCTCGGAGTTATTTCCTTTAGATTCTGCAATTACATCTTTTTGTTTCTTGTTTTTATTTTCACTAGTTAGGCTTAATGGAAAATAAAGAGTTCTTTAGTCTTTTTCCTGAGTTTAGATTTGAAGAGAAAATTGAAAACCTTTGGAGCTTAATTTGCATACTAATAGTGTTGTTAGTACGAATGCTTTAAATACCGTTGTTGCTAATACCATAGAAAACTCTAAGCTTGGGGAAGCTGGTTTTGTTAAGCATGATATTTTTAGTTCCCCAGCTTTAGTGGAGAAAGTTTGCTCTGATGATATTTTATCTCCCCTATGTGATGTTCCTATGCCTGTTACATATGTTAGTGATCATGATTGGGAAAAGCACTCTACTTTTGATATTGAAAATCTTTTTGGTACCAATTCTAAGGTTAATAATTGTTGTACCATTAGTACTATCCATGTTCCTTCTTATGATGATATGTTTGATGAATATGCTTTGCGAAATAGTTGTTCTCTAGCTTGTGATGATACTAAACCTTTAGTTTATGATGGTTATGATGATGGGTATAATATTTTCAGTTCACCTACTTTTGAGGAGAAAACTAGTTACAATTACAATATGCCTCCTGTTTTTGATGATTATGGTGATGAGAATAATTATCCTGTTGAATCTGCTCCTACTACGATTGTTCATGTGTGGAGTATTAATTCCTTTATGCATATGGCTCATGATAGAGATGCTTTATGTGATAGTTATATTGTTAGTTCTATTCATGATGCTACTGAAAGTTATTATGAGAGAGGGAAACATGGTTTGATGGATCTCAACAATATTGAGTTTCCCCTCTTTATGTTCCAATTCTTGAAGTTGTACTTGTTTTGCCTTCCTATGCTTTTTTGCTTTGTGCTTTCATGATTTGTCTCTTTACAAGACTACTTTTCATAGGAAGTGGTTTAGATTTAAATATGTTTCATATTTGCTTTTTGATGCTCTCTTTTGCTTTAAGTTCCTATATAGCGCCTTTGCTTTAAGCTCTTATATGGCGCCCACATAAGCATCTTTGCAAATTACTGCGCCTAGCTCAAAGGCGTTAAAGAAAAGCACTCTTGGGAGATAATCCAATGTTTTTCCTTTCAGTAATTTTTCTTTTATTTGAGTCATGGAAGTTATTACTACTGTAATAACCTCTCCTTATCATTTTTATTTCGTTTTTCTGCCAAGAGAAGCCTCTAATTTGAGTGAGGTAAGATTTGGGGATGTTGCTGTCTTGAAACAGATTTCGGTGCTGCACCGTAAAAATTCGTGAGAATTCTCTGTACATGTTTTGGACCTGCGATTTCTTGTGCATATGACCCAGGTTATATCCAAACTTTCATTAGTTGAACACTTTTTGATTTGAGCAACCGAAAACCCTCTAAAAATTCGACCTTTGTCAGCTGTTCTGTTTTAACAGATTTCTGCCAATATTTGTGTTTGCCGCTTTATCGCTTTCTTTTTTAGTTCTTTTGATCACGGAACTTTTGGGGAAGTTGCTACAGTAGTATATACTTTATATGTGGTGGTTTTGAGTTGAAACCTGAAGCAAAAAGGGGTGATTCATTGTTATGCTTACACTAATGTTGCTAATAAAATTGTGTTTAGTTTTGTATGAAGGAAATTTTCAAGTGTAGGGATTGGAGAATGATGAGATGAGATGAGATGAAGAAGGGACAAAAGCTCAAGCTTGGGGATGCCCATGCCACCCCAAGAAATACCCAAGAAGTACCAGCGTCAAAGCTTGGGGATGCCCCCGAGGCACCCCTTTCTTCATCGGCAAAAATCAGGTCACCTTTCAAGACACTATATTTTTATTGCTTCATGCATTATGCGTTTTTCTTGGAGCGTTAGTTGCTTTTGTTTTCAGTTTTCTTTTGCTTTATCTGCTGCAATAAATGGTTAGATCACATCATATTTCTTTTGGAGGAGATGAACTCGTCTTTCATTTGCTAAGAACACTCCGTTTTTCACTCTTTTCGTTCAACGAGTGTTATCTTTTTTCTGCTACTGCGTTTAGCTTTTGTTTTTCGCCTTGATTTTTGTTCAGATCTTGCTTTATCTTTGCATCAAGGTGTATTTTTTGCCTCTGGACCATGTTGTTTTTCCTCAAAAGATTTGGTTTAAAAAAGTTCGAATGGTGTTGGAAAAGAGAAAAAGATTTATGCAAAAAAGTGGTACAAAAAGGAGCTTGTTTAGACTGCGGCTTAGACTTTTTCATGTCATGCTTGATGTCTTTTTGATAGTATGCTTAGTGCTTTTGCAGTAGCATGACTTGTCTCAAATGACTGAGATGGCTTAATGAGCCTTTGAAAAAATCATGCGTTGTTTTTATCGTTTGGAAGCATTATTTTGGTTTTCTCCTTGATGCTTTATTTGGGTTGACTTGGCGCATGCTCACACATGTTAGACTCATACAAAGTCGCCAATAGCCTCTATGATCATTTAGTTTTTGACTTTTGATGCCATCTTATGCTTCTTTTAATGTTGCTTTGTCGCTTTGCATGATTATGGCCGTTATTGCTCTCTTAGTTGGTCGCTCCCAGTCTTTTGCTAGCCCTCGTCTTGTACTGAGTATGAGCTCTACTCGTGCATCCAACTCCTAAAAAACTAAGTTGTTCCAACGTGTCCACCATACATACCTATTAGCAATTTGCTATGCTAAAGTACATTTGACTTGCTTTTATCTACTCTTCAAATTAAACTCTTACCAGTGTTATGCGAAAATTGGTCAGTAAAGCTCTCACGAACCTGATGGCACACTTTATTTTTCTCGTTCTTAAAAATTTGACATTGTGGCTCTCTTATGTTGAGTTGTTATGCTTACAAGTTGTAAGTTGGAAATTAGCCCATCCATGCTGTCATGGGGTAAGCTTTTGACATTGCACTTCATCTTATTTGAGTTGATATCGTGATCTTTTGTTTATGGATACTCGCGGTGTGAAATAAAATGGAATCTTGTGGAGTTCATGGAGTTTGTATATGTGTTAGAGAAACGCCTGGGCCTCCAATCTAAGCCATGCATAATTCATGGTGGAAATTTGCAGCATGCCCATAGTGGACATTTGACGACGAATCTCAAAATAAAAAGCTATACAAATGGTAAATAAAAGAGATGTCAAGGTGTTCATTGTCTGCTTGTCCTGTCATTTTGATGTGGGCTTGTTCCATGTCATTGGGCACGGAGGTACCCTGTTGGCGGTTCTCGATGATACGCGTATACTTAAAATGACAAGAACTTGCTTGGGACCTAAGCAAAGTAGCACGAGGTTTGGGTACTCGTATTCACGGGACACGAGGTTTTCAACTTATGATTTGTCAAGCATATGCATCATAATTGTACTCGCATTAACTTTAACCATTCAAGATGCTTATGATGGGGGCAATGAGAGCTCAAAGCTGGTAAGTACCATAATTTTTGAAGGTTTACAAAACTAGCAATCACTGCTTCCCTCTGCGAAGGGCCTTTCTTTTACTTTTATGTTGAGTCTCCACCTTCTATCTTTATGCACCATTAAGAGAGCATAGTTGTCATTCTGAGTATAATGTGCATTGTCCCAAAGTTTTCATTGATTGATTCATAATGTTGGTTTCACTTGTTCTCAAATTACTTGTATCTAGTCGCCCTCTTAAACTTGAAGGTGTCCTATGCATTTATGTTTTGCTCTCCATGAAGGACAAGCTGAAAACCATTTGTATGTTTTTCCATATGATTTGAACACACATTTGACTTTCATTGTTTTATTATTCATGATCTTTTGTTTGTGTTCTTTTTCATGTTATAACATGATTGCTAAGTTTCTTATTGTCAAGATTATGTCTTTCATGCCCATGTTTTAAGTTCTTTGATCTCAGCACTCAATGCTTACATCGATGATCAAGATTGTGTAGGTGCATGTCACCTCAAAAATTATTCTTTTGTTATCACTTACCTACTCGAGGACAAGCAGGAGTTAAGCTTGGGGATGCTGATACGTCTCAAACGTATCTATAATTTTTGATGCTCCATGCTTGTTTTTACACCATTTGCCTTGTGTTTCGTTACACTTCGTGGCGTTTTTATGCGATTTCTGGAACTAACCTATTGACAAGTTGCCACAGTGCCAGTTCCCTGTTTTCTGCTGTTTTTGTGTTTCAGAAAAGCTACACAAGAAATATTCTTGGAATTGGACGAAACAAAAGCCGAACGTCTAGAAATTCACCGAACCTTCCAGAGAACCGAAGAGGAGATGGAGTGGGGCCACGAGGGCCCCACACAATAGGGCGGCACAGCTTGGCCCCTGGCCGCGCCCCCTATGTGTGAGGGCGCCCTGGCAGCCCCCTGACGACGCCCCTTTGCCTATATAAAGCCTCGGGATGGAAAACCCTAAAGGGGTCGGCGAAATTTCCAGAACAGTTCGCAGCTCCGCCGCCGCCACCGATGAATTTCGGGGGACAGAAGTTTCTGTTCCGGCACCCTGCCGGGACAGGGAAGTGCCCCCGGAGCCATCTCCATCGGTCTCCATCGCCGTCTCTGCCGTCTCCATCGACCTCACCGCTATCTCCATCAACCTTGTTGTCTCCTATGATGAGGAGGGAGTAGTTCTCCCCCGGGGCTGAGGGCTCTACCAGTAGATATGTGGTTCACCTCTCTCTCCCATGATGTGATCTTTATGTGATCATGAGCTTTGTATCTAGTTGAATTGGTAGATGTTATTATTCAGATATTATGCTACTCCTATGCTTTATTATTGTACTCTCCGGAGATACCTCGTATCATGGTGTAAAGGTGACTAGTGTGTGCATCATGTGTATCTTTTTGGTTAATGTCTCTATGAAATGTTGGTGTTTGTTGGAAGCATCTAGTGCGTTCATGGTGATAGTGTGGGACAATCTAGTGTGGGTACATACGGACTTTGAGGAGTGCTTCGTAGCCCTACGCATGATTAGTGTTCGTTTTCCATTGGAGAACTGTTTTGAGTTGCATATTGATGATAGTATCTATTGGTTCAATTATGTTATATTTGTTGAGAGTGTGTCCACTAGTGAAAGTATGATCCCTAGGCCTTGTTTCCAAGCATTGCACACCGTTTACTTCCTGTTTTGTTACATGTTTACTCGCAGCGATATTTATTTCAAATTACATTTGCTACTTATAATCATCACAACTACTTGTATTTCACTATCTCTTTGCCGAACTAGTGCACCTATACATCTGACAAGTGTATTGGGTGTGTTGGGGACACAAGAGACTTTTTGTATCATAATTGCAGGGTTGCTTGAGAGGGATAGCTTTGACCTCTTCCTCCCTGAGTTCGATAAACCTTGGGTGATCCACTTAAGGGAAACTTGCTGCTGCTCTACAAACCTCTGCACTTGGAGGCCCAACACTGTCTACAAGAACAGACGCGTGCGTAGACATCAGCGGCCCGGTCCGTCTCCGCGCGGGTGGGCTGCTGGCTCCCTTCTCCCGGCCTCCCCGCCGTTTCTCCAGCGGGCTGATCCGGCTCCCGCCGCGGGTCGCAAGTGCAGGCCGCCCCGAGCGGCCAGGCCACGGCTGGGCCTTCGTCCCTGCTCGGCGCATCAGGCCGGCTTCCGCACCGGCTGGGCTGCGGCGGCCCAGGCCGACCGCTCCCTCTGTTTGCTGAATCGCGCCCTTGCCTGGGCCGTGGGCGAGGCAATGTTGCGCGCGTTTTTGCTTTGCGAAATCACTCCCCAGGTACGAGAGATAACTCAGTTTGCCAGCAAATAATCTGACCACTTCTGCATAAGCAAAAATCGGTTAAGTACTAGTAACTTATCCTTCTAGAATATCAGTAAAGAGTTAGTTTTCACTTAGTATTTACCAGTTGGCAGTTCTTAGTGAGTAGTTGTTTGTTTCCCCAGGATTGAGTGTGTCAACCCGGGGGCTAATCAGTTTAGTCAAGTTTGTTATCTCTTTAAGTAGAAAAGAGTAACTCGGGGGCTAGGCATGTGCCTAGCCAGCCAATGCTATACTACTTTTCTAGTTTAAATTAGTATACTTGCTTGCATACTAGCTTTCCAGTTTACTCATGTATGTCTGTTTCCTTACCAATTGCTACACTTATATGCTGCAAATAGTATAGTCAGTATCAGTTTATGTGTCTACAGTCTTATGCAAAGTTTTATCTTGGCATGTTATATGCCGGCTTCATATGCCAACAGTAGCATGTTAATTTCTAAGACTTAGAGGTTATCTCATATCTTAGACTTAGCATCTATTACTGTAAGCAACTCGCTTTATCAAGTTATGTGTCTTTGTGTATATCAGTCTATATACCTGCTACAGTGCTAGAATCAGTATGCCAGTTAGTATGTTGAGTTCAGTATATCTATTTATATGTCAAGTGCTATGAGTACCATCTTGCATAGAGACTACTATTGATTTTTGCTGTGACAAGTCCAGTATCTGTTTTGGCTATTTGCTATGTCTTATATGCCGGCTGTTATATGCCAAGTCTTATATGCCAGTTTTTATATGTTGAATACCATATTCTAGCTACTGTAAGTTTACAGTCATATCAGTTTATATGCCAATCTAAGTACCAGTTTTTGTATGCTCTATGCCAAATCTCGCATGCCAGTTATAGTATACTTGCATTTATATGCCGGCACATGAGTGCCAAATACTTCTTGTGAGCTGCCAAGTTAGCTTATATATCAATCTTAGATGCTTTGTATCAAACTGCTATATCTCAGTCTATATGCCAAGTGCTTTGTTTCATATGCTATATGCCAAATAATATGTGCTATATGCCAAACTCCATATGCTAGATTGCAATATGCCAAATGCTATGACCATTGCTATGTCTTTTAGTATGACTATAGAACAGGTTGGACATCTCATTATATATATATATATATATATCTATTACCTGGCTATGACTCTCCATATTTGCCGTTACAGAGAAGAAATTACTATTATACCACCAAGGCTTCAGTTTATATCTCAGGTTTAAGGTATTTTAGTTTGTCAGCATATCACGGTACCAAGTAATATCTTAAGTAACATGTATTTCAGTATGCCGACATATCATGGCATGAGCAAAATTTCAGTATGCCGACATATCATGGCATCGACCAAAATCCCCAATCACCGTTTATTTCGGTTCGCCAGCATATCAAGGCATCAATCAATAACTCATATCGCCGTTTATTTTGGCATGCCAGCATATCACGGCATTCTATAATCCCTTCAGTCATCGCCAATTCTAGCTTAGTAATATATTGAGACATCGATCTCAAAGCTAACAAGGATCATATCTCTTATCATATCCGGTTTCACAGAGTATCCCGGTTTGGCATGTTAACATAACTTATCATTTTGCATACTCACAAGTGCCAAGTGTTGGCACAGCCCAAGAGGCATATCAGTATACCGGTATTATCAAAGCAGACAATGTCGATGACACATGACCCAAGAGGCAAAGTGTCGATAAATAGTCCAAGAGGCAGAGTAGCCCAAGAGGCAAAGTAGGCCAAGAGGAAAGCCCAAGAGGCAAAGTAGCCCAAGAGGGAAAGTAGCCCAAGAGGCAAGCCCAAGAGGCAAAGTAGCCCAAGAGGCAAAGCAGCCCAAGAGGCAAAGTAGCCCAAGAGGCAAAATATCGATGTGGCCAAAGAAGGCAAAGCAGTATTCCGGCATTGTCGAAGCAGACGATGTCGATGAGACATAGCCCAAGAGGCAAAGTGTCGATATAGCCAAAGAAGGCATAATAGTATTCTGAGATAGCCCATGAAGGCTAGCATATCACGTATGTGAGTTCATATCAAAGAAAGACATTGCCTATGGTGGCATGAGATGAAATTGGCCTGTGCAGGCCAGCATATTAGTTCTATGAATATATGAGTTTGGAACTTTGGTATATTCTTGTTGGAGCCTGTGCGTGACTCTGCGAGTCCCCCACAGCCTCGGGGGCTAGTGTCGGGGATATAACCCAGAGTATACCAAAGTACCCCTTTGTTATGACTAATATATATATTATATAAGTGATTTATATGTGCAGGATATTAAAAAGCAATTATATAGCAAGGTTGGGCCGAATTATACCTTCCTGGGCCGGAACTCAGCAGCTCAGGTCGGCATATAAGGTGGTGGGCCAGCACATAACAGCCCCGGCCAAGGCTGGGCCGGACATCTCTCCCTGTCGTGGGCCGGCGCCCTGCTTCCTCGACTAGGCCGGTTGACCTTCTTCTCGGGCGGGCCAACTCTCCTCTGTCCTGGCTAGGCCGGCTTCCCAGCTGTCCGGCTGGGCCGGTCGTCCTCCACCCCGGCTGGGCCGGGTATCTTCTATCCGGCTGGGCTACCGAGTCTCCATCCCGGCTGGGCCTCCCGCTCGTCCGCCCCGGCGTGGGCCGCCAGACGCACTCCGCCCCGGCTGGGCCGCTTCGCCCCCGGCTGGGCCGGTTAACCCCCAGCCGGCTGCCTCTCCTTCAGACCAGGCCGGGATGCGCCCAGGCCGGATTACCTACCCCAGAAGGGCCTTTCCCAGGCCAGCATTTCACGAGCCAGGTCGGGATTTCCATATCCCGGCTGGGTTGGCCTCTTTGCATTATTCCGGCCGGGCTGGGCCGGGACAGCACTGTTCATGGCCGGATTACTCCTTCCCAGGCCGGGATTCCTCTCTCTTGGCCGACTTAGCCCCTCCTGGGCCAAGATTTACCTCCTCCGGGACATATTACTCATCTGGCATCGACTCCATCGCCTTGTGCCAGTCCTGGTACGCCTCGAGGCTCGGACTGGCACATCCTCCATCATTATATGCTGGTCTTGGGATGCCCCTTGGCTCAGACCAGCACACTCCACCTCTCCTAGTCAGTCTTATCCTTAGGAGGAGGATAAGACTGATGACATGGAGATCCTGAAGACACACGCTAAAAGACGAAGACCAAGTACTCCAAGGACAGACATCGATGGGACAAGCCCATGACCATGACGCAGTGCACAGTACCGAGGACGGTACCATCACTACTAGGAAAACAGCTACCCGTAGCGCACCTATTAATACTACCCGTAGCGCATGCCCCCGCGCTGCCACTACCACGCCACTGGTATCGAATTACCCGTAGCGCACCACCACCGTGCGCTACGGGTATCTTATTTACCCGTAGCGCATGCACCTAGTGCGCTACGGCTAATGTCTAGTGCGCTACGGGTATATGATTTAGTGGTAGCGCACCACCTACAACATGTGCTACGGGTATATCACAACACCAGCAGCACATCCTTTGACAATGCGCTACGGGTATAGGACAACACCAGCAGCGCATCATTCGACAATGCGCTACGGGTATGTTTTTTCAAATTTTGAAAATATAGCCATTTATACTGCCAGATTATAGTTTTTATACAGGAAATTGCAGAAATACAAGATTACAAGAAGTATACAGGAAAATGCAATATATTTAGTATGAAATAGACATGGAATATGAATCTCATTATTTTCGAAATGAAGCGATCACATATTACATGAATTCAATGTCTCTAAGTCATCAATACCGGTCAAGTACGCAAGTTCATTATCCCACATTACATGAATAAGATAGTCACCTACGGTACGATGAAGTACGCTACAACCGCAATCACCGCGGTGAGCAAGACGGCGGTGGTGACGCTGAAGAAGGTCGTCCTCCTCTCCTCTCGAAGGTGGTTCCTCCACCTAGCTTCCGCCTCCGCCATCGTCGTGTACCCTTTATAGCTGTTGCCCTTGAACCTATTGACTTGCTTCAAGCAATCTTCCCAGTGGACATAAACTCCAGGAACCCTACCTTTGTACACAACGTACGGCATCCCTACCTTCAAGACAAATAAGGTTAGATAACAGAAAGCAAGAAGTTCATCACATGTATGCAATAGTAATGAAATATGACATAATTAACTAGGATGTACTTATTAACTTTATACCACGACTAAGTTCATCACACGACACGATCAGAACTAATAAGTTCACCGATGTCTACGAAACATGCCATGCTAAGCAAGCTAGGAACATAGTGTACTTATTATTACAACTTTTGCTTGCCAGTATCAGGAACAAAGCGGAAGCCGTGTCCTGGCAAAAAGAATGCCCTGTCGTCACCCTGCAGAAGCAGCCTCTGATCTACTTCTTCATTTGACGACTTCAGCTAGGCAGTGTAGAACATCCCCCCTTTTCTGATGACATCTTGAAAGATGATTGTCGCAAACTGCTCCTGGATGCGATAGAACTATCCTTGTAGATTGTCATCATCAATCATCGCCAACTATTCGGCCCAGGGTTGGAGTGAATCTGGCAGCGTCGAGTTTTTCTTGTCCCGTACCATCGCCAGCATATGATATAAGGCATAATAGGCCTCCCTGTGACTTCCCTCGGGCTGCTTGACGCAGGGGAACGACGTAGTATGGACGAAGGTATACATGCCGTGCTTGGTCGACCGTTTACTCTTGAATGAGTGTTGTGGGGATGACTTATGGGGCGCACCACGGGCCGGGCAATATGCCGGCTGGCGTCCCAGGAGTCCCCACGGCTTTAGCACGAGAAGACCGGCTCCGACCGAAGGGCCGGCTGCGCCAGCAGCCAGCTGGCGACTCCACCGAGGAGAACTGGAGCCGGGCGATGAAGACAAGGCCTCTCAACGGCTGTCTGGCAAAAGCGGAACGGCCCCGACAAGATCGGTAGGGGCGCAGGACAGGAGTGACGAGCGCCACGTCCACGTCCAACCAATGAGAGATCGAAGACCCTTCCCCACGACGGGATCCGAGGCAGAGGAGAGGGGATATGCCCTCCAGATGCCGGTCCAGGGAAAAGACACTTTATAAAGTGTCTTTGCCAGAGCAGAGTCAGAGGATCACGCCAAGGACGCCGCCGCCGAGGAGCCGGCAGCCGGCCGAATCGCTACCAAAACCTGTAACCAGGCCCCCGTCTATATAAGGGGGCCTGGACCCTTAGCATAGGGGAGATCGGATCTTCTTCTTCCTCCTCTAGCCGAACAGCTCAAGGAGCACTGTAATCGTTACTAGCTAATCAATAGGAAGCAGGCAGGAAGTAGGGGTTTACCTCCAACCGGGAGGGCCCTAAACCTGGGTAAACCGAGGTGTCTCTGTTGGCACAATCTCGAGCCGGACCCATCGTCACCAACGTCGAGCCCCTCCGATAAGTCACCCCATGGCTACTGTCTCTAAATTCCCACGACAATGAGCCACCCTGATGGACGTACTTGGTAAGAGCATCATCCAAAACTATCTTGACATGCGTATAGTTTTTCTTGATTGCACTGCCCGAGTCCAAAAATAGGGTACGCATATACATCGGGGAGATGTGGATGAGTGTGCAGTATTTGTCACTGCGCAAAACAATTCAAACAAAATATTGGCAAAGACCGAGATGGAAATCTAAGAAAGAAGGCGGCGAGCCAATCACTTACTCAGGAAAGTAGGCCAGGAGCATGTCCTTCCCAATGTTTGATGTCATGATGTCGCTGAGATAGTTAATAGCGGCATTTTGGCCTGCCAATTTAGACAATTGGCTTTCACGCATGTAGTAGGGGTCCACTACCACGATGCCCGGGGTCTTGTCTCGTATGATCTGCATCTGAATACTTAGAGAAAATAGGCGGACGAAGGTCTGGTATAGCCGATACATGTGAAATAGGTCGAAGATGTCGGCAAACCGAAGAAGCATAATATCGGCGGGGGCAGCCTCGACGAAGCCCTTGCCCTTTGGCACCTTGGCCATGTAAAGCAGGTACGTTGAATCATTTTCATCAAGTTGGCGCTGTTCTAGGTATAGAATAGAGTCATGTAGACTCCGCATATTGGCACTACAAGCCTTGAGCATTCGCTCATTCAGCATCGGCTCACCCATAGTATGCACGATGTGATTAAGACCCTTGTGTCTTGGTGGCCCGTCCTGAGCTCGGATCGGTTTCATAACCGGCGGCGGCTGGCTCTCAATTTCCTTCTTATTTTTCCTTTTCCTTTCCTTCTTCTTCATGGGAATTGCATTCTGCTTCTCGACCACCTTAAGGAGTGTCTTGGGGGAGATAAAGTTTTTAGGATTTCCTCTTGGAGGCTCCGTCCAGGCGGCATCTGGAGGCGTCTCCTGAGAATGGAATGACAAACGTTTGGTGATAGTTTGTCATTTGTCCGAGGGACCTTCAAGGTCATCTAAGCCATCACAGTAGGCAGTATTGATGTAGGCCTCAACATCGACATCATCATCATCATCATCATCATTTGGATCCTGTGCCATCTGCATATCAGGATCAGGATCAGGCACCACATGGCTTGGTCCCGGCACGACCGGCGGTGTTATGCGTGGGGCGGTGCTCCCTGCCCCCAGATGAATCTGACTCTCCGGCCATAGCATTGGGTAGCCAAAGCACTGTCTGAGGGCTTTCGGCTCTTCATCTTCGTCTCCCTCGGGCTGAAAGGGAGGCATCACGTGGTCACAACCCCACAGCGTCCGAGCCACTTGGACCCTTAACACGTTTGATGGCATCTGCCGACCGTGGAACATCCTGTTTCCCGGTTGCATGATACTACCAGTGGCAACATCCTTCAACACGCCGTCGACGTAATGTAGGAGAGTGCAAGGAACGTCGGCGCCCGCGGCCTGTGAAAACAGGTGGTGTAGGCCAAATGTTATGCAAGTGTATAGGTTACACAATGCGGAAAGTGTAAGTTGAGCCACCGCCGCTTAGTTACCTTGACGGCGTCGAGCTCGGCTGCTGTAGAAGGACCGCCGACGTACGTCGGCGTGCAGGTCACGGATGGAGTGCTTCGTTGCGCGGTACCTGCCGCTGCATTAATCTCCGGCGCCGCGATGTTGGTGACGGGCGTCACCAATACGTTTGGCGCCGCGGTGTTGGCGGCCGGTGGTAGGTTCAGTGATACGTCTCAAACGTATCTATAATTTTTGATGCTCCATGCTTGTTTTTACACCATTTGCCTATTGTTTCGTTACACTTAGTGGCGCTTTTATGCATTTTCTGGAACTAACCTATTAACAAGTGCCACAGTGCCAGTTTCCTGTTTTCTGCTGTTTTTGTGTTTCAGAAGTGATACACAGGAAATATTCTCGGAATTGGACGAAACAAAAGCCAGAAGTCTTATTTTTCCCGGGAGCATCCAGACATCCGAAGATAGGAAGGAGAGGGGCCAGGGCCTGCCCTCACACAGGGGTGGCGCGGCCTAGGCCCTGGCCGCGCCACCCATGTGTGAGGAGCCCCTGGCTGCCCTCTCGCGACGCCCCTTCGCCTATAAGAAGCCTCGGGATGGAAAACCCTAGGGGAGTCGGCAAATTTCCAGAAACAGTTCCGTAGCTCCGCCGCCGCCACCGACGAATTTCGGGGGACAGAAGTCTCTGTTCCGGCACCCTGTCGGGACGGGGAAGTGCCCCCGGAGCCATCTCCATCGGCCTCCATCGCCGTCTCCGCCGTCTCCATCGACCTCACTGCCATCTCCATCAACCTTGCTGTCTCCTATGACGAGGAGGGAGTAGTTCATCCCCGGGGCTGAGGGCTCTATCGGTAGCTATGTGGTTCACCTCTCTCTCCCATGATGTGATCTTTATGTGATCGTGAGCTTTGTATCATGTTGAACAAGTAGATGTTATTATTCAGATATTATGCTACTCCTATGCTTAATTGTTATAGTGTACTCTAGTGATGTTATTAAAGTAATCTATTCCTCCTGCCATGGTGTAACGGTGACAGTGCGTGCATCGTGGTGGTACTTGGTTTAGGCTATGATCGTGATCTCTTGTGGATTATGAGAGTAATTATTACTATGATAGTATTGAGTGATATATTCCTCCTTTCATGGTGTAATGTTGACAGTGTGTGCACCGTGTTAGTACTTGGTCTAAGTTGCAATGATTTCAATCTTGAGTTGTGATCTGATTTGGATGTCTCTATGAGTGGTGTTTGTCAAGTACTTGATGAACTTTAAGGGGTGATTTTGTAGCCACTACGCAATGATTAGTGTTATTCAATAGGAGAGTAATTCAGAGTACCATCGTGGAGAGAAGTTGTTTATTTGTTCAATCATGTTATATTGTTGGGAGTGTGTCCACTAGTGAAAGTATGATCCCTAGGCCTTGTTTCCAAGCATTGCACACCATTTATTTGCTATTTTGTTACTTGTTTGCTCGCAGCGATATTTATTTCACATCACGTTAGCTACTTATAATCATCTATACCACTTGTATTTCACTATCTCTTCGCCGAACTAGTGCACTTATACATCTGACAAGTGTATTGGGTGTGTTGGGGACACAAGAGACTTTTTGTATCGTAATTGCAGGGTTGCTTGAGAGGGATAGCTTTGACCTCTAACCTCCCTGAGTTCGATAAACCTTGGGTGATCCACTTAAGGGAAACTTGCTGCTGTTCTACAAACCTCTGCACTTGGAGGCCCAACAAGTGTCTACAAGAATAGAAGTGCGTAGACATCAAGCTCTTTTCTGGCGCCGTTGCCGGGGAGGTAAGGTAAAAGGTACTCGCATCCTCCTGTGTGAGTGCTCGGAGTTATTTCCTTTAGATTCTGCAATTACATCTTTTTGTTTCTTGTTTTTATTTTCATTAGTTAGGCTTAATGGAAAACAATGAGTTCTTTAGTCTTTTTCCTGAGTTTAGATATGAAGTGTTTGAAGAGAAAATTGAAAAACCTTTGGAGCTTAATTCGCATGCTAATAGTTTTGTTAGTATGAATGCTTTGAACACTATTTTAGAAAAGTCTAAGCTTGGGGAAGCTGGTTTTGTTAAGCATGATATTTTTAGTTCCCTAGCTTTAGTGGAGAAAGTTCACTGTGATGATATTTTATCTCCCATATGTGATGTTCCTTCTTATGATGATATGTTTGAAGAATATGCTTTGCGAAATAGTTGCTCTCTAGCTTGTGATGATACTAAACCTCTAGTTTATGATGCTTATGATGATGAGTATAATATTTTTAGTTCACCTAATTTTGAGGATAAAATTAGTTATGATTACAATATGCCTCCTATTTATGATGATTATGGTGATGAGAATAATTATTCTGTTGAATTTGCTCCTACTACTATTGTTCCTGTGGTGAATATTAATTCTTTTATGCATGTGGCTCATGATAGGGATGCTTTATGTGATAGTTATATTGTTAGTTCTATTCATGATGCTACTGAAAGTTATTATGAGAGAGAGAAACATGGTTTGATGGATCTCAACAATATTAAGTTTCCCCTCTTTATGTTGCAAATCTTGAAGTGGCACTTGTTTTATCTATCCATGCTTGCTACTATGTGCCTCGTTGATTTATTTTCTTACAAGATTCATATGCATAGGAAGTGGTTCAGATATAAATGTCTTTCACATTTGCTTTTTGATGCTCTCTATTGCTTTAAGTTCCTATATGGCGCCTTTTCCTCAAGCTCTTATATGGCGCCCACATGAGCATCTTTGCAAATTACTGCGCCTAGCTCAAAGGCGTTAAAGAAAAGCACTCTTGGGAGATAACCCATTGTTTATTTTCAGCACCTTTTCTTTTATTTGAGTCTTGGAAGTTATTACTACTGTAATAACCGCTCCTTATCCTTTTTATTTCGTTGTTGTGCCAAGGGAAGCCTCTAATTTGAGTGAGGTAAGATTTGGGGATGTTGCTGTCCTGAAACAGTTTTCGGTGCTGCACCGTAAAAATTCGTATAAATTCTCTGTATATCTTTTGGACCTGCGATTTCTTGTGCATATGCCCCAGGTTATATCCAAACTTTCATTAGTTCAACACTTTTTGATTTGAGCAACAGAAAATCCCTCAAAAATTCGACCTTTGTCAGCTGTTCAGTTTTGACAGATTTCTGCCAATATTTGTTTTTGCCACTTTATCGCTTTCTTTTGAGTTCTTTTTTATCATAGAACTCTTGTGGAAGTTGCTACAGTAGTATATACTTTATATGTGGTGGTTTTGGGTTGAAACCTGAAGCTAAAAGAGGTTGAATATATTTTATGCTTACACTAATGTTGCTAATAGAATTGTGTTTAGTTTTGTATGAAGGAAGTTTTCAAGTGTAGGGATTGGAGAATGATGAGATGAGATGAAGAATGGACAAAAGCTCAAGCTTGGGGATGCCCATGCATCACCCCAAGAAATATCCAAGAAGTACAAGCGTCAAAGCTTGGGGATGCCCCCGAGGCACCCCTTCTTCATCGGCAAAAATCAAGTCACCTTTCAAGACACTATATTTTTATTGCTTCATGCACTATGTGTTTTTCTTGGAGCGTCAGTTGTTTTAGTTTTCTTAGTTAGTTTAGTTTTGTTTGCTGCAATAAATGGTTAGATCACATCATGTTTCTTTTGGAGGAGATGAACTCGTTTTCATTTGCTAAGAACACTCAGTTTTTCACTCTTATCGTTCACCGAGTGTTCTTCTTTTTCTGCTACTGCTTTTGGATTTCGTTTTCGCCTTGATTTGCGTTCAGATCTTGCCATATCTTTTCATCAAGGTGTATTTTTGCCTCTGGTCTTCATTGGTTTTCATCAAAAGAGGTGTTTATAAAAATTTCAAATGGTGTTGGAAAAGAGAAAAAGCTTTGTGCAAAATAGTGGTACAAGAAGGAGCTTGTGTAGACTGCGGCTTAGGCTTTTTCATGTCATGCTTGATGTCTTTTTGATAGTATGCTTAGTGGTTTTTCTGTAGCATGACTTGTCTCAAATAACTGAGATTGCTTAATGAGCCTTTGAAAAAAATCATGCGTTGTTTTTATTGTATGGAAGCATTATTTTGGTTTTCTCCTTGATGCTTTATTTGGGTTGACTTGGCGCATGCTCACACATGTTAGACTCTTACAAAGTCGCCATTAGCCTTCATGATCATTTAGTTTTTGACTTTTGATGCCATCGTATGCTTCTTTTAATGTCGCTTTGTCGCTTTGCATGATTATGGCCATTATTGCTCTCTTAGTTGGTCGCTCCCAGTCTTTTGCTAGCCCTCACCTTGTACTGAGTATGAGCTCTACTCGTGCATCCAACTCCTAAAAGCCAAAGTTTTCCATTGTGTCCACCATACATACCTACTAGCAATTTGCTATTCCAAGTAAATTTGACTTGCTTTTATATTCTCTTCAAATTAAACTCTTACCAGTGTTATGCGAAATTCGGTCAGTAAAGCTCTCACGAACCGGAAGGCACACTTTACTTTTTCCTGTTCTTAAAATTTTGACATTGTGGTCTTTTATGTTGAGTTGTTATGCTTGCAAGTTGTAAGTTGGATTCTAGCCCAGCCATGCTGTCATGGGGCAAGCTTTCAACATTGCACTTCTTTTTGAGTTGATATCGTGATCTTTTGTTTATGGATGCCCGCTGTGTGAAATGAATTGGGAATCTTGTGAGGATCATGGAGTTTTTATATGTGTTAGGGAAACGCTGAGCCGCCAATCTAAGCCATGCATAATTCATGGTGGAAATTTGCAGCATACCCATGTCGAACATTCGACGACGCATCTCACAATAAAAAGCTAAACAATATAGCAAATAAAAGAGATGTCGAGGTGTTCATTGTCTGCTTGTCCTGTCATTTTGGTGTGGGCTTGTTCCATGTCATCGGGCACGGAAGTACCCCATTGTCGGTTCTCAATGATATGCATATACTTACAATGACAAGAGCCTTGCTTGGGACTCTAAGTAAATTAGCATAGTTTGGGTACTTGTATTCACGGGACACGAGGTTTTCAACTTATGATTTGTCAAGCATATGCATCATAATTGTTCTCGCATTAACTTTAACCATTCAAGATGCTTATGATGGGGGCAATGAGAGCTCAAAGCCGGTAAGTACCATAATTTTTGAAGGTTATAAAACTTGCAATCCCTGCTTCCCTCGGCGAAGGGCCTTTCTTTTACTTTTATGTTGAGTCACCACCTTCTTTCTTTATGCACCATTAAGAGAGCATAGTTGTCATTCTTAGTGTGATATGCATTGTCCCAAAGTTCATTGATTGATTCATATTGTTGGTTTCACTTGTTCTTAAATTACTTGTATCTAGTCGCCCTCTTAAACTTGAAGGTGTCCTATGCATTTATGTTTTGCTCTCCATGAAGGACAAGCTGAAAACCATTTGTATGTTTTTCCTTATGATTTGAACACACGTTTGACTTTCATTGTTTCACTTTCATGATCTTTTGTTTGTGTTCATTTGCATGCTTACAACATGGTTGCTAAGTTCTTATTGTCAAGATTATATCTTTCATGCCCATGTTTTAAGTTCTATTGATCCCAGCTCACCAATGCTTGCATATATGATCAAGATTGTGTAGGTGCATGTCACCTCAAAAATTATTCTTTGTTATCACTTACCTACTCGAGGACGAGCAGGAGTTAAGCTTGGGGATGCTTGATACGTCTCAAACGTATCTATAATTTTTGATGCTCCATGCTTGTTTTTACACCATTTGCCTATTGTTTCGTTACACTTAGTGGCGCTTTTATGCATTTTCCAGAACTAACCTATTAACAAGTGCCACAGTGCCAGTTTCCTGTTTTCTGCTGTTTTTGTGTTTCAGAAGTGATACACAGGAAATATTCTCGGAATTGGACGAAACAAAAGCCAGAAGTCTTATTTTTCCCGGGAGCATCCAGACATCCGAAGATAGGAAGGAGAGGGGCCAGGGACTGCCCTCACACAGGGGTGGCGCGGCCCAGGCCCTGGCCGCGCCACCCATGTGTGAGGAGCCCCTGGCTGCCCTCTCGCGACGCCCCTTCGCCTATAAGAAGCCTCGGGACGGAAAACCCTAGGGGAGTCGGCAAATTTCCAGAAACAGTTCCGTAGCTCCGCCGCCGCCACCGACGAATTTCGGGGGACAGAAGTCTCTGTTCCGGCACCCTGCCGGGACGGGGAAGTGCCCCC
The DNA here is from genome assembly GCA_007115705.1 of Dactylis glomerata. Classification (NCBI taxonomy): domain Eukaryota; kingdom Viridiplantae; phylum Streptophyta; class Magnoliopsida; order Poales; family Poaceae; genus Dactylis; species Dactylis glomerata. The sequence goes on from QXEO01000379.1 coordinate 56,215, forward strand.
GGAGCCAGCTCCATCAGTCTCCATCGCCGTCTCCGCCGTCTCCATCGACCTCACCGCCATCTCCATCAACCTTGCTGTCTCCTATGATGAGGAGGGAGTAGTTCATCCCCGGGGCTGAGGGCTCTATCGGTAGCTATGTGGTTCACCTCTCTCTCCCATGATGTGATCTTTATGTGATCGTGAGCTTTGTATCATGTTGAACAAGTAGATGTTATTATTCAGATATTATGCTACTCCTATGCTTAATTGTTATAGTGTACTCTAGTGATGTTATTAAAGTAATCTATTCCTCCTGCCATGGTGTAACGGTGACAGTGCGTGCATCGTGGTGGTACTTGGTTTAGGCTATGATCGTGATCTCTTGTGGATTATGAGAGTAATTATTACTATGATAGTATTGAGTGATCTATTCCTCCTTTCATGGTGTAATGTTGACAGTGTGTGCACCGTGTTAGTACTTGGTCTAAGTTGCAATGATTTCTATCTTGAGTTGTGATCTGATTTGGATGTCTCTATGAGTGGTGTTTGTCAAGTACTTGATGAACTTTAAGGGGTGCTTTTGTAGCCACTACGCAATGATTAGTGTTATTCAATAGGAGAGTAATTCAGAGTACCATCGTGGAGAGAAGTTGTTTATTTGTTCAATCATGTTATATTGTTGGGAGTGTGTCCACTAATGAAAGTATGATCCCTAGGCCTTGTTTCCAAGCATTGCACACCATTTATTTGCTATTTTGTTACTTGTTTGCTCGCAGCGATATTTATTTCACATCACGTTAGCTACTTATAATCATCTATACCACTTGTATTTCACTATCTCTTCGCCGAACTAGTGCACTTATACATCTGACAAGTGTATTGGGTGTGTTGGGGACACAAGAGACTTTTTGTATCGTAATTGCAGGGTTGCTTGAGAGGGATAGCTTTGACCTCTAACCTCCCTGAGTTCGATAAACCTTGGGTGATCCACTTAAGGGAAACTTGCTGCTGTTCTACAAACCTCTGCACTTGGAGGCCCAACAAGTGTCTACAAGAATAGAAGTGCGTAGACATCATTCAGTGCCGCGGCGTTGTTTGAGTTCCTGCCGACCATGCTGGGTATCGGGGGCGGCCCAACTCGACCGGCCGCTTCCCAACTCCCAAGCGCTTCAACAATGGTAGGGATGAAGGAGGTCATCTTTTCTTGAACTTGTTTTTCGACAAGCTCTGGGATCTGTGCCACTTTCTCCCTGAGTTCTTGAAGCTCGCGGCTTTCATCCGCATTGAGTGACTTTTTTCCCCTTTCTGGCTTGCCAAACTTGTCCGACCATTTCACGGACAATCCTTCGCCGAGCACACGGCCAGCTGACGTCGGCGGTTTCAACTTTGGCCGTCCCTTTATCACATTCACAGCTCTATTCAAAGCTATGTCCCACCTAGACGACCCAGTGGTGGTCGAACCCTGGGATGACGACGTATGAGATGCCTTTTCTTCAGCTAGCAGAATCTCCTCAACCTTCTTCACCTTCGTATCCGTGGTTAGTTGCTTGGTTTTCGGGTCCCAATGGTACTTGGACCTAATTACTGCCTTGGCCGTCGGATCTTCGATCCTGAGCCAAGGGTTTTCGATGCCCTTCGCCGCATATTCTGCGTCCTCTCGCGCCCATATCTTATCCTTCCCTCGGTAACCGCCGCTACCGAGGTTGTGGACACCCAAGTTCTTGGACTGCAAGTTCTTCCCCCAGTCACTCTTTTCCTTGGTACGTATATCATTGGGGTCGCACTTGAGCTTCATCTCATCATAGTCTGCCTCCGTGACCGTCGGGTTGCTCTTATTGACCTCCTCAAATGTTTTACCCTTGAGGATCAATTTCTTCACCCTGCCTTTCCAGCTGGCCAGGGTGGTGCTCATCTTCGTGATGGCGGCGTTGTTCACAGGATTCTTACTGATATCCGTGTTGACATACTCGGGATCGAAGATGTATCGAGCATAAAGCTTCCGCAAGAGGAGTGTGCGGTAATGCTTGTTCTCCTCACTCCTTAGGTTCTCGGTGTTGAGCGGGACAGTGTTTCAGAGGATGCACGCGACTTGCCCTCCGTACCCGGCCACAACGTCCTCAAGCGCTAGAGGATACCCATTCTCTGACACTTGTGTGATTGCTTGTCGGTCGGGCAGCAGCTGGTTTGGGCACCGATCCTTCCTATCCTTCCGTGGCTTCTTCCTCTTCTTCCGTTGGGTACCATCTTCACCGCCAGATGTGGTGGTAGTGGTGTCATCGGCACCCTGATCCATATCGTCTTCTTCTACATCCATATCATCGGGATCTGCGCCCTCCATCTCCTCTTCTTCCTCCCTCTCCTCTACCTCTACATTCATCATCTCCTCTTCTTCCAATTCTTGGGACAACTTCCAGAATGGCTTGGCAGAACCACTGGCTTCCTCGTTGTCGGCCATGTTCACACTAAATAAAGAAAATGCTACGAGTTAATACAATAATTCACGAAAAAATCCGGCATGACCTATGCTGTTTTTTGGACATAGGGAGTGCCCATTTTTGCTGAAACGGAAGTAAATCAACATTTCAGCATATGGGCACTCATTTAAATTCCCTGCATACAAATTCATACAATATTCCATCATATATAAGCAATCCCAGCCATCATAATAAGTAATAAAAATTCCCAGCCATCATAAAAATGTCATAGCCATCATAAAAGTGTCCCAGCCATCATATTAAGTAACATTCCATCATATATACAGAATTGCTAATTACAGAGTGCATGCTAATTACAGAGTGGATGCTGTTGACCAACATGGCAGTAGCAACCTGGAGCAACATGGCAGTACTACATGCAGTAGCAACCTGGAGCAACCTGGAGCAACATGGCAGTACTACATGCTGTTGATCATAAAAATGTCACTGTGCATGCTATGGACAGTAGCAACCTGGAGCAATATAATGAAGCTAATTACATATGTGTTTACTGCATTTTTAAAGATGGACAGTAGCAAATAATTCTTTGCAATTAGCTAACAGAAACTTATAATTCTTTGCATTTTTAGCTAACAGAAACATTTTAAAGAAGTAAGCATAAAAGTGCAAGTAAATCACACACTTCACCACAGCAAGCATAACACACCAATACAAGCACTAGTAGGCATTTAAAACAATACTGAACTACTCCAAGTGATTTCAACCAATTATCACATTCCAATATTAAATAGAAAAAACCTGCTGAAAAAACCTACAAGTAACAGTAACCATATGGTTCCCATGGTTAAGTTGATCTTTATGCGTTCACAAGTAACTTTGCTTTACCAGATAAGTTAAACAATGGTATGCTCAATTATTCATAATAATAACTACACCTACCACTATTCCCTTGCTCTGCTTGCAGTTTATTCAGACAAAAAAAGTCACTCTCCAATCTAAGCACCCAAGCATCATCAACTCAACTAGCAATGTTATAGACATGTGTCACAACATGCCCAGTACTGCAGTGGATATGAGCCTACCATTATCACTATTTTTAACTCTGAATTTCATTATTGTTCTGAATATCCTCAGAACAACCCACTTATCACAATTAATGAAATTGTGCAGTTTGCAGACCAGATATGTGTACCTATAGACCACTCCCTAGTGTACTGATCTATTCAATCAAGCAGCCACAGGTCAAGAGGCAACATAACTAGATTGTTCCGGAGTACTAAAGTTATCATATTTACAAATCAGTGGCCAGTAAGAAACAGTTGAAACTAGATGAACCAATGCCATGCATTGGCTAGAAATAGTAAATATTAAACACTAACATCACAATAATAGCTTGACGAATAGCATCAAGAGCAATAGACAGATAGCTTGACGAATTACAAGCATGAATGCATCATTCATTCCAGACAAAAATATGAGCATGGTCGAACAGAAAAGCAAAAATTATGTGAATAATTCTGCACATCATAGTATCGGACACAAGCAAGTGGGATCAGACAAAAGCAAAAATTATGTGAAAAATTCACTAATTCTGCAGCCGGGGCGATATACCTCTAGCCGGCGATGAAGAAGAGTCGACGCGGGACGGCGGGAGCGGTCGGCGGCGCTGGAAGTTTGTTCCGTCGTGGAGGCGAGCAGAGCTTCCCCCTCAGCGATGAAGAAGACTCGACGCGGGACGGCGGGAGTGGTCGCCGGCCGGGGCTCTTCTGCGCCGGGGCTCCTCCGTGAGCGGCGCCGGCCGGGGCTCTTCTGCGCCGGGGCTCCTCTGGTCGATCTGGCGCCGGCCTGGGCTCTTCTTCGCCGGGGCTCCTCTGGTCGGCCGGCGATGAAGAAGACTCGACGCGGGACGGCGGCGCTAGGGTTGGTCTGATGGGGGGAATGGTCGATCTGGCACTGGGGGTTAGGGGAGAAGGGCGTGCGGGTATGGCTATGAAGCACCATAGCCGTAGCGCACAGTGGGCTGGTGCGCTACGCGTAATATTACCCGTAGCGCACGGGGGTGACGATGCGCTACGGCTAATAAGAGATATAGGTTAAAAATAAACGAAGCCGTGTAAGACACAAGCTTCTCACTACCCTAGTGGCTTCGGCCGGCCTGCCTGTTCTAAACCCAGAGGTTCCAGGTTTGAGTCCTGGAACCCAAATTTTTTGTTTTATTTTTTAATTAACTTTTTAGCATGTTATTACATTATTATATATTATAAAGTAAATAAGCACAAATAATATTTTTGTATCATGCCAAAAATACAAAAGTGATTGATAAATGATACAAAATATGAGTTACATGTCTAGTTTGGTTTCATTTTTTTAATTGACTTTTTAACATGTTATTACATTATAATATATTATAATATATATTATAAAGTAAATAAGCACACATAATATTTTTGTATCATGCCAAAAATACAAAAGTGATTGATAAATGATACAAAATATGAGTTACATGTCTAGTTTGGTCCAAAAATGGATAAGTGATACATAATAATAATATGCCCACACACACGTTCAAGCTTGCTACCGTTTCACAATCTTTTTGCCCTTCTTTGTCAATGTTGAATAATTAAGCCCCGGAACCGCGAGACTTCTTCTCTTGAACGGTATACCTTTAGGTTGGGTGGTCCGGCTTCTTCTTCTTGTGTATGGTTCATCGGCATCGCTTTCATCTTCCATCTTCGGGTCACCATACATGTCAAAGTCTTGCTCGTTGGTGACTCCATCCATTTCGATGATGTTCCTTTTGCCTCTTCTCACGACAACCCGGGTAGGCTTTGGCGGGTCGGTAATGAAGAAGCATTGGTCCACTTGGCTTGCCAGTACCCATGGCTCATTTTTAGCGGTGACGTTTGCGCCGGCAGTCTTGGATTTGGCTTCGGGTATAACCATGGTGGTGAAATACCGGTCTTCTTTTATGACGTTTTTGGCCCATCTAACCCGAAACATCGGCACCTTCTCCCCAGCGTAGCTCAGCTCCCAGATCTCCTCGATCCTTCCATAGTATCTTTGCTTGACATCACCGGTGTAGGCTTCCATCGTTACCCCTGAGTTCTGGTAATCGCAATTACTGTCCTTTTCCTCAGTGTAAAATGTGTAGCCATTGATATCATATGCCTGATAGGTCATTAGGCAGTGTTCAGCTCCCTGTGACAAGGCGAATATGAGTTTTTCTTCCTCGGAAGATTGCATTGGTGGGGAATTAGCTAGAAGCTTGTCCTTGAACCAACGCGTGAAATTGGAGTTGTGCTCATTGATTATTGCTCCTTCCGTCCTCTGCTCGCCCCTGTCACTATACTTATTCGCAATAAAGCTTTTGTGCTCTTCTACCCAAGGGTCGATCAGTTGCATGTGCTGTAGCGCGACTAGGTTTGCTCTATCAAAGTCGGCGCGTCGACCAGTGAAGTCGACATGCATTTCACGACGACCCTCGCGGTGACCCCATCCATCGATCCTGTCAAGGTGCTTGTTGACGGGCAGACCAACAGGGTTTTTGATGTTAAGATAATTCGTGCAGAAGGAGATGCACTCTTCAGTCAGGAAGCCCTTGGCTATGCTTCCATCGGGACGTGATCTATTGCGAACGTATCCTTTGATGACACCATTCATCCTTTCAAACGGCATCATGCTGTGCAGGAACATCGGCCCGAGTTGGACGATATCCTCCACGATATGGACCAGCAGATGTACCATAATATCAAAGAATGCGGGTGGGAAGTACATCTCAAGCTCGCATAGAATCACCACGATCTCTTCCTGTAGCCTGTGAAGTTTACTCAGGCTAATTGACTTCCGAGAGATGACGTCAAAAAAGTTGCAGAGGCCAAACAACGTTTTGCGGATGTGCTCATCCATTATTCCTCGAATTGCAACCGGAAGTATCTGCGTCATCAGCACGTGACAGTCGTGATACTTCATCCCGCTGAACTTTTGCTTCGCTTTGTCTAGGTATCTACTTATCTTGCCCGAGTAACCGTAAGGAACTTTGACTCCTAGGAGGCAGTTGAAAAACTGCTCAATCTCCTGAGGACTTAGAGTGAAGCACGAAGCGGGGCAGTGATAGTCGTTCCTCTTGGCCCTTTTTCCCTTGCGACGACCTTCGGTCTCCTCATCATCATCGTCATCATCATCAGATCGTCCTAAGTGAAGGTCTTCCCTGATCTTCATAAATGCCAAGTCGTGCCTTGCTTTCGGTCCGTCTTTGGTCCTATCAGGCATGTTGAGAAGGGTGCCAAGCAGACTCTCGCACACATTTTTGGTGATATGCATGACATCAAGGTTATGGGGCATGCGGAGGATCTTCCAGTAAGGCAGATCCCAGAAAACAGACCTCCTTTTCCATACCTTCAGGAGCGGCTTGGGCGCCTTTCGCTTCTTTCCCGGTGCAGGGCACTCTGGACAACTTGTCAACAACTCATCGATTTCCTCGCCGCTCCTTAGACATGGGGGATCTCGGATCTCAATTTTACCATTGAACAGATCTTTGCGTTTTCTCCATGGGTCATCCTTGCGAAGCCACCTTCGATGCCCAAGGAACATGGTCTTCGAAGAACCGGGATCTTTCTGTAGCTGGTGATATGTTGTGTCATCCATGCACCGAATACATGCACAATATCCGTGGACCACCTGCCTCGAGACATATCCGCAACCGAGATAGTCATGCACCGTCGTGACCAACGCGGCTCTCATAAGAAAATAATCTTGTGCGACGGCGTCCCATGTATTGGGTGGTGTGTCCCATAACGTGGCTAGTTCCTCTGTCAACAGACCGAGATACAGTTGGATGTCATTTCCCGGTTGTTTCGGACCTTGAATTAGCATAGTCATTTGTATGTACCTCCTCTTCATGCACAGCCAGGGGGGTAGGTTGTACATCCATACAAATACGGGCCAGGTGCTATGGGTGCTGCTCTGGCTGCCAAACGGATTGAGTCCATCGGTGCTCACACCCAACCTGACGTTCCTTGGATCATTACCAAATTCTGGGCACTCGATGTCCAATGCCTTCCACTGGCTAGCATCTGAAGGGTGTCTCAGTATCATGTCCTCCTGATCATCATTGTCATCATCTTTTGGCTTCTTCCTTTCCGCGTGCCAGCGCATAAGCTTTGCTTCCTTAGGGTCTGCGAAATATCGCTGTAGACGAGGAGTGATCGGAAAGTACCATACTACCTTTCGAGGAGCTTTCTTCCCACTCTTGTATCGAGATGCGCCGCACACCGGACATGTGTTTCTCTCCGCATCTTCTCCCCGATAAATGATGCAATCATTAATGCAAGCATGGTATCTCACGTGAGGTAAATCAAGAGGGCACACGATTTTCTTGGCCTCCTCGATACTAGTTGGACACTTGTTCCCCTCGGGAAGACGCTCCTGCCAGAATGCCATGTTTTCGTCAGAGCTTTTGTCGGTCCATTTGTGTCTTGCCTTCATCTGCAGTGCCCTGAGCGTGACATCCAAACGTGTATCCCCGGGCCTACATCCTGCATACAATGGAGTAACCGTGTCCTTCTCTAGGCTCGCCAGCTTGGCTTTCTCTCTAGCGGCATCCCGCGCGTTGCTTGTCTGCTTGAGAAGAGTGCTTGAACATAAGGGTTCTACACCCAGCTACCTGACGGTGTTCCATCTGCTCTGGCATCTTGATCTTCTTCACCATGTCCGGCATCTTGATCTTCTTCACCATGTCCGGCATCTTGATCTTCTCCACCATGTCCGGCATCTTCTCCGCCTTCATCATGACCGGGAAAATCTTCGTCACCACCATGCCCTTCCTCATCATTTCCCATCGCCGCTCCATGGACGTTGTCATCATCTTCATCACTTATCCACCGAGTGTAGCCATCCATGAAACCGCGAGAGAGCAGGTGGCTCTGCAGTTGTCCGGAATAAGGGTCGATATAGCACTTCAGTTTGCATTTGTGACACGGACACTTTATCTCTGTCTGGTTATTTCGAATCATGTCGTGTGTCGCGGCTTTCATATATCTTGCCACTGTGCCTTCATTCATCGACCGGACAATGGTTGCCTGGTATACATATATATAGAGCAAGAGAATATCTTAGAACCGGCCAAATACACACATAGTCGTCCGAAAATTTTGGCATGACCTTGCCTAAAAATGGACCTATCCGTGGTGCCAAAATATACCGAAATGGAAGTAAATCAACATTTCGGCATAACAACATTGGCACCATCGGAAAATCATCATATTTGGATCCAAACAAATAAGAATTCATAAACATATGCAAGCAAATGCATATATATACAAACGTGTTCCGATGCCACAAGCATGCATACATACATACAATGATGACACACCTACAAGCATACCCGTAGGGCATACAAACACCGATGCCACACACCGATGTCCTCATATTACTCACCTATTATAGACGATGCCGCGACACGAGAGAACGAGAGAGTGTGTGTGGACGAGAGAGTAATAAAGTGATATCTAAAGGTTAGTAGACATTGCACTCATATATCTACCAACCAAAGTAGCTTTAATAAGCTAAAATAGATGGAAGAATGATGAAATTAGGTTGGGGAGGAGTAGGGGGACGACCAGATCTAGTGGTGAATGGAGGGGGGCAATGATTGGTGCTAGGTGGCTTCATGCCTTAAAAATAAGCATCCCAGGTTACCCATAGCGCATTGGGTAGCCATGCGCTGCGGGTAGTGCACTTACCCATAGCGCATGGCTACCCAATGCGCTACGGGTAACCTGGGAGTATGCCTATATGTCCCTCCTCAACTTACCCGCAGCGCACCCTTCGTGAATGCGCTACGGGTAACACTAAGTACCCGTAGCGCATCCACGAAGGGTGCGCTGCGGGTAAGTTGAGGAGAAACGGCCGTCCAGGTCTACGAATACCCGTAGCGCACATGTGGTTGTGGTGCGCTGCGGGTAATGGGGATAGGCGCAGCGCACCGTGCATGGTGCACTACGGCTAAATAGCCGCAGCGCACCACATGCTCCATGCGCTACGGGTATGTCTACTACCTATAGCTGTTTTCCTAGTAGTGCATGCTGATGCAGGCTACAGTGTGACAAGACCCCAGTAGTCAAACTTAGCTACAGTGTATGTGCACTATGCAGTGGGCCTCACCTTGTCCCCTGGGCACCCTATATAAAGGGCACCAGGGGGAACGAGCAGCCCAACCTCATTCGGAGGCTCATTCCTCTCTGGCTCCATGGGAGCTCTCCTTCTTGAGTAGCACTAGCTCTTTAGCTCCTGCCCAGTGCAGCCTTAGATAGGCAAGATGAACAACTCAATGAGCACCATTGTAGCTCTCATGTGTAGCTCATATAGATCAGACATGCAGGAGTAGGGGTGTTACCTCCTCACGAGGGCCCCGAACTTGGGTAACTCAGTGTGTTAGCAGTGTGTTCTGTGCGCGGTCTTCACCGCATCTTCCCTCCTCCGGATCCGCCAGTGTACAATCGGCCCCAACTTAAGCCACCCTGTGGCATATGCTCGTTCACCACGACGACACACCATGGCCATGATCTCCTTCCTGGCCAGTGAGCTTTTCTGAAAAGTTGGTTTTATGTCAAAGGTATGAACATTAAGTATTTTTTAATTTCATATGTACTAATAAAATATTAATTGTATCTAAAAAGGCTTACATTTCGGGATGGAGGTAATAAGATATTAGTGTGAACCTAATATTTTATCCTGTGCTAACCTAATTATCAATCCAAAAAAATACATGCATAAAGTTAACCAGGACATCAATTATAGGTTTGCTGACATCACCAGTGACATAATCACATGTAAAAGAAATTCAAAAACCCCATGTCAGTAATTTTTTGAGAGGAATATTTTCTTTTTTTGACTTGCCTCATATATCAGTATATATTCGCTACTAGAGAGCACAAACAGAATAAACTCTAACGCATTTTAGCAAGCACATAAAGTGTACTGTATAAAGTTGCTGCTTCAAGGACAGTCCTGCACTTTATCACCGTAGTCGAGCAACAGACCAGCTCTAAACTTTTCATGCATATGAATTTCTCCACCGGCCACACAATGAAACATACCTGCAGACCACAAACTAAGAGTAAAATGAAATATTAAAAAATAGGCATAGGCTGCACAAAGCAAGCAGGTCTGCATGTTACTACTGCCCGGCGAAGACGAGCAGTCAACAGCGGGTCTTGAATTTGAGGCGCGGTGGACATGGATTCATCGTAGTGGGAGTAACATAGCTAGTAACATCACACACTCTAATGCATTTTGATGACATGACATGCTATTAAGTGAGGAAGGAGAGTGTTGTGATAACATATTATGTTACTGTAACATCACACACCCCAATACATAATGAGCCTATAACCTAATAAATAAGGTCTTGCATGACACCATATATATGTTATTCCCCACTATAAAGGTAGTAACACAGACTAGTAACATCTGCATGACACTAGTCTATGTTACTCCCCACTATGAGCAGCCTAACTCGATGGACACATGGAGGATAACCAGGCAGGGGGACACCGCCCATGATGCATTGGGGGTGTCACGTGGGCGGGACTTCAGGACAATGGTGGAGGCGTTCGGCTACCGGAGATGAAGACGATAACGAGTCGCTTGATCCCGTGCGCTCCTGCTCGGTTCCTTCAAGGGGTGAGGACTTCGTCGTTTCCTTTATCGGGAATTCATGGTGGGGGCGTCAGCCTGGTACTCCGACATTGTTTCCTCTGTCGAGAATTCGTGGTGGCTGGTGTCTCCCGTTAGCCGCTATGAGGCCGGACTTCTTGGGCGTCTGACCGCCGACGCGGTGATTGAACCGATTGAACAACATGATCGAGTGCGTGCCTTCTCGGTGTGGAAATCTGGACCCGTTCGTGGACTATGGAAGGATGGGCGAGGAAGGACGAAGGAGCAGAGAACGGGAGCGGAGGCATCATCCATGCAAAGGCTTCCATGGCCAGGGTTGTGGTGCGTACGCGCACGCGTAGGATGGGGAATTAGGCAGGTTAAACGATGAGAAAATGTTTTGGCTATGAAAGCGTATTTAGGTGAATTGAAAGCGTACCTGTGACCGCCACGGATCAAACCTGTAGCAATATTATTAGTAGAGTTTTTTATTGAGCAACTCTGCGTCGTCAGGATAATGTTGCATATCACAAATCGTAAAACAACAAAATGTAAGTATTACGACATAACAATCTTACGGAATGTAAAGTTTTCATAACATTAAATAGTACTTGCAGGTGCAATGCGTATGATTTTGGCAAAAACATGATTTTTATTGAATCAGTATTGATAAGAGTGCGACCATGAAGACTGGACTCAATATTTTTTGATCCCAATCACTCTATTCCAAATAGCTTGCAACCTTAATAGTTCTTGCCGTACCTCTTGTATGCTCCTATACGGGAGCATCATCATTTGTAACCATGCCCAACCTCAGCAACATGGCTATCTTCACTAATTTATTCCTGGAATGACATACCTCTACTCTCACGAAATGTTGCGGCCCGATGTAGAATACAATGGTCATTTGTGGGTGGAAATCACGATTACAAATGTCGAAGAAAGGAAGGAACATCTGACATGGTTGGATGCTACAATGATGCACCAAACCCACGGGTGAGAGGGGGTGGTTTATAGGCTAGACCACACTTAAGAATGGAGGGAAAAAGTGGCAGGAAAAAATGGCGTGAAAAAATTGCGGGAAATAAAGATGGGAAAATGCGGGAAATATAGCAGCAAGTAAAATACACTTCTTAATTAATACAACTTTCACTAGTAGCCTTTTAAGGCCCCCCGTCGCAAACAAAAAACATGTGACATGTGTGATGTTATTTATTGCATACGGACCGGGAAACATACCGCGTGTCGGAGGCCCGAGCGGGCTCCAGCGTGGGCACAACACAAACGACGATATTTAGTAAATGGTGTGTGGAAATATCGCACATGGGCTGCCATTACTGATTGTCACTACTGCCACATACGGTTTCCTATATGATGCCGTGTGCTTTAATTTTACGACCCTTACGCTGTGCTAACCGTTTCATTTTTCCTGCTCTATCACTGAAGCAGAAGCCATATCAATCATGTGTGTGTTTCCAAGGTTGCCTCCTCGTATTCCGATCACCGTGTATGCTCTCGCCTTCCTCCGGCCTTTCACGTACGCAATGGCAACGGTGGCGCTTCCTTGACTAGTCGCCTGATCACTAGAAACAATGCGAAATCAGAATCATGTGGTTTGGTGAGTGGGAAGACGGCTGCTGGCCGCACAATATCACTGCCGTGGCACATGTCGTCTATGTCCCGACACAAACAGATTTGCCTAATAACTCAGGGCGGCATCTCCTGAGGCCGCACGCCCTGCAGCGGGACCACCTGCTGCTGCGGGAGAAGGATGGAGCTCTGCGCGTGCAAACCATTCAAGGGAGCTGCGGGAATAGTCTCTACGTGTGGTTGAACCTTCGACTGAAGCAACTGGCTGAGATAGGCAGCGAGGTCGACGAGGATCTGATGGTGCGGTGTTGATATAGATGACCGACCAGTTGGGAACCCCAAGAGAAGGTATGCTGAGCACAGCAGCAAGTCTTCCCTCAGTTGTGAAACCAAGGTTAAATCGAACCAGTAGGAGAAAGCCAAACTTCAGAAGGTGATGCTTGCTAGCTTCGTGACACTTCGGACAAGGGCGCCAGATCAACTGCTTGTCAGCGTGTAGCTTTTCACCAGCAGCAACGTGAAACCTGCACACAACACAACCAAGAACTTTGCTCCCAACTTACGATGAGGTTGTCAATCTCACCGGTTTGCTGTAAACAAAGGATTGAGCGTATCGAGTGGTAATAGGATAATAGTATGCAAGAAAATAAATAGTGCGAGTGAAAGTAAAATGGTATAGCAATATAAAGGAAATTGGACTGGGGTCCACAGTTCACTAGTGGTGTCTCTCCATAAGATAAATAACATATGCTGGGTAAACAAATTACAGTTGGGCAATTGACAGAGCAAAGATAACGTACATATGTCATGAGATTCACTCTGGGCATTACGATAAACTACATAGACCGTAATCTAACTGCATCTATGACTAAAAATCCACTCACGGGGAATCGTCCGAGGACCCCTTTAGTATTAAGTTGCGAACAACAGATAATTGCATTAAGCAAAGTGCATAATGTAAACAAATCAAATGTCCTTGGACACAAGAATGTTGTTTTCTCCCTAGTGACAACAACACATCTACAACCTTAGAGGTTTGTGTCACTCCCCCAGATTAAATAGAGGCATGAACCCAACTATCGAGCATAAATACTCCCTCTTGGAGTTACTAGCATCTACTCGGCCAAGATAGCTACTAGCAACGAAAAGCATGCAAGATCATAAATAACATAGAGATAACATAAGATTAAATATTCAGCACATCCACTTAACATAGTACCAATACTCATCGGATCCCAACAAACACAACATGTATGATTACATAAAGATGATCATGATCATGTAGGGCAGCTCACAAGATCTAAATATGAAGCATATGGTGGAGGAGACAACCATCTAGCTACTGCAATGGACCCGTAGTCCAAGGTAGACTACTCACACATCACTCCGGAGGCGACCATGGTGGTGTGGAAGGCCTCCGGCAGGGTGCCGGAAAGAGCTCCTGGATCCTCCCGATCTCGCGACGGCGATGGCGGCGGCTTGGAGTATGTTTCAAGAAAAAGAGACCCGTCCCTTAGATTTTTCCCGTCGAGGGGAACTTATAGGCGAAAGGGCATCGTCAGAGGTGGGGCCAGTTGGCCTCACCATGGGGAGGCGCGGCCAGGGGCTGGGCCGCGCCCCCCGTGGTGAGCCTGGCTCCTGACCCCCCCCCTCCATCTCATCTTCGGTCTTCGCGAAGCTTTGGTAAAAATAGGAGGTTCGGCTTTTGTTTCGTCCAATTCTGAGAATATTTCATGTGTAACTTTTCTGAAACACAAAAACATTAGAAAACAGGGAACTGGCACTGTGGCATCTTGTTAATAGGTTAGTTCCGGATAATGCATAAAAATGCCATGAAGTGTAACAAAACACAAACCAAATGGTGTGTAAACAAGCATGGAGCATCAAAAATTATAGATACGTTTGAGACGTATCAAGCATCCCCAAGCTTAACTCATGCTCATCCTCGAGTAGGTAAGTGATAACAAAAGAATAATTTTTAAGGTGACATGCACCATCACAATCTTGATCATCTATGTAAAGCATTGAGTGCTGGGATCAAAGAACTTAAAACATGGGCATAAAAGACATAATCTTGACAATAAGAACTTAGCAACCATGTTATAACATGAAAAGAAACACAACCAAAAGATCATGAATAATGAAACAATGAAAGTCAAATGTGTGTTCAAATCATATGGACAAACATAGCAAATGGTTTTCAGCTTGTTCTTCATGGAATAGCAAAACATAAATGCATAGGACACCTTCAAGTTTAAGAGGGCGACTAGATACAAATAATTTAAGAACAAATGAAACCATAATCATGAATCAATCAATGATAAACTTTGGGACAGTGCACATTATACTCAGAATGGCAACTATGCTCTCTTAGACGGTGCATAAAGGTAGAAGGTGGAGACTCAACATAAAAGTAAAAGAAAGACCATTCGCAGAGAGAAGCAGTGATTGTAAGTTTTATAAACCTTCAAAAAATTATGGTACTTACTAGCTTTGAGCTCTCATTGCCCCCATCATAGGCATCTTGAATGGTTAAAGTTAATGTGAAAAAATTATGAGCATATGCTTGACAAATCATAAGTTGAAAACCTCGTGTCCCGTGAAGTACGAATACCCAAACCTCATGCTACTCGACTTAGGGTCCCAAGCAAGCTCTTGTCATTGTAAGTATATACGTATCATCGAGAACCGCCAACGGGGTACCTCCTTGCCCGATGACATGGAACAAGCCTACATCAAAATGACAGGACAAACAGACAATGAACACCTCGGCATCTCTTTTATTTACCATTGGTATAGCTTTTTATTTTGAGATGCATCGTCGAATGTCCACTATGGGCATGCTGTAAATTTCCACCACGAATGATGCATGGCTTAGATTAGCGGCCCAGGCGTTTCTCTAACACATATACAAACTCCATGATCCCGCAAGATTCCCAACTTATTTCACATCGCGAGTATCCATAAACAAAAGATCACGATATCAACTCAAATAAGAGAAGTGCAATGTTGAAAGCTTTCCCCATGACAGCATGGTTTGGCTAATTCTCAACTTACAACTTGCAAGCATAACGTCAACATAAGAGATCCACAATGTCAAAATTTTAAAAGCGAGAAAAGTAAAGTGTGCCATCAGGTTCATGAGGGCTTTACTGACTAATTTTTGCATAACAACGAAAAATTTAATTCGAAGGATAGATAAAAGTAAGTCAAATGTACTTTGGAATAGAAAATTGCTAATAGGTATGTATGGTGGACACAATGGAATAACTTGGTTTTTGGGAGTTGGATACACGAGTAGAGCTCATACTCAGTACAAAATGAGGGCTAACAAAAGACTAGGAGCGACCAACTAAGAGAGCAATAGCGGCCATAATCATGCAAAGCGACAAAACATCATTAAGAAGAAGCATAAAATGGCATCACAAGTCAAAAACCAAATGATCATAGAGGCTTATGGCGACTTGTTAGAGTCAAACATGTTGTAAGCATGCGCCAAGTCAACCCAAATAAAGCATCAAAGGAGAAAACCAAATAAATGCTTCCACATAATAAGAACAACGCAAGATTTTTTCAAAGGCTCATTAAGCAATCTCAGTCATTTGAGACAAGTCATGCTACAGCAAAAATCACTAAGCATACTATCAAAACGACATCAAGCATGGCATGAAAAAGTCTAAGCCGCAGTCTAAACAAGCTCCTTTTTGTACCACTTTTTGCGTGAAACTTTTTCTCTTTTCCAACACCATTCGAACCTTTTTGAAACAACTTTTTTGATGAATACCAACATAGACCAGGGGTCCAAATACACCTTAATGCAAAGATAAAACAAGATCTGAACAAAAATCAAGGCGAAAAACAAAAGCTAAACGCAGTTGCAGAAAAAGAGAACACTCGTTGAACGATAAGAGTGAAAAACAGAGTGTTCTTGGCAAATGAAAAATGAGTACATCTCCTCCAAAAGAAATTTGTTGGGGTCCAACCATTTATTGCAGCAAACAAAACAAAAGAAAACTGAAAGCAAATAGTAAAGACGCTCCAAGAAAAACGCATAGTGCATGAAGTAATAAAAATATAGTGTGTTGAAAGGTGACCTGATTTTTGCCGATGAAGAAGGGGTGCCTCGGGGGCATCCCAAGCTTTGACGCTTGTAACTCTTGGATATTTCTTGGGGTGACATGGGCATCCCCAAGCTTGAGCTTTTTTCCATTCTTCATCTCATCGCATCATTCTCCAATCCCTACACTTGAAAACTTCCTTCATACAAAACTTAACACAATTCTATTTGCAACGTTAGCATAAGCATAATAGTAAATCAACCCTTTTTTGGTTCATTTTTTAACACAAAACACCACATATAAAGCATATACTACTGTAGCAACTTCCCCAAAAGTTCCGTGATCAAAAGAATTAAAAAATAAAGCGATCGAGAGGCAAACACAAATAGTGGCAGAAATCTGTCAAAACAGAACAGCTGACAAAGAATGATTTTTTTGAGGACCTTCTGTTGCTCAAATCGAAAAGTACAAAACTAATGAAAGTTTGGATATAACCTGCGGCATATGCACAAGAAATCGCAGGTCAAAAATATATACTGAGAATTTTCATGAATTTTTACGGTGCAGCACTGAAATCTGTTTCAGGACAACAACTTCCCCAAATCTTACCTCACTCAAATTAGAGGTTCTTCTTGGCACAACAATGAAATAAAAAGGATAAGGAGCGGTTATTAGAGTAGTAATAACTTTCAAGACTCAAATAAAAGAAAAAGTACTAAAAATGAAACAATGGGTTATCTCCCAAGAGTGCTTTTCTTTAACGCCTTTGAGCTAGGCGCAGAAAGTGCAAATCAAGTAATATCAAATGATAAAGCATCAAGTTCATAATTTGCTCTAAGAATAGAGTCAAAAAGTAATTTCTTCCTCCTTCTAGGGAAGTGTTCCATACCTTTCTTAATTGGGAATTGATATTTGATGGTGCCTTCCTTCATATCAATGATGACACCTATAGTTCGAAGAAAAGGTCTTCCAAAAATAATAGGACATGAAGCATTGCATTCAACATCCATAACAAGAAAATCAACAGGAACAAGGTTATTGTTAACCATAATAAGAACATCATTAATCCTTCCCAAAGGTTTCTTCTTAGCAACATCAGCAAGAGGAACATCAAAATAACACTTTTCAAGTGGTGGTAAACTAAGCATGTCATAAATCTTTCTAGGCATAATAGAAATACTAGCACCTAGATCACATAAAGCATAGCAATCAAAACCATTAACATGCATATCAATGATGGGCTCCCAACCATCTTCTAATTTCTTGGGAATAGAAGCTTTTTGTTTCAACTTTTCCTCCCTAATTCTCATTAGAGAACTTGTAATATGATTTGTAAAAGCAATATTCAAAGAATTAGCATTAGGAATCAAAGCAAGCTTTTGTAAGAACAAAATAACTTCAGATATATTGCAGCCATCAACATCAAAATCATTAAAAGAAATAGAGCTATCATCTCCTACACTCAGAAAAATTTCAGCACTCTTTTGAGAAAAAGTTTTTGCAGTTTTGGGCTTTTTCGCACAAGGAGTAGGAGTTTTCTCTATACCAATTAAAGTAAGAGGATTGCTAGTATTTGGAACAACATCATTAGAGGTAGTAATAGTACATACCTTCATCTTTCTAGCCATCTCATCTTCTCTTTCCCACCTGGCATGCAATTCTGCTAACATCCTAACATTTTCATCAATTCTAACTTAGATGGCATTAGTAGCGGCAAAAGTATTGCTTTCTTTCGCATCATTAGGCAACACTTTTAGTTTCAGAAGTTCAACATCAAGAGCAAGGCTATCAACTTTAGAAGCAAGAATATCAATTTTACCCAACTTTTCCTCAATAGACTTGTTAAAAGCAGTTTGCTTACCGATGAAGTCCTTGAGCATGACTTCAAGCTCAGAGGGCGCGCCCCTAGTTTTGTTGGAGGAATTACCATAAGAGTTACCATAACCATTACCATTGGTAGAAGGATACGACCTATAATTATTGCTAGCAAAATTGTTCCTATAAGCACTATTGTTAAATTTATTATTTCTAATGAAGTTTACATCAACATGCTCTTCTTGAGCAACCAAAGAGGCCAAAGGAACATTATTAGGATCAACTTGAGCTCTGTCATTAGAAAGAATAAGCATAATAGCATCAACATTATCACTCAAGGAAGAGGTTTCCTCAACAGAATTTAGCTTCTTACCTTGTGGAGCTCTCTCGGTGTGCCACTCAGAATAATTTACCATCATGTTGTTGAGAAGCTTTGTTGCGGCGCCCAGGGTAAGGGACATAAAAGTGCCTCCAGCAGCTGAATCCAATAGGTTCCTTGAAGAAACATTTAGTCCTGCATAAAAAGTTTGGACAATCATCCAAGTAGTCAGTCCATGAGTGGGACAATTCTTTATCATAGATTTCATTCTTTCCCAAGCCTGAGCAACATGTTCATTATCAAACTGTCTAAACTTCATGATATCACTATGCAAAGCTATAATCTTAGCAGGAGGATAGTATTTTCCAATAAAAGCATCCTTACACTTATCCCAAGATTCAATACTATTTCTAGGCAAAGATAGCAACCAATCCTTAGCTCTTCCTCTTAAAGAGAAAGGAAACAACTTAAGCTTAATAATATTACCATCTACATCATTATACTTTTGCATCTCACATAGCTCAACAAAATTGTTGAGATGAGCCACAGCATCATCAGAACTGGCACCAGAAAATTGCTCTTTCATAACTAGATTCAACAAAGCAGGTTTGATCTCATAAAAATTTGCCTCGGGAGCAGGTGGCACAATAGGAGTGCAGATAAAATCATTGTTTTTTGTGCTAGTAAAATCACACAACTTGGTGTTTTCAGGAGTACCCATTCTAGCAAAACTAAAAGCAAGTAAATAAAACCAACTATAAAAGAACTAATTTTTTTTGTATTTTTGATAAAACGATGCAAGCAAAAATAAAATAAAGCAAAACAAAAACAAAGTAAAAGATTGTGTGTGCGATACTCCCCTTGCAGAAGTCTTCTTTCTCCCCGGCAACGGCGCCAGAAAACTTGTTGATGGTGCGGTGTTGATATAGATGACCGACCAGTTGGGAACCCCAAGAGAAGGTATGATGTGCACATCAGCAAGTCTTCCCTCAGTTGTGAAACCAAGGTTAAATCGAACCAGTAGGAGAAAGCCAAACTTCAGAAGGTGATGATTGCTAGCTTCGTGACACTCCGGACAAGGGCGCCAGATCAACTGCTTGTCGGTGTGTAGCTTTTCACCAGCAGCAACATGAAACCTGCACACAACACAACTAAGAACTTTTCTCCTAATTTACGATGAGGTTGTCAATCTCACCGGTTTGCTGTAAACAAAGGATTGAGCGTATCGAGTGGTAATAGGATAATAGTATGCAAGAAAGTAAACAGTGCGAGTAAAAGTAAAACGGTGTAGCAATGTAAAGGAAATTGGACCGGGGTCCACAGTTCACTAGTGGTGTCTCTCCATAAGATAAATAACACATGTTGGGTAAACAAATTACAGTTGGGCAATTGACAGAGCAAAGATAACGTACATATATCATGAGGATCACAATGAGATTCACTCTGGGCATTACGACAAAATACATAGACCGTAATCCAACTGCATCTATGACTAAAGATCCACTCGCGGGGAATCGTTCAAGAACCCCTTGAGTATTAAGTTGTGAACAACAGATAATTGCATTAAGCAAAGTGCATAATATAAACAAAGCAAATGTCCTTGGACACAAGAATGTTGTTTTCTCCCTAGTGGCAACAGCACATCTATAACCTTAGAGGTTTCTGTCACTCCCCCAGATTAAATAGAGGCATGAACCTAATTATCGAGCATAAATACTCCCTCTTGGAGTTACTAGCATCTACTTAGCCAAGATAGCTACTAGCAACGGAAAGCATGCAAGATCATAAACAACATAGAGATAACATAAGATAAAATATTCAGCACATCCACTTAACATAGTACCAATACTCATCGGATCCCAACAAACACAACATGTATGATTACATAAAGATGATCTTGATCATGTAGGGCAGCTCACAAGATCTAAACATGAAGCACATGGTGGAGGAGACAACCATGTAGCTACTGCTATGGACCCGTAGTCCAAGGTAGTCTACTCACACATCACTCCGGAGGCGACCATGGTGGTGTAGAAGGCCTCCGGCAGGGATTCCCCTCTCCGGCAGGGTGCCGGGAAGAGCTCCTGGATCCTCCCGATCTCGCGACGACGACGGTGGCGGCTTGCAGTATGTTTCGTGAAAAAGAGATCCGTCCCTTAGGTTTTTCCCGTCGAGGGGGACATATAGGCGAAAGGGCATCGTCAGAGGTGGGGCCAGCTGGCCTCACCATGGAGCGGTGCGGCCAGGGGCTGGGCCGCGCCCCCCTGTGGTGAGTCTGGCTCCTGGCCCCCCTCCGTCTCATCTTCGGTCTTCGCGAAGCTTCGGTAAAAATAGGAGGTTCGGCTTTTGTTTTGTCCAATTTCGAGAATATTTCCTGTGTAACTTTTATGAAACACAAAAATAGTAGAAAACAGGGAACTGGCACTGTGGCATCTTGTTAATAGGTTAGTTCCGGAAAATGCATAAGTACGCCACGGAGTGTAACAAAACACAAAGCAAATAGTGTGTAAACAAGCATGGAGCATCAAAAATTATAGATACGTTTGAGACGTATTAGGATCCTGGCAAGATTAGAAACCAGTTTGTTCCGGTTCGTGGTCGGCACCGGACAAGGAAGGAGACGGCGGCCATTGGCTCCAGCAAGTTCAAGGTGCCCATAGTAGGACGACTCCCGAACGAACAATGCGATATAAGCACGTTTGTCTACACTCCGAAGGTGTCGCCTACTCCCTTTGCAATGTACCTAGGCATGCCTCTCCAAGATCTGTGCAAACTTTGATGCACAAAACAACGGTCCATCATTTATATCCTGCAGGTCCGGTGCTCATTTGAAAGAGACGAAACTGTCCTTTTGTCCACTCCTATGCTCTTTTTTCTTGGTGTTTTGTGTTCGTATGTGGCAAAGTGACTTCCTAGATTTTACACTTTCTAGTGTCTTCAACTTCGTGATCAAGCCTTTGTTTTCTGGGCTTCCCAGCCAAAAGCAATGGAAAAATTATTTGTAAAAAAAAACTCTTGTCAACCTAATGCCAGCATGAGATATTATTTCTAGAGGTTGTAATAAGGCTAGTATTTAGTTAGCTCAGTTTGGAGTTTTGCATAACAAAACCCAGGTTTATTTAGGTTCGGTTCCAGACGTTATTATGGACTAAGTTGATCGGGATTGTAACGACTCTCTTATTATTTAATACATTCCTGAATTATCGCAAAAAATACTAACGATAAACCAGGATATGGAAAGCAAAGTTTAAATCCCACGATAGACTGAAATATAACAATTTACAAGTTGTGGTTCCGGTGGTGGCTCCTCTCCAATATTCTCATATTGGCATTTTTTTGGTGTTTTTTTCCTTCGGCATTATATTGTTCCCATCGTGTATCAGAAGAGTTTTATGTTTAGAACGGCCTGACTTAAAAATTATATGAGCCCCTCCGTTAAAGGGTGAAGGCAGCCACAATACGGTAGGCCCAAGTGGCCCACATATAATATTTATAATAGAACATACTCAAGCATGACAAGAGGATGATTCAAACTTTTTGGCCGTTTCATCATTAAAAAATGCACAAACATGCTTACCAAATTCTTTAGTATAAGTTTTATTGTATTTTTCCAAGGAAGACACATCTTACCCAATTTTTCGCATTTAGGTGCTTTTCAAGCGCGATTTCATTATCAGACACCAGAAGTGTCACATTTATTACTTGTCTTATCATCCTTTCTATTCATTTTGGTTAAAGTATCAAAATTATATTTCTGAAAAATATGCTAAATTGGTGTGATTTTGCCACCGATACCGATTTGTGGGCCCATGTTTAGAAACTATGTGGACTCCCCAAAGCCTTGTGGGAAATAACATCATAAAAGGGTGATCTGGATACTTCGTCTAAAATTTAAAATTCCATCTACATATTTTTAATCATTGTACTATGTACATTAAACATCGTCTATTACCTATTCCAAGATCCTTGCTGCCGAATTAGAAAAAACCAGTTTCTTGTTGCTGTGAAAAAACACCAAAAACTACAAATGTAGCTTGAACTATATGTAGCTCATTTCTTGAAAAATTCAAAAAACGTATTTTAAGTATCCAAAAAATCTTAAATGAATTCCAGATATTGACAATGTTGAGATCTACAAACGTGCAAAATTTCAACTTGAAATACCTTATAATATTGGCTGTGCAAAAATAACAAAATCTGACATACGTAGTAGTGAACAGTGTGAACTTTCAAAACGTCAAAATCTGTCAAATTTTATCATTTTTGTGGAGCCTCGAATATAAGGAATTTGAAATTAAAACTTTGCATGTTTGTAGATCTCAACATTGTCCATATATGGAATTAATTTCAGATGTTTTCGAAATTTCAAACTGGCATTTTCAAAAAAAATTAAAAAACGAGCTATGTGGAGCTCGAGCTACAAAAATCCTCACTCGAAAAAACACTAGTATTATGAACTATGAAGTCCTGAAACTTATGCTAGTTTTAATCAGGTTGGGATATTCTGCGGTTCAAGAAACCTTCTTAGCCGGACTTGTACTTCAAGTGCTATATTTTTTTTTTATAAAATGCTATATATATAGTAGACATCTTGTGAACTCATCATCGCAACTGGCAAGTTTGGTCTGATGAGATCATAGTTAGAACTCCACACGGAAACCGTATCCTAACGTGTTCTACAACTCTTCATAAGCTTAGGGGCTGTTTGGTTGGGCTTAAATTTAGCTTTTGGCTTTGGGCTTATAAGCCACAAAAGCACCTAAAGAGGTGCTTTTGACTTTGGCTTTTGGCTTATACTATCATGCAACAATGTCTAGACCAACGCCAAAAGCCAAAGCCAAAAGCACCTATTTAGGTGCTTTTGTGGCTTATAAGCCAAAATCCAAAAGCCACAAATAAGCTCAACCAAACAGCCCCTTACACACCTATATATATAGATAATTAATATGGATTCAGGGATCGCACAAGCGTCCTAGTTCACTTTTACACAATTGCAATGTCCCGGAGCGCTCTCATCCATAATAAGGCGACCGTGGGAGATGCTGACGCTACTGCCACCGCGTGCCTCGCGCAAGATGTCTTGGCCAATATCCTCGTCCGTCTCCCCGCGAGTGACCTCCGCCGCTGCCGCCGCGTCTGCAAGGAGTGGCACGAGATCATCTCCGACCCCGCGTTCATCGCGGAGCACTTGGCCAATGGACCACGGACACTGACCCACACCATCGTGTTCTTACCCGGCCAAATCCATAGCCACAAACACTCGGATAATGGCACCGGGTTCCTCTTCGACGACCAGTGGCGACTCACGGCCACGTTCTCGGCCGCCCGGTTTGATGAGATGATCGGCCAATGCAATGGCTTCCTCTGCTTCCTCGATGGCTGCTACCGCCGACGTGCCATCTACATCGTGGAGCCCTACACCGGTAAGTCGCTCACCCTGCCGTTCCCCCCGAAGACGGAGAGGTGGGAAGAGCATACCGCCTACTGCTTTGGCTTCGACCCCAGATCGAGAACATACAAGATCTTCCATCAGGGAAGGCGAAGCAAATATGAACAAGATATGTACGTGTACACGGTCCGAGGAGGCGAGAGCTGGAGGAGGGTGAAGGTAGAGGGTGAAGCAGCGCAGAGCGTGTCCTACTCCTACTACGGCGACCTTGTGTTTGCCCGTGGATCAATGTACTGGGCCATAGTTAGGGATCACCTCGCCCAGCTCGTACGCTTCGATCTCGCCACGGAGGAAGTCACGTCAGAGTCAATCATCGGCTCCATCAAATCAGATAAACCCTGGGCCGTTATGCATGACTCGAATGGAGGGGTGTGCGCGATGACCGTCGATGTCTGCGGTTGGCTCGGGGAGTCGCAAACGGAGTTCATGGTGGGAGATTGCGGTCGCTGGACACGAAATAACAATGCCATAATGCAGCCTCACGGGCGGCGCCACGCGCGGCCGCATGCCCTGCAACGAGATCACCTGTTGCTGAATGACCACGGGGACACAGGCCTATACGCTCACATCATCGAGCCGGGGAGCAATACTCTGGGACATGGGAAGCTGTTGGTGGAACCCTGTGAGGAGCAGGGGCCGGCCATATGCACTACACGAGGTTTGTTTGTCCCGGTACAGGTTAACCAAAAGGCGTCGGGCGTAGCAAGACTCAACGGATTCGCTGGCCACCATCCAAGGGTGTTTTGCTATGGAGAAAATTACATATAGGCTATAATCTACCTTAAGTGCCGCTATTTTCACAAGTTATACGGCTTTCTAATATTTTTCTAATCCATAACAATTTTTGGACGAGAAGTTGCAGATAGCACAAATACCCGTTTTATTGTGTCTTATACAATATAAATAGACATGTTTATCATCATTTTTATTGCATTATTACCCCCATTTATTAAATTATGACCCCCCCTTATAAGTTATAACTCTTCTACTACATAACGGTGGCATTCCAAGCATGAAACGTGTGCCACAGGCTCTCTCACTCGAACCGTCTCGTACACCACCACATTTGAACCGCCTCATCCACCACCCATGAGTAGAACCGCCTCGTCCATCACCACCACCACCATCACCACCATTCAAACCGCCTCATCCACCACCACCACCATCACCAACATTCAAACCTTCTCGTCCACCACCACCATCACCAACAATCAAACCTTCTCGTCCACCACCACCACCACCATCCCTGCCTCCAATAAATTAAACAAATGAGGCCTAACTGAACCTACCTCAAAATTAGGGTTTTGTTTTCTTCTTGTAGATCGGTATGGTCTGAGATCAATCACAGGTGCAATGCCTCGCCGCTGTTCAATCCATGACCAAGCAACGTCCAAGGATGCCAGCGATGCTGCCACAACGTGGTTCCCGTCATCCCGTGGGACGTCCTCGCCGGCATCCTCTTCTGACTCCCGGCAAGCGACATCCGCTGCTTTCGCCGCGTCTGTAAGGAATGGCGTGAGGCCATCGATAACTTTGCTTTCATAGCCCATGGAACACAGGCCATGACCCACACCATCGTGTTCTTTCACGGGAGTAGCCCAGCCTACAGAGACATGTATTTCTTCGACAATCTCTGAGATGGACATACCACAAAACCAAACAACGGCGCAGGGTACCTCCTCGACGAGCAGTGGCGAGTCACAGCCCGGTTCACGGTCGGCGAGTCGGAGGACATGGTGGGCGCCTGCAACGGCCTGCTCTGCTTCCTCGATGTCTTCCGAGACGCCATCAACATCGTGGAGCCCTTCACCGGCGAGTCCATCACCCTGCCGCTGCCACCGGAGTCCGAGACGTGGCACGAACACGGCGTCTACTGTTTTGGGTTCGATCTGAGTTCTAGGAGGTACAAGCTCCTCCACTTATCTAGGGACAAGGAGCAAGGAGTGTATGTTTATAAGATGTATGTGTACACGATCGGAGAAGGCACCAACTGGAGGAGCGTCAGTGCAGCGCCCGGAGACTCCTACGATGACCCTATGATCATCGACGGCGGAGCGGCGTACTGGTTCATGAATGGGGAGAACGGGGTCGCAACGCTTGCACGGTTCGATCTGGCGAAGGAGGAGGTCACCTCGGAGTTGATTGAATTCAGGCTGCCAAATGACCCAACTCCGGTGTTCTACGTGCTGGGGTGTTTGGACGCAAGTGTGTGCCTGGTGACCTACGGGTTGCAGAACATGGCATTCATCGGAGAGGGGTCACGCTGGGCGAATGGCAGCACCGTGATCCTGCCTTCCGGGAGGTGCCTCACATGGCCGCAACCGCTGCAAAGGGAGCACCTTCTGCTGCAGGACTGTGGGAACGGTGGCCTGTACGCTCATCACATTGCGCCGGCGAGCGATGACCTTGGCTCAGGAACCTGGTGCTTACGATGGCCGCGAGTCCGGCAGAACGCCTGCGAAGGGGGCTCTAACAGCACGGCCAGATGCAACACACGAGGATTGTTCGTCCCTGTCCCTGCAGCCCAAGTGAGACGAGTTCCACACAAAGATAGTGATGCAATGACGTTTTGCTATGCCCCGCCAGTGTCTCCTGCTCCCTTGGCACACTACTTTGGCAAGATCTCAGAGTTGCAGAAATTATAGATGCAGAAATCCGTAGTTATTTGTATCTATTTCTCTTACCTCAAACATATATTGTACTACCTACTCCCTCCGATCAGAAATAAGTGTCGGTGATTTTGTACTAACTTAGTACAAAGTTTGTACTAAGCCACCGGCAGTTATTTCCGATCGGAGGGAGTATTTCTCTGTGATTTATATCATTATCATCCCTTGACCCATCTTGACTCATGATTTCGATTGTCCATACCACCTAAATCATGTGGCACACACAGCAAGAGAAATGCAGTCCTTACAATAAACATTACTCTGTAAATTATGCTAATGCTAAGCAACACGGAAACACTAACCGTAGGCACACATTTAACAGGTTTATCGTGATTTTCTTGGCAAAACAAAGCTGCACATCAATTGAACAAAGGAACTGTTAAGACTATAACACATCATTCATGAGGACGTCAATCAGAATTTTTCAGAGGGCGTTGGGAACCAATAGCTCCAGCTGATACTACTCGGCTTAATAAATGTAGATATCTCTGGGGGAAGGGGAACACTTCTGTTCCATATGGGTGATCCTCTCTTGTTTCTAGTCACTCAAGTTGCATCCACGGATATAAGGGTGATCATACTTTATATACCTTGTCCAATATGGCCGGTACTTGGTCATTGCCAGCTCCAACCATGGCTTCATATTCCCATTGTAATGAGCGACAGCAGCATTGTCTATCTCTGAGCGGTCAATGCTTGGGTTGTATCCTAATCCAAGGACATGCCAAGACTTATCAAGCGGATGTGTCAGCTTGTAGAACGTCATGAGGCCAGGTGGAAGTGTCCCAAGCTTCCAAAGAACCCTGTCTTCGTTCTAGCACAAGAAAACACAAGGATAATGTGAGATACGATGATGTGTTTGAACAATGAAAACCAACGAATGATATTAGTAATCTCACCAAGTTTTGCCACTTGTGGTAGATCCCAGTAATATCTTTGTTCTTCCACTGCTTCAAATCAAAGATGTTCATCCCATAAGCCCAGCCACAAGCATTAGGATCAAAGTTCCGAGCAATATGTGGATTTGAAAAATTAAGATACTTGTCAAAACGGTGGAAACTCTGTCCACAGGTCTCCACTGCACCATTGACCTTTCCATTTAGATCAACATCCCATAATCCTGTCAAATCTTTCTGCACAACTATGTCATCATCCAGGAAAAGCATCTTATCCAACTTCGGATAGATCTGTGGGAGATAGAATCTCAAGTGATTCAGCATGGAAAGGTACTTGGGGTTACGGTACTTTAGGTTTGAAGAACCTGCTGAAAGAGTGGTGGGACGATCAGCCTTGAAATAATACTCTTTCATGGCAGCAGACTCCAGTTGCCGCAAAACAGGACAGTATGATGAGTTCAACCACTTAAATTCATCCACATTCTCAACATGGATGGTGGCCTTGCCAGGTGGGTTCAGCAAAAACCACATGTTCATGGCTCCAAAATTCAACTTATCAGTCACAAGATGGAAAACATGTTTCTCAGGCTCCTGGAAAAAGTTGTATCAACCATTATTTTCAGAACAACTATCATACTAATGTGCATAGATAGGAGATTCTGGAAAATTACCTTAGCATTCGTGACGGTTGAGTTCACAACAACAGAGGCAGCCAAGACATTGTCCGAGAAAAGTGCATAGTGGTAGAGCTCTGGATTTTCCAAGTTTTCACTTCTTGGGAACTTCCGTTTCTCCAGAGGAAGAAGATAGTAATCTATTGTTAAACGCATAGACAAGCAGTGAATGCTGTTTGGAATTGTCTTTGCAGCCAACTGGCTAAGAAATGTACTCTGCTTCTTCAAGCTCCTGACATGTTCATCTGCTGACTGAAGCATTGCTCTTAGTCTCTGAGTAACCACTTTGCAATCATACACTTCTTCTCTGGCCTTTGATAAAACTTGACCCATCACCCTCAATTTCTCAGGTGCACTGTAAAGTAGCATATTTGTGAAAAGGGATATAAGGCAACTGATCTAAAAAGAATGCAATAATAGATGCACAAGCAGCACACCTGTGATGGAGGTCAGCATCAACAGTAGCCTCTCCAACAGCCCGCTGGCTTTCCTTGATTCGGATCTGCAATTCTTGATAAAGATCATGCTTGTTCTTTGATTTTGCAAGCAAAGAGTAAACACGAGCCATAATAATTTGGTCCCTCATCAACCTAACTGTTGAGTCCGAGTTCTCATTCTCATTCTCTTTTCTCCATATGCTGTATTTCCCAAGGACTGCAGAATCTACAGCCTTTGATCGCTCAATAGCTGCATTCTCCAGCTTAACATGTGCTTCATCATCTTTCTGTACCAAATCCATAGCCCTCTGTTCCCGCCTTTTCTCCCGTAATTTCTGCATCAATCAAATAGTTCCAAGAGGTCAGGTGAAAGAAATTTATATCAACAGAGGCAAGAATGTATCAACATATATAGCAGTTTCTTACCCTGCGAGCCATTTTTACTGCTGTATCACCTTGATGTTCATCTGTGTAGAAAAATAAGTTTACTATCAACTGTCGAGTCGATTTATGTAGACAAATAATTTGAAAAAGAAACAATCATGTCTATACCAGAACCATCCTTGGGTGCTTTATATGTTAGAGATGAATCATGTTCTGCAGTACTGTTTTCAGCTTTTGCCTTGTCATCAACATCCAAACTGGTATTCATCTTGTGATCAACTAGATCATCAGTTTTCCAAGAGGGAGATGCATGATCCCTATAAAAGTCAAGATTCAAAGTGCCTGTTTCTTGTTGACTAGCAGCTATAGCATCGATCACCTGAAACCAAAAATCTGTGACTGTAAGCATACTAGAATTAAAGAAATGTTTTGTATGTGAACAGCATAACAGTGCATGGTTATTGAATAATCACAACATCCATATCATTAATTAGTTCCAAACCGGATGAGCTCACAGGTGGTGGGAACAAGACAGTCTAAACTAAGTACAGCCTGACTCAAAATAAATATAAAATGTGCATGCACACTACTGACTGCAGGATGTTCTGACCTCCTTAGACAAAACAGTTTTCAGATTGTTTGTCACCAGTTGCTGTTGCCAATCTGTTTCCTGGGCATGGCGGGGTCAAATGTGAGACCAATACTAAAAAGTAAGGCTAGTAAACAATCGGCTCCATTTTAGAGTAGATTTATACCTGATTGCCATTTACACCCTTGGGATCTGCAGATGAACAAATTATGCAATCACTTATTAATCTCAAGTTAACAAAAAGTTTGCACGCAAAATATTACAACAATGTTCGTAAAACCTTATAGACAACAATAAATACAGGTAAATAAAAATTAAGCCAATGATAACTCCGTGGAGTGTGTGTTGCCTGAGAGAATCTTACAATCTTCTCACCCTCGTGATTCAGTTGGCACAGCAAAGTGTTGGTTTGATTTGTTATATCACTAGTAAGGTATCATGGATACGCATTTCCGGTTCTCCTAACAGAAGAATCTTAGCGCCCGTTTCATCGTACATTCAACGTAAAAAGACATACAATCTGGCACGAAGAAGGTAAATAAAGTTTAAGCCGCTGATAACTCCATAGAGAGTCTGTCATGCCTAAGAGGATCTTATAATTCTCTCCATGCCATGATTCAGTTTGCACAGCAAAGTGTAGGTTTGATTTGTTATATCCTAGTACAATGTCATGGATATGCATTTCGGCTTCTCCTAACAGAAGAATCTTAGCATCTGTTTCGTCACACATCCAGCATATAAAAGATATACAATCAGGCACCAAGAGGGGAATACGAGAGCCATATCCAGATCACTTAAATCAGAACGCCCACTGCCTCTCACAGTCTCATGATCCTTCACGGTTTCAATAATACTGCATTTTAGTTTTACAGCTCTGCAGCTAAAATTCCCCATCCAAACCTAGCCAGTACCCACCACAAGACAAAGCACATCGGTATTCTGAACAACCATCCTAATAAACCACTCAAACCAAATCTACACGGGTTCCACTCCGCGCGTCAGAACGCTAAGCCTAGACGAATCCAGACGGGGATGGACGAATCCAGGTGCTGCTTGCTAGTCGCGCGCTCAACGGGAGCCGGAATCGAGAAGAATCAGTGGCGCCTCGTACTACGTGTCTACGGCTCAGGGAGCGATTTCGCAGAAGGAAGAGATGGCTTAGTAGGCCTTAGAGCGGGGCGGGACGGACCGGAGGCGACGTGGACGTGGACGCGGCCGCCGCTGCGCGCGACGAGGAAGATCGACGGCGCGACGACGAAGAGGAACACGAGGACCACCACCGGGGGCACCGTGCCGGAGCCGCGCCTCGCCCCGCCGCCGGCGCCCGCGGTGGTGTACGGGAGGCGCTTCGGGGTCGCCATCTCCGGCGATGCGTGCGCGGGGGGGGGGGGGGGGGGGGGGGGGGAAGGGCCTTGGGCCGATCCGGTCGGAACGCGACGCGGCGGCGAGGGGCCCGCCGTCGCCGGAGGGCGCGCGCCTGCGGGAGTGGGGAGTGGCGTGGGGATGCCACGAATGGCAAGCGAGGAATGTACAACTGCCCAACCCAACTGGTCCGGTGGTAAATGGGCCGTAAGTTGTTTAAAGTGATAGAAGCCCATGCTCCTGTTCGTCGGAGGCAACGCCGGCGCCGGCGAGAGATTTGTAGAGCCAAGATGTTAGAGTGGCTTCGATCTGGCATCGTGCCATGGCGTGACAATGGAGATAGGCTATTCTTGGAGTGTGGTGGGTTTGACTGCTGTGTGTTTGCGGAAGACGGCGGGGGATCCGCCCGCCTGAAGGGCGGGGTGGCGCTGGCCCCGGATCCCGATCCAGTGTTGAAGATGCCCAGAGGCCTCCTCTGGCCGATGTTCCTCATGACTAGGTGTTTCTTCAGCGCCAATGAGTAGACCAACTGCGGGTGCTCCTCTTCTCTAGCGATGACAGAGGTTTGTGCTTGGTAGTTGCGGTGATGGTAGGTTGCAGCAGTTTAATCGGTTGTATCCTCCTTGTATTTGTTGCTTGTATGCGTAAACTCTGTATCGTGATGTTTATCAATACAAGTAATGTATGTCTACTAGCGTACATAGTTAAAAAAAAACTTTGGGTTTCCTAATCATCTCGTGCCTTCTCTACGGAGTACTTACGAAAAAATCATCTCCTGCCAAAACATGGTTACCAAATCATCTCCTGCCAAAAAAAATGGATTCCCAAAATCGTCTAAGTCTTGGTCAGTACGATTCGAAGCCGTGTCGATCGTGTAGGTTTAGCCGCTGCAGATGTGTCTAATATATATAGCGCGTGTGATCGATCATCGATCAAGTGTCAACACGATTACACGATTACGGCGGCAACACCATGTGTGATCAATCTTCCCCTGCGGCCTCCGGCGAGACCGCGCCGGCGCCAACGTTGATGTTGGGTCCCGCCTCCCGTGCATGGGTGGTGCTCGACCTGGTGTTCCATGCTTTCATGGCGCTCGGAGCCGTGGCCGTGGCCGTCCTCCTCCTGTTACGCTTCCGCGGGCAGCCCATGTCCCAGGTGTGGATCCTGGCCGTCACCCTCTGCGCCTACGTCTTCGTCTTCCTCCTCCGCATCTGGCAGAGCTGGTGGTTCACCACCGACCTCATCCGCCTCTCCTACGGCCTCCTCCTCGCCCACTACGCCGCCGGCCATACCAGCACGAGGGTCACCGTCATCATCCTCCACCTCACCACGGCCTGGGCGGCAGCGTACCTCGAAACAGGCTTTCGCCCCGCTATATTAATATAGCAACCACACGCCCTCCACCGCCTGTTCAACGGCACCGAGCGGGCCATCGTCGACGGTGCGCTGCCCAGCCCCAGCAAGGACCGTGCCAGAGATAACACCAGCAAGATCTGTTAGCCTACTCTCTCGATCTCACACTCCTCTCAACACACGCGATCGTGGATTCTCAACACAGGAAGAACTCTGAAAGACAATGAACACAAGATTTTGTGCGGCGTTCAACTGAACCGCTTTTCTGGTTGTCTATCCTTTTATTCAGCGAGGAAAACAGATCATGCCGAGGAGATCGGCCACGTTCCCTACTGAGTCGTGCCATCCCACGTCTCGGAACGAGCCCACGGCGATCCTACAAACCTGGACACGCACGCACAGACCGCGTCGCGAGCCAACAGAACAACAGCCAAGTCTCTGTCGCTAACTGAACCTAGACAGAGACGCTACTGACGAAACTGAAGAAAAACTGACAGTTCTAAAACCCTATGATCAGCTAGGTTTATTCCAACAGACTCCCCCTAAAACTTGCTGATCCTACTTTGTGTCCACCATGCCGATGCGAGTGCGGAGCTCCTGGAAGCGAACACGCGCCAATGGCTTGGTGAGGATGTCCGCGAGTTGGTCACTGGTGCTGACATGTTCCACGATGATCTTGCCAGATTCCACGCACTCTCGGATGTAGTGGTACCGCACTTCGATGTGCTTGCTCCGGTCATGGAAGACGGGGTTCTTGCACAACTGAATTGCAGATTTGTTGTCGATGTAGATCCTTGTGGCGCTGCTCTGATTGCCAGTCATGTCATTCAGCAAGCGGAGCAGCCACACAGCTTGACAGGCCGCGGTGCACGCCGCGACGTACTCGGCTTCACACGATGAGAGAGCCACAATCTTCTGCTTCTGAGACTGCCATGTGATCGGGCTTCCTCCAAGTGAGAAGAGAATGCCAGACGTGCTCTTCCGATCATCCACATCCCCAGCCATGTCAGAGTCACTGAAGCCAATCAGTACCCGATCACCTCCTCCACATGAGTACCTGCAGCCAAGTGTGCGCGTGCCGGCGATGTAGCGGAGAAGGTGTTTGACGGCCGCCATATGCTCCTGGGTGGGCGCTTCCATGAAGCGGCTCACGTAGCCAACGGCGAAAGAGATGTCGGGGCGAGTGTGCACTAGATAGCGCAAACACCCCACCACGCTGCGGTAGAAGGTGGCATCGGTTGCAGGTGACTTGCTGTTCTTGCTCAGTTTGCACCGAGGCTCCATGGGCACTTGAACTGGGTTGCAGTGTGCCATGCCAGCACGCTCCAGCAGCTTGCCCGCATATGCTCCTTGGGACAGCACGATGCCGCTCCCATTCTGGTGGACCTCTATGCCGAGGTAGTAGCGCAGGAGTCCAAGATCGCTCATGCGAAATTGCTCCATCATCTCCTTCTTGAACCTCGAGATTTCCTCCGCATCGGCGCCGGTGACGATTAGATCGTCGACGTAGACGCCGAGCAGGATCCGAGCGTTTCCTTCACCTCGCGCGTACATGGCGTGCTCGGATGGACTGCTGACGAAGCCAAGTCCCTTGAGTGTTGCGTCAAGCTTCGTGTTCCAGGCGCGTGGAGCCTGGCGTAGTCCGTACAGAGCCTTGTGGAGGCGGAACACCTTGCCATGATCACCGTCGCGTTCGAAGCCGGGGGGTTGCGCGACGTACACTTCTTCCTCCAGCTCACCATTCAGAAAGGCAGACTTGACGTCGAGGTGGTGGAGTTGCCAACCAAGATGAGCTGCTACGGCGACGAGGACACGGACAGAGTCGAGACGTGCGACAGGTGCGAACACCTCGTCGAAGTCTACTCCCTCTCGCTGCACGTAGCCTTTCGCGACCAGCCGTGCCTTGTGCTTCACAACTGCACCGGCGGCGTCGCGCTTGGTCTTGAAAACCCATTTCAGACCAATAGGGCGGTGGCCTGCAGGGAGGTGGGTCAGTGTCCACGTACCATTCTCCTCGATTGACACCAGCTCCTCGACCATCGCCGTGCGCCAGCACTCATGAGGCTCCGCCTCGGCGAAAGTGCTTGGTTCGTCGATGAAGAGAAGATCCTCTGACGCCGCTTGCTCTAGCAGATCGGCGACGCGACGGAAGCGGTGTGGCAGAGCGGGGTCGTCGTCGGCGTCGTACTCCTCGCCGACGTCCACTGATGGCGTGGAGCGCACAGCAGTGGCCGCAGGATCGTCCGACGGAAAACCCTTTGGGGTGGAGTTCTCCCCAGTCCACGGCGCGGTGTGCACAGAGCCTGCATGAGAGCCGTCAGTCGATGCAGCTGCAGGCGTCTCTGTTGCGTCTTGGCGTGCTGGCGCTTCCTCCACGCGCCGTGCTGGTGCTCCCCCGTGCACCAGGTACTCAACGACGAGCGGGTCAGCCTGGTCGTCACCATGCTCATCGTCCCATGGCCAGCTCGCAGCTTCCTCGAAGACCACATCCCGAGACACTATCATACGGTTTGCCACGGGATCGTAGAGTCTGTACGCCTTCGAGCCTTGCTCGTACCCGAAGAATACAGCCTTGATGCTTCTATCTGCAAGCTTCTGCAGGCCTGGACGTGTGACCTTGGCGTGAGCAATGCACCCAAAAGTGCGGAGGTGCTCGACGTCAGGACGGCGCCCGTACCAGGCCTCAAACGGCGTCTTGCCGTCGACCGCCCTGGTGTACGACCTGTTCAGAACATAGATGGCCGTAGACACCGCCTCGCCCCAGAAGCGGTTTGGGACGTTCCTTGCCTTGAGCATGCTCCGAGCCATGCCAACGACAGTTTGGTTTCGCCGTTCAACCACGCCGTTTTGCTGCGGCGAGTAGGGCGCCGTCAGGTGCCGCTGAACTCCGTGCTCGGCGAAGTAGTTTCCAAGAGCGCCGGAGGTGAACTCTCCCCCGCGATCCGTGCGAAACGTGCGGAGAGAGTGGCCTGACTCCACCTCAGCTGCCGTTTTGAAGAACTTGATGCCGGCCGCTGCTTCGCTCTTCGACGCCAGCAGACGCAGCCACATGAAACGGTTGTGATCGTCCACCATGAGGAGGAAGAACTTGTTCCCTCCTGGCGTAGGTGGCGAGATGGGTCCACACAGATCCGCGTGGACAAGCTCCAGGGTCTGCTCGGCGCGGTACTTGGCTGCTTGGGGAAACGGCGCCCGCCTTTGCTTGCCGGCCAAGCAGGCCTCACAGAGCTGATCTGCATGGCCCAGCGACGGCATCCCGCGCACCATGCCGGTACGAGCCATCTTCTGCAGCGCAGTGAAGTTCTGGTGCCCCATGCGCTCATGCCAACGCCACGCCGCGTCGTCCTGTCGCGCAGACAGACAGACGGGTTGCGCGATCCGCAGCACTACCTTGTACAGCCTGTTCGGCGAGCGAGGTATCTTGGCGAGGAGACGGTTGCGGCGATCCCAGAGCGACATGAAGCCGTCGCGGATTTCCGAAGGGCAGCCGTTCTCGTCGAGTTGTCCCAAACTGATGATGCTGGTCTTCAGTTTTGGGATGTAGTACACATCCGACAGTGCACGGTGCTCGCCACCACGAATCTTGATCAGGACAGCGCCGCGCCCCTTAATCTCGACGAGAGAATTGTCACCAAAGCGCACGGTGCCATGGATGCTGGTCTCAAGGTCCGCGAAGACCCCTCGGTTCCCAGTCATGTGGTTCGACGCCCCTGTATCAAGATACCAGGGCGCGTCGACGGGCTCGGCCTCCTCGCCAAGCCTCACCCTTGCGCGCTCCTCATTGAGGAACACACTGGCGCCCGTGCGTTCTGGTCCCTCGCTGATGGAGCTCAGCTGCGCCATGAGCATGGCGGGCTGCTCGTCGTCGCCGTCCGCTTCCTTGACGAGATGCGCCTCCTCACGCTTCTTCTTGCGACAGTCACGGGCCCAGTGGCCCAGCTTGCCACAGTAGCGGCACTCGTCGTCGCGTGCCGCACCACCACCGGCGTTCTTGCCGGCCTGGCCCTTGTTGCGAGAGCCGTCGCGCCCACGGCCTTTTCCCTTCTTGCCTGACGGTTTCCCGCCGCTGCCGGACGAGCCGTCGTCGTTCATGCGAGCGCGCCACTGCTCCTCCGTGAGCAGTAACTTGCCGCCGCTCTCGCCGTCCTCGTCGTCCTCATCATCGTCCTCCTCGCACACCTTGAGACGCCCGGTCAGCTCCTCGATCGACATGTTGTTCAGGTCGAGGAGACTCTCGATGGACCGGGCCATCTGTTTGTACTTCTTGGGGACGACGCGCAGGTACTTGCGGATGACCTTCTTGTCATCCACTGGATCGCCGAGGACATCCAGCTGGTGAACCAGCTCCTGTAGACGCATGCCGAAATCGTCGACGGTCTCACCTGGTTTGAAGCGGATCGCCTCCCACTCCTTGCGCAGGTTCTGGGCCTTGGACTCGCGCACGCGCTCGGCGCCGACGCGGATCGTTGCGATCGCGTCCCACGCCTCCTTCGCCGTCTTCTTGATGGCGAGCATTGGGATCATCTCCGGCGGCACCGCCCGGAGAATTGCCTCCATAGCTGAACGATCGTCGTCGTAGTCTCCTGCCCCGGTCTCGATCACATCCCACAGGTGTCGAACCTGCAGGATCACGCGCATGAGGAGAGACCAGGAGTTGTAGTTCGTCTGCGTGAGGACCGGCCATGCTGAGCTCGATCCGCCGCCCACATCGCGCCCGGAGCGCGGGACGGCAAGCACGCGTTCCTTCGATGCCGCTGGCGATCCGAGGTCGCCCTTCCCAGCGTCCTCAGCCGACGAGTCGTCGGGCTTCTTGGACGGGTCACCGGCGTTCTTCGGCATCCCACCTTTCGGCATGAAACAACGAGGCTCTGATACCACGTGTTAGCCTACTCTCTCGATCTCACACTCCTCTCAACACACGCGATCGTGGATTCTCAACACAGGAAGAACTCTGAAAGACAATGAACACAAGATTTTGTGCGGCGTTCAACTGAACCGCTTTTCTGGTTGTCTATCCTTTTATTCAGCGAGGAAAACAGATCATGCCGAGGAGATCGGCCACGTTCCCTACTGAGTCGTGCCATCCCACGTCTCGGAACGAGCCCACGGCGATCCTACAAACCTGGACACGCACGCACAGACCGCGTCGCGAGCCAACAGAACAACAACCAAGTCTCTGTCGCTAACTGAACCTAGACAGAGACGCTACTGACGAAACTGAAGAAAAACTGACAGTTCTAAAACCCTATGATCAGCTAGGTTTATTCCAACAAGATCGCCCTCGGTTTAGCCTACATGACGGTGTTCTGGACCGCGTTCGTGATGGTGATCTTTCGCGTAGCTATCTCGATGACTCGATCGGAGAGCAGGACCCAGCGGACGAGCTGCACATCTTCGGAATCCTCTCCTGGACTGGCTTGATGCCCGTCGGCATCTCGGTGTTCGTTCTCGCCGGGTTGTTAATGGATCAAGTTCTCATGAAGGAGCCGATTCAGTGGCTGATGGTCGGCCTTATCCCGTGGTTGATACTTTCGCTTGCGCTCCTCTTCCTAGGTAGTCTCCTCTTTGCTCTGTTGGAGTGGCTGCTGATGATCACGTTGCTCGCCTTCCTTGGGTACAATCTAGCCGTCTACATGAGCTACGTGCACACTTTTGAAGCTCAACCAGCTACCCCGAATTTTATAAAAAAAACCAGCTACCCCGAAGAGATCATTCAGTTCCTTAGGCAGCTCAACTCTGGCCGAGCCTGTACATGTACCTAAAGGAACTTCGGTTTCTGAAGGTGCACAAAAGTAAGTTTGCTCATCAATCTGTTGATGTGCTCTGGTCTCATGTCCTTATTGACATTATCTAAACGATTATGGATACAAGATAACTCGTGCATTTTACCGTTGTGTGCTGCTTTTTACAAAAAAAAAAAATTGAATTTTCACCGGGGGTTGGGGGGGGGGGGGGGGGGGGGAATTTAATCCCCACCTGAATTTTACATATCAGAAGGCCTCAGAGCAGGCAACGTTTTCGTATTTTTTACAGAGAGATGACACCGAGGTGCACTACAGGAATCAGACTGGAGCTACCCCACAACGAAGCCACATATCCATGTCCTCCTTGGCCGCGGCGGGGAGACGGGCCCGCTAGAACACGGCGCCGTCGCGACACCGCAGCCTGACTCTAGGGAGCGACGGGTCGTCCCTGTTGAAGACAACGCCATTGCGATGCTTCCAGATGTGCCAACAACACAGGATCAGGAACGTCGGCAAGGACCATTCCAGGACCCCGCGGCAGCAGGCAGGGTCGAGCAAGGCCTCGACAGTGGCGTTCTGGTCAAAGTTCACCCCGACAGAGGACCAGAATGCTTGAGCAAACAGGCAGCCGAACATGAGGTGGTTCGCTGTCTCGAGCACAGCCGGGCACAGGGGGTGATGACCCACAAGTATAGGGGGTGTATCGTAGTACTTTCGATAAATAAGAGTGTCGAACCCAACGAGGAGCAGAAGGTGTTGACAAGTGGTTATGATCAAGGATTCACTGTAAATACTAGCAAACGGGTTTTCAGGGGTATTTGGTAATGCAAGTAAATAAAGTACGAGTAAATAAAAGACAATAATAGTAATTGCTGCAAGTGGCTCAATCCTTTCTAGAGCAAAGGACAAGTCGTTTATGTAACTTATGATAACCAAACGTTCCTGAGGACACACGGGAGTTTCTGTCGAGAGCTTTCGCTTCATGCTGCTAAGTAATCTTCATTAGTTTGATAAGTGTTATGGAGGTGAACCTGTGCTAGCGTACTACCCTTACTAGGACTAATACACACTTGTGATTATACCCCCTGCAAGCATCCGCAAATACAAGAAAGTAATTAAGATAAATCTAACCACAGCCTTAAACTCTGAGATCCTACGCTCCCTGGTGCAATGGTTTCATAACGGGGGTTTAGATTTCTGTCGCTCTGGCAACCCCACAATTAGTAGCCAAATACACAATGCATTCTACTACGCCCATAAATGGTGAAGTATCATGTAGTCGACGTTCACATGACACCACTAGTAGAATAACACCACAACATAAATATCAAACTATTAAATATTACTCAACATAGTTTCACTACTAACATCTCGACTTCTCCCATGTCCTCAAGAACTAAACGAACTACTCACAAGACATCATATGGATCATGACCAGAGGTGAAATAATGCTAAATAAAATCTGAACATAAACCTTAATTCAACGGTTCCACTCAATAGCATCAACTACAAAGGTAATCAACACCGGGAAAGTTTCCCCTAAGAATTTGACAAGATTCAACCCAAGATGTTACAGCGGGATAGCGTGGTAATGGTGGAGATGAAGGTGCTGGTGATGATGATGATGGTGATGATGATCCCGATGAAGTCCAGCGTGATGATGATGATGATGATGATGATGGCGACGATCTCCCCTCTCCGGAAAGGAATTTCCCCGGTAGATTTCTGCCTACCGGAGAGCTTTTCTCTCTCGGTGTTTTCCGTCCCGCAGAGGCGGCGGTGTCTCTCTCTGATGCCCCCCTTGACTTAGGTTTTTAGGGACGACAATATACGCGAGGGGGCGATGGCAGTAGTGGGCCAGGGTGGCCTCACCACAGGGCGGTGCGGCCAGGGGTGGGCCCGTGCCACCTGGTGGTGAGCCCACCCTGCTGCTCCTTTCGCCTCCTCCTTTTGGCTACTTTCGTCTTCTGATATTATATGAATTTCTAGGTATTTCTCTGGAATTGTTGATCTTCAGAAATATGGTGTCTTGACGGTCCTTTTTCCAGCAGAATCCTGACTCTGGCAGCAAGTTCTCCAATGATCATCAAACATGTAAAAACAGAGAAAACAACATAAGTATCGTCTCTAAATATGAAATATCTCAATGAATAACAGTAAATTATGATATAAAATAGTGATGCAAAATGGACGTATCAACCCCCCCAAGCTTAGACCTCGCTTGTCCCCAAGCGAAAACTGAACTCGGTAAACATGACCACAGGTTTATGGAGTGAAGTGTCGATAAACAAAATACGGACAAGAAGCATCACATTTACCAAGACACAAGTTATAATAGACAGCAACTTCCCTTTATATAGTATAGACTTGCAAAAAGTAAAAGGGAAACACAAATAAAGATGCACAAGGTAAATCATGATTGGTGATGGCAAACCTTTGTTCCTGGTCAGAGAACAATGAACAAACTATACTTATTTTTTTGAACGGAGCCTTTTATAACAGAGCTAATATAGCAAAAACCATATGCTCAATGAAACAAACTCTTTACAATCATAAAAAGCTTTCAAAGATATATTCCTTCAGATAAAAGCATCGTACTAAACAAAGGAAGATAGTAAACATGATTGAACAGATCAACATATGGATGAATGAAACATAACAACTCAAATGCTTGCTTGAGATAGAAGGGAATGGGTTGACTCAACATAAAAGTAAAAGATAGGCCCTTCGCAGAGGGAAGCAGGGATTAAACATGTGCTAGAGCTTTTCATTTGTAAAACAGAGGTAAAAGTTTTTTTGAGAGGTGGTTGCTTTTGTCAACGACTAGCAACGCAGTTCTTGATATCTTCCATACTAAACAAGTGAGAGCGGTTCCGAGATGTTGATTAATTGGCACATTTGTGCTCTTTTATAGCTTGGCACTCCTCCCCACCTTTTCCTTTCTCAAACCATGGCTAACCGATTCCATCGGGTGCCCACCAACTTTCATATACCATGAAGGAGTGCCTTTTTTTCTTTTTTTAGATTACAATGGTTTGACCAGCTCCCTTGCAAAATTAATGATGAGCAGATAAAGCATGCAAGTCGAGAGGTAATCAATTTAGTATGAAAGATAACAAACCCAACCACTACGTCCTCATTAGCTAAATACAGTGGCACAAAACGAGAAGTATTTGAAGGTTTTTGAAAGGTAGCACATGAAAATTTACTTGGAATGGCTTGAAATACCATGCATAGGAATTTATAGTGGACTCTTTGGAAGTAACTTGGTTTTAGGGGATTGGATGCACGAGAAGTATTCCCTCTCAGTACAGGTTTTTGGCTAGCAAAGCTGGGTAGCAAGCATAAGAGTTGCATGAAACAAACGAACATACATGTGATAGCAACAATCATGCAAACTTCCTTGAAAGTACAAACGATCTTAACTTGAGAATACTATTGCTTATGAGCCAATAATGAAGGAAAGCTGAAATGATGTATCTACTAACACTTCCTTCTTTTTCTACTCAAACCTCAAGGTAGTGTTGCTACTGACCAAGCTAAGTTTGCCAAAACCAACTAGACTTACTCATGCTCCCAAAGTGATACCAATACTAATCAACAAGACTAATCATATAAGAAAGATTGCAAACTAAAATAAAGTGTGCGGAAAGTAAGTGATAAAACTTCTCATTAATATTTCTCAACCGCAACTCACACCAAGGGATACATAGATAACCAACTAAAGGGGGATACTTCCACACTGCAAACTATTCTATAAGATAATTTTTCTATTCATGATATGACTCTACTTGAAAAGTAAATGAGTAAAAGATAATGATGTGATACCGCGGCACTCCCCCAAGCTTGGAACAAACCAAGGGGATGCCTATACCAATGACGAATTACTCCTTCGGCGGTGGTGGTGAGATCATAACTGGGGCAAGGAAAAACTCCAGCATCCTACGAAGCCTGAGGTTCTTCTCTTGAAGTATCTCCACCTCCCTCTTCAAAACCCGGAGCATGGCACAAAACTCATCAGTGACCCCAAGAGCTTCTTCTGCTGCAGGAAAGAAGCTTAGATCTAGGACTGGTAGTGTTGGTCCCTACATATTATGAGAAAAAGCACGTCCAGCGTTCATTGATCCTACAAAAGTAGGATCTCTTGAACTTGATCCTCCAGTCATCTGTCCTTCCTTCAGCTTGGGGTCTTGGTGGTCCTCTTCTAAAGGCTTTTTGCCCTTGTCATCGCTTGAGGAAGCCATGATACCTCTAAAACTGAGATCAATCTCCTGATAGAAAAAGATCGAAACAAAAACACGACAAGAACACGATATACAGACCTCAGGCAATCCGGGGGGTTATACAGGCGAAAATTAAATATCGAAGCGAAATCCTAGGAGGAAACCGGGACGGAAACGAGTTCCGGGGTGGTCTCACCACAGGGTGGCGCGGCCAGGAGGGGGCCCGTGCCACCTGGTGGTGAGGAGCCACCGGACTCCGTTTCCCACCCGTTTTCGTCTCGTGATTTTTCATATTTAATAAAAACAACAAAAATATAAATAGAAGAACTTATCGTGAACCTTTTCTGACTAGAAGTGTTACCTATTCGGAAACTGACTCTGCAGTTTCCTACATATGCTCTTTGATGAATTCTTCCAGAGTAATCATTTGAATAACATCGACATCTTCATTATAAGAATCTTCGGCGATATAATATTTGAGTCTTTGCCCATTCACCACTTGCGTAGTGTTATCTTTGAGCGAAGCAATATTTATCGCACCTGAGCGATACACCTCTTCAATAACAAAGGGTCCTTCCCATTTCGAGAGTAATTTTCCTGCAAAAAATCTGAGACGAGACCTATACAATAGAACTTTCTCACCAACATAAAACTCTCTCTTAAGAATTCTCCTATCATGCCATTGCTTAACTTTTTCTTTGAAAAGTCTGGCATTCTCATAAGCTTCGTTTCTCCACTCATCTAAAGAACTCAAATCAAGCAACCTTTTCTTACCGGCGAGTTTAAAATCCCTATTAAGCTCTCTCACTGCCCAAAAAGCTTTGTGTTCTAATTCTAAGGGCAAGTGACACGCTTTTCCGTAAACTA
Source organism: Dactylis glomerata (assembly GCA_007115705.1). Classification (NCBI taxonomy): domain Eukaryota; kingdom Viridiplantae; phylum Streptophyta; class Magnoliopsida; order Poales; family Poaceae; genus Dactylis; species Dactylis glomerata. The sequence continues at coordinate 99,713 of QXEO01000379.1, forward strand.
TTTTGTAAGGAGACATGCCCATGGGGTTCTTATAAGCAGTTCTATAAGCCTATAAAGCATCGTTCAACTTGCTAGCCCAGTTTTTCCTAGATCTATTAATAGTCTTCTGCAAGATAGACTTGATCTCTCTATTCGATAGCTCTACTTGCCCACTAGTTTGGGGATGGTAAATGATGGCGCGGTGATGAATAGTGCTAGAGAACTTGTTGGCGTGTAATTAATGAAGTAAATGACCGGCCAGTTGGAAACGCCAAGAGCAAGGTGTGATGAATATAGCAGCAAGTTTTTCCCTCAGTAAGAAACCAAGGTTATCAATCCAGTAGGAGGACGAAATATGACTGAAGGTGATGCCCACTAGCTGCGTGATGCTCTAACAAGGGCGCCGTTAATGATTACTTGTTAGCGCATCTTCAACCAGTAGCAACGTGGAACCTGCACACAATACAACCAAATACTTTGTTCCCAACTTACGATGAGGTTATCAATCTCACTGGTTTGCTTGAAACAAACGGTATGAGCGTATCGAGTGGAAAGCAATAGTAATATGCGAGTAAAGTAAACAGTGCGAGTAAAGTAAACAGTGCGAGTAAAGTAAACAGTGTGAGTAAAGTAAACAGGTGATAGCAATATAAAGGAAATAGGACCGGGGTCCACAGTTCACTAGTGGTGTCTCTCCATAAGATAAAATAACACATGCTGGGTAAACAAATTACAGTTGAGGAATTGATAGAATAAAGACAACGTGCATATGATGAGAGGATCACTATGAGATTTACTCTGGGCATTACAACAAGATACATAGACCGCCATCCAACTGCATCTATGACTAATAATCCACTTATGGCGAATCAATCCGAGAACTCCACAAGTATTAAGTTGCGAACAACAGATAATTGCATTAAGCAAAGTGTGTAATGTAAACAAAGCATATGCCCTCGAGCATCTGAATGTTGTTTTCCCCCTAGTAGCAACAGCACATCTACAACCTTAGAGGTTTCTGTCACTCCCCCAGATTAAATAGAGGCATGAACCCACTATCGAGCATAAATACCCCCTCTTGGAGTCACTAGCAACTACTTGGCCAAGATAGCTACTAACAACGGAGAGCATGCAAGATCATAAACAACATAGAGATAACATAAGATAATATTCAGTACATCAACTCAATCATAACACCAATATTCATCGGATCCCAACAAACACAACATGTAGAATTACATAACGGTGATCTCGATCATGTAAGGCAGCTCACGAGATCTAAACATGAAGCACATGGTGCAGAAGACAACCATCTAGCTACTGCTATGGACCCATAGTCCAAGGTAGACTACTCACTCATCGCGTCGGAGGCAAGCATGGCGATGAAGAAGACCTCCGGTGACAATTCCCCTCTCCAGCAGGGTGTGATACGTCTCCAACGTATCTATAATTTTTTATGCTCCATGCTTATTTTTACACCATTTGCCTACTGTTTCGTTACACTTCGTGGCACTTTTATGCATTTTCCGGAACTAACCTACTAACAAGTGGCCACAGTGCCAGTTCCCTGTTTTCTGCTATTTTTGTGTTTCAGAAAAGCTACACAGGAAATATTCTCAGAATTGGACAAAATAAGTTCCTGAAGTCTTATTTTTCCCGGAAGCTTCCAGAGATCCGAAGAAGAGTCAGAGGGGGGCCACGAGGGCCCCACACACCAGGGCGGCATGGCCCAGGCCCTGGCCGCGCCCCCTATATGTGAGGGTGCCTCGGGCCACCTCTGACGATGCCCCTTCGCCTATAAAGACCCCCCGATGGAAAAAAAAACCTAAGTACCCGATCAATTTTCCAGAACACATCGCGATCCGCCGCCGCTGTCGACCCGAAGATCGGGAGGGTCCAGAAGCTCTTCCCGGCACCCTGCCGGAGAGGGGAATCGCCATCGGAGGTCTTCTTCATCGCCATGCTTGCCTCCAGAGCGATGAGTGAGTAGTCTACCTTGGACTATGGGTCCATAGCAGTAGCTAGATGGTTGTCTCCTCCACCATGTGCTTCATGTTTAGATCTCATGAGCTGCCCTACATGATTGAGATCACCGTTATGTAATTCTACATGTTTGGTTTGTTGGGATCCGATGAATATTGGTGTTATGATTGAGTTGCTATACTGAAATATATCTTATGTTATCTCTATGTTGTTTATGATCTTGCATGCTCTCCATTGTTAGTAGCTATCTTGGCCGAGTAGTTGCTAGTGACTCCAAGAGGGGGTATTTATGCTCGATAGTGGGTTCATGCCTCTATTTAATCTGGGGGAGTGACAGAAACCTCTAAGGTTGTAGATGTGCTATTGCTACTAGGGAGAAAACAACATTCATATGCTCGAGGGCATATGCTTTGTTTACATTACACACTTTGCTTAATGCAATTATCTGTTGTTCGCAACTTAATACTCATGGGGTGTTCGGATGATATCCACGTGAGTGGATTATTAGTCATAGATGCAGTTGGATGGCGGTCTATGTATTTTGTTGTAATGCCCAGAGTAAATCGCATAGTGATCTTCTTGACATATCACGTTTATCTTTATTCTATCAATTGCCCAACTGTAATTTATTTACCCAGCATGTGTTATTTATCTTATGGAGAGACACCACTAGTGAACTGTGGACCCCGGTCCTATTTCCATCATATTGCTATCACATGTTTACTTTACTCGCACTGTTTACTTTACTCGCATACTATTATCACTTTCCACTCGATACGCTCATACCCTTTGTTTCAAGCAAACCGGTGAGATTGACAACCTCATCGCAAGTTGGGAACAAGGTATTTGGTTATGTTGTGTGCAGGTTCCACGTTGCTGCTCACAAAGCAAAGCTTGGACGAGGCGCCATATATAAATTGTCCGAAGCTGTCGCTAAGCCAGTCCTCATCACCTTCAGTCATATTGTCTGCTCTTCTCCTGATCGACATACCTTGGTTTCTAACTGAGGGAAAACATGCTGCTATATTCATCAAAACCTTCTCTTGGGGTTTTCCAACTGGCCGGTCATTTAATTCCATACACCATCGACTCGGCCTCATCAAGTTTTCTGGCGTCGTTGCCGGGGAAGAACTGGAGGACTTCTGCGAGGGGAGTTTTTTGCACACACATCCTTTACTTTGTTTTAAGTTTTGCTTTACTTTACTTTTACTTGCATCGTTATATATCAAAAACCCAAAAAAATTAGAATCCTTGGTAGTTGTTTTTACTTGTCTACTTTTAGTTTTGCTGAAATGGCTAATCCTAAAAACACCAAGTTGTGTGACTTTACTAGCACGAACAATAGTGATTTTATCTGCACTCCTATTGCGCCACCTGCTCCTGCTGCAAACTTTTATGAGATTAAGCCTGCTTTATTGAACCTTGTTATGAAAGAGCAATTTTCTGGTGCTAGTACTGAAGATGCTGCAGCTCATCTCAACAATTTTGTTGAGCTAAGTGTAAGGATGCTTTTATTGGTAGATATTATCCTCCTGCTAAAATTATATCTTTGCATAGCAATATTATGAAGTTTAGTCAATTTGATAATGAACATGTTGCTCAAGCTTGGGAAAGAATGAAATCTATGATAAAGAATTGCCCCACTCATGGACTGACTACTTGGATGATTGTCCAAACTTTTTATGCAGGACTGAATTTTTCTTCAAGGAACCTACTTGATTCAGCTGCTGGAGGCACTTTTATGTCCCTTACCTTGGGCGCCGCAACAAAGCTACTTGACAACATGATGGTAAATTATTCCGAATGGCACACCGAGAGAGCTCCATAAGGTAAGAAGGTAAATTCTGTTGAGGAAACCTCTTCCTTGAGTAATAAGATTGATACCATTATGGCTATGCTTGCTAATGATAGAACTCATGTTGATCCTAATAATGTTCCTTTAGCCTCTTTGGTTGCTCAAGAAGAGCATGTTGATGTGAACTTGATTAGAAACAATAATTTTAACAACAATGCTTATAGGAACAATTTTGCTAGTAACAATTATAGGCCGTATCCTTCTACTAATGGTAATGGTTATGGTAACTCTTATGGTAATTCCTCCAACAACACTAGGGCCGCGCCCTCTGAACTTGAAATCATGCTCAAAGACTTCATGGTAAAACAAACTGCTTTTAACAAGTCTGTTGAGGAAAAGTTAGGCAAAATTGATATTCTTTCTTCTAAAGTCGATAGCCTTGCTCATGATGTTGAACTTCTGAAATTAAAAGTGTTGCCTAATGATGTGAAAGAGAACAATGTTTTTGCTACTGCTAATGCTATTCAAGTTGGAATTGATGAAAATATTAGATTGTTAGCAGAATTGCAGGCTAGATGGGAAAGAGAGGATGAGATTGCTAGGAATATGAAAGTTTATACTATTACTACCTCTAATGATGTTGTTCCTAATGCTAGCAATGCTCTTACTTTGATTGGTGTAGAGAAAACTCCCACTCCTTGTGTTAAAAAGCCTAAAATTGCCAAAACTTTTTCTCAAAAGAGTGCTGAAATTTTTTTGAGTGTAGGAGATGATAGCTATACTTCTTTTAATGATTTTGATGTTGATGGCTGCAATATATCTGAAGTTATTTTGTTCTTGCAAAAGCTTGCTTTGACTCCCAATGCTAGTTCTTTAAATATTGCTTTTACAAAGCATATTACCAATGCTCTCATGAAAATTAGGGATGAAAAATTGCAGCAAAAAGCTTCTGTTCCCAAGAAGTTAGTAGATGGTTGGGAACCCATCATTGATATGCATGTTAATAGTTTTGATTGCCATGCTTTGTGTGATCTAGGCGCTAGTATTTCTATCATGCCTAGAAAAATTTATGACATGCTTGATTTACCACCGCTTGAAAAGTGTTATTATGATGTTCCTATTGCTGATGTTGCTAAGAAGAAACCTTTGGGAAGGATTAATGATGTTCTTATTATGGTTAACAATAACCTGGTTCCCGTTGATTTTCTTGTTATGGATGTTGAATGCCATGCTTCATGTCCTATTATTTTGGGAAGACCTTTTCTTCGAACTATAGGTGCCATCATTGATATGAGGGAAGGCACCATCAAATATCAATTCCCACTAAAGAAAGGTATGGAACACTTTCCTAGGAAAAGAAAGAAATTGCTTTTTGACTCTATTCTTAGAGCAAATTATGAGCTTGATGCTTCATCACTTGATGTTACTTGATTCGCAATTTTCTGCGGCTAGCTCAAAGGCGTTAAAGAAAAGCACTCTTGGGAGATAACCCAATGTTTTCTTTTTAGTACTTTTTCTTTTATTTGAGTCTTGGAAGTCATGACTACTGTAATGACCTCTCCTTATCCTTTTTATTTTGTTGTTGTGCCAAGAGAAGCCTCTAATTCGAGTGAGGTAAAGATTTGGAGATGTTGCTGTCCTGAAACTGTTTTCATACTACACTGTAAAAATTCGTGAAAATTCTCTGTATATATTTTCGACCTGAAATTTCTTGTTCATATGCCCCAGGTTATATCCAAACTTTCGTTAGTTGAACATTTTTTGATTTGAGCAACAGAAAACCCCTCAAAAAGTCGACCTTTGTCAGCTGTTCTGTTTTGACAGATATCTGCCACTATTCGTTTTTGCCGCTTTATCGCTTTCTTTTTGAGTTCTTTTGATCACAGAACTTTTGGGGAAGTTGCTACAGTAGTATATACTTTATATGTGGTGGTTTTGGGTTGAAACCTGAAGCAAAAAGAGGTTGATTATATGTTATGCTACACTAATGTTGCTAATAGATTTGTGTTTAGTTTTGTATGAAGGAAGTTTTCAAGTGTAGGGATTGGAGAATGATGAGATGAGTTGAAGAATGGACAAAAGCTCAAGCTTGGGGATTCCCACGCATCACCCCAAGAAATATCCAAGAATTACAAGCATCAAAGCTTGGGGATGCCCCCGAGGCACCCCTTCTTCATCGGCAAAAATCAGGTCACCTTTCAAAACACTATATTTTTATTGCTTCATGCACTATGTGTTTTTCTTGGAGCGTCAGTTGTTTTAGTTTTCTTAGTTAGTTTAGTTTTGTTTGCTGCAATAAATGGTTGGACCCCAACAAATTCCTTTGGAGAAGTTGCCTTGCTTTTCATTTGCCGAGAACGCTCTAGTTTTCACTCTTATCAAAAACCGAGTGTTCTTCTTTTTCTGCTACTGCTTTTGGTTTTCGTTTTCACCTTGATTTGCGTTCAGACCTTGTCATATCTTTTCATGAAGGTGTATTTTTGCCTCTGATCTTTATTGGTTTTCATCAAAAGAGGTGCCTTAAAAAAATTCAAATGGTGTTGGAAAAGAGAAAAAGCTTTATGCAAAAAAAGTGGTACAAGAAGGAGCTTGTGTAGACTGCGGCTTAGGCTTTTTCATGTCATGCTTGATGTCTTTTTGATAGTATGCTTAGTGGTTTTGCTGTAGCATGACTTATCTCAAATAACTGAGATTGCTTAATGAGCCTTTGAAAAAAATCATGCGTTGTTTTTATTGTTGGGAAGCATTATTTTGGTTTTCTCCTTGATGCTTTATTTGGGTTGACTTGGCGCATGCTCACACATGTTAGACTCTTACAAAGTCGCCAATAGCCTCTATGATCATTTAGTTTTTGACTTTTGATGCCATCTTATGCTTCTTTTAATGTCGCTTTATCGCTTTGCATGATTATGGCCATTATTGCTCTCTTAGTTGGTCGTTCCCAGTCTTTTGCTAGCCCTCGCCTTGTACTGAGTATGAGCTCTACTCGTGCATCCAACTCCTAAAAACCAAGTTTTCCAAAGTGTCCACCATACATACCTACTAGCAATTTGCTATTCCAAGTAAATTTGACTTGCTTTTATTTTCTCTTCAAATTAAACTCTTACCAGTGTTATGCAAAAATTGGTCAGTAAAGCTCTCACTAACCGGAAGGCACACTTTACTTTTCCTTGTTCTTAAAAATTTGACATTGTGGTCTCTTATGTTGAGTTGTTATGCTTGCAAGTTGTAAGTTGGATACTAGCCCAACCATGCCATCATGGGGCAAGCTTTCAAGATTGCACTTCTTATTTGAGTTGATATCGTGATCTTTTGTTTATGGATGCCCGCGGTGTGAAATGAATTGGGAAACTTGCGGGGATCATGGAGTTTGTATATGTGTTAGGGAAACGCCTGGGCCGCCAATCTAAGCCATGCATAATTCATGGTGGAAATTTGCAGCATACCCATGGTGGACATTCGACGACGCATCTCAAAATAAAAAGCTAAACAAATGGCAAATAAAAGAGATGTCGAGGTGTTCATTGTCTGCTTGTCCTGTCATTTTGATGTGGGCTTGCTCCATGTCATCAGGCACGGAGGTACCCTGTTGGCGGTTCTCGATGATACATATATACTTACAATGACAAGATCCTTGCTTGGGACTCTAAGTAAAGTAGCATGAGGTTTGGGTACTCGTATTCACGGGGCACGAGGTTTTCGACTTATGATTTGTCAAGCATATGCATCATAATTGTTCTCGCATTAACTTTAACCATTCAAGATTCTTATGATGGGGGCAATGAGAGCTCAAAGCCGGTAAGTAACATAATTTTTGAAGGTCTATAAAACTTGCAAACACTGCTTCCCTCCGCGAAGGGCCTTTCTTTTACTTTCATGTTGAGTCACCACCTTCTATCTTTGTGCACCATTAAGAGAGCATAGTTGTCATTCTTAGTATAATGTGCATTGTCCCAAAGTTTTCATTGATTGATTCATATTGTTGGTTTCACTTGTTCTTAAATTATTTGTATCTAGTCGCCCTCTTAAACTTGAAGGTGTCCTATGCATTTATGTTTTGCTCTCTATGAAGGACAAGCTGAAAACCATTTGTATGTTTTTCCTTATGATTTGAACACACGTTTGCCTTTCATTGTTTCATTTTCATGATCTTTTGTTTGTGTTCATTTTCATGTTATAACATGGTTGCTAAGTTGTTATTGTCAAGATTATATCTTTCATGCCCATGTTTTAAGTTCTTATGATCCCAGCTCACAAATGCTTACATACATGATCAAGATTGTGTAGGTGCATGTCACCTCAAAAATTATTCTTTTGTTATCACTTACCTACTCGAGGATGAGCAGGAGTTAAGCTTGGGGATGCTTGATACGTCTCCAACGTATCTATAATTTTTGATGCTCCATGTTTATTTTTACACCATTTGCCCACTGTTTTGTTACACTTCGTGGCACTTTTATGCATTTTCTGGAACTAACCTACTAACAAGTCGCCACAGTGCCAGTTCCCTGTTTTCTGCTATTTTTGTGTTTCAGAAAAGCTACACAGGAAATATTCTCGGAATTGGACGAAACAAGTTCCTGAAGTCTTATTTTTCCCGGAAGCTTCCAGAGATCCGAAGAAGAGTCGGAGGGGGGCCACGAGGGCCCCACACACCAGGGCGGCGCGGCCTAGGCCCTGGCCACGCCCCCTATGTGTGAGGGTGCCTCGGGCCACCTCTGACGATGCCCCTTCGCCTATAAAGACCCCCCGACGGAAAAAACCTAAGTACTCGATCAATTTTCCAGAACACATCGCGATCCGCCGCCGCTGTCGACCCGAAGATCGGGAGGGTCCAGAAGCTCTTCCCGGCACCCTGCCAGAGAGGGGAATCGCCACCAGAGGTCTTCTTCATCGCCATGCTTGCCTCCGGAGCGATGAGTGAGTAGTCTACCTTGGACTATGGGTCCATAGCAGTAGCTAGATGGTTGTCTCCTCCACCATGTGCTTCATGTTTAGATCTCATGAGCTGCCCTACATGATTGAGATCACCGTTATGTAATTCTACATGTTTGGTTTGTTGGGATCCGATGAATATTGGTGTTATGATTGAGTTGCTATACTGAAATATATCTTATGTTATCTCTATGTTGTTTATGATCTTGCATGCTCTCCGTTGTTAGTAGCTATCTTGGCCGAGTAGTTGCTAGTGACTCCAAGAGGGGGTATTTATGCTCGATAGTGGGTTCATGCCTCTATTTAATCTGGGGGAGTGACAGAAACCTCTAAGGTTGTAGATGTGCTATTGCTACTAGGGATAAAACAACATTCATATGCTCGAGGGCATATGCTTTGTTTACATTACACACTTCGCTTAATGCAATTATCTGTTGTTCGCAACTTAATACTCATGGGGTGTTCGGATGATATCCCTGTGAGTGGATTATTAGTCATAGATGCAGTTGGATGGCGGTCTATGTATTTTGTTGTAATGCCCAGAGTAAATCGCATAGTGATCTTCTTGACATATCACGTTTATCTTTATTCTATCAATTGCCCAACTGTAATTTGTTTACCCAGCATGTGTTATTTATCTTATGGAGAGACACCACTAGTGAACTGTGGACCCCGGTCCTATTTCCATCATATTGCTATCATATGTTTACTTTACTCGCACTGTTTACTTTACTCGCATACTATTATCACTTTCCACTCGATACACTCATACCCTTTGTTTCAAGCAAACCGGTGAGATTGACAACCTCATCGCAAGTTGGGAACAAAGTATTTGGTTGTGTTGTGTACAGGTTCCACGTTGCTGCTCGCAAAGCAAAGCTTGGACGAGGCGCCATATATAAATTGTCCGAAGCTGTCGCTAAGCCAGTCCGCATCACCTTCAGTCGTATTGTCTGCTCTTCTCCTGATCGACATACCTTGGTTTCTAACTGAGGGAAAACTTGCTGCTATATTCATCAAAACCTTCTCTTGGGGTTTTCCAACTGGCCGGTCATTTAATTCCATACACCATCGACTCGACCCCATCAGGGTGCCGGGAAGAACTTTTGGACCCTCCCGATCTTTGGGTCGACGACGGCGGCGGACCGCGATGTGTTCTGGAAAAGTGATCGGGGTCCTTAGGTTTTTTCCGTAGGGGATCTTTATAGGCGAAGGGGCATCGTCAGGATTGGGCCGAGGCGCCGTCACACATAGGGGGCGCGGCCAGGGGCCAGGCCGCGCCGCCCTGTTGTGTGGGGCCCTCATGGCCCCACTTCGTCTCCTCTTCGGTTCTCTGGAAGCTTCGGTGAATTTCTCGACGTTCGGCTTTTGTTTCGTCTAATTCCGAGAATATTTCCTGTGTAACTTTTCTAAAACACAAAAACAGCAGAAAACAAGGAACTGGCACTGTGGCGACTTGTTAATAGGTTAGTTCCAGAAAATGCATAAAAGTGCCACAAAGTGTAACGAAACACTAAGCAAATGGTGTAAAAACAAGCATGGAGCATCAAAAATTATGGATACGTTGGAGACGTATCAGCATCCCCAAGCTTAACTCCTGCTCGTCCTCGAGTAGGTAAGTCATAACAAAAGAAATAATTTTTGAGGTGATATGCACCTACACAATCTTGATCATGTATGTAAGCGTTGTGCGCTGGGATCAAAAGAACTTAAAACATGGGCATGAAAGATATAATCTTGATAGAAGAAACTTAGCAACCATGTTATAACATGAAAATGAACACAAATAAAAGATCATGAAAATGAAACAATGAAAGTCAAACGTGTGTTCAAATCATAAGGAAAAACATACAAATGGTTTTCAGCTTGTCCTTCATGGAGAGCAAAACATAAATGCATAGGACACCTTCAAGTTTAAGAGGGCGACTAGATACAAATAATTTAAGAACAAGTGAAACCAACATCATGAATCAATCAATGAAAACTTTGGGACAATGCACATTATACTCAGAATGACAACTATGCTCTCTTAATGGTGCATAAAGATAGAAGGTGGTGACTCAACATAAAAGTAAAAGAAAGGCCCTTCGCGGAGGGAAGCAGCGATTAAACATGTGCGAGAGCTTTTCATTTGTAAAACAGAGATAAAAATTGGGTTTTGAGAGGTGGTTGTTTCATGTCAACGACTAGCAATGGGGTTTTTACTATCTTCCATACAAAAATGAAGCAAGTTTTTGAGAGAGATATTGGCACTTTTTGTGCTCTTTTTATAAAACTTGGCACTCCTCCCCACCTTTTTCCTTTCTCAAACCATGGCTAACCGATTCCATCGGGTGCCCACCAACATTCACATACCATAGAGGAGTGCCTTTTTTCTTTTTCTTTTTTTCTCTTTTTTTCTTTTTGGAATAAGCAATATGGAAGATAGCAAATCCGACCACTACGTCCCCATGAGCTGAAAACAGTGTCACAAAACGAGAAGTGTTTTGAAGGTTTTTGAAAGGTAGCACATGAAAATTTACTTGGAATGGCTTACAAATACCATGCATAGGAATTTATAGTGGACACAATGGCAAACTTGGTTTTTAGGAGTTGGATGCACGAGTAGAGCTCATACTCGGTACAAAATGAAGGCTAGCAAAAGACTGGGAGCGACCAACTAAGAGAGCAATAACGGCCATAATCATGCAAAGCGACAAAGCAACTTTAAAAGAAGCATAAGATGGCATCAAAAGTCAAAAACTAAATGATCATAGAGGCAATGACGACTTTGTATGAGTCAAACATGTGTGAGCATGCGCCAAGTCAACCCAAATAAAGCATCAAGGAGAAAACCAAAATAATGCTTCCAAATAATTAAAACAACGCATGATTTTTTCAAAGGCTCATTAAGCAATCTCAGTTATTTGAGACAAGTCATGCTACAGTAAAAACCCTAAGCATACTATCAAAAAGACATCAAGCACGACATGCAAAAGCCTAGGCCGCAGTCTACACAAGCTCCTTCTTGTACCACTTTTTTGCATAAAGCTTTTTCTCTTTTCCAACACCATTCAAACTTTTTATAGCCAACTCTTTTGATGAAAACCAATAAGGACCAGAGGCAAAAATACACCTTGATGAAAAGATATAACAAGATCTAAACACATATCAAGGCAAAAATTGAAAGCTAAACGCAGTTCTAGAAAAAGAGAACACTCGTTGAAACGAATAGAGTGAAAAACGGAGTGTTCTTGGCAAATGAAAAGCAAGGCAACTTCTCCAAAAGAAATTTTGGGGTTCAACCATTTATTGCAGCAAACTAAACTAAACTAAACTAATACTACAAACTAAAACAACTGACGCTCCAAGAAAAACGCATAATGCATGAAGCAATAAAAATATAGCGTATTGAAAGGTGACCTGATTTTTGCCGATGAAGAAGGGGTGCCTCGGGGGCATCCCCAAGCTTTGACGCTTGTACTTCTTGGATATTTCTTGGGGTGATGCATGGGCATCCCCAAGCTTGAGCTTTTGTCCATTCTTCAACTCATCTCATCATTCTCCGATCCCTACACTTGAAAACTTCCTTCATACAAAACTAAACACAAATTTATTTGCAACATTAGTGTAAGCATAACATAGAATCAACCCCTTTTGCTCTAGGTTTCAACTCAAAATCACCACATATAAAGTATATACTACTGTAACAACTTCCCCAAAAGTTCTGTGATCAAAAGAACTCAAAAAGAAAGCGATAAAGCGGCAAACACAAATATTGGCAGAAATCTGTCAAAACAGAACAGCTGGCAAAGGTCGAATTTTTAGAGGGTTTTATGTTGCTCAAATCAAAAAGTGTTCAACTAATGAAAGTTTGGATATAACCTGAGGCATATGTACAAGAAATCGCAGGTCCAAAAGATATACAGAGAATTTTCACGAATTTTTACGGTGCAGCACCAAAAACTGTTTCAGGACAGCAACATCCCCAAATCTTACCTCGCTCAAATTAGAGGCTTCTCTTGGCACAAAAACGAAATAAAAAGGATAAGGAGAGGTTATTGCAGTAGTAATAACTTCCAAGACTCAAATAAAAGAAAAAGAACTGAATGTAAAAACATTGGGTTATCTCCCAAGAGTGCTTTTCTTTAACACCTTTGAGCTAGGCGCAGAAAATGCGAATCACGTAATATCAAGTGATGAAGCATCAAGCTCATAATTTGCTCTAAGAATATATTCAAACACTAATTTCTTTCTCTTTCTAGGGAAGTGTTCCATACCTTTCTTGAGTGGAAATTGATATTTGATGGTGCCTTCCCTCATATCAATGATGGCACCCACAGTTCGAAGAAAGGGTCTTCCCAAAATAATAGGACATGAAGCATTGCATTCAACATCCATGACAAGAAAATCAACGGGAACAAGGTTATTGTTAACCACAATAAGAACATCATTAATTCTTCCCAAAGGTTTCTTCTTAGCAACATCAGCAATAGGAACATCATAATAACACTTTTTAAGCGGCGGTAAATCAAACATGTCATAAATTTTTCTAGGCATGATAGAAATACTAGCTCCTAGATCACATAAAGCATGGAAATCAAAACCATTAACATGCATATCAATGATGGGTTCCCAACCATCTTCTAACTTCTTGGGAACAGAAGCTTTTTGTTGCAACTTTTCATCCCTAATTTTCATAAGAGCATTGGTAATATGCTTAGTAAAAGCAACATTTATAGAACTAGCATTAGGAGTCAAAGCAAGCTTTTGCAAGAACAAAATAACTTCAGATATATTGCAGCCATCAACATCAAAATCATTAAAAGAAATAGAGCTATCATCTCCTACACTCCGAAAAATTTCAGCACTCTTTTGAGAAAAAGTTTCGGCAGTTTTAGGCTTTTTAACACAAGGAGTGGGAGTTTTCTCTACACCAATCAAAGTAAGAGGATTGCTAGTATTAGGAACAACATCATTAGAGGTAGTAATAGTACAAACTTTCATATTCCTAGCAATCTCATCCTCTCTTTCCCATCTAGCATGCAATTCTGCTAATAATCTAACATTTTCATCAATTCTAACTTGGATAGCATTAGCGGTAGCAAAAACATTGTTCTCTTTCACATCATTAGGCAACACTTTTAATTTCAGAAGTTCAACCTCATGAGCAAGGCTATCAACTTTAGAAGCAAGAATATCAATTTTGCCTAACTTTTCCTCAACAGACTTGTTAAAAGCATTTTGCTTACTAATGAAGTCCTTGAGCATTACCTCAAGCTCGGAGGGCGCGGCCCTAGTGTTGTTGGAGGAATTACCATAAGAGTTACCATAACCATTACCATTGGTAGAAGGATACGGCCTATAATTGTTACTAGCAAAATTGTTCCTATAAGCATTGTTGTTAAAATTATTATTTCTAATAAAGTTTACATCAACATGCTCTTCTTGAGCAACCAACGAGGCCAAAGGAACATTATGAGGATCTACATGAGTCCTATCATTAGAAAGCATAAGCATAATAGCATCAATCTTATCACTCAAGAAAGAGGTTTCCTCAACAGAATTTACCTTCTTACCTTGCGGAGCTCTCTCGGTGTGCCATTCGGAGTAATTTACCATCATATTGTCGAGAAAATTTGTTGCGGCGCCCAAGGTAAGGGACATAAAAGTGCCTCCAGCAGCTGAATCAAGTAGGTTCCTTGAAGAAAAATTCAGTCCTGCATAAAAATTTGGACAATCATCCAAGTAGTCAGTCCATGAGTGGGACAATTCTTTATCATAGATTTCATTCTTTCCCAAGCTTGAGCAACATGTTCATTATCAAACTGACTAAACTTCTTAATATTGCTACGCAAAGCTATAATCTTAGCAGGAGGATAGTATCTACCAATAAAAGCATCCTTACACTTAGCCCATGAATCAATACTATTTTTAGGCAAAGACAACAACCAATCCTTAGCTTTTCCTCTCAAAGAAAAAGGAAACAACTTAAGCTTAATAATATCACTCTCAACATCCTTATATTTCTGCATCTCACATAGCTCAACAAAATTGTTGAGATGAGCTGCAGCATCATCAATACTAGCACCAGAAAATTGCTCTTTCATAACAAGGTTCAATAAAGCAGGCTTAATCTCATAAAAATTTGCAGCAGGAGCAGGTGGCGCAATAGGAGTGCAGATAAAATCACTATTATTAGTGCTAGTAAAATCACACAACTTGGTGTTCTCAGGAGTAGCCATTCTAGCAAAACTAAAAGCAAACAAGTAAAAACGACTATCAAGGATACTAATTTTTTTGGTTTTTTGATAAAACGATGCAAGTAAAAATAAAGTAAAGCAAAACTTAAAACAAAGTAAAGGATGTGCGTGCGAAATCTCCCCTTGCAGAAGTCTTCTTCCTCCCCGGCAACGGCGCCAGAAAAACTTGTTGATGGCGCGGTGATGAATACTGCCAGAGAACTTGTTGGCGTGTAATTAATGAAGTAAATGACCGGCCAGTTGGAAACCCCAAGAGCAAGGTGTGATGAATATAGCAGCAAGTTTTTCCCTCAGTAAGAAACCAAGGTTATCAATCCAGTAGGAGGACAAAATACGACTAAAGGTGATGCCCACTAGCTGCGTGATGCTCTAACAAGGGCGCCGTTAACGATTACTTGTTAGCGCGTCTTCAACCAGTAGCAACGTGGAACCTGCACACAACACAACCAAATACTTTGTTCCCAACTTACGATGAGGTTGTTAATCTCACCGGTTTGCTTGAAACAAAGGGTATGAGCGTATCGACTGGAAAGCAATAGTAATATGCGAGTAAAGTAAACAGTGCGAGTAAAGTAAACATGTGATAGCAATATAAAGGAAATAGGACCGGGGTCCATAGTTCACTAGTGGTGTCTCTCCATAAGATAAAATAACACATGCTGGGTAAACAAATTACAGTTGGGCAATTGATAGAATAAAGACAACATGCATATGATGAGAGGATCACTATGAGATTTACTCTGGGCATTACAAGAAGATACATAGACCGCCATCCAACTGCATCTATGACTAATAATCCACTTGTGGCGAATCAATCCGAGAACTCCACAAGTATTAAGTTGCGAACAACAGATAATTGCATTAAGCAAAGTGTGTAATGTAAACAAAGCATATGCCCTCGAGCATATGAATGTTGTTTTCCCCCTAGTAGCAATAGCACATCTACAACCTTAGAGGTTTCTGTCACTCCCCCAGATTAAATAGAGGCATGAACCCACTATCGAGCATAAATACCCCCTCTTGGAGTCACTAGCAACTACTTGGCCAAGATAGCTACTAACAACAGAGAGCATGCAAGATCATAAACAACATAGAGATAACATAAGATAATATTTAGTACATCAACTCAATCATAACACCAATATTCATCGGATCCCAACAAACACAACATGTAGAATTACATAACGGTGATCTCGATCATGTAAGGCAGCTCACGAGATCTAAACATGAAGCACATGGTGGAGAAGACAACCATATAGCTACTGCTATGGACCCATAGTCCAAGGTAGACTACTCACTCATCGTGCCGGAGGCAAGCATGGTGATGAAGAAGACCTCCGGTGGCGATTCCCCTCTCCGGCAGGGTGCCGGGAAGAGCTTCTGGACCCTCCCGATCTTCGGGTCGACGGCCGTGTCGGATCGCGGTGTGTTCTAGAAAAGTGATCGGGGTCCTTAGGTTTTTTCCGTCGGGGGTCTTTATAGGCGAAGGGGCATCGTCAGGAGTGGGCCGAGGCGCCGTCACACATAGGGGGCGCGGCCAGGGGCCAGGCCGCGCCGCCCTGTTGTGTGGGGCCCTCGTGGCCCCACTCCGTCTCCTCTTCGGTTCTCTGGAAGCTTCGGTGAATTTCTGGACGTTTGGCTTTTGTTTCGTCCAATTCCAAGAATATTTCATGTGTAACTTTTCTGAAACACAAAAACAGCAGAAAACAGGGAACTGGCACTGTGGCGACTTGTTAATAGGTTAGTTCCGGAAAATGCATAAAAGTGCCACGAAGTGTAACGAAACACTAAGCAAATGGTATAAAAACAAGCATGGAGCATCAAAAATTATGGATACGTTGGAGACGTATCAATAAGCAGAAGCAATTCTATGATTAACGTCATATCTAGCAAGAGTTTTCCTAAAACCGCCATGAATAAAATGAGAACCTCCGTCAGTCATAAGATATATAGGCACACCAAACCTAGGAAAAATAACATCCTTAAGCATTTTTAACGAGGTCTCACCGTCGGCACTCTTCGTAGGTATAGCTTCTACCCACTTAGTAACATAATTAACAACAACAAGTATATGAGTATAACCTTCTGAAGGAGGAAAAGGACCCATAAAGTCAAATCCCCAACAATCAAATGGTTCAATAACAAGAGAATAACTCATAGGCATTTCATTACGTCTAGAAATATTACCAACTCTTTGGCATGCATCACAAGATAGAACAAATTTTCTAGCATCTTTAAAAAGGGTTGGCCAATAAAAACCTGATTGTAGAACCTTTTGTGCAGTTCTATCTCCAGCATGATGTCCTCCATAAGCACTACCATGGCATTTTCTCAATATCTCTTGTTGTTCATACTCTGGAACACATCTTCGCATAATACCATCAACTCCTTCTTTATATAAGTGTGGGTCATCCCAAAAATAATGCCTCAAGTCATAAAAGAATTTCCTTCTTTGTTGAGCTGTAAAGGTTGGAGGCAAGTACTTGGAAACAATAAAGTTAGCATAATCAGCATACCAAGGATTCTCTCGCGAAGTTACCTTTATTGAAGCCAACTGTTCATTTGGAAAACTATCATTAACAGGAATAGGATCAAAAGAAATGTTTTCCAACCTAGACAAATTGTCAGCAACAGGATTTTCAGCACCTTTCCTATCTACAATATGCTTAGCATCCTTCTTTGACATAAGATATCTAATAGCAGTGTGATCAGTATGAATAGTAACTTTTGAATCAACGATATAAGGTCTAAACTTATCACATGAAAAAACAACAGCAAGAAACTCTTTCTCAGTAGTAGCATAATTCTTCTGAGCAGCATCAAGAGTCTTACTAGCATAATGAATAACATTCAACTTCTTATCTATGCGCTGTCTGAGAATAGCACCCACAGCAAAATCACTAGCATCACACATAATTTCAAAGGGTAAATTCCAATCAGGTGGTTGAACAATAGGAGCAGTAGTTAAAGCCTTTTTAAGAGTTTCAAAAGCTTCCTTGCAATCATCATCAAAAACAAATGGTACATCCTTTTGAAGAAGATTAGTAAGAGGCTTTGAAATCTAAGAGAAATCTTTAATAAAGCTCCTATAAAAACCAGCATGACCAAGAATACTACGAATACCTTTAACATCTCTGGGACAGGGCATTTTCTCAATTGCTTTAACCTTTGCACTGTCAACTTCAATACCTCTTTCAGAGATTTTATGCCCAAGAATAATTCCTTCATTCACCATAAAGTGGCATTTCGCCAAATTAAGAACAAGATTAGTTTCCTCACATCTCTGCAAAACTTTATCAAGATTGTGCAAACAATTATCAAAAGAAGTTCCATAGACGGAGAAATCCTCCATGAATACCTCCACAATTTCTTCACAAAAACCATGAAAAATAGCAGACATGCATCTTTGAAAAGTAGCAGGAGCATTGCACAAACCAAAAGGCATATGTCTATAAGCATGAGTTCCATAAGGACAAGTAAAGTGGTTTTCTCTTGATCTTGCTTTTTAACAACAATCTGAGAGAAACTAGAATAACCATCAAGAAAACAAAATTGAGTTTTCTTAGATAACCTCTCTAGCATTTGATCTATAAACGGTAAAGCATAATGATCTTTCTTAGTGACTTTGTTGACCTTTCTAAAATCAATGCACATCCTATAACCAACTACTAACCTTTGAGGAATAAGCTTGTTATTCTCATTAGGCACAACAGTAATACCTCCTTTCTTAGGAACACAATGAACGGGACTAACCCATCTACTATCAGCAATAGGATAAATAATTCCAGCATCAAGGAGCTTCAATACCTCATTTCTTACCACTTCCTTCATCTTAGGAATTAAGCGGCGTTGATGTTCAACAACTGGCTTTGCATCCGGCTCCATGTTAATAGCATGCTGACATATAGTAGGAGAAATCCCTTTTAAATCATCAAGAGTATATCCCATAGCTCCTCGATGTTTCCTCAATATTTCCAATAACCTTTCTTCTTCCTTTCCTGAAAGTTTAGAACTGATAATAACAAGATATATCTTCTTGTCATTAATATAAGCATATTTAAGATCATCAGGTAAAGGTTTTAAATCAAAAACAGGATCTTCCTTGGGTGGCAAAGTGGTACCCAAATCCTCCACACATAAATTGTGTTTAATCCACGGTGGTTGATGAAAAAGAATATCGGCAATCTCATCTCTTTCTTCCCTGAAGACTTCACTTTCATGGTCCTTCGTAAATTGCTGCAGAGCATTATTAGGAGCAAGAGCAATAGAGGCAAGCTGTTCAACTCAAAAATCTTCATTAGGCAATTCATTTTTATAAGGAGCTTTAGTAAATTTAGAAAATTAAACTCATAAGATTCTCCATCAAACTTAGTCAAAATTTTCTCCTTCTTACAATCTATAACAGCGCCACAAGTGTTCAAAAAGGGTCTACCAAAAATAATAGGACAAGTTTTACTAGCTTCAGTACCAAGTACTAGAAAATCAGTAGGATATTTAGTCTTACCACATAGAACTTCCACATCTCGAACAATACCAATTGGCAAGACAGTCTCTCTGTTAGCAAGCTGAATAACCCCGTCAATATCTTCAAGTTCACAAGGGGCAATTTCATGCATGATTTCTCTGTAAAGCTCATAAGGAATAGCACTTGAACTTGCACCAATATCGCATAAACCATAGGGATTTCTATTTTCGTGCCCTCAGGTCGTTAGTTGTACTCAGTTTTCCCCAGCCGCTTAGTTTTTCCTCAGTTTTCCCCTCGCTCTAGTTTGAAACCCCTCGCAGACGCTCGGACGGGAGGGTTGCCATTTAGTTGACCGTTCCGTGCTGACGTGTGGGGCCGCGTCGTGTGGGGCCGCGTCGCGTGGGGCTGGTAGAACGGGACCGCGTGGGACAGGACGAGACCGCGTTTGGTAGTACGTGAGAGCTCGGTTTTGTCTCTCTCGGCCCAAATTGGCATTTTTCAGAGCGCCTTTTTCCCCTCTCTCTCTGTAACAGTTCTCTCTCTTTTCACCAAATTAGTACCAAATCTAGAGAAGCTTCTATTTCTATCTTTCTTCAATGATTGTTGCCTTTTGGCCCTCGTTTTTTGCCCAATATGGTAACAAATCTAGAAGCTAGTATAGGATGAATTCACAGCAGCATAATAAATCCAGAAAACTAAATATAATACATAAACTGTATACAGCAGCCAATAACAATGTTCTTCATTCTGAATCATATATTTCGTCGTCGCTACAATTCATGAGATGAAAGAAATATTCACTAAACTCCCTCCGTCTGCAGTGTGCAGCAAATACATCCTCCAAACGGTATGGCCTTTGTTCATTTTTTGGACCATATCCTATTCTATCCGCACGTCGTGGCCACTCATCCCAGGCCTTTCTATCATCATCATACTCTCTGATATAACCCAAATCCGCGTAGTAGATGCAGCCAGGTCGAACTGTCGGGTGCACTCTGGTGTCGACGGAGATACACCGGCTAAAATTGACGAAGAGGGCACGACTGCCAATGTTACTGACGGCATGGAGAGAGCGGCTCTCAGTGTCCACACGGTACACCAATGGTTGACCTTCCTCCAAATGCCGGTTGTCGTCAGTGCTACCGCCCAACAACACAAGCAGAAGATCACCATCCGACTCCACAAGGTAGAACTTGGAATCATAATCATTTCCAAGTTCTGGAAATGAAAATAGTGTCTTCATGCTGACAGTGCTCGCGCGCTGCTCCAACTGGACATTGTTGGTGCACACTATTCTTCCGAACTCATTCACAGCTATTGCATACAATTCACCATTGAACGGGGTAATGCAACGCAGAGAATGGTCCTCGATCGTAAATCTTCCTTCTCCCCAATCATGTACATCTATATCCTTAGTTGGAGAGCTCTTATCGACCCAAGCAATTTCATTGGGGTAACCTGTGCAAATGAAGACCATAGTCGGGGACTTCATTACAGCGACTGACTGCACAATCATAGATGGCATCTGCGCCTCAAACATAGCATTCAAAGTCTTTGTGAGTGGGTTCAGAAGCCGTATCTTGTGCGGCTGGTTCCTCTGGGCAAGCACGATGACGCCACGGTAAAAGCCGACGAAGTAGTATCTAAAAGGGAGTTGATGAAGATAACATTCAGCACTAAGATATTTACGATTGAAAATAAAAATAGATTAACTCTATAGATATGGAGGAATTTGAACCTTGCATGAACTTCCGTTAGATCGATGGTGACGTAGCGGGATGTGTGGAGGTTGAGGAAGGAGAACTCAGCGGCGCGTGGAAGGGCGTGTTCTACCACGATCCATTCGTGCAGGTGCACGTCGGGCTCAGGTAGATCTGAGCGCCAATTTGTACAAACTTGCCTCAAAGCAGCGTAGGTGTCCACGTACTCCTCGTTCGCCAGTAAGCAGTCGCCGATCTTGTGAAGTGGTCCGTCACCCTTAAGAGAGGCCCAGTTCACGGAGGCGCCGCGCTTGGATGCGCCGCCCTCGGATGCGACGGGCTCGGCGGCGACGGGCTCGGATGCGACGGGCTCGGAGGCGATGGGCTCGGAGGCGACGGGCTCGGGGGCGACGGCCGCCGGCGCATTCTTCTTCTCCATCGCCGGCAGGTGAGCGCGCGTAGGGCGGCTGGGGTTTTTTGGAGAAGGTGATGGGACGTGAGAGGCGTGGTTGCGTGCGTGAGTTATGATGAGACTGTGTGCAGAGGGAGGGAGAGGGGCTCTGTACTGGCAGTTGACGTTTTGGTCTCAGCACGCGCACCGCGCGGCTAACCGCTGCTCACCGCGACACGCATCCGTGGGACTGCACGTCAGCACCGTTACGTGTACTCAGTTCTACCCTCGAGTCTTACACTGGAAAAATATCTGTACTCAGTTTTCCCCTCGAGTACTAATACTGGCTAGTGCAATATACTCAGTTTTACCCTCAAGTGGCTGGTCAACAGAGAGTCAACAGATGGGATTAAGCCATCTAATTGAGTCATTTCATGCGCAAAAAAATTCAAAAAAATAAAATCATAGTGCCTCCAACTCATGCGCAAAATAAAATCATAACAATCATATATAAATCAAGTTTTCACACAAATGGCCACTTCTGAAATCACTAGTAGCTATGAAGGTTCATGGCTTTCCACTCAAACCCCTTCTCAAAACATCTATACCCAAAACATAGTTTGTCTGAATGAGGCCACAATTTTTACACTCATGTGTATTTGAATTGCTAATACTTTGAGGTAGGCCAACCTGGGTTTCATTGTACAAAACATGTGTTTTTCTTTTTCTAAATCTCTTATTTGAATTCCTTAGCCTGTTTATTATTTACTTGCCCTTGTATCCTTGATACTACTCAGTTTTACCCTCTCCCTTCTCACAGAAGCCCAAACTTGGCCTGATTGGTCGAGCTGTTGTCACACGGATCGTGCCTACCTACCGTCGATCCTATGATCTAACGGGCAGGATCGTGCCACCCTCTCTCTATCTGTCGGTGGCAAACTACTACCCCTCTATGTATGCTAAATAACGAGTTGGCCACCGGATTCAACAAGTTTGGTAATCACGAATTTCCACTTCTTGTAGGCATTACTTTTCGCGGTGAAATGATAAACTATCACGAATTTCCTTTAGGCATTACTTTTCAAGGTAAAATAATAAACTATCACGAATTTCCATTTCTTTTAGGCATTACTTTTCACGAATTTCCTTTAGGCATTACTTTTCACGGTGAAATGATAAACTATCACGAATTTCCTTTAGGCATTACTTTTCACGGTAAAATAATAAACTATCACGAATTTCCATTTCTTTTAGGCATTACTTTTTTGTTGAGATATAAACACCCACAACGGTCATCTCCTCCTTAATTTATTATGTAACCCCACAACGGTCATCTCGCCCTTATAAACCCCCACCTCGGCCATCCCTCATGTCAATAGGTTCTGCCTCTATCTTCTTCGTTTCTGCCTCTCTCTTCTTCGTTCACATACACTTGATCCATTGCCATGGCTTCCACGTCTCGGACGCCGACCGAAAGGGGAAGGGGAAGGGGAAGGGGAAGGGGAAGGGGCGGCCTGGGTGGTGGATCATCATCATTGCCACCACCACCGTCAACACTGCCATTGATCATAGAGGAGTTCTTAATCGTCATCTATGAAGACCCTTTGGCCAAGAAGGTACGTACGCGTTCCCACATATATGATGCATGTGATTAATTATGTGCATGTTCCAAAAAGCCTTTAATTTCAAATGATCGGCGCTCGATCTCTTTGCAGGCACTCCCACAGAAGTTTGCGGACTATCTTGACGGCCAGGAGCCCGCAAAGGTGTATCTGCGAGCAGCTGACTGCGGTCCTCGTCTCTGGACCGTGGAGGTCCTATTTGACGGACAAGGCCGGATGTACCTCGACAAGGGCTGGGAGAATTTCGCCATCGCGCACGGTGTGGATTTCGGCTACATCCTACACTTCAAATATGAAGGCGATGATGTGCTCACAGTGAAGGTGTTCGACGTAACATTGTGCAGGAAGTACTACTACACGGACGACAAAGATACTGACGATGAAAGCGACGACGACGTGAAGCCATGCACCCATCCCCTTTAGATAAGGGGATTATGACCAAGAATATATATGTAGCTTCATATGCATCGATTTAGAGATCTAGCTATTTTCTATATATTATGCATGTAAAAATAATAGGGAATCGCAATTTCCACCATGATTCGAGCACCACAGCCTCCAAACGATGTCGATGCCGATATCGGCATGGTCAGAACGGCTATGCATGCTCGCCGCCACTGCTAGGTCACCGTCGGGATGCACCCTCAATCCCGTCCCCTCATTCGATCACTGACACACCAGAGATACCGCCGAGGCCAATGACGAACGCACATGCTGATGCCAATGCTGAACATGCACGCCACTGTGGGCACGGCCACGTCGCCCCGCTATGCTGGACGCCACAGACCGCCGCGAGTTCTTTCCCTTCGCCACCACACTCCCCTAGCACCTATCTATACACGCCAGAAAGGAGAGACACTAGTTTTCTCTACATTGCTCGCGTTCGTGTCCGACACCGTCAGTCAAAGTGTTGAGGTCGTCGTCGATGTCCTCGACCATTTCTTCTCTTCTTTGCATGGTTAAACGCGTCTAGTTCATATCTATCTAATGCGTCTGGTCTCGCCTCATGCAGTTCTTTGTGGACGTCGATCTCATCTCGGCACCCCGCAGGCCACCTCCTCCGTGCCATCGCTGTAGAGCTCCGTTTAAAAATCTAATCCTACCCGTGTATTGCACCTTGTATCAGCGTCATGGCCCCACTTGTCATTCGATATACCGAAGCTCCACTCGTCCGCGTTTTGGTCAGGGATACGGCGATGCTTACGGTCAAACAAAGATGGATGCTCTGACGTGTCTTTGCGGGCTCTACGTGGCCCCACTAGTCAGCAGTTAACGGTCAAAGGTGTTCAACCGTCGGGCAACCGGCCGTTCCAGCACCGGTGACGGTTTCAGCCAAGGGCTTGGACAAAACTGAGGAAAAACTAAGGAGCTGGGGAAAACTGAGTACAACTAAGGACCCGAGGGCACGAAAATAGAAATCCCTAAACCATAATAGCAATGATCACCAATCCTGACAGAAAGCACAGGAACACTTGTTTTCCTAGATCTACTAGGATGTGAAACAATGTTAGAAGCATCTTCACAAAAGACAATATGTTCGTCTTCTACATTTTTAGTAACAAGATCCTTCACTATAGCTATAGGAGACTTAATAGTAATTTGCTTATCAGGTTCTACAGCTTTCTTTGTACTTTTCTTAAGCACACTAACTAAAGTAGAATGTTCCTTTACCCTAGCAGGGAAAGGCGTTTTCTCAAAATAAGGCTCAGGCAAAATGCGATCAACAGTACAAACTTCGGTAGTTCTAGCTGGAACACAACTAATAGTATCTTTATAAGGCGCATGATACTTGTTCCAATCCTTCTTTGGAACATCAAGATAAGAGGCAAAGGCCTTAAAACAGTTAGCAAGTATTTGGGAATCAATACCATAAACAGTACTAACATCATGAAAGTCATCGATTTCCATAAAAGCTTTAATGCATTCATAATCATAATTTATACCTGACTTCCTACCTTTGTCATTCTCCCATCCTTCAGTATTTTCTTGAATACGATCAAGAAGATCCCATTTAGCTTCTTCTTTCATATGGGTAAATGATCCAAAGCAGGAAGCATCCAATAAATCCTTGTCATGAAGAACAAGCCTTGCATAAAAGTTATCAATGACAAGATTACTGGGGAGCTCATGAATAGGACATTTGAGCATTAATGATTTCAATATCCCCCATGCTTGGGCAATACTCTCTCCATCATGAGGCCAAAAGTTATATATCTGATTACGATCTTTATGAATCTCACTTGGAGGATAAAATTTAGAGTAAAAGAGAGGTACAATTTCCTCCCAGCCAATAGATGGACCATCCTTTAGCAGTCTATACCACTCCGAAGCTCTGCCCTTCAGTGATAAAGAGAATAGCTTCCTCTTAACCTGGCTTGATGAAATACCTGCACACTTGAACAACTCGCATAATTCATGTATAAAGAGTAAATGATCACCCGGATGGACAGTTCCATCTCCTGAATAGCAGTTATTCATAACACGTTCAACAATTTTCATCGGTATTTTAAAAGGATCTAATTGAGCAGGCGGTGGTTCATCTACTACCGTAGCAGAGGCAGTAGTGTTCCCAAATAGGGAACCAAATGGAGAATTCTCCATAGCAAAATAAAATAAAAATAAAAGACAGAAATAAAAACAATACTCATAGCGAAAGTTACCTTTACCAATTCCACTCTTCAATAGCGCTTCACTCCCCGGCAACGACGCTAGAAAATAGTCTTGATGACCCACAAGTATAGGGGGTGTATCGTAGTACTTTCAATAAATAAGAGTGTCGAACCCAACGAGGAGCGGAAGGTGTTGACAAGTGGTTTTGATCAAGGATTCACTGTAAATACTAGCAAACGGGTTTTCAGGGGTATTTGGTAATGCAAGTAAATAAAGTACGAGTAAATAAAAGACAATAATAGTAATTGCTGCAAGTGGCCCAATCCTTTCTAGAGCAAAGGACAAGCCGGTTGTGTAACTTATGATTACCAAACATTCCTGAGGACACACAGGAGTTTCTGTCAAGAGCTTTCGCTTCATGCTGCTAAGTAATCTTCATTGGTTTGATAAGTGTTATCGGGGTGAACCTATGCTAGCGTACTACCCTTACTAGGACTAATACACACTTGTGATTATACCCCCCTGCAAGCATCTGCAAATACAAGAAAGTAATTAAGATAAATCTAACCACAACCTTAAACTCTGAGATCCTACGCTACATGGTGCAATGGTTTCCTAACGGGGGTTTAGATTTCTGTCGCTCCGGCAACCCCACAATTAGTAGCCAAATACACAATGCATTCTACTAGGCCCATAAAAGGTGAAGTATCATGTAGTCGACGTTCACATGACACCACTAGTAGAATAACACTACAACATAAATAACAAACCGTTAAATATTACTCAACATAGTTTCACTACTAACATCTCGACTTCTCCCATGTCCTCAAGAACTAAACGAACTACTCACAAGACATCATATGGATCATGACCAGAGGTGAAATAATGGTAAATAACAATCTGAACATAAACCTTAATTCAACGGTTCCACTCAATAGCATCAACTACAAAGGTAATCAATACCGGGAAAGTTTCCCCTAAGAATTTGACAAGATTCAACCCAAGATGTTACAACGGGATGGCATGGTGATGGTGGAGATGAAGGTGCTGGTGATGATGACGATGGTGATGATGATCCCGATGAACTCCAGCGTGATGATGATGATGATGGCGACGATCTCCCCTCTCTAGGAAGGAATTTCCCCGGCAGATTTCTTCCTGCCGGAGAGCTTTTCTCTCTCGGTGTTTTCCGCCCCGCAGAGGCGGCGGTGTCTCTCTCTGATGCCCCCCTTGACTTAGGTTTTCGGGGACGACAATATACGCGAGGGGGCGATGGCAGTAGTGGGCCAGGGTGGCCTCACCATAGGGCGGCGCGGCCTGGGGTGGGCCCGCGCCACCTGGTGGTGAGCCCACCCTGCTGCTCCTTTCGCCTCCTTCTTTTGGATACTTTCATCTTCTAATATTATATGAATTTTTGGGTATTTCTCTGGAATTGTTGATCTTCAGAAATATGGTGTCTTGACGGTCCTTTTTCCAGTAGAATCCTGACTCCGGCAGCAAGTTCTCCAATGATCATCAAACATGTAAAAACAGAGGAAACAACATAAGTATCATCTCTAAATATGAAATATATCAATGAATAACAGTAAATTATGATATAAAATAGTGATGCAAAATGGACGTATCAGGGGACAACCGGCGGCGGCGCGCACGAGGATGCTCTTCCGGAGGAGGGAGTCCCTAGTCTGAATCCGGCCGAGGGAGAGCAGCTAGCCGAAGAACTTGACGCGTGCAGGGGCATGGCTGCCCCATAGGAAGGGGGGAGCGGAGCTTGCACGCCACCGAACCCGACGAGTTTATAGAGCTCCGCAGAGCGCAGGCGGCCAGAGGGGCTCCTGCACCGTGTGAGCACCCGCATGTCTGGGGCGTCGTAGAGACGGACGCTATCGAGGAGTGTAGCCAAGCGTCGCCGCTCAGCCTCAGCAACCGCGGTGAGCCTGGGGACAAGCACGGTGGATAGGCCAAGGCGGAGCACGTCCTTGACGGAGATGTGCACATCAGTTGCGTGGGAGAAGAGGGCAGGCATGGCGACGTGCAGGGCGCCCAAGGGCAGCCACTCGTCCAGCCAGAACCCACACCGGCCACCCTCGCCGAGCTGGACCTTGGAGATGGAGCAGTACAGGGGAACAAGGTCACACAGGGCCTTCCAGTGGCCACCAGACAGGTTTCTTGCAGCGAGAGCCGAGGCCGGGATCCTAGGCCACCAGGCATTGCGCACCCGAAACCTGCTAGGACGCAACCCAGAGGAAGGAATGGCGCAATGCGTCCAGTGCCTTGACAACCGCCGGCGGAATGAGTAGCGCCGCCATGGCATAAGTGGACAAGGCATCCAGGATGGTGTTGATGAGGACGACGCTGATGCTTCGCTAGGTTGAGACTCCAAGTGCAGAGTGCTGAGCATAGGGAAGCTTGATTTTCCCCATAAAGGTGACTCGAGAGTTTATATCGAACTCTTGGGGAACTGTGTGTATAAGGATCCTTCTTGTCCCTCTTCTAACAACCTGCAAGGTAAAATAAATTTGCTTTGTGCCATCAACCTCACCAAGTGGTTGTCAAGCTCAAGGTGTGTGTACATATACAAAACTAGAAATGAATATGAAATATAAAATAAATAAATATGCAAATGCAACGGCGCCCTGTGCCACGGGAATATGCAAACTAAAGTAATATGCAATGCAATGGTAAACAGTAAAAGGTATGGTTGTAGTGTTTTGTTTTGTGAAATGCAATAAAGGAAATATTTTTGTATTTTCAAAATTAATAATGACTGAAAATAAAAACAGCGATAAAGTGAATGGAAAGTTGTTTCTTATGATAAAAAGTGGACCGGGGTTCATGGGTTCACTAATGCACTCTCTCATAAAAGATATGGCGGACAAAAGATCATACAATTAACATAAAAGATTGCAACAAAGTTCACATTCAAATGAATTGATATGGGCATCACGTCCTATATAGAGATGTTTTGGATATTCATCTCTCTCATACTCCACCAAGATGGGAATTTAATCTAGTCACCTCGGTATTAAAATAAACTTAGAGCATAGCATTAAGCACAATGACATAAAGTTAAAATAAGAACATAGTAGATCTAGTCGCGGATACTCAGCAAGGTCACGCTAGAGATACCCTATAGCATGGTATTTTGGTTATCCCTAGTGAGGCAACAAAGTAAGGTAAACACCCAAGTGACTCCAAAGGACTGTCCTCCCCAGAATAATCACCCTCCGTTACTCCAACTAATGCACACGTTCCCCCACACACGCTCTCATAAACATGCTTGATCATAACAAGTAAATAAGAATGGGGTACATAATATACATCTACTCATACACTAAAATTAAAGAACAATTGCAATCTCATATATTACTCATAAAAAGATCCACCACAAAAGTGATACAAAGATGGTCATAATCATGTTATGCAGCTCATATGGCGCTAAGATGATGAAGAACAAGAGAGAGATAGAATTAGCTACTGCCACAAACCCGTAGTCCAGAGGTGGACTACTCCCTCTTCATCATGGTGACGAAGGTAGAGTCATTGGAGGGGATGGAGATCACACCGGCAGCGCCCCGCCAGAGTTTTCCCCTCCGATCTCCCAGGCTTCTGTTTCATGTTTCTGTGTTTCGGCGGTGCTCCTTTTCGCGACCCGCAGGGGGACCCTTTATATAGTTGGTTTTAGGTCAAGACGCATCCAATGAGACGAAGCGATGGCATTAGAGCGGCGAGGGAGGAACGGATAGGCCCCACGCGGCCAGGAAATCTAGCTGCATGGGCCATGCCTATTTGGCCCTCGTGGCTCCCATGTTGCATCTCCTTCGCTCCTTAGTTTTGTTCCGTGGAAAAACTCGTTCCCCCAAAATTTCAGGTAATTTGGACTCCGTTTGGGTCCCCCAAAAACATTGAAAAAGTGGTTTTCTAGTTTTCCTAGGTTAATCCGATAAAATTAAGGAACATGTGAATTATTCCCAATAATCATCAAAAAGCATGAATATAACCAATATATGATGCAAATAAGGTGGAATATCAAGTGGTAAAGTGCAAAGATCATGTATGCATTTTACATGCATCAACATCCCCAAGCTTAACCTATACTCGTCCTCGAGTATAAAGGTGATAAAACCAACATGAGCTTTGTACTTTACTACTATCTAAGATATCAAAGAAGATTATTGCTGCTACACATAATTAAATGATTCATTCTAGAAATAAGTAGCAATATGCAAGATAGATTATCAAAGGATATCAATATTTCAATATAAGGATGTCTAATAATAATTCACAAAGTAAAACATAGAAGAAATCACTATGGACCAAATGTATGCAAAATGAAATAAAACAAATTAAAGACATCCTATAATGGTCATAGAGTATTCTTCTTGAAACTAAATATAAAGGTGGACACTTTAGATAAACAGATAATAAGCAGAGGTAAAACATGAGTAAAGTAATATCTAGCTTCCAAATGCTTCAACTTAAGCTTATGTTTGAGACATGGTATTCACTGGTTTCAGGCTCCCACTGCCCCTATCATTAGCATCTTGAAATGGTTAATGGTTAAAGTGAAAGCAAATATGAGTAGTGCCCTTGAAACATAAGTTGAATGACTCATGCCCCTTGAAAATGAGTGCCTACACCAGATGTTACTAAACTCGGGAAACAAAGCAAATTCTTGTCATTGTAAGTATAATAGTATCATAGAGAATCTCAACTGGGGTACCTCTTGCCGATGATATGGAAGCTTTCCCATATCAAAATGATAAGACAAACAGACAATGAACACCTCGACATCTCTTTTATTTACCATTGGGTATAGCTTTTTATTATGAGATGCGTCGTCGAATGCTCACTATGTAATGCTGTAAATTTCCACCATGAATGATGCATGGTTTAGATTAGCGGCCCGAGAGTTTCCTCTAACCATTTATACAAACTCCATGAATGAACAATGTTTCCTCACTAAGTTCACAAATGATAAGCATCCAAAAACAAAAGAATCATGACATCAATTAGATATAAACAAGTGCAATGTTGAAAGCTTTCCCTATGATAGCATAGATGAGCTAACTCCCAACTTAGACTTTGTCAAGCTCACAACTTCATAATCTTAATCACAATGGTTCAAGTTTATTAAATGCAAGAAATAAAGTATGCGTTCAAGTTTGTGGGAGCCTTTAGACCACTTTTCTCATAACAAACATACTCATAAGCATTTTAATATTTAGAAACTAAGTAAAACAATGAAGCATGAGAAACATATTTGGAATAGCATCAACGCTAATAGGTATATATGGTGGACTCACTGTAATAACTTGGTTTGAAGGCGTTGGAAAAACAAGTTTTTGACTTGTTGGATTTTTTATTTTTGGGCTAGCAAGAGGGAGAAAGTTGACCAACTACATGCATGCATAAGTGTCCATAGAGCTAAACAATCTATGTTAAACAATGTAAACAAGTATTAAGCATCAAAACAATGAATACAAGATAGCTCTTAATAAACCATATGCAGATCAAAACTCATTCAAAGCATATGAAGCATGCAACTATATGTATCTTAATAATCAACTCCTATATCTCAATCCCAAATCTTTCAATGCATCTAAATCAAATCAAACCAAATCTCTAGTAGCTTTCTCTCAAAGTAAATAAACATGGTGGTCTCACCCAAATAAAAATAAAACAAAGCAAAAACAAACTATAACAATACTATAAAAGATGCTCCAAATTTATTCGATAAAATTGCATTGATAGAAAAACAAAAAATAGATGTGTGCAAACCGAGAGTGTGTAGTCCAGTGGGGTCTTGACATCCCCAAACTTATGGTTTTCACCATTCTTGAATATCTCTTGGTGCAGCTCCTCTAATTCATGTGAAAAAACTTCAACACAAAGATATCTTCCATCTCTTTTTTGTGGGGTGACGTTAGTAGGCATAAAAAGTATGATGCTTGGTGCATGTAAGTCCTAGAACAAATTGCATAAAAATTGTCCAGTAGGTATATACTATTTTATTCCTTATCATAAGCTCGAACCAATCAAAAAGATTTAGCTTTAAATCTCAAAGAATGCATAAAATAAAATAGGATAGAATCTATCCAGAAATACTGCAACAGCAAAATGTAATTAATTACCCTACTTAAACACGTCGAAACATTCTGTAAAGAATCAGGCATACATAGGATGAAAAGTTGCAACTTCAGTTAAAAGGAGAGCTCAATCGGAGCTACAGAGAATTTTTGAGAATTTTTTTTACTGAAAAGAGTTCGCACAAAAATGTCTGCTCCATAAGTTTTCGGCAACTTTAACAATCCAAAATGAGTAAAACTTGGCACTTTATTAAAAACTCTAGTAGCAAAACAAAAAACAGAGTCTCTTGTTACAGCAAGAGGACACAAAGTAAATCAAAACAAAAACAACCCGATTGCCTCCCGTAAAGCGCTTTCTTTATAGCCATATAGCTAGGCTTACTTACTTGATAATTAAGATGGGTGAAGCTCATGAGGGAACTTGTACTTCGGCGTGTCCCTCCTCCTTGAAAAGTGTTTCATAGACTTTTTGTGTGGAAACTGAAACTTCACATTGCCTTCCTTCGAATCAATGATAGCTCCTGTAGTACGAAGAAAAGGTCTAGCAAGAATAATAGGACTAGAGGTTTTATTGCCCATATCCATGATAATGAAATCAACAGGTACAAAAGTCATGTGCAGCTCTACCATAACATTACTAACCTTGCCTAAAGCATGTTTAATAGAATCATCCGAAAGTAGCAAGTCAATAGAGCATTCTTCAATATTTTGTAACTCTAGCAATTCATATATCTCTTTAGATAAAATAGAAACACTAGATCCAAGATCTAATATAGCATGATGTGTTTCTTTTCCAATAGTTACTAGTACCTTTGGGATCCATGCATCCCCAAGCTTTGGTGGTATCATGGCCTCCTGGTTGTACCTAGCAATCTTTTCTTTCAAGACATGATTAGCAATATAAGAACCAAAACCTGCTTGGTTAGCATTTATAGATAGATCACTTGCAAACTTTTGTAGTATATTAATGAGTTCATGCAAGCTACACTTTTCCAAATCAAGCAAAGGATTTTTAACTTCACTAAGCATTTTTACTTCTTTTACCTCTTTCTCCCTATTATATAATTTAAAAATCTTATGACGGTCATCAAAATCTTCTTCAGACACTTTAGCTTTTTCTAAGCTCTTTTTAATCTTCACTTCCACAAGTAAACCATCAAGAAAGAGAAGAGTATTTGTAGTATTAGTATTCATGAAAGCACCCTCACATTCATCATCCAAAAAGGTCCTAGAAGTGTCAGACAACCCTTTATAAAGAACATGCACAAGCATCCAATCTCTAAGACCATATTCCATTCCAAAAGAAATTCCTCTAAACCTTTCCCAAGCTTTTACTAATGGTTCCTCCTCCTCTTGTTTGAAAGCGATAATCATTTGTCTAAGATTGCAAATTGTTTCAATAGAACCAAACCTTTCAATGAATGAAGCCTTTAAATTAAACCAAGTGCTAAAGTTTCCTATAGGCCATTTTAATATCCAATCTAGTGCTTTTCCAGCAAGTGAAAAGGGAAAAAGCTTTACTTTAATTATTTCATTGTTGGCATGATTTTGTTTCAAAACTTTACACCTCTCAATGAACTTCCTAATATGATGAATAGGATCCTCCTTTGGCCTTCCACAAAAGAATGTTCATAAATCATTTTAGTGATATTGGGATCTATCTCAAACTCATCTGTAGGAATATTCATGTCTTGAGGAAAATTCTTAACACTGAACGGCTAAAAGCTCTCTTTTCCATGATACAAATTTTTATGGATTTTAAGTTTTTAGAATGAAAACTGAAAGTAAAATTATGCTACAACTAATGCAACCGAAATAACAAATAGTAAACAAAATGCAAAACAAAAAATAAAAATGCAAACCGAAAAAGTAAAGTAAATGCAAAACTGAAATAAAAAATGATATGCAAGACAATAACAAAACAAAAATAAAGTACTTTGCAAATCTAAAAGGACAAGATGATACTCGCGTAGGTGCAACCTCCCCAAGCTTAGGCGTTTGCACAAGTTAGTGATGAAGACTTTCTTGTGAGCAATCCTTCTACTAGTTCCCCGGCAACGGCGCCAGAAAATCTTCTTGATGCTTCGCTAGGTTGAGACTCCAAGTGCAGACTGCTGAGCATAGGGAAGCTTGATTTTCCCCACGAAGGTGACTCGAGGGTTTATATCGAACTCTCGGGGAACTGTGTGTATAAGGATCCTTCATGTCCCTCTTCTAACAACCTGCAAGGTAAAATAAATTTTCTTTGTGTCCTCAACCACACCAAGTGGTTGTCAAGCAAAAGGTGTGTATAAGTATACAAAACTAGAAATGAATATGCAATATAAAATAAATAAATATGCAAATGCAACGGCGCTAGAAAATCATGTGCCGCGGGAATATGCAAACTAAAGTAATATGCAATGCAATGTAAACAGTTAAAGGTATGGTTGTAGTGTTTTGGTTTGTGCCGTGGCCACCCATGCCGTAGATGCCGACGACCTCCCAGCCGCCACCGCCGCTCATCACCATCTCTTTCACCTTCTCCTTGCCTACCTTGACATCGCTTCCCATCACCACCCCGCTGCCCTTGACAAATTACTCTTCCGGGACCTCCAAATCCATGGGCATGCCCATGACCTTGGGCGGGGGCGCCACATCAACGGCCATCGCTATGCCCTTGGACGGCGGCGCCACATCCACGGAAAAAGCCATGCCCTTGGACAACAGCGCCACATCCACGGCAAAAGTCATGCCCCTTGCTTGGCGTCGGCACGACGGGGAGGGACATAGCGGGCGACCCCTGCATCACGGCAACCTCCTCGCCACGGCGCTCGAGGCGTCCGATGCGCGCGTCGACCTCTGTTTTCTAGCCTCCGCCTGCGTGTTGAGGAGCTCCGGAAGGGTCAGGACATAAGCTTGGACATCCAGCGAAATGACAGCGGCGGGGGGCGGGGGAGAGACGAGCGTGGTGGAGGCGGAGGCGGCGGCGAGACCTGTGCTAGGGTTCTAGGACAGAAGGTCGGGGACGATGTGTCGGACGTTGCTCCATATCTTAGTTGAGTGTTTGAACCGGTAATTTGCACTAATTAATCGGTGGCATAAAAGCGTAATTAGCTAACCGATGGCGACGTGTACATTGGATGTACATTAGATGGTCCAGATCTTCTCAATGTTTGATGTCAAACGTGTTTGGTGACGACCTACCGTAAACTCCCATTTAATAGTAAACACTAGTTGACGCATTGCTACGGTTTTTTAATTTTTCTATGGGCGCAAATGTCAAGCATAAAATACGTGTGTTGCTATGGAATTAAATACTCCGTATGTGTTTGTCATATCCAACTATGATAATATTTGTGTGTTGGTACGGATCATTAGAGATGCTGCCAAAAAGGGTTATCACAAATGTAGCTTGGTAGCGTGACATCAATTATCATATTACAATCTTCTCTTCTACCAATAAGGCCGCAATGCGACCGTACGTACGTTGGTACGTACGCGCGTCGCGCTGTGTTTTTTCATTTAGCCCCCTAGAAAATAGAAAATCAAACCGCAATCCACAGATATCTATCATTATTTGTAATTTAGCCCTCAGACTTGCGGGCGGCTACAGCCTAGGGTCTCGCAAAGTCACGCGGCGGTGACCAGGACCTGAGCCGCGGCGATGACAGATGAGGGGCTCGCACGACGGCATCCACCAGATCTCCACCCACGATGGCAGCATCCATGGATTGGCATCCACCAGATCTCCACCCACGATGGCAGCATCCATGGATTTCGGCGGCCCCGCTATGGCCGTCTGTGTTGCCAAGTCCACCGGCGGGAAGGGATACGGGAGTACGGGATTGGAGACCGAGGTATCCACCAACGGGGATGGATGTGGATGAGCGGATCCACCGGCGACGCGGAGGCCGGGGCGTCCACCAGCACCTGGATTTTGGATCCCTTGGGCCAGAGATTTTGCAAAGATGCAGATCAATTTGACTGCTATCCTGGTAACCCACTGTACTCATGCCTGTGCGCGGGAGTGGCTGGACAAGGAGATCAGGGCGGAGCTGCTCTAGCATGCTCATGAGGAGGACGCGTTCGCCATCAAGATCGGCAGGGGCAATTGGTGCCTCAACCAGGTTGTCTTCCAGATCCCCGACGACTCCGAGGACAAGCACCCGCACCAGCAGCTGAACGACAGCGCTGATCGATGTGGTCTCAGGTGGAGTAAATCAGAAGGTGCAGGTGCTGCATCGCCAACATTCTTTTCAGTGATTTTTGTGGCTTAAAGAGGATAAGCTCAAACAGAAATTTAATGTGTATATTGCGTGTGTGGATTGAATCACGGTGGTGGCCCCTTGGCCGGAGCAAGTTTTGGGAAAATCCCAGACCTGGAAACGAGTCTGTTGTAGTCCCATACTCCCATTGTCCATTGATGAATCGAGATATGGTGAGATAATTTTTGTTCAGTACTACACCGCAGCAGGTAAACTTCTGATGGATCTGCTATATTTGATTTAATAAACTTTGTGTTATAGATTGTATTATGCTCTTCCTTGAACTGATAACTTTGCCTTGAGGTAACATATAAGTGAAATGTCTGTGATCCCAAAATCTGCACATATGGACGCATTTATTATTCTTTTTTACATTTAACCAGACATTCTTTGGTTGATTATCTCAACAAATAGTAGTATAGATATAGTTAGATCACTTGCACAACTGTTTTATTTTTTAGAACTGCAAATGAGTGGAGTAATGGTCGTGATCATCCTGGCGTCCCCCGTCCGCTTCATTCAGGAATCCCCATACATGCTCGATCTGAGTGGCGCGTTTCATAGAGAGTTTGACAAAACATTTTTGTGCATTTAATTGTGACATGAATTTTTTTGATAAGCCGTAGCAACGCACGAGTATTCATCTAGTAAATATAAACTGTGCACCTCTCGATGGTATTGTGCTAAGAGCTTCAATTTGCAACCTCGAAAATGTTATTACTTATTAGTCACTTATATTGAGACACAAAAGATTTTAAATGATATCATACAACATATAATCCAAAAGTTTGTAATTTGTTTAGCGCCCATTTTCAAGTGAAACTTTGGGGAAAATTTCTCTTGCTATATCGCTCTGTATTTAGAGTTCCAATGAGTAGAACTTCAAAGAATAGAGACGTGTCATCAGGCGGTTGATGCAATGTTATGGTAGAATAGACAACAGAACACCCGAAGCATGTCATAAGGAGGAGGACGACCGTGTAGATGTATGTAGGGTATGAGCGAGTTATCGCTTTGCTAGGGCGCTGGTTAAGAAAAAAAGTGGCGGTGGCAAGGGCTTCAGCCGAGAACGATGCAGGAATGTGAGCGTGAAACAAGAGAGTGGACATAGTATCATTGATGTGGTTCAGGGGATATCCCTAACTGGTTAGAGGTAGCCACTAAAAAAGTGGTTGCCACTCGTTTAGTTTAGAGGACGAGAGGGGATAGGGATAGCCAGATTCCTAGAATATGCTCTAAAAATGTGGTTGAGCATGTACTGCAAAATCTGCCGGATAGAGGCAACCACTTCTGGCTCGCGAGCTCTCCACACCTCCGAAACGTTTTTCTTTGTTTCGCTCACCTCCTCTGTACTGCAAAATCAAAACAGATTCTCGCCGGCGCCACACCAGTTCCGATCCAGATCGTCGCACCATCACCTCCGCTCTAGTTCACGCCATTCCACGCCATTGCGCCTCCGCTGCTGCATCCCCGCGGCCGATGCCCGTGGTCCTGGCGTTGCGCTGCACTCCCCAGCCGCTCTTGTATTTGGCCAGATACGATCTGCTATTTGGTGAACTCAATCTGATATTTGACGATTGAATTGGTCCATGTGCTAGTATCAGCGTAGCCACAACTCGATTGATTGATTTTTTTCCACGATTCATGTGTTAATCGGTCTGCTGCTGATACTGTCAGCAAATGATATTTTGTGGGGGTCAGTGAAAGAATATAGCTATACGTATATATTTTTGTGTGGAAAATATTATGTATCTCCCCTACTTATAAAATATATTTTCTTAACTTTTTTCATTATATAGATATCCATAGGAAGAATGCTAGATTGAATATTATTAGAATAAAATTTGCAATAGTTGAAACGTGCACGCAATCTTACTAATACATTCTAATATTATGTAAATATATGCAATTTGAGTTAAGTTGAGTTGTTGAAACTGAAAAAAGAAAAGTGGTAACGTCACCACCACAACTAAAAAGGTTACCACAACAATCTATCCACTTTTTCTCTCTTCAACCAAACAGTAAAATGGCTATCCCTAACCATATCCCAACCAACACAACCAAACAGAAAAATGGTTATCCCTAACTAGGTGGTTGGGGATATCCTCGTCCCCTAAAGGATATCCTCTAAACCAAACAGCCCCTAAATGGCGCGCTCAATCTTGCCGTTTTGCTGGAAAGTATAAGGATATGACAGACGATGTGCAGTGACGCGTGTGGTAAGGAGTGTGTCAATGGAGGTGTTGGGAAGCTCAGTGTCGTTGTCAGTTTGAAGAACTAACGGTGGTGCTAAATTATGTACGAACGTTGGTGAAAAAATTCGCAACGGTTCGCACAACACAAGACTTGTGACGCAATGGGAAAGACCAAAAGAATTGTGAATAATCATCAACAGTGACAAGATAATACTCCCTCTGTCCCGGTGTATAGGTCCTGCATGTATCCGTCGGTTGTTATTTTGACCAACATAATATAAGACATATACTAAAAAATATACATCATTAGAAACTTCAGATTATATACTTTCTAATGGTATAATTTTTGTGTTGTAAAATTTGTATTTTATTTGTCAAAATAACGATCTAGGAGTACGTGTAGGGCCTATACACCAAGAAAGAGGGAGTACAAAGAACCAAAGTTACTTGTTATTGGAGACGTCCACAAATCACAATGAATTAAATCGAAGATAGCACTAGACACCGACGAGGAGGAACTAAACGGCAATAGAACATATTTGCCAAGCTGACAAGCATGGCACACAGAGGAGAAACGATCCTTATTACACTAGATAAAATAAAAAACGTTGAAGTGACGACATGGCATCTTGACCAGGATGACCTAGACGTGGTGCCATAGCTCAGCCAGGGTGGTGACGACCAAGGCAATGGGGGATGACCGACGCAGGGATGCGGTGCCGGGGAACATGTAGAGGTCCCCGTCACTATTGCAACAAAGAATCACGCGACGGTCTTCAGTTCCTACACAGAAAAACCAAAGATATCAAACCCAATAGTACAACTATTATCTAGAGTAAATTGGCGAATAGATAGCAAATTATGAATGAGGTGTGGTACTAGGAGAACGTGATTTAGTTTAAACACGTGTCCGGACGGAGTGCGGAATGACGTGTGACTGGAGGAGGTGATTGGTGTGGTGTGCCCATTACCAACAGTGACAAAGTGTGGAGAAGAGAGAGGTGCGGAGGAGGAGAGGTTAAACATCTTCGTTGTTCATGTGAGAGCGCCCGTGTCCACAACCCAGCCACCCTACTACAGCGCGAGGTTGTTCAGGGCGGCGATCAACGCTGAGTTGTCCTAGATTGGAGCAGACGGTGGTGCGGACTAGTACAAGGGTGCGGCGGTGGTGTAGTATATATGCCTGGGGCCGTTGGATGAGTATGCCGCCGCTAGTGGGAGGGGCCCACTGTCCTGGGCCGGGGAGAAGCACACCCATAGGCCGGTTGATGTAGGAGCCACCGAGCGCTGAGATGGGCTGCCCATTGCGCTCGGTGGTCTTGGTCCTTGGCTTGTTGGAGGGTTGCCCTTGCCCGAGGCGGAGGAGTCACCACGGCAGTCGTGGACCGTGCACGTGGGCGCGCTGGGACATGGCTGAGCGACGAGGGGTGGTCGAGGCAGCGGTGGCATCAGAGTTCATCTGCTGCATCTCCTTCATGAGCAGCATACCACAGATGTGGAGGAAGCTCGGCAGTGGTTTGGTCATGGATATGACCGTGGCGGCAGACGTGAAACGCGGGTTGAGACCGCGCAGGGTGTTGAGAACGATCGCACAATCGGAGACCTGGGAGTCACTGTCGGTGACAAGGGTATAGCTAATAGAGCCCGCTAGTTGAGTACCCCTGAGGCCCGTTAAGCCAGGCCCAATTGTAATGATAGTCGAGATACGAGTTCTTACCGTATGTCGATATTGTAATCTATATCGGACCCTACCCGATCCTCGAGACCTGGCCACCTATATATAGGGGCCAGGAGGGGACGGAGTAGGCCAGATTGAAAGCAAGCCAGGTTCAACACCCAAGTTTACTTTCGATGTACACCTATTTCGACTAACTTTACCTTCGAGTTCATCCGACGCCCTATCTCCCCGATCCTAAGTCCTTCATCTAGGACATTTGTCGAGTTAACCCTCGTCAATTGGTGCCGACCGTGGGGACTCTGGGCGTTGGAATCATAAATTCAACGGCTTTTTCGCTTTTAGCCAACAGCAGTACAGGAATCAATGAAAGTCAAGAAACAGAGTTGACGATCGGAAGTTTAAGCATCTTAATCGGACCCTCGGGTTCGACCTGCCTCTCGGATTCGACGAAGCCAGATCCGTCGGCAAGTGAACCCGAGACAGTAGCAATGATGGAATCATCTGAAGGCTCTTCCAGCGAGGTAAACTCGCCGGTCGGCTTAGGAGAAGCA
The DNA here is from genome assembly GCA_007115705.1 of Dactylis glomerata. Classification (NCBI taxonomy): domain Eukaryota; kingdom Viridiplantae; phylum Streptophyta; class Magnoliopsida; order Poales; family Poaceae; genus Dactylis; species Dactylis glomerata. Next base: position 140,195 of record QXEO01000379.1, read on the forward strand.
CAAATCGCAAAAGGCGACGAAATTTGGGAAAAACTCGACATGGAAGTAAAAGCGTTTAAAACGCACAATGGTACAAGGGACTTCGCCGCTGGAAGTAGTGGCATCTCCAAAAGAGTACACCAGTTATGCGTCATTATCACGGAAGCAGAAGAAGAAAACAACAACGAGGGAAACGAAGGGGTCGACAAGCAAGTCGACAAGATAAGGGAACGCAACAAAAAGGAGAAGGAGAAAATTCACGTCTCAGCCGGAGAGTGGAGGATCATCATGTCAGCTATCAATCATGGCATAGAAGTACCCGAAGGTTCAAGAAGAGAAGTTCTAATGGGATACCAATACGCATTACACCAGCACAAGAAGAAACTGAGAGGGGAAAGAGACATGTTTTTGAGAAGCCAAGATAATAACAGTATGTCAAGGGAAGAGTATTGGGATGACTATAGTGATGATTCAGAGTACAGTAGGGAAAGGCGCGGAGACCCAAAACACAACAGAGGGACAATGGCGCAGAGTAGAGAGGAAAGGTACTCGAGAAGTATTACCCCACAGCCAGAGGAGGAGGAAGAAGATTTCATGAAAAAAACACCAGAAGCAGCGCTGATAGCAGCACATACATACCTACTAACCACGCGGCCAGAACCCGGAGACCCACGGGAAGACATGCACCAAGCCACAATACGAAGCCTCGGGATAGTGGAAGACAAGATCAGGGGAAAAGATCCAGAGGCAAAGTCGACAAGCTACAAGGAGAGGCGAAAGGAGAAGTTCAAGCACAAAATCACACGAAACGAATCTAGCGAGTCATCAGAAGAAGAAAGGCGACAAAAAAGGAAGGAGGACGCAAGAAATATAATAGCACAGGCTCGAGTAAATAAATCGCACCACACCTGGAGGGAAGAAAACTATGAGGACGACGAAAAAGAGATGGGCGCATTGTGCTTTACCCGCAGGGTTCGCAAAACGCGGGTACCCAAAGGATTCAAGCTACCGCACGACCAGCAAAAATATGATGGGTCGCAAGAACCTACCCTATGGTTAGCAGATTACCTGCAGGCAGTACAGATATTAGGGGGCACAAAAGCGACAGCAATGCAAAGTCTGCAATTACACCTCACCGGCGCAGCACGGTCTTGGTTAAATACCCTACCCAATGAGTCCATCGGAAGCTGGGGAGAACTCAAAAACCAATTTGTAAAAGATTTCCGTTCAACATATAAGCGCCCAGCGTCACTGGAGGAAGTCAAAGCATATGTGCAAAGGAAAGGTGAAACTCTATGTTCTTATATACAACGATGGAGTGTAATCAAAAACTCAGCAGAGGACGTCTCCGACGAAAGAGCAATAGACGCTTTTTCGGCTGGCCTTCGTCGCTCAGACCTTGTGGAAGAGATAGGAAGAACAAGGCTAACAACGGTAGTCGAGTTAATGGAAGAAGCCAACAGATTCGCTGATGGAGAGGACGCATATAACAACAAAAGAGGACGTTCACCAGAAGTCAACAGAACAAGTAGACAAAGGAGAAGACACCGCAGCATGGATAACCAAGGAAGGCGAAATCAGGTAGCCGCGGGATACGAAGCAAAGGAAGAGGAAGGCTATGAAAATAGGAAGTTTCAAGCAAAAGGAGCAGAAAAACCAAGATACTCCGGCCCTTCGGCCGAAGACATGTTATATGGACCTTGTCGAATCCACTACGCGTATCTTGATGGAAAGAGAGTCTCAAACCACCAGATGAAGGATTGTAGAACTTTCCTGAGGCTACAAAGCGCCATGGGGTCAAGCCAAGGGGGATGGCAAGGAGAAAAATATACAAGTCAAGGATATCAAGTACAAAGGCTAGCGATGCACCTGGAGTCGAAAGTTTACATATCGGCAATCATTCAATCGGTGCCCAAGTCAAAGAAAGAGCGAAAAAACATATCCAGGCAAGTAAACCTAGCAATATCATCGCCACCAGCCACTACAGAGTACTTGTGATGGTCAGATCAACCAATTAAGTTTAGCAGAGCAGACCACCCAAGGAAAGTTCCCAGGCCGGGCCACTCGCCAATGGTGTTAAAGGCGCAAATAGGAGGGTATGACATCGGGAGAGTATTTATGGATGCAGGAAGCGGCATAAACCTAATATATGCTAGAACCCTGAAGGCAATGTGCATTTCGCTGTCAAGCCTGAAGCCAACAGATTGTTCTTTCCATGGAATAGTACCGGGAGCCGCAAATTACCCTCTGGGGAAAATAGAACTCGACGTCTGTTTTGGCAGTAGCAGCAACTATCGCAGGGAGAAGTTGGAATTCGAAGTTATGGACTGGCCCTCACAGTACCACGCAATTCTAGGGCGCCCAGCATTTGCAAAGTTCATGGCAGTACCTCACTACGCGTATCTAACGCTAAAAATTCCAGGACCCAAAGGAACGATTACAGTACAAGGGAGATTTGAAGTAGCCAACACTTGCGACAGATAATTCAATAGAATGGCGCAAACCTTTGGCATGACAGCAGAATATGAGAGGCTGAAAGGAGAAACCGATCATAATGTCCTACCCGACGTTGGACGATCCCTGCCAGATCAGGCTTTCGACACAACTCGGGACTCGAAGAAAATCCAGGTCCACCCGATGGACCCGAACAAAACAACATCGATTGCGGTAAACCTGGATCCCGCATAGGAAAGCGCGCTCGTCGAGTTCCTCCATGAGCGCTGGGAAATATTCGCCTGGTGTCCTTCAGACATGCCAGGGGTTCCCAGGGAACTCGTCGAGCACGCACTAAATGTAGATCCTAAAGCAAAGCCAGTCAAGCAACCACTGCGACGATTTGATGAACCCAAAAGGAAGGCGATAGCATCAGAATTGCACAGACTAGAAAATGCCGGATTTATCAGAGAAATAAAAACTTCGAGTTGGGTATCCAATCCAGTCATCGTACCCAAGAAAAACACGGACGTACAAAGAGTGTGTGTCGATTACACATCTCTCAATAAGCACTGTCCAAAGGATCCCTTCCCTCTACCCCGCATTGATCAGATAATTGATTCAACAGCGGGATGTGCAAGGCTTTCCTTTCTGGACGCATATTCTGGTTACAGCCAGATCAAGCTGAAAAAAGAAGACAAAGAAAAGACAGCTTTCATTACACCATATGGGGTGTTTTGCTATCAAGTAATGCCTTTCGGCCTAAAAAAATGCAGGAGCAACCTACCAACGGATGATGCAAAATTGCCTTGGGAGCCAAATAGGACGCAACATCCAAGTTTATATTGACGATGTAGTCATTACAACAAGAAAGGAGGAATCCCTAATCAGCGACCTGGCAGAAACCTTCAACAACCTGAGCAGGTACAAGCTTAAGCTGAACCCGACAAAGTGTTCCTTTGGTGTATCAGCAGGACAACTTTTAGTATTCCTGGTGTCAGCGCGGGGAATAGAAGCGAACCCAGAAAAGATCCAAGCAATTTTAACAATGGGGAAACCCACGAAACTACACGATGTACAGAAACTCGCAGGACGCATCGTGGCACTAAGTCGTTTCGTTGCTCGATTGGGAGAGAAAGCACTCCCTTTCTATGCACTTATGAAGAAGTGAGATGATAAATTTGAATGGACAGAAGAAGCAGATGCAGCCTTTGCGCAGCTGAAAAAAGTGCTTTCCACGCCACCAGTGCTGGTCGCACCAAAAGAAAAAGAGCCACTACTACTCTACATCGCCGCAACCCATCAGGTGGTGAGTACAGTATTAGTAGTTGAAAGAAGTGAAGAAGGAAAAGCCCACGGTGTCCAGAGACCGGTATATTTCATCAGTGAAGTACTTTCTCCGACAAAACAGAGGTATCCGCACTATCAAAAACTTGCATATAGTGTCTTTACAACAGCACGAAAATTGCGACAGTACTTTGCAGTGCACCCAATTATAGTGGTCAATGAAGCACTACTATCGAACATACTGAACAATCCTTCAGCAACAGGACGTGTCTCTTTGTGGGGAATCGAATTATCTCCCATGGACATCACGTATGAAAAAAGAAAGGCAATCAAGTCGCAAATCTTGCCAGATTTCACAGCAGAGTGGTTGGAGTTGCAGAGCACGGGACCGCTATATTTATCGAGTGTCTGGACAATGTACTTCGATGGTTCTAAGAGAGTCCAAGGCGCAGGCGCAGGAGTAGTCTTGATATCACCACACAGCGACAAACTGAAGTACATTTTAAGGATGAGCTTTCCGCAGGCCTCTAATAATGAAGCAGAATACGAGGCTTTACTGCATGGAATGAAGATGGCCAAGGCGTGTGGAGCAACTCGTCTAAAAATATTCGGAGATTCAAACCTTGTTGTCCAACAAGTTATGAACAGATGCGACACAATTAATGACAACATGATGGCCTACAAGAACCTATATCACTATCTCGAAGGAACATTCGATGGGTGTGAAGTCTCGCACATCAGCAGAAACAACAACGAAGAAGCCGACAATTTGGCAAATATCGGGTCACAGTGCCCACCCGTGCCATCTGGAGTCTTCTGGGAAGAAATAGTGGAAAGATCGATAAAAAGCGTCAAAAGTTCGACTACAGCAGCAGGCTCGGGGGCTGGTGCGAAAAGTGCCGAGATTGCACCAGAACCCGAAGAAGTCATGATGATAGAAGAAACATGGATGCAGCCATATCTCGCATACATGATAAATAAGAAGTTACCAGAAGATGCAGTGGAAGCCAAGAGAATAACTCGACGATCGAAAGCATTTGTCGTGTTGCAGGGGAAATTATACAAAAAGAGCATAATTGGCAATTTGCAGCATTGCGTAACGCCTCAAGAAGGACAAGTAATATTAAAAGATATACACGCCGGAGTATGTGGCCATCATGCTAGAGTAGGGCAATCGCGGCAAAAGCGTTTCGAGCAGGATTCTATTGGCTAACAGCCATTGAAGACACAAAAGATATAGTTCGGAAGTGTGAAGCATGTCAAAGATTCGCGTCTCAACCACACGCGCCAGCAGCAGAGTTACAGCCAATAGCATTGTCCTGGCCCTTTGCACAATGGGGCCTCGATATGGTAGGGAAGTTGCACAAATCCTGGCCAGGAGGGCATGTTTACATGCTAGTGGCAGTCGACAAATTTACCAAGTGGGTGGAAGCGGCCCCGGTAACAACTCAAGATTCGACAACAGCAATCAATTTCATTAAGTCAATAGTGTTTCACTTCGGTGTACCATACAACATCATCACGGACAACGGGACAAACTTCACTTCAAAGGAATTCAAGAGTTACTGCGAAGGTTTGGGAATCAAGCTCAAGTTCGCATCCGTAGCACACCCGAAGACAAACGGGCAAGTCGAAAAAGCCAATGGCCTAATATGCAACGGGATAAAAAAGAGGCTCTTAGCACCTCTCGAGAAAGCAAAGAGCGCTTGGGTAGATGAACTGCCCTCCGTTCTGTGGAGCTTAAGAACCACGCCTAACGCAGCTACTCAAGAAACTCCCTTCTTCCTGATCCACGGCGCAGAAGCTGTGCTTCCAGTCGAAGTTACACACGAAGCTCCAAGAGTGACGGTAAACGACGAAGTAACCTCAACAGAAGCGTTACAAGAGGACGGCGATGCACTGGAGGAAGCAAGAGATAAAGCGCTGGAAAGAGCCATGCAGTATCAACAGAGCCTGCGGAACTACCATAGTAGTCGAGTTCGACCGTGATCCTTTGTGGTGGGAGATTTAGTCTTACGACTCAGGCAAGACAGCCACGGCAAGTTAGAGTCCCCTTGGGTGGGACCTTACATCGTCACAGAAGTAATACTAGGAGGAGCTTATCGACTACAAGATAAGAAAACAGGAAAAGACGAAAGCAACCCATGGAATGCGGAGCAGCTACGACGTTTTTACGCATAGAAGAAATCTAGAGACATCACTAACTTCGAGTTGACCCTTTGAACCCAGAACATGAGGCCATAGGTCGGGTTCCTTGGGTTAACTCGATAAATTGTACAAATATTTTACTTTTCCACTCGGGGGCTTCAACCCTCGGGTCGTACGAAAGAAAGTTTATCACAATATGGAGATCTTTAAAGATACACTACTAGGTTGTGCAACAACCCGATATTCTTCAAGCAATATAATTGGTTCAAAAGAACCCGATAATATATAAAGCATACCTCGGAACAACGAGTTGTTCCCATGGTCTATTAAAAGCATCAAAACCAAGTACGATTATTTATTACAAGATAGCACGGCAACGAGGCAACTCGAAAAGGAGACTACATAAAGAAGATTCTAGTGGAAGTGTACTTCAGCCTCGTACTCCTTCTGGCATTGAGTAACGTCGTATATCTTCACGTCAAACTTGGACGTGCCAACATGAAAGTCAAAGGTCATGAAGAAACCTCGCTGGATGTCGTGATCATCAACAAACTGTGACCAGCCGCCCTTGAAGTACTGCTCGCCAGCGCTGTCATACCAGACCTCCACCTCGTAGGGAGTTCCTCCCCCAGAATGTTCACGCAGAATTGCTTCACGCAACTCGCGCCCATCCATGAATTGGGTGAACTTTAGCGGCAGCCGTTGAATTTCACGGCACTGCGCGCCGACGATACAGAAAAACAAGTATATCTTTGGCTAAGGAGAAGAAGTGTTACCAGGAGGTGCGCTTGGGCCTGGGATAGCGCGAGGCACCTTTGGTTTATTCTTACTCCCGGCCGGACGGCCGGGACGCTGCTTCATCGGAGCAGACGACGAAGATCCTACAGCAGCTGGTGCAGTCTTATTCTTCCTGCCACGAGGGCGGCCGCGACCTCGCGGCGCCGTCGGGGAGTCGAGGTTCAGACGGGACCCATCTGCATCAGCCATGGAGACAAGTTGGCAGAAAAGAAATCCTAGGTGAAGAAGAAGAAGATGCGGCGGAGGAGGAAATCTGTTTAGGGTTTTTTACCCTCGCCAAAGGGTGCTTTATTTATAAGCACGCACAGAGTTACGGGCCTCCGCGAAAACAAGGCCCATAAAATATTTACAAAGGAGTTAGATTCTGCACATAGCAGACGATAATAAAAAAGAATATCAAAGAGAGTACGGGAAACCTCGCCTTGGACTCAGGGGCTTATGATTTCAAGGGAAAAAGAAAAGATAATGAGTGTACTAAGAAGAATTCATATCGTTTGAGCCTATACCCGGGAAAAATTTCTTGGCTATAGCCTCGGGGGCTACTCCCATCGGGAGCGCTGAGCGCGCACCCGATAGAAAATAGAGGAGCAGCAATGAAGATGAAGAAGCTACGATACGGTATGAGTCGCCATCATTTCGACAAGAATGAAACTTCGACTACATAGTCGATGAAATATAGGACGATTACTCCCATCGGGAGCTACTCATGAGAAGTTAATGTAAATTATTTTGGATATTGCATCAGTCAAATTTGACTGCGACATGTGATTCTCGAGTTACGTTATCGCAACAAAATTCAAATGCCGTGATTTATCACGAAGGTAAGACCCCGGGATCCGTCCTGTGTGGCCTGGTATACGCACATGGATGTCCTCTGCTAGTATGTATCCGTATCTACGACGCGAAGAAAATCCTAGTGGATGCACTGGGTACCCTGAGAACCACTGGGACTCATTCTTTGTAAGTCCTAAATGTGGCAAAAGAATGGGTTTGACCGGTATCCCAAATTCAAGTCCAAGGGGATTGAATTTGAAGTAGGTGACAAGTATCTGTTCCGGCAGTTAACTGACCTCTTGATCCGTCAGAGTTGTCAGGCTTGCTCATCAAAACCCCTTGCGAAATATTATCATGAAAATAAGTCGAAAGACCAAGTTGAAGATTTGAAGATATGAAGAAGTCGAAGAATTGATCAAGTCGAAGATTTAAAGATTAGAGATTCAACCCGAATCTACAATTCTGGTAGAATCTCAGGGGCTACTGACAAGGGTATAGCTAATAGAGCCCGCTAGTTGAGTACCCCTGAGGCCCGTTAAGCTAGGCCCAATTGTAATGATAGTCGAGATACAAGTTCTTACCGTATGACGATATTGTAATCTGTATCGGACCCTACCCGATCCTCGAGACCTGTCCACCTATATATAGGGGCCAGGAGGGGACGGAGTAGGACAGATTGAAAGCAAGCCAGGTTCAACACCCAAGTTTACTTTCGATATACACCTATTTCGACTAACTTTACCGTCGAGTTCATCCGATGCCCTATCTCCCCGATCCTAAGTCCTTCATCTAGGACATTTTTCGAGTTAACCCTCGTCAGTCGGCGAGGGCATCGGCGAATAGCTTCTGGTGGCAGCAGTACTTGTGGATGGTGAGATGGACCTGGATGAGCTGGTGAAACTCGTTGTCGAGGTAGATCACCTTGTTGGCGGTGGCAGCTGTCTAGAGCTGACGAGCGGTCTGATAGCTGGTGAGGACCATGTCGACGACATCCTCGTCGATGGTGGCATGTAGGATGGTGTAGACCTCCGTGCACCAGGCGACATCGGTGGGGGTAGCCGGATTGGTGACGTTGATGTGGTCGAGGTAGCCGGTGTGGCCTTGGGTGGTGCGCATGTAGAGCGCCCACTTCTTATAGTTATTGGCGATGAAGGAGATGACCACCGGGCCGGCCTGACGGGGAGCACCGCCGGGTGGCACGACGGCCACGGTGCAGGATACCATCGCCCCCGAGGTCGAGTCAAGGGATGCAGAGGCGGACATGGTTGATGCAGAAAAGAGTGGCTACAACGCTAGGGTTTAGGTTGGAGGCAGCGCTAGGATTTAGGGGTGGAACGATTAGGTCTTGATACCATGTAGAATGGTATGAGAAGAGAGTTGGGGGAAGCCTCACATGATAAGTAGTGGGGTTTTGGGGTTTATATATTGGGCACTAGGCCAATGTTTGGTACAATTCCAATACAGTCGTAGAAAAATATAGTATATAAACTCTTAACAACTATGCCCCGCGTGCCCACGAAGATACCCATGGGCCTGGATGTCGCTGCAAATCCAAACCTGCCGGATATCCGGGCATCCATGGATATCCATGTGTTTATGTACTATGAACATCAACATAACAATTTTTTCTATCAGCAATAGCATTTCTGCAAAATCGAAATAACTATATGGGCAACACATAGAAATATCAAATCAACAATATTTGAATCACATAGTACTCAAAATATTTTAGTTTCATGGAACATGGGCAATGCCTTTTAGTACAAATTTCCAACACAACATCTCATGCATTCAAGATATATAGCAAAAGATAGTATAAATGTTGAGTTGAATCTTAGGTGATTGGAGGTAGCCTCATATTTCGGTGACAATGGATCAATGTCTCACTGACATGTGGGTCACACATGTCAGCCGGATATCCATTAGAAACCTCTGTCTGTGCCCACCTTATGAGTTTTCAGATATCTGCCCCATTCATGAGCGTGATCAGACCTCCATACCCAAGCCTGATGGGCCAGAGATCCGTGGATAAATTACCATCCTTTGGGTAGCCCAGGCCAACCAAGAATCACTTTCTCCCCTCATACATACTGCCTTCAGACTAGGTGAGCACAGATTTTCTTGTGTGTTTGGTAGCTCGGGTTCGTTGTGTTGGAATTATGCCCTAGAGGCAATAATAAAGATGTTATTATTATAATTCTTGTTCATGATAATGTTTATATTCCATGCTAGAATTGTATTAAGCGGAAACTTTAATACTTGTGTGGTTTATGAACAACACTGTGTCCCTAGTATGCCTCTATGGACTAGCTCATTGATTAATGATGGTTAAGGTTTCCTAACCATAGACATGAGTTGTCAATTAATAATGAGATCATGTCATTAGGAGAATGATGTGATGGACAGACCCAAATAAAGCAGAGCAATTAGATCGTGTCATCGTGTTCATCTTTGCGAAGCTTTTCCTATGTCAAGTATTGTATTCCTTAGACCATGAGATAATACAACTCCCTGGTATCGGAAGAAAGCTTTGAGGTCATCAAACGTCATCCTATGAGAGGGTGATCATAAAGGTGTCTCTCAGGTGATCGGAAAGTACTTGTTGGGTTGTATGTATCGAGATGGAATTTGTCCCTCCCGAGTCGGAGAGATATACTTCGGGCCCACTCGGTAATCGATATCAACACCGCTTACAAGCATGTGGTTAAGGAGTTAATCACAAAGTGATATCGGATTATGGAACGAGTAAAGTACTTGCTGTGAACGAGATTGAACTAGGTATGGCGATACCGACGATCGAATCTCGGGCAAGTAAAATATCGCGTGACGAAGGGAATACATATATGGGATTAATTGAATCCTGGCATCGTGGTTCATCCGATATGATCATCGATGAATATGTGGGAGTCAATATGGGTTTCCAGATCCCGCTGTTGATTATTGATAGAAGATCATGTCTGCATATTCTCGAACCCGTAGGGTCACACACTTAACGTGCATCGACGCTAGGATAGAATGGATAATTGGTTTATGAGTTTTTGTTCGGAGTCTCGGATGAGATCAGGGACATCACGAGAGGTTCCGGAATGGTCCGGAGAATAAGATTCATATAAAGGAAAGCAGTTTTTTGAATTCCGGAATCGTTTCGGAGTTTATCGGTATTGTACCAGAAGGTTCTAGAAGGTTCCGGAGTGGGGCCAACGTGGGCCCACTTGTCGGAGGCCTGTGTGGGCCTAAGGGGGAGTGTCCTGGCCACTTTGGGCCAGGCGCACAAGGCCCCTAAGGCCCAGCCAGCCAGCCCTTCGGGGAAACCCTAAGGGAACCTTCCAGAAGAGGGGGGGGGGAAGACTTGCCCCCTACTCTTCCCCCTAGGCCGCCGCCCTAGGGCTTGGAGGAGGGGCCAAGGCAGCCAGCCAGCCTCTTACATAAGGAGGGGCAGGGGCGCAGCCTCCCCCCACTGCAACCCTAGCCGCCGGCCAAGGAAGGAGGAGATGTTGTTGCACCGTACGTGTGCATCTCTCGGAGGCGCCGCCACTTGCGGCGTAGGATCGGATCGGATCGGATCGCGGGGAGGAGACGACTAGTACGACTACATCATCCACGTTCTGTTGAACGTTTCCGATGTGCGATTTCTTCAAGGGTATGAAGATCTCATCTACCTCTCTCGTTCATTACATCTCCTAGATTACATCTTGGCTTTCTTGTTCGCATCCGTAGGAAATTTTTTGATTTACTATGCTGCGAAAGCCTTCAGTGGTATCAGAGCTAGATCTATGCGTAGATGTGTTTCACGAGTAGAACGCAACATGCTTGTTGTGGGCGTTGATGTTTTCTGTTGCAAACCTCTTTGTTGTGTATTTCTTATGGCGCGGCATAGTGAGATCGAAGCGGTCCAGGCCAACTTTACGCAACCTCGTTCGCGAGACCGGCTCCGCACTTGACGTGTGGCTTGTTCCACACATGCGGCTGGTGGATGCCAGTTTCTCTCACTATAGTAGTCATGGGATTTACAATGGATGTTGGCAACCATAATATCACTGTTGTGGCTTTTCGTAGGTAAGAATCGTTCTTAACTTGTTACTCCCATAAGCCACGTAAAACATGCAACAACAAAGCAGAGGCATCTAACTTGTTTTTGCAGGGAGTGTTTTGTGATATGGTATGGCCACAAGATGTGATGTGATATATGTGATGTATGCAATGATCATGTTTTGTAATATTTCACGACTTGCATGTCGATGAGTTCACAACCGGCAGGAGCCATATGGTTGTCTTTATAATTGTGTGTGACCTGCGTGTCAACTTCTTATACGCCATGTAATAGCTTTACTTTATCGCTAAGTAGTTAGCAATAGTTGTAGTTGCTATTCGTGGTGGAGGCAATCATGGTGGACTGATGGAGATCATGCCGGAGCGCACAAGATGGAGATCATGGCGCGGAGATTGGCTATACCATGTCACATAAAATTATATGCATGTGATGTTTATCCTTTTATGTATCTTATTTTGCTTAGATCGCGACGGTAGCATTATAAGATTATTCCTCACTTAAAGATCAAGATAAAATGGTGTTCTCCCCATGTATGCACCGTTGCGAAAGTTCGTCGTTTTCAAGCACCTCATGATGATCGGGTGCTATAAACTCTATGTTCACATACAACGGGTGCAAGCCAGTTTTGCACATGCGGAGATACTTGGGTTTGACTTGACGAGCCTAGCATGTACAGACATGGCCTCGGAACACACGAACCGAAAGGTTAAACATGAGTCATATGAATGATATGATCGACACTTAGTTGTCCACCATTGAAACCACATCTCTTCTCGTGAAGATCGGATTAGGTGTGGTGAATTTGGATCATGTTCACTAAGCAACTTGAGGGATGTTGAATTTAGTGGGAGTTCATCTAGTAATTTGATTAAGTTGAACTAGTTATCATGAACATAGTCTAAAAGTGTACTTGCAATGTTGTAGATCAAATGGCTAAGTCCAACTTCAACTTCAACGTGTTTGCTGAGAAAGAAAAGCTTAAAAACAATGGGTCTAACTTCACCAACTGGTTCCGCAATCTGAGAATCATTCTCGCTGGCGGACAAAAGGCTTATGTACTTGAGGAAGCGCTAGGTAACCCCCCTGCTGCAACAGCAAAAACTGGAGAACTTGCTGACTTCAATTCTCGCAGAGATGATTATGATGCGATTATGAGTACCATGTTGTTTTCTATGGAACCGGAACTTCAAAATCGTTTTGAGAAGTACCGCGGGCCTTATGAGATACTTGAGGAACTGAAAACCATGTTTTAGACTCAAGCCCGTTCTGAGAGATATGCGATCTCTGAGAAGTTCTTTAACTGCAAGATGGAGGAAGGGAGTTCCGTTAGTGAGCACGCCATTAAGATGTCGGGCTACACTCAACGCCTTGAGCAACTGGACTGCAAGATTCCAGAAGAGCTCAAGATTGACAGATTTCTGCAATCACTCCCTCCTAGCTACAAAGGTTTTGTGGTTACTCATAATCAAATTGGTTCCACTTATATGATCACTGAGCTCTTCGCAAAGCTGAAAGCTGCGGAGGTGGATATCAAGAAAGATAATCATGTGTTGATGGTCAACAAGACCACTAGCTTCAAGAAAGCTAAGGGTGCAAAGGGATCCTTCAAGAAAGGCAGCGGCAAGCGCGTTGCCCCTGCTGAAAAGAAGCTCAAGTCTGGACCTAAGCTGGACACTGAGTGCTTCTATTGCAAGGACAAGGGTCACTGGAAGCGCAACTGTCCGAAGTACTTAGCGGACAAGAAGGCTGGCACCATTAAAGGTATATTTGATATACATGTTATTGATGTTTACCTTACTAGCGCTCATTGTAGTGCCTGGGTATATGATACTGGTTCAGTTGCTAATATTTGTAACTCGAAACAGGAGCTACGGAATAGACGGCGGCTAGCAAGGGATGAGGTGACGATGCGCGTTGGCAATGGATCAAAAGTTGATGTGATGGCCGTCGGCACGCTCTCCTTAGTTTTACCTTCGGGATTAGTTTTAAACCTTAATAAATGTTATTATGTGCCTGCGTTGAGCATGAACATTATATCTGGATCGTGTTTATTGCAAGACGGTTATTCATTTAAATCTGAGAATAATGGTTGTTCTATTTATATGAATAACATCTTTTATGGTCATGCACCTGTTGTGAATGGTTTATTTCTTCTGAATCTCGAAAGCAATGAAACGCACATCCATAACATTGAGGCTAAGAGATGCAAAGTAGATAGTGATAATCCAACTTATTTGTGGCACTGCCGTCTAGGTCATATTGGTGTAAAACGCATGAAGAAACTCCATTCTGATGGACTTTTGGAGTCTCTTGATTTTGAATCATTTGACACGTGCGAGCCGTGCCTCATGGGCAAGATGATCAAAACCCCGTTCTCCGGAATAATGGAGCGAGCAACGGACTTATTGGAAATCATACATACCGATGTGTGCGGACCAATGAGTGTTTCGACGCGCGGTGGATATCGCTATTTTCTCACTTTTACTGATGACTTAAGTAGATATGGGTATATCTATTTAATGAAGCATAAATCTGAAACGTTTGAAAAGTTCAAAGAATTTCAGAATGAAGTGGAAAACCATCATAACAGGAAAATTAAATTTCTATGATCTGATCGTGGAGGTGAATATTTGAGTTATGATTTTCTCACGCATCTTAAAGCAAGCGGAATCGTTTCGCAACTCACACCACCCGGAACACCACAGCGCAATGGTGTGTCTGAACGCCGGAATCAAACTCTATTAGATATGGTGCGATCGATGATGTCTCTTATAGATTTGCCGTTATCATTTTGGGGTTATGCATTAGAAACCGATGCATTCACTTTAAATAGGGCACCATCTAAATCCGTTGAGACGACACCGTATGAACTATGGTTTGGTGCTAAACCTAAGCTATCGTTTCTTAAAGTTTGGGGATGCGAAGCTTACGTCAAGAAGTTGATGCCGGACAAGCTCGAACCCAAAGCGGAGAAATGCGTCTTCATAGGATACCCTAAGGAAACGATTGGGTATACCTTCTACCACAGATCCGAAGGCAAAGTGTTTGTTGCAAAGAACGAATCCTTTCTTGAGAAGGAGTTTCTCTCGAAAGAAGTGAGTTGGAGGAAGGTAGAGCTAGACGAGGTTATTGAACCTTCTCTCGAGTTGGAGAGTAGCGTAGCACCTGAAGTTGTTCTGGTACCGTCTGCACCAACAAGAGAGGAAGCTAATGATGAGGATCATGAAACTTTAAACGATGCTACTACTAAACTTCGCAGGTCGACAAGGTCGTGTGCCACTCCTGAATGGTATGGCAACCCTGTCTTAACCGTCTTGTTGTTAGACAGCAATGAACCTGCGAACTATGAGGAAGCGATGATGAGCCCAGACTCTGAGAAATGGCTAGAGGCCATGAAATCCGAATTGGGATCCATGAGCGAAAACCAAGTATGGACTTTGGTGGACCCTCCTAGCGACCGTAAGGCCATTGAGTGCAAATGGATTTTCAAGAAGAAAACAGACGCGGATGGTAATGTTACTGTCTATAAAGCTCGGCTTGTCGCAAAAGGGTTTCGGCAAGTTCAAGGTGTTGACTACGATGAGGCTTTCTCTCCCGTAGCGATGTTTAAGTCCATTCGGATTTTATTAGCAATTGCTGCATTTCATGATTATGAAATATGGCAGATGGATGTCAAGACTGCGTTCCTCAATGGCAACATTGATGAAGAGTTGTATATGATGCAGCCCGAAGGTTTTGTTGATCCTAAGGATGCTAATAAAGTGTGCAAACTTCAGCGTTCCATTTATGGGCTGAAGCAAGCATCTCGGAGTTGGAACCTTCATTTTGATCAAGTGATCAAGAGTTTTGGATTTGTTCCAAATTGCTACGAAGCTTGTATCTACAAGAAAGTGAGTGGGAGCTCGGTGACATTTTTAGTACTATATGTGGATGACATATTGATTATTGGAAATGACATCGGTATGCTTAACGATGTGAAGAGTTATTTGAATAAATGTTTTTCAATGAAAGACCTAGGAGAAGCTGCTTATATATTAGGCATCAAAATCTATAGAGATAGAGAAAGACGCCTAATAGGTTTAAGCCAAAGTACATACCTAGACAAAGTTCTGAAAAGGTTCAGAATGGATAAAGCAAAGAAATGTTCATTGCCCATGTTGTCAGGTAAGATATTGAGCAAGGCTCAGTGTCCAGCTACGGTAAAAGATAGAGATACTATGAGCAAAGTGCCATATGCCTCGGCCATAGGTTCTATCATGTATGCCATGATGTGTACTAGACCGGATGTGTCCAATGCTCTTAGTTTGACGAGCAGATACCAAAGTGATCCAGGAGTGGAACACTGGACAGCCGTAAAGAACATCCTAAAGTATTTAAATAGGACTAAAGAAATTTTCTTGGTCTATGGAGGTGATGAGGAGCTCGTTGTAAAAGGTTACGTCGACGCTAGTTTCAACACCGACCCGGATGATTCTAAATCTCAGACAGGATACGTTTATATTTTGAATGGTGGAGCTGTGAGCTGGAGAAGCTGCAAGCAAAGCATGATTGCGGGATCTAAAACAGAAGCGGAATACATGGCTACTTCGGAAGCGTCAAGTGAAGGAGTTTGGATCAGGAACTTCATCACTGAGCTTGGTGTGGTTCCAAATGCCTTGGACCCACTGGAGATATTGTGCGACAACACTGGTGCCATAGCACTGGCTAAGGAACCAAGATATCATCCAAAGACCAAGCACATCAACCGCCGGTTCCATATAATTCGAGATTATATAGCAGATGGAGATCTGAAGATTAGCAAAGTACATACGGATCTGAATGTCGCAGATCCGTTGACTAAACCTCTTCCATGAGCAAAACACGATCAGCACCTTAATGCCATGGGTGTTAAATCCTGGCATCATGGTTCATCCGATATGATCATCGATGAATATGTGGGAGTCAATATGGGTTTCCAGATCCCGCTGTTGATTATTGATAGAAGATCATGTCTGCATATTCTCAAACCCGTAGGGTCACACACTTAACGTGCATCGACGCTAGGATAGAATGGATAATTGGTTTATGAGTTTTTGTTCGGAGTCTCGGATGAGATCTAGGACATCACGAGAGGTTCCAGAATGGTCCGGAGAATAAGATTCATATAAAGGAAAGCAGTTTTTTGGATTCCGGAATCGTTTCGGAGTTTATCGGTATTGTACCGGAAGGTTCTAGAAGGTTCCGGAGTGGGACCAACGTGGGCTGATACGTCTCCAACGTATCTATAATTTTTGATGCTCCATGCTTGTTTTTACACCATTTGCCTACTGTTTCGTTACACTTCGTGGCACTTTTATGCATTTTCCGGAACTAACCTATTAACAAGTTGCCATAGTGCCAGTTCCCTGTTTTCTGCTGTTTTTGTGTTTCAAAAGTGATACACAGGAAATATTCTCGGAATTGGACGAAACAAGTTCCTGAAGTCTTATTTTACCCGGAAGCTTCCAGAGATCCGAAGGAGAGAAGGAGAGGGGCCACCAGGGGCCCACACACAGGGGTGGCGCGGCCAGCCCCTGGCCCGCGCCACCATGGTGTGAGGCCACCTGGTCCCTCCTCTGACATCGCCCCTTCGCCTATAAAGACCCCCCGACGGAAAAAACCTAAGTACCCCGATCAATTTTCCAGAACACATCGCGATCCGCCGCCGCCGTCGACCCGAAGATCGGGAGGGTCCAGAAGCTCTTCCCGGCACCCTGCCGGAGAGGGGAATCGCCACCGGAGGTCTTCTTCATCGCCATGCTTGCCTCCGGAGCGATGAGTGAGTAGTCTACCTTGGACTATGGGTCCATAGCAGTAGCTAGATGGTTGTCTCCTCCACCATGTGCTTCATGTTTAGATCTCATGAGCTGCCCTACATGATTGAGATCACCGTTATGTAATTCTACATGTTTGGTTTGTTGGGATCCGATGAATATTGGTGTTTATGATTGAGTTGCTGTACTGAATATTATCTTTTGTTATCTCTATGTTGTTTATGATCTTGCATGCTCTCCGTTGTTAGTAGCTATCTTGGCCGAGTAGTTGCTAGTGACTCCAAGAGGGGGTATTTATGCTCGATAGTGGGTTCATGCCTCTATTTAACCTGGGGGAGTGACAGAAACCTCTAAGGTTGTAGATGTGCTGTTGCTACTTGGGAGAAAACAACATTCATATGCTCAAGGGCATATGCTTTGTTTACATTACACACTTTGCTTAATGCAATTATCTGTTGTTCGCAACTTAATACTTGTGGAGTTCTCGGATTGATTCGCCACAAGTGGATTATTAGTCATAGATGCAGTTGGATGGCGGTCTATGTATTTTGTTGTAATGCCCAGAGTAAATCTCATAGTGATCTTCTTGACATATCACGTTTATCTTTATTCTATCAATTGCCCAACTGTAATTTGTTTACCCAGCATGTGTTATTTATCTTATGGAGAGACACCACTAGTGAACTGTGGATCCCGGTCATATTTCCATCATATTGCTATCACCTGTTTACTTTACTCGCACTGTTTACTTTATTCGCATACTCTATTGTTTTCCACTCGATACGCTCATAACCTTTGTTTCAAGCAAACCGGTGAGGTTGACAACCTCATCGCAAGTTGGGAACGAAGTACTTGGTTGTGTTGTGTGCAGGTTCCGCGTTGCAGCCAGCAAGCAAAGTGAAAGGATCGTATGAGCGACTAGAGGGGGGGTGAATAGGAGCTACCCAATAATTTTAATTCTTTTCAAGTTAGGGCTAGACAAGAAGGTAAATTCTCTAGATGTGATACTAAGTGAATTTACCTAGAGTGACAAGCAAGCTAGCAATAACAATATAAGTAAAGGCACAAGTAAAGGATAGAGGTCACCGCAATGGAGACACGAAGACACGAGGATGTATTCCCGTAGTTCCTTCCTTGTTACGGGAAGTACGTCTACGTTGGAGAGGTGTGGTGCCACAAAGGCCACCAACGCCACAAAGGCTCACCCTATTCTCCGGTGAACAAGCCACAAAGGCGAGTTCACGCTCCACTAAGCGATGCCCTTGAAGGCGGCACGACACCTTTACACAAAGTATTGGGGCAAGCTCCACAACTCAATTGGAGGCTCCCAATAGGCCCACCAAGCTCTTACACACAAAGTCAAGCTTGGGGGACGGCTTCTTCCGGCTATAAATCCGATGAATCACACAAGTAACAAGCCCCTCAACAAAGAGAGGGGGGAAATCAAATCGCCTTGGTGGAAGTGTAGATCTAGGTCTTCTCCCTCAAATCCCAAAAGGGCTTTGAGTTCTATTGGCTAGGGAGAGAGATCTTGAGCTTTGAAGCTTTGGAACAATGGTGGAGAGAGAGTGGAAGCCGCAGCCTTCTCTTGAGGAAGAAGAAGGCTTTATATACTCCTCCTCGAAATGTAGCCATTGCTGGTCGACTAGGGCCGGAGTCTCCGGCCAGGAGGGCCGGAGTCTCCGCCCTAAGTGACTCCAGGGCCGGAGTCTCCGGCCAGAGACAGAAGTCTCCGGCCCAACTCCGGCCTGGTCACTGCATAGACCAACTCCTTAGCAAACCCTAACCCAGCCAGAGAGACCGGAGTCTCCGGCCACTGGGACCGGAGTCTCCGCCCCACCCGGAGTCTCCGGCCAGAGACAAAAGTCTCCGGCCCAACTCCGGGCAGGTCTCTGCTTAGACCAACTGGGAGGATTGCTAGGGCGATACTCCTAGGCCGGAGTCTCCGGCCACCAGGGCCGGAGTCTCCGCCCTAGAAGTAGCAATAGCAGTACTTTGAGGATCCCCTCTCCACCAATTCCACCTTCGCGAAGCACCCTATAAGACCACTAAGCCCTAACTCCACTACTAGACTACGGGCTTCGATCTTTTCTTCCCTTTTTGGGTGAACCTCCGCGAGATTCTGAATTAACCTAGAAAATCTGCAGAACTTAAATAGAATGGTTAATTCACCAAATGTTGTTAACAAACACCAAAATACATTTATTAGGGAAATGCCCTTTCACAAAGCTTGGACGAGGCGCCATATATAAATTGTCCGAAGCTGTCGCAAGCTAGTCCGCATCACCTTCAGTCGTTTGTCTCTCCTCTCCAAGAACGATTAAACCTTGGTTTCTTAAGTGAGGGAAAACCAGCTGCTATACTCATCACACCTTCCTCTTGGGGTTCCCAACAGGCTGGTTATTCACCACGCACAAGGACAAAGCTCCTACATCAACTAGGACCATCAGCTGTTTTTCTGGCGCCGTTGCCGGGGAGGAATTAGAAGACTTCTGCGAGGGGAGTTTTCGCACGCACATCCTTTACTTTGTTATTGTTTTGCTTTACTTTATTTATTTTACCTGCATCGTTTTATATCAAAAACCCAAAATTTTTAGAATCCTTGGTAGTTGTTATTTCTTTACTTTTAGTTTATCATGTTGATCCCTAAGTACGTTCTGGAGGACCTCTCAGTAGGTAGTGGTTCGATTATTGGCAAAAGTAACATTGAGGAGTTCTTTAATCACATTAGTATGCATGAGGAAGTTGAGGAAAAGTCTTTGGTTGAGCTAGCTCCTAGTATTGAAGTTGCTTCTGCTTATGTGATTCATATGTTGGAAACTAGGTTTGCTAGTCTTAATCCTTTTATGCAATACATGTTCCTTAAGCTTCATGAAATTGAGGATCCCGAAAAGAAAGCTTTTATCTCGGAAACTTTGCGCATAGAATTTAAAGATGTCGTTATTGAAGCTAGAAAAGTTCTTAAACATTTTAATAAACTCGGTTCACCTATAAAGGTTATTAGTACAAACGATGAAGGAGCCGAAATACCTATACCGAGCAAGCTCTTGGGATTGTGTGAAGCTTTCGAAAATAATTTTGACTGGATCTGTCCCAAAAATCTTTTTTGTTATTTGAGTGAACCAAAGCATGATCACAAAGGGTCTTCTAAAACTTATGCGGATGAAATACAATGCCTTATTGACAAGACCTCTGCAGTTGATCTTAATGCTTCTTCTGAAAATACTTGATTCGCAATTTTCTGCGCCTAGCTCAAAGGCGTTAAAGAAAAGCACTCTTGGGAGATAACCCAATTTTTTTATTTTCAGTACTTTTTCTTTTATTTGAGTCTTGGAAGTCATTACTACTGTAATGACTGCTCCTTATCTTGTTTATTTTGTTTTTGTGCCAAGAGAAGCCTCTAATTCGAGTGAGGTAAAGATTTGGGGATGTTGCTGTCCTGAAACTGTTTTCGGTGCTGCACCGTAAAAATTCGTATAAATTCTCTGTATATCTTTTGGACCTGCTATTTCTTGTGCATATGCCCCAGGTTATATCCAAACTTTTGTTAGTTGAACACTTTTTGATTTGAGCAATAGAAAACCCCTCAAAAATTCGACCTTTGTCAGCTGTTCAGTTTTGACAGATTTCTGCCAATATTTGTGTTTGCCACTTTATCGCTTTCTTTTGAGTTCTTTTGATCACGGAACTTTTAGAGAAGTTGCTACAGTAGTATTTGCTATATATGTGGTGGTTTTGAGTTGAAACCTGAAGCAAAAAGAGGTTGATTATATGTTATGCTACACTAATGTTGCTAATAGAATTGTGTTTAGTTTTGTATGAAGGAAGTTTTCAAGTGTAGGGATTAGAGAATGATGAGATGAGTTGAAGAATGGACAAAAGCTCAAGCTTGGGGATGCCCATGCATCACCCCAAGAAATATCCAAGAAGGACAAGCGTCAAAGCTTGGGGATGCCCCCGAGGCACCCCTTCTTCATCGGCAAAAATCAAGTCACCTTTCAAAACACTATATTTTTATTGCTTCATGCACTATGTGTTTTTCTTGGAGCGTCAGTTGTTTTAGTTTTCTTAGTTGGTTTAGTTTGTTTGTTTGCTGCAATAAATGGTTGGACCCCAACAAATTTCTTTTGGAGAAGTTGCCTTGCTTTTCATTTGCCAAGAACGCTCTAGTTTTCACTCTTATTAAAAATCGAGTGTTCTTCTTTTTCTGCTACTGCTTTTGGTTTTCGTTTTTGCCTTGATTTGCGTTCAGACCTTGTCATACCTTTTCATCAAGGTGTATTTTTGCCTCTGATCTTTATTGGTTTTCATCAAAAGAGGTGTCTTTAAAAATTTCAAATGGTGTTGGAAAAGAGAAAAAGCTTTGTGCAAAAAAGTGGTACAAGAAGGAGCTTGTGTAGACTGCGGCTTAGGCTTTTTCATGTAATGCTTGATGTCTTTTTGATAGTATGCTTAGTGGTTTTGCTGTAGCATGACTTGTCTCAAACAATTGAGATTGCTTAATGAGCCTTTGAAAAAATCATGCGTTGTTTTAATTGTATGGATGCATTATTTTGGTTTTCTCCTTGATGCTTTATTTGGGTTGACTTGGCGCATGCTCACACATGTTAGACTCTTACAAAGTCGCCAATAGCCTTCATGATCATTTAGTTTTTGACTTTTGATGCCATCTTATGCTTCTTTTAATGTCGCTTTGTCGCTTTACATGATTATGGCCATTATTGCTCTCTTAGTTGGTCGCTCCCAGTCTTTTGCTAGCCCTCGCCTTGTACTGAGTATGAGCTCTACTCGTGCATCCAACTCCTAAAACCAAAGTTTTCCAAAGTGTCCACCATACATACCTACTAGCAATTTGCTATTCCAAGTAAATTTGACTTGCTTTTATTTTCTCTTCAAATTAAACACTTACCAGTGTTATGCGAAATTCGGTCAGTAAAGCTCTCACGAACCGGAAGGCACACTTTACTTTTTCCTATTCTTAAAAATTTGACATTGTGGTCTCTTATGTTGAGTTGTTATGCTTGCAAGTTGTAAGTTGGAGACTAGCCCAGCCATGCAGTCATGGGCAAGCTTTCAACATTGCACTTCTTATTTGAGTTGATATCGTGATCTTTTGTTTATGGATGCCCGCGGTATGAAATGAATTGGGAATCTTGTGGGGATCATGGAGTTTGTATATGTGTTAGGGAAACGCCGGGCCGCTAATCTAAGCCATGCATAATTCATGGTGGAAATTTGCAGCATACCCATGGTGAACATTCGACGATGCATCTCACAATAAAAAGTTAAACAAATGGCAAATAAAAGAGATGTCGAGGTGTTCATTGTCTGCTTGTCCTGTCATTTTGATGTGGGCTTGTTCCATGTCATCGGGCACGGAGGTACCCCATTGGCGGTTCTCAATGATATGCATATACTTACAATGACAAGAGCCTTGCTTGGGACTCTAAGTATAGTAGCATGAGGTTTGGGTACTCGTATTCACGGGACACGAGGTTTTCAACTTATGATTTGTCAAGCATATGCATCATAATTGTTCTCGCATTAACTTTAACCATTCAAGATGCTTATGATGGGGGCAATGAGAGCTCAAAGCCGGTAAGTACCATAATTTTTGAAGGTTATAAAACTTGCAATCACTGCTTCCCTCTGCGAAGGGCCTTTCTTCTACTTTTATGTTGAGTCACCACCTTCTTTTTTTATGCACCATTAAGAGAGCATAGTTGTCATTCTTAGTGTGATATGCATTGTCCCAAAGTTCATTGATTGATTCATATTGTTGGTTTCACTTGTTCTTAAATTATTTGTATCTAGTCGCCCTCTTAAACTTGAAGGTGTCCTATGCATTTATGTTTTGCTCTCTTTGAAGGACAAGCTGAAAACCATTTGTATGTTTTTCCTTATGATTTGAACACACGTTTGACTTTCATTGTTTCATTTTCATGATCTTTTTTTTGTGTTCATTTGCATGTTTACAACATGGTTGCTAAGTTCTTATTGTCAAGATTATATCTTTAATGCCCATGTTTTAAGTTCTTATGATCCCAGCTCACAAATGCTTACATACTTGATCAAGATTGTGTAGGTGCATGTCACCTCAAAAATTATTCTTTTGTTATCACTTACCTACTCGAGGACGAGCAGGAGTTAAGCTTGGGAATGCTTGATACGTCTCCAATGTATCTATAATTTTTGATGCTCCATGCTTGTTTTTACACCATTTGCCTACTGTTTCGTTACACTTCGTGGCACTTTTATGCATTTTCCGGAACTAACCTATTAACAAGTTGCCACAGTGCCAGTTCCCTGTTTTCTGCTGTTTTTGTGTTTCAGAAGTGATACACAGGAAATATTCTCGGAATTGGACGAAACAAGTTCCTGAAGTCTTATTTTACCCGGAAGCTTCCAGAGATCCGAAGGAGAGAAGGAGAGGGGCCACCAGGGGCCCACACACAGGGGTGGCGCGGCCAGCCCCTGGCCCGCACCACCATGGTGTGAGGCCACCTGGTCCCTCCTCTGACATCGCCCCTTCGCCTATAAAGACCCCCCGACGGAAAAAACCTAAGTACCCCGATCAATTTTCCAGAACACATCGCGATCCGTCGCCGCCGTCGACCAGAAGATCGGGAGGGTCCAGAAGCTCTTCCCGGCACCCTGCCGGAGAGGGGAATCGCCACCGGAGGTCTTCTTCATCGCCATGCTTGCCTCCGAAGCGATGAGTGAGTAGTCTACCTTGGACTATGGGTCCATAGCAGTAGCTAGATGGTTGTCTTCTCCACCATGTGCTTCATGTTTAGATCTCATGAGCTGCCCTACATGATTGAGATCACCGTTATGTAATTCTACATGTTTGGTTTGTTGGGATCCGATGAATATTGGTGTTTATGATTGAGTTGCTGTACTGAATATTATCTTTTGTTATCTCTATGTTGTTTATGATTTTGCATGCTCTCCGTTGTTAGTAGCTATCTTGGCCGAGTAGTTGCTAGTGACTCCAAGAGGGGGTATTTATGCTCGATAGTGGGTTCATGCCTCTATTTAACCTGGGGGAGTGACAGAAACCTCTAAGGTTGTAGATGTGTTGTTGCTACTAGGGAGAAAACAACATTCATATGCTCAAGGGCATATGCTTTGTTTACATTACACACTTTGCTTAATGCAATTATCTGTTGTTCGCAACTTAATACTTGTGGAGTTTTCGGATTGATTCGCCACAAGTGGATTATTAGTCATAGATGCAGTTGGATGGCGGTCTATGTATTTTGTTGTAATGCCCAGAGTAAATCTCATAGTGATCTTCTTGACATATCACGTTTATCTTTATTCTATCAATTGCCCAACTGTAATTTGTTTACCCAGCATGTGTTATTTATCTTATGGAGAGACACCACTAGTGAACTGTGGATCCCGGTCCTATTTCCATCATATTGCTATCACCCGTTTACTTTACTCGCACTGTTTACTTTATTCGCATACTCTATTGTTTTCCATTCGATACGCTCATAACCTTTGTTTCAAGCAGACCGGTGAGATTGACAACGTCATCGCAAGTTGGGAACGAAGTACTTGGTTGTGTTGTGTGCAGGTTCCGCGTTGCAGCCAGCAAGCAAAGCTTGGACGAGGCGCCATATATAAATTGTCTGAAGCTGTCGCAAGCTAGTCGGCATCACCTTCAGTCGTTTGTCTCTCCTCTCCAAGAACGATTAAACCTTGGTTTCTTAACTGAGGGAAAACCAGCTGCTATACTCATCACACCTTCCTCTTGGGGTTCCCAACGGGCTGGTTATTCACCACGCACAAGGACGAAGCTCCTACATCAACTAGGACCATCATGGGCCCACTTGTCGGAGGCCTATGTGGGCCTAAGGGGAAGTGCCCTGGCCACTTTGGGCCAGGCGCACAAGGCCCCTAAGGCCCAGCCGGCCAGCCCTTAGGGGAAACCCAAAGGGAACCTTCCAGAAGAGGGGGGGGAGGGGAAGACTTGCCCCCTACTCTTCCCCCTAGGCCGCCGCCCTAGGGCTTGGAGGTGGGGCCAAGGCAGCCGGCCAGCCTCCTATATAAGGAAGGGCAGGGGCGCAGCCTCCCCCCACTCCAACCCTAGCCGCCGGCCAACTGCTGCCCCTCCACCTCTCTCTCTCTCGCGACTGCGCGTAGGCGAAGCCCTGCCGCAGAAACTCTCCACCATAAGCACCACGCCATCGTGCTGCAGATCCAATCTATCTCTCCACCATACTACTTGCTGGACCAAGGAAGGAGGAGATGTTGTTGCACCGTACGTGTGCATCTCTCGGAGGCGCCGCCACTTGCGGCGTAGGATCGGATCGGATCGCGGGGAGGAGACGGCTAGTACGACTACATCATCCACGTTCTGTTGAACGTTTCCGCTGTGCAATTTCTTCAAGGGTATGAAGATCTCATCTACCTCTCTCGTTGATTACATCTCCTAGATTAGATCTTGGCTTTCTTGTTCGCATCTGTAGGAATTTTTTTGATTTACTATGCTGTGAAAGCCTTCACGTTGAACCAAGTTGTGCTGAGATGTTGTTTGGTTGCATCTCTGAGTTAAGAATCAAAAAACTTATACATAGGTCCTTGGCCAGAAAATAAAAATGCAATCGAATCCTTAAACATAAAATAAAAAAGCAATCAGGTACGAAACAAAAAAGAAAAAAAGCAATCAGGTCCTAAATAAAAAAAGAAAAAGGCAATCGGGTCCCTGTGCGTCTCTCCGGCTGGCAACACACCGGCGCCGGTGAGGGGAGCCTCTGCCGCGCATTGTCCCGTGGCTCTAGGTATCTGGCGAGCTGGGGGGCACTGACGTCGGTCATCCTCGGAGGCGGTGGCGCGAGGTCTACCCTGAAGCAGAGGAGAAGGTGGCACGAGGTCCGCCCGATGCGGCGGCCTGGATCTTCTCGTCGGCTAGAGAGAGGCGGAGGGCGCCGGCGCTGGTTGTCGAGGTCTGTGATGGGCCGTGGGGCGCCGCCGCCGCCGCGAGGTGCCTCTGCCCCGATGCGGTGGCCTGGATATTCTCGTCGGCCAGGGAGAGGTGGAGGACAGCGGCGTGGACGAGGCATCGGGGATGCGGCAGCGGCCGGTGGCTAGGATGCCGCAGCAACCGGCGTCGAGGATGCGGCAGCGGATGGCGGTGCGGTGCGGGGCGCTGGAGCGCAGGGTCGAGGAGATGGAGGAGAGGGCTTTGAGTGAGGAGGAAATGAGGTGGGGGACAATTGACCCCTGCTAATTTTCGGCCCAGGTGAGCGGGGCGCGGGGGGTTTTCCGGGCGAGGTGAGCCCTGCCCAGATGCAAAGCTCGAGTTGAGCTTCTCTATCGGACAGAGCTGGGAGACATATTTCGGTCGAGATGGGCACTGCCTAGACGGGAAAACTGGGCTACCAAACACGCAAAGTTTCAGAATTCTCAGCTGGGATGGAAATCGATGAGTTGTGCCGGGCTACCAAACACGCCCTTAGTGTTTATTCTTGCACCCTCCGATCCATATTAATTAATGCAACATTTTGCTTAAACCTGTGAGAAGTATTTTGGATGGGAGGGAGTAGAAAATTTTGATTTGAATTTGACATAACAGCAGTCTTTTTGTATACGGTGCGGCCAGCAAGAAATGGAAACAACGTGGTGAGCGGTGATGCCGTTCGATCTAAAGGTAGGAAAGTTGGCAAAGCTTGCACGCATGAACAACCACGGCCGGCTGCAGACAAACTTGCAGATCCAAGCGATGACGCGAACCATACCGAAGTAATCGTTCACCTCGAACGTACAGCCGTGTATCAGTCCACTAACCCAGTGATTCTGAATCGACCAGCTCGACTCGATTACTCGTGAGAAAGTTCCCTGCCAGTTTACCCAGGCCGGCACGCAATCGCTCGCCGACAGCTACCGTTACCAACACACTTTCAGTCTTTCAGAGCGCCACGCTGCCCAACAGTTACCAACCTCTGAACGACTCCAGAGTCCAGAGTCCCGATCAATCTCGACACATTGATTCCGATCGCGACACGGCTGAATGAATTACTAGCTGACCATTTCGAGCTAATTACATGCTCTATTTCTTCGCTACACAAATTACAGTGCCAACGATGTACAAATGAAATAGTGGATCTTGCTTTGCTGCCTAAATGATGACCGTCTAATAATTCTATGTACAATCTGGTGTATAGATTACCACACCCGTGGCGTTGATTGACTAACTAAGCTAAGTGTGTGTATGTGCTAGAGCTGAGCTAATTAAGCTAGCTACCAATTAAAGAATAGCGCAGCGCATGCAGATGGGTGTATTTGGCGCCATTGCATGCACTGCGTTCGAGTACCTGCGCGAGCTGAACCATACGCATCCTGCTAGTCCGTCACTGCGGCGGCTGGCCGGCGTCGGTGGCCGCCGCCATGTCCTGCTCGTGCGGCCAGGGGACGAGGCACTCGGGCGGGAAGCAGCACTCGCACTTCCCGGAGCACCGCCGGGGCCACTCGCCCGCGCGCGGCATCGTCTGCTCGTCGGCGGCCATGACGGCGTCGGCGGCGGCTGGAGTGTCGGCCGCGGTTTCGTCGTCGTAGGGCGCGGCGGCGTCACGGAGCGGGCCCCAGCACTCGACGCGGTTGAAGCGTGGTAGGTTGGAGTGGAAGTAGACCCACACCGTGGCCTCCTCCAGCTCCGGGTGGCTGCTGAACAGGCTGCCGTCGCCGTGCACGAACGCCTTCAGAACCTGCATACGTGCCGGACGTCAAGCGGAGTCAGTCAGAGGATAACAATGGAACTTCTACAAGTGGTACCATCAAACTATGCACATTTTTATCACCTTACGAGAAGTCGATCGAGAACAAAATAATGGTGACACGGACATAAAGATAACGTTGGATCACGCTGTGCAGAAATCATGCTACCAAAGACATTGTTCATGGAGTTGTGGTCCAAATTTGTTGCAAAGTAGTTCGTGGTCCAAGTCGTAAAGGGGCGGCAAGTACATGTGTGCCGTGTGCGTATATTAACACTGAAAACTGATGGTGAGGGACGTACCACGGGGAGCTCCTTGCGGAAGATGTAGTATCGGAGCGGCGCGATGAGGTCGAGGAGGAAGTGCCCGCCGGAGATGTGGCAGTGGACGTGCAGCGACATGGCGCCCCGCACCTTCTTCCACTCGGCGACCACCTCGTCCCGCTGCAGGCGGTTGTACCACCCCTGCAGCTGCGCGGCGTGGATGGTGTGCGACACGGCCAGCGTGAGGCGCGCCGTGACGTCGCTGTGGGTGAGCGTGTAGGTCCGCGGCAGCTTCCCCGGGTGCTTGGAGTCCTCCTCCTCCACCCCGACGAACAGCACCTTCAGCTTCGACGCCTCGAAGATCGCCGGGCCGAACAGCCGCGCCCTCTGCATCCCACAAGAAAACAGAGCATCCAATTCGTCAGCCGATCGAGCCACCAACAGAAGAGCGTGCACCCATACAGGCGATCGAACAGGTTCTTACCGGAACGACGAACCGCTTCCGCCGGCCGAGCACGAGCACGGAGCCAGCGCCGCCATGCCGGCGCTGCTGCTGAATCTGCTTGAGCTGGGAGAGCGGGAGCAGGGACATGGTGGAGGCGGCAGTGGCCATGTCTGCTCCCCTTTGATCAGATCAGGCTTTGTTCTTTGACCTTTGGAGGCTAACCAAAAGTAGGAGTTGAGAGCAGGTGCAAGAAAGGAAGCCTATGAAGTAGCAGGATCGGCTGGGACGCCGGCTAGTTAACCGGCGGGGAGCACGGGGCACGCACTAGCTTGCACGCCTCAACCGGAAGAAACTAGCCAACGACCAGATCCGGGATCCCAGGAGCTAGAGGTAGATGGATGAATCGAGTGGAGTCGCGTGTGCGTGCGGCACTTGGCACAGTGGGGGTTCAATTGGATTCGTCGTTTGTTCCCCAAGTGACAGAGCTAGCTAGGTGATGACTGGCTCGTCGGTCAGCTGGGTTTAGGGAGTTATAGGAGAGCGGTTAGGGTGGGGGTCAAGGAAGAGACAGTAGGTGGTGGTGGTGGAGTGAGAGGTCGGGAAACGTCGCGGTTGTGTGCGGGGGCGGGCAAATGGAGAAGAAGAAGAAGCTCCGGGTTCTCTCCGTCTCTCCTCGGAGCGGAGCGGAGGGGAACGAGGAAAAAGCGGCAAGAGATGGCGTGTCAGCGACTGGGACTGGGAGTGAAGAGAAACTAGCGGGATCCGATGATTTTGGCACGTCGATGTGTCCTCTTTTCGGCACGTGGCACCTCCTCGTGGGTCCATGAGATTCACAAGTAAATTATGGTCAAGAGCAATTTTCAAAAAAAAATAAGGTCAAGAGCATCTTCACGGCGCCTCAATAGCCATCAGCCAGTGAGTTGTTGGGGCGCCTGGTAAAAAAAATTCCTTCCAGCGGGGCCGCATAAAAGGCCGACGCCTAGGGTGATCTAAGGGTATGTACAATGGGATATTTATTAAAGACGCTGAGATTTTATTCTTAGCCGATCGGCGATTGCTTCGTTAAATCTTGATCTAATATTTAGCGTTGACTTACATATGAGCGTCGAGCGCTTCATTATTATTTATTCTGTGGCATGAGAAGTGGACGCTACGGTTTGGAGAAATTTAGGGTCTCTAATTAGCGCATGCGTTGGAAGGACGAGGTTTCTCTAATTCTTAATATTTTCTTTTTTTATCTCCAAGCGTCTGCGGAAGCGCTCTCATTGAAGATGCCCTAATATGTTCGGCATTCCCATGCCAGCCCCGATTGTTGTGGGCTGGCAAGGAGGTACCAACAACGCGTGACACATTGGATTTGGGCAATGGGGCCGACCTAGTTGCAACGCCAAGCCACTTTTTGATCCCCCAACTCCTCTCTATCGTTTTCTCATCTCGTTCTCTTCTTGGATCCTGCCAAATCCTCACCGCTGGTGTTGCCGCCGAGGCCAATTTCCCAATATTTATATGCTTCATTCGCCCGTCCTCATATTTTGTCTCTCCTGCCGCCAGTCAGCTTTCCATCGACATGCCGGTTCATACACAACTCCATCCTAGACCACCTGTCGCCTCACCCACAAGGTGTTTGGTCTTTGCCTAGGTTACTTTTTCAAGCCTTTAACCTTGATAAATTAGATGCAGATATTCATTTGGGTTCATGATTTCTTCGTATTATTGATACATTATGCAGAAGCAGATGTGGCCGCCAACAATGACGAAAAGGCGATGATCCTTGCTTGCCTTCCTTGACTGAAGGCCTCCTTAACTCGGCATGGAGGTTCTATGTCTTACAAGAGGAGGAAAAAGGACCACAAGGATGGCAGGTGCTTTGATGCTTGAGACTGACTATTTTGGTGATACCCCTACACATACGCCGAAGGACTTTAGGTAGCGGTTTAGGATGAAAAAGTGTTGTTCATGCAGACTGCTTATGGGGTGAGATAGCATGATGACTACTTCAAGTGCAAAAAGTACTACACCAGATTGGTTGATTTCACATTGATTCGGAAATGCACTGCTGCTACGTTGAGGTGTCTCACTTATGGAGTTCCTTCCAATTCACAATATGACTATCTATGCATCTCCGAGACCACATGGGGGATATTGTATACAAGTTTTGTTGAGCGTGTTAATGTATTTTCCTTTTAGCGTATTTGCTGTATGCATGTATACGGTTACCCCTCTGTAAAACCTTTGGCTTTGCCTCTATATATTAACATGCAACCATACCGAGCCCAAGGTATGTTCCCAGCCACGTTTCTTGACATGGTATCAGAGCAGGTCTCTTCCTGACCTAGCTGCCGCCGCCGCCGCCGCTGAACCCAGCCGCCGCCGCCTACACCCTACAACTGCACCGCCGCCGCAGCCCTTCTGTCGCCGCCGTGCTCTACATCACAGCCCAACAAAAACAACCAGACAACCCTGCCGCCGCCGCTGATCTCAGTCGCCGCCGCCGTCTACAAACAACCTTGCCGCCGCTGCAATTCCTGCCGCTGCCGCCAACAAGTTCCTCTCTACATCGTCTGCTGCTGTCCTTCCTCAACAGCCGCCGTCGCCCAGATTGATCTCAAAACCCTAGATCGGTTTTCATCAACACCATGACTTTGAGCTCAGCCCTTGCTGCTGCCCTGGGCGCACCTCCTGCACAACAGCTTACTCGCGCCAACTATCTGCCATGGAAAGCTCTTGTTCTTCCTGCTTTTCGTGGTGCCAATGTCATGGCCCTGCTTGATGGGACTGACCGCTGTCCTGCAAAAACAATTGAGACCGAGGACTCTGAGAAAAACAAAGTTCAGGTGGAGAATCCTGCATATCTTCCCTGGATTGCAAAGGATCAGCATGTGCTTCGATTTCTCCTCAACACACTGTCCCCAGAGATTCTTTCACATCTGCTTGAGGTGACCTCCACTGCCGAGGCATGGGCTGCTATCACCACCATGTTCAAAACTGCCTCCAGGACCAAGGCTCAGGCTCTTCGTGGTGATCTCAATGATACCAAGAAAAACACCATGACGGCAGATCAGTATTACACCAAGATGAGAAGTCTTGCTTCAGAACTGTCTGCACTTGGAAAATCTATTGGAGATGATGAGCTACTCGGATATCTGCTGCATGGTCTGGATAAGGATGAGTACAACCCCCTGATTACTTCAGTAAACGGTAATGCTGCCATCACACTTGAGGAGTTCTATGAACAAATGTGCTCATATGATATGCGCAATGGAGTTGAAGAAAACGGTACATTCATCTCATCTGCAAACCTGGCACGTCGTGGGGCTAACCGCGGTGCCCCTTACCCTCCTCCACGCAGTCACAGTCCTGACCAGAGTCTATACCGTGGAGGCAACCCTGGTGGATATCGTGATGATGGCCGTGACAATTGGCGGCGCGATGATCGTGACCGCACTTCTGATCATGGTCACTACCGTGGAGGTGGCTATCGTGATGATGATCGTTGGCGTCGTGATGATCGCCGTGGTGACAGGCGTGATGATCGTCGTGACAGACGACGTGATGGTGGCGGGCGCCGTTCAGATCGTGTCCCCACTCCATATGTCAACACTGACTGCCAAATCTGCAAGAAACATGGTCACTCCGCGAGTGATTGCTGGTGGCGCCATGCAGATGATAAGAAAGATGATGGTGAGAAGAGTGCACATCTTGCATCGTATGGGGTGGACACCAACTGGTATCCTGACACAGGTGCTACTGAGCATCTCACTAGTGAGCTAAACAAGCTTCTCATCGCCAACAAGTATCATGGGCAAGACAAGGTCCATACTGCTGACGGCACAGGTATGGAAATTAGTCATATTGGTGATTCAATATTAAGTACTCCTCATGGTAACTTCAAACTCAAAAACATTCTCCATGTTCCAAATGCATCCAAAAATCTTTTATCTGTTCATCGATTCACACTTGATAATCATGTCTTTATTGAGTTTCATCCTTTTTTCTTCTTAATCAAGGATCAAGCAACCCGAAGAGTTCTGTTTAGAGGCCCTTGCTATGGTGGTCTCTATCCTATGCTGCCCATGTTTCATGAGACTGCCAAGCATGCCTTCTTCATAATAAAGCCGTCTTCCTCCACGTGGCATCGTCGCCTAGGACATCCATCATCATTTGTGGTTCAGCAAGTTCTTAGAAAAAATAAAATAGCTTACACCCCAGAAAGTACACCATATGTATGTGACTCTTGTCAGCTAGCCAAAAGTCACCAGTTGCCATATCCCATATCATATAGTGTCTCCACTGCTCCTTTGGAGCAAGTTTTCTCTGATGTATGGGGTCCTGCTCCCCTTTATGTGGGAAAACATGCCTATTATGTAAGCTTCATTGATGATTTCAGCAAGTTTACCTGGATATATTTGCTCAAAAAGCGTTCTGATGTTTATCAAGTATTTCTTAATTTCCAGCAATATGTTGAGCGCAAGTTTAATAGAAAAATCATTACTATGCAAACTGATTGGGGGGGTGAGTATGAGAAACTAAATGGCTTCTTTCAAAAAGTTGGTATCACCCATCATGTCTCATGTCCTCATGCTCACCAACAAAATGGTTCTGCTGAACGAAAACACCGACATATCGTTGAAGTTGGTCTTGCCTTGCTTGCAAATGCATCCATGCCTCTAAAATTTTGGGATGAAGCTTTTCTAACTGCCACTTTTCTCATAAACTTGCTTCCTAGCAAAGTTCTTAATTTTGATACTCCTGCTGAACGTCTTCTTCATATCACACCTAATTATGATTCACTTCGCATCTTTGGATGTGCTTGCTGGCCCAACCTCTGTCCCTACAACAAACGCAAACTTGCTTTTCGTTCACAACGGTGTGTCTTTCTTGGGTATAGTCCTCTTCATAAGGGTGTCAAATGCCTAGATGTTTCAACGGGACGAATTTATATATCTCGAGATGTGGTTTTTGATGAAAATGTTTTTCCTTTTGCATCCTTACATCAAAATGCTGGTGCGCTCCTCAAACAACAAATATTGCTTCTTCCATCATCCACATCTTCTTCTCATGAGGGTACACAAAATATTGATAACCATATGTCTCCTATTGTGCCCATTACTGATGTACAGCAGGTGGAGGAAGATACAGAAAAAAATTGCAGTCAAAATGGTGCTCAGATTAGCTCACAAGTTGATGTTGAAAATCAACCACACGACGACGAAACCGATGCTGAAAACGAAGCAGATTCTGCTGGACATTCCTCTGACTGCGGTGATCCCGAGGCTGATTCTCCCGCCTCTCGGGAACGTGCTCGGTCTCCACCTCCTCGTCGCGATGTCCCCTCGTCGCCCGAGGCTGCACGTGGCGACAGCGACCGGTCACCTTCCGCCAGCGTTCATGGCCACAGCGACCGCAGCAAGCATCGGGGAGCCACTCGCTGCACTCCAGCTGGTGGTGACAACATCGACATGACCCCGCCTGGTCCATCGTCGCCTGGCTCGCTGTCTCCTACTCCCTCTGCCGCTGGTTCCTCTGTGGCTGGGGTGGGTGAGAGCGTTGGTGGGGAAAATACTCACAACTCAGAAAATGACAACGAGCCACTGTCTTCTCCGGTGACTCAACCTGCTGTGGTACATCCTGTGGTACCACCACCTGAAGCACGCACACGTCTTCAAAAAGGTATACGTAATCCTAAAAAGTACACTGATGGAACTGTTAGATATGGCATGCTTGTATCCACAGGTGAACCTTGTACACTTAGTGAAGCAATGGATGATCTCAATTGGCGCAAAGCTATGGAAGAAGAGTACAAGGCATTGATTGAAAACAAGACATGGCATCTTGTTCCACCTAGTAGCAACAAGAATCTAATTGACTGTAAGTGGGTATATCGTATTAAGAAGAAAGCAGATGGATCTATTGACAGGTACAAGGCAAGACTTGTTGCAAAAGGATTCAAACAAAGGTATGGTATTGATTATGAGGATACTTTTAGTCCCGTTGTCAAAATTGCTACCATCAGGACTGTTTTGGCTATCTCTGTCTCTCGTGGATGGAATCTACGGCAGCTAGATGTCAAGAACGCGTTTTTACATGGTGTTCTGGAAGAGGAAGTCTATATGAAACAACCTCCAGGTTTTGAAAATCCTTCCGCTCCACATTACATCTGCAAACTTGATAAAGCTCTTTATGGACTAAAACAAGCACCTCGAGCCTGGTACTCCAGGTTGAGCTCCAAACTTTGTGATCTTGGTTTCATACCTTCAAAGGCTGATACCTCACTGTTCCTCTACAACTGTGCTGGTGTCACCATATATATGCTTATTTATGTTGATGATATCATTGTTACAAGTTCTTCTGATCATGCAATTACCGTTCTGCTTAAGGAACTGAATGAGAGTTTTGCCATAAAGGATTTAGGTGACTTACACTACTTTCTTGGTATTGAAGTAAAAAGGATACAAAGTGGATTAATTCTTTCACAGGAGAAATATGCTTCTGAGCTTCTTGCCAAGGTGGGTATGCAGGATTGCAAGTCTGCCCCCACACCTTTGTCCTCTACAGAACAGCTATCTCTATATGATGGTACACCACTGGGTACTGAAGACAGCACTCGGTATAGAAGTATTGTTGGAGGTTTACAATACTTAACATTGACTCGTCCAGATATAGCCTTTTCAGTGAACAAGGTTTGTCAGTTCCTTCATGCTCCAACTACTGAACATTGGACAGCTGTTAAACGCATACTCAGATATATACATGATACACTGAAGATTGGAATCTCTTTCTCCAAGTCTTCATCTACATTCCTCAGTGCTTTTTCAGATGCTGATTGGGCAGGCTCTCTTGATGACAGACGGTCTACTGGTGGTCTTGCCATATTTGTTGGACCAAATTTGGTTTCCTGGTGTGCCAGAAAACAAGCTACAGTGTCCAGGTCCAGTACTGAAGCTGAGTATAAAGCTTTAGCAGATGCTACAGCTGAACTAATGTGGGTTCAGGCTCTTCTTGGTGAACTTGGAGTTAAGTTGAAAGAAAAGCCATGTCTCTGGTGTGACAACTTGGGTGCTACATATCTATCTGCAAATCCAGTATTTCATGCTAGAACTAAACATATAGAAATTGATTACTACTTTGTTAGAGAAAGAGTCACCAACAATCTTCTGGACATCAAGTTTATCTCAAGCAAAGATCAAGTTGCAGATGGTTTTACAAAGGCGCTTCCTGTCAAGAAACTAGAAGAGTTTAGGCGTAATCTTAACCTTTTAAAAGGTTCAGATTAAGGGGGAGTGTTAATGTATTTTCCTTTTACGTATTTGCTGTATGCATGTATACGGTTACCCCTCTGTAAAACCTTTGGCTTTGCCTCTATATATTAACATGCAACCATACCGAGCCCAAGGTATGTTCCCAGCCACGTTTATTGACAGAGCGATGATTGTAGTGTTTGGACCAATCTATTTGAGGGCACCTAATGAAGAAGACATAGCTCGGAAGATGGCACAAACGCAACAAAAGGTTTTCCTAGAATGCTCGAAAACATTGATTGCATGCATTGGGCATGTAAGAATTGTCCATTTACTTGGCAAATGTTATACAAAGGCCATATTGGGAGTTCACTATAATACTTTAAGCTGTGGCACATCATGATATGTGAATTTGGCATGCTTTTTTTTTGCATGGAGGGATCTCACAACGACATTAACTTGTTATAGTGCTATCCGGTGTTCGCTAGGTTTGTTAAAGGTTATACTTCATAGGTAAACTATGAGATCAATGACCATAGTACACCAAAGGGTACTACCTAGCTAACGGAATCTATCCAAAATGGTTGATATTTGTGACGATAATCCATAGCCCCTATATTACGAAGGATTCTTGGTATGTCAAATGCCAGGAGTATTGTATATGAAATATGTCGAGCGGGCATCTGGTACGCTTCAAGCTCGTTTTGCTATTGTTAGATACCTTGCTCTTTTTTAGTCATAGTCTTAAATATTGAAAGTTGTGAATGATTGTGTGATCATGCACAATATAATCATCGATAATGAGCGTGTTGCTCAAGTGAACGATGATCATCCATATGATTGCGAGGGGCCCTCGCCCAAGTTGATCGCATCAGCCGCGTTTACTTCGCCAAGAATAGGGAAATTCTTAACGAACAGGTTCATCTTTGAATCCAAGAAGACCTAGTGTGGAGGTTATGATGTTTGTTGCGTATGCCCTTTGTCTATGTTCGTTCGTGTCATCATGTGCCACTTGGTTCAGTTACATACTTCTATCATTTTCTATTGATCTAAGATAGTCCTAGTTTAATTCTTAGAGAAACTTCGGCGTCATGTTGAACGTGATACTTAGACCAGCTCGATCAGTATATGGGATTTATTTGAGCGAACGCGTTGATATTCACCCAAGATATTTTCAGTCTTTCATACACGATTCCAGTGGTACATGGAGTGAGGATACTTCACACGGTACAGTTGCGTAATTAGAAGCTATGTATAAATTGGGTCCATTGACTCGATCCGTGCACTACAACAAGTTTGTATCAAACGAGAGAAATGTGCTGAAATATCTCTCCTACTCTCGGTCTGTCGTCTGACTTTTCTCACATCTTAAGATCGCTCTGTCTGGCTTAAGAAGGAACAACCATCACACTAACCCCTGGCCAAATATGGCCAATCGGCCATATGCTTGCAAGTCGACGCGGTCGTAGAAGCAGGGACAAAATACATGTGTTTAATTCAGGGAATTGCTAATTCTGTCAAGCCAACGGATCTGTATCGGGATTTGTACATCCTATAAGCTGTTTTTAGAGTTGTAACTTAGATTATTTAGTTACAAGGCGGTTGCAACTCAGATTTTTTTAGTTGCAAATAGAGTTACGCCTGAGATTTTTTTAGTTGCATGTCTAGGTATAATTGAGATTTTTAACTAGCAAGTAAGTTGTACCTAAAAATGTTCATTATAGTATAGAAAAAGTTCACCCAATAAAAATTACTTACGTACTATACAAAATTCAAAATTATGGTATGACATCACTTGACTTAGAATTAGCCACACCCTGCTGGCTGCTGGCCATCTCTAGTCTAGTCTAGAGTCATGTACTGCATTTTCTACATGTAATTTTATCCATTGATCCCAGTATGTATTCCCACGAATAATACGAATCCGGCACGTATACTTGGGCCGGCGCCTGTCGACGTCGACCGGCCAGGAACACGTTGGCTTCCAAGGCACTGTACGTGGTCACGCGGACGTACAGGCGTGTGGAGCACGCAGCGATGCTTGCAAGGCACTGTTGAGTGGCTTGTGTGGCTGCCTCTCTTTTCCAACGACGTGGATGTACAGGCGTGTGCTCATGAGCTAGGCGTCGGTCCACGTACGAATGTACGTACGTCTGGTCCGCAACGCCGCCCGCCGACGGCGACGGCGACGGCGAGCAATCCGTTTCTCCACGACACGTTACCCGCGTGTTACCTAGCTCGCCTCGGCCTTGTCGCGGCCTGCGGCGACCACGTGTTTCGCCGGCAACTCGGTCCGGCCTAGGTCGCGGCCGTGCCTCTGCGGTCGCGGTCGAGATCGGCGAGCAGAGCGTAACGATGTGTTCGTCGAACAGTATCATCGTGTTAGTTTCCGGCTACAGTACGTCTACACTCTACAGAGAATACTGTCCATCGATCGATCCAGATTCCAAGAACGAGTTGGTGTGGGCGAACGCTATGTATCTAGTACTAAACGCACGTTTCTGTGTAATTCGTTCCTTGTTGTTTGACAGATTGCTGCTCCGGCCATCAGCTGATGCTAGTTCGTTTGATACAGGGCAGCTCCAAGCCAAACCGAGCACTACACCAAGCTGGAGTCCTTTTTTAAAAAAACAAGGTAGGAGTAAAAGATTTGTCATTTTCATTGATTAAGGAGAGAAGTTTTTGGAAGTCTTACAAGCTAAAGCCTTGGTTAGAAAACTAAGATCCAAAATCTCTAACTCACTCACTAGTAGAAAACAGGGCTAATATCCTAGGGCATTAGTCCCGGTTGCTCTTTGAACCGGGACTGATATGTCACTGACTAAAATCTATTCTCGTAAAGTGTGCGAGGCAGCCTTCGGGGACTAATCTATGTGCATACTACACTTGCGAGAACCTTCGTGCGCAGGCCACCGAAGGAATTGATTTTCAAACAGTAAGTAAACAATATACTGACAAATTCATTTTATTGGCATCAATTTTGTTATGATGATTCATATTCATATTGTTCTTCTTCTTCTTCGTAGTTCGAAGCAAAGCGGAAACTGCTCTCACCGACTGAACGCGTAGTAGGAATTCAAGAGGAATTAGCCGGATTTCTGCTTGAACATGTCATTAACCCAAAGGGTGAATTTCATGCCGGTTTCGCTTAGACAATGTTTATAATTAAACACAAGTCGTGATCTTATGTGTGTGAACAAGTTATATATATACTTGTATGCATGTATATGCTCGGTGAACCAAATATATTATATATATGTATCGTTTTATATATTATGTTGTAATGCTGTATGAATAAGTATATAAGAAAACTTATTTGAAATGAATCAAACAATTGAATGGAGCAAAATACAAATATACCCTAAACCCTAAACCCCTAAATAACAATTGAAATCCAGAAAAATAAAGATGCAGCAGATGCTGCCACGTGTGGACACTTTAGTCCCGGTTCTTAACACGAACCGGGACTAAAGACCTACGCCCACGAGCTCCTGGACCTTGCCACGTGGTCCCTATTTAGTCCCGGTTCGTATAGCAACCGGGACTAAAGATAGAGCATCAGTCCCGGTTGGTTAGTCCCGGTTGCGCAACCGGGACTGAAGGCCCAAACGAACCGGGACTGATGCCCTGTTTTCCACTAGTGACTCTCGTGGCATAATATTACAAAGCGCTTTGGCACCGGGTAGGCTTCAAAGATTAACCTTCTCTTTGATCTTTATAAGGAGCATCTTGGCGGGTAAGAACTGTTTTCTAAAGACACATTGCGTTTCTTTTCTTTCAAATCTTCCAAGAAACAAGCATTGCAAGTGAGGCCATTGCCTTCCTCTCTTGCCTCTTTTTCGGATGACCTCCCTCCACCAAGCTGGAGTCGTCGTGCCAACGAAGCTGTTTGCATCAACGTTGATGCTACGTTTTGGGAGGACTGCAAGATGGCTACGGCCCGGATAATCGAGGGATCATGATGGCTCTATCTGCCTTGCATCCAGCCATCTCACCTCCAGATGCAGCGACGCTGAGGAATCTGAGGCCAAGGCCATTCTGCTTGGACTGCAGATTTGATTGTTCTGGCGCAGTACTGTCAAAGGCTAACTGTCATTCCAAATTGCAGAACACGAGCTGGAGCATCTATGACGATATACATAAGCTAAAGCTACTAGCGGGATGCTCCATCAGCTACACCAGTAGAACGCTTAATATAATTACAGCGCATGAGCTAGCACAATTAGCTAAAACCAGAGAGTTTGGTAGCACCTGGTTACCACCTCTACCTCCTGCTATCTCTGAAATTGTTGTAAAAGACTCTGTAAACTCTATTCCTATGAATGAATGAGCGTGTTTCTCTCTAAAAAAAAAAGATTGCTGGTCCGGCCTTTTCTCGTCCAGCTTTGCGTTTTTCTCCATCAGCTCAGCTTTTCG
Source organism: Dactylis glomerata (assembly GCA_007115705.1). Lineage (NCBI taxonomy): Eukaryota > Viridiplantae > Streptophyta > Magnoliopsida > Poales > Poaceae > Dactylis > Dactylis glomerata. Next base: position 180,543 of record QXEO01000379.1, read on the forward strand.
GTTTGCTTCCAAATTTACGGCTATGTAAATCGCAGATAGAAATGAATGATCTTGGAAAAAAAAGTTTAGGAGGTGATTGATATATGTCATGGGTCAAGGGCCAGCCCAAAGGGCGGGGCAGAGGGCCGCTGGCCCTTGGCCCTGGAGCTAGGGGCCCGGGCTGAAATTAGTTTGTCTAAAAAAACTCATGAGGCCTAAAGCTTTAGAATAATTTTTAAAAAAATATAGATGATGTAAGCTGTAGCCTACCATGTTTTTACTATAACTTCTTTTACCCAAAATAAAATACTCCAACATTTTAAAATATTTTATCTTGATGGCCATGATTTATATTTGACCTTCCCAAATGTGCGGAACAACACCGTCTGTCGTTAAGAAATTATCAAATATGCTGAACAACATCATTTTTGAAATGTACATATTATTGAATTTTCTATTGCAGTAATATTTTGCTTGCGAGTTACTATTTTTTTTAGTATTTTGTGTGTGATCAAGTGGCAGAGTTTGATGAAGATTGTTGAGGGTTACAACAGCACTAATCATGCTTAAATTTTGAGTAATATTTAAAAAATTAATATAATTATTAGAGATATCTATGAGTAATTTTATGGAGCAGAGGGGTCATAGCCCCTTGCCTAGGGAAAGCTCCGCAACTATGAACAAGAATCCCTTAGTGTCGTATCATCCTAGTGCAGCTTCTAGACGATATGGGAGAGCTTCATTGTGGTTGTGACTCCTGAGTTTAACTCCTTGGTTGCAGAGCAGGCATGCGTCCGCTAAGTTCCACGCTTATGCAAACTAGGAGGTAGACGCGTGCAAACCAAGAGGTTGAAGGCACATCACAAATTCAGACATCACTATTAACTGTTATTGAAAATACATCATCATAAAGCAAAGCGAACATGAGTGCATCCTCCATAGAACCGAGCAGTACATCTAACCATTGTCCGTACAAACCACTACTTAACCATCATTCCATGGAAATGTAATCCGATAGATAAACTCTAAGATCTCTTTGTAACTGACCGACGCCGCCCTAGTTGACTGCGGCTATGATCTCCGTGTGCCAACAAGGAGCGCGCTAAAGGCTGTAATCCCCTAGACAAGGAGCACGAACCAGAGGGGGCACAGTAAGCCTGGCTCTAGCAGGCTTGGCTAGGACAACGGCCCCGGTTGGCCCAGCGAAGAGGAAGAAATGTCGGGGCTAGGTCAGACGATGACATCGACAAAGGAGACAAGGCGATCGTCGCGACTAGGCAGGCCATTGGGTCCAGGCTGGCATCCCCAGCTATGTGCCTGAAAAGACTCTTCCTTCGGTGCCAGGTATGCAGAAGAACATCACCGCGAGGCGTACCTAGGGATGAGAATTCAAAAAGGTAAACACAACTTAATTTGTGTTTTTGAGTATTTTGTGTGTGACCAAAGTGGCAGAGCTTGGCAGCCATTATTGAGGGATACAAGAACACCAATCATGCTTAAAGTTTAAGTAATATTTAAAAAATTAGCATAAATATTAGAGATATATTTAAGTAAATTTGTAGAGTAGGGGGCCATGGCCCCCTTTCCCAGGGAAACTCTGCAGTTGTGAACAAAGGGCCCTTAGTGTCGTATCGCCCCAGGGCCCATATAATCCATAGGCCGGCCATACGGGTCAACCGAGAACCTGATTTGTTGGTGTCGATTTGACATTGTCCCGTCAGTTAATGGAGAAACTTGTGTTCACCCATGCTTGATTTTCGGGGAAGTATCACATGATACCACTTTACCACTCCTCAAAATTCAAATTTACAAGTTTCTAAGAATTTTGAAAAACATTGTGAGTGATCAAAAGATGTGTGTTTATGATCCCTTGAATTTTCAGAACAAATTCAAAAAGCAAATGAACATGAATACTGTAACAAAAGGATTAAAAGACAAATGACACTATTAACATTTAAATTATTCTTTTCGTTTTCTCTTTGTGTATTTCAAATTTGGTTCCAACAATTCTAGGGATTGTAAATTAAATCTGTGAACCCTCACAATTTAATTAGAAATTTTGAGAAGCTTGTAAATTTGAATTTTATAGAGTGCCATCATGTCATGTGTGGTATCATGTGATATTTCCCCTTGATTCCCTGATATTCTTTGAGCCCGCTTTAAAGATTACTAGGCCAAATAGTTGTTGCCTTGTCGGGCTTTTTAGTGCGGTGAAACCTCGGCCTAACTTTGTGCAGTTACAGAAAAATCAAGTTTGTACTATATAGAGAAATCAATGTTATTACTATATTGAGAAACCAATCTTATATCACCCTGCATTATTCTAGGCAGCATGCAAGATTCCATTTTTACACTAAGAGCCCGCTTGGTTCACTAGTGGAAAACAGGGCATCAGTCCCGGTTCGTATGGGCCTTCAGTCCCGGTTGCGCAACCGGGACTAACCAACCGGGACTGATGCCCTATCTTTAGTCCCGGTTGCTATACGAACCGGGATTAAAGAGCGACCACGTGGCAGGGTCCAGGCGCTCGTGGGCGTAGGTCTTTAGTCCCGGTTCGTGTTAAGAACCGGGACTAAAGAGTCCACACGTGGCAGCCTCTGCTGCTTCTTTATTTTTCTGGATTTCAATTGTTATTTAGGGGTTTAGGGTTTAGGGTATATTTGTATTTTGCTCCATTTAATTGTTTGATTCATTTCAAACAAGTTTTCTTATATACTTATTCATACAGCATTACAACATAATATATAAAACGATATATATATATAATATATTTGGTTCACCGAGCATATACATGCATACAAGTATATATACAACTTGTTCACACACATAAGATCACGACTTGTGTTTAATTATAAACATTGTCTAATCGAAACCGGCATGAAATTCACCCTTTGGGTTAATGACATGTTCAAGCAGAAATCCGGCTAATTCCTCTTGAATTCCTACTACGCGTTCAGTCGGTGAGAGCAGTTTCCGCTTTGCTTCGAACTACGAAGAAGAAGAACAATATGAATATGAATCATCATAACAAAATTGATGCCAATAAAATGAATTTGTCAGTATATTGTTTACTTACTGTTTGAAAATCAATTCCTTCAGTGACCTGCGCACGAAGGTTCTCGCAAGTGTAGTATGCACATAGATTAGTCCCCGAAGGCTGCCTCGCACACTTTACGAGAATAGATTTTAGTCAGTGACATATCAAGATTGATATACTTAATGGTATTTGACACTAGAATTAAAGGGATGTGTGGACCTAGCTCGTACGACTTACCTCGATCTGACGGTAAATTAGCTCAGTTTTCCATTCACCTTTAACTATGCGTATAAACCGTTTCCAAACACTGCCGAGCAAACAAAATGAATAGATGAGTTATAGATGAACGAAAGAGACCGATATAATGCCGTAATGATTGAAATTACCTATCCATCACATCAAGGATGCTTTGGTATTCATTAAGTGGTTTATTCATCGAGTCAAAGATTTGAACCCTTCCATAGTCAGGTTCAATCTTTAGCAAAATCCAGTGGTAACTGCGTGCAAGTTTAATTATGTAAGTTAATAAACTCATCAATTACACTTATAACATCGAGTAAGGAAAAGTAACTGTGTATAAGATAGTAACACTCACCTGATGTTGTACGGAAAGAGTATTCTAGCTCGGTATTCCTGCGTAAGTAGGAACTCTAGCAAGTTATCCTCCGTCTCCTTGCGATTCCTCTGTATCATCGCTCCGTTAACTCGATTTGGATCAATGAATCCAAGTTGGAGGTCATTCCTTTTCTTACATTCCATACTCTTCATTCTGCATAATAAACAGCGTAGTGAGGAAAATTACATGCAAAGAACGAGTTGAGCTAGAGACTTATAGAAATAATGAATCACTTACAGAACATAGGCACTGACGAGAGATTTGTCGAGCGCGTCTTGATTGAATAGCTGAAAGAATTCATCAAACTCAATATGCACCAAGTCTTGACCTAAGAAATGGTCCTTTGTGATTTGCATAAGGAGAAAATCTTGCGTGCCCTTTGCGGCTTGCAGGTACCACTTATGCAATTTTCGCATTTGCGTTGGTAGATTCATTTCAATCTCAGGTGGGACCAGACTCTTCCCCTTTTCATATTGCCGTGCTATAGGCGCCTTTGGGGTGATACCTTCATCTAGCAATTGAGAAAGAGTCAAACCAGCTTCTTTAGCAAAGTCGGCGGGATTGGGTTGAGCAACACTCCCACCAGCATCACTAGCAAAGACCTTTAGCGGGGAGATTGATTTTTTGGTCTGTGCTCCAAGCTGGGCAACGTCTCTTTTCCCTCTTGCAGTTACGCTTGTCTTATTAGCTTCTTTTTTTGCATCTACCTGCTTATCCAAACAACGCTTGTAGTCATCTGGCTTACGCAATTCATATTGCGAAGGTTGGGTAAGCATATCAAAGGCCCACTCCTTCTGTTCCAGAGTATATACCTGCTTCGGTGTAGGGGTCGGGCGTAGGGCTGCGAGCTTCCTTTTCACTTTGGCTCTGTCCTCCGCCTCAATTTCTTCAGCAGTCTTCTCGATAGGAGGAGGCGGCACCGCCTTAGCTATCTTGGCCCGTTTCTTCGGAGAGACATTGCTAGTGGACATAGCAGCGGACTTGCCACAACTCTGGGACTTACGAGTGGGCTGAGGCGGCGGAGGTGGCGGAGGCGGCTGACATTGAGGTGGAGATCGATGTGGACTCGGGGTATGGTGGTAGTCGTCCCTGTCGTCGTCGGGAGGTGGTGAATTGCGAGGACTTGGAGGAGAGGGTTGATACGTCTCAAACGTATTTATAATTTTTGATGCTCCATGCTTTGTTTTACACCATTTGCCTATTGTGTAGGGGTCGGGCGTAGGGCTGCGAGCTTCCTTTTCACTTTGGCTCTGTCCTCCGCCTCAATTTCTTCAGCAGTCTTCTCGATAGGAGGAGGCGGCACCGCCTTAGCTATCTTGGCCCGTTTCTTCGGAGAGACATTGCTAGTGGACATAGCAGCGGACTTGCCACAACTCTGGGACTTACGAGTGGGCTGAGGCGGCGGAGGTGGCGGAGGCGGCTGACATTGAGGTGGAGATCGATGTGGACTCGGGGTATGGTGGTAGTCGTCCCTGTCGTCGTCGGGAGGTGGTGAATTGCGAGGACTTGGAGGAGAGGGTTGATACGTCTCAAACGTATTTATAATTTTTGATGCTCCATGCTTTGTTTTACACCATTTGCCTATTGTTTCGTTACACTTAGTGGCATTTTTATACGCTTTCCGGAACTAACCTATTAACGAAGTGCCACAGTGCCAGTTCCATGTTTTCTGCTGTTTTTGTGTTTCAGAAGTGATACACAGGAAATATTCTCCGAATTGGACGAAACAAGTTCCTGAAGTCATATTTCATCGGGGAGCTCCCAAACATACGAAGACCTGACGGAGGGGGGCCACGAGGCCCCCACACACAGGGGCGGCGCGGCCTGGCCCCTGGCCGCGCCACCCCCGTGTGAGGGCCCGTGGCTCCACCTCTGACAGCCCCCTTTCGCCTACATATACCCCCTGACGAGAAAAACCTAAGGGCGAGATCAGTTTTCCAGATACATCGCGATCCGCCGCCGCCGTCGACCCGAAGATCGGGAGGGTCCAGAAGCTCTTCCCGGCACCCTGCCGGAGAGGGGAATCGCCACCGGAGGTCTCCTTCATCGCCATGATTGCCTCCGGAGCGATGAGTGAGTAGTCTACCTTGGACTATGGGTCCATAGCAGTAGCTAGATGGTTGTCTTCTCCACCATGTGCTTCATGTTTAGATCTCATGAGCTGCCCTACATGATTGAGATCACCGTTATGTAATACTATGATGTTGGTTTGTTGGGATCCGATGAATATTGGTGTTTATGATTAAGTTGCTGCACTGAATTTTATCTTATATTATCTCTATGATGTTTATGATCTTGCATGCTCTCCGTTGTTAGTGGCTATCTTGGCCGAGTAGTTGCTAGTGACTCCAAGAGGGGGTATTTATGCTCGATAGTGGGTTCATGCCTCTATTTCACCTGGGGGAGTGACAGGAACCTCTAAGGTGGTAGATGTGCTGTTGCTACTAGGGAGAAAACAACATTCATATGCTCGAGGGCATATGCTTTGTTTACATTACACACTTTGCTTAATGCAATTATCTGTTGTTCGCAACTTAATACTTCTAGGGTGTTCGGATGATATCCCCGGGGGTGGATTATTAGTCATAGATGCAGTTGGATGGCGGTCTATGTATTTTGTTGTAATGCCCAGAGTGAATCTCATAGTGATCTTCTTGACATATCACGTTATCTTTATTCTATCAATTGCCCAACTGTAATTCGTTTACCCAGCATGTTATTTATCTATGGAGAGACACCACTAGTGAACTGTGGACCCCGGTCCTATTTTAATCATATTGCAATCACCTGTTTACTATTCCCGCACTGTTTACTTTACTAGCATATTACTACTGTTTTCCACTCGATACACTCATAACCTTTGTTTCAAGCAAACCGGTGAGATTGACAACCTCATCGCAAGTTGGGAACAAAGTATTTGTCTGTGTGTGTGCAGGTTCCACAAACACCTTCAGTCGTCACCGTCTCCCTTCTCCTGATCGATAAACCTTGGTTTCATAACTGAGGGAAAACTTGCCGCTGCACTCATCATACTTTCCTCTTGGGGTTCCCAACGGGCTGGTCATTCACCACGCACAAGGACGCCTGCTTTCACCAGTCAGCAAGGGTGGCCGCCTTGGCGCCGAGCCTGGAAACACGATGTGTTTCTTATCCCAAAGAATTATACCACCCAATACTTCTCCCAGTTTTTCCTCCTCTTCAGGTCCAGCGACGTCAAGAAGGAGGGACTCATACCCCCTTTCAATTGCATCCACCCCGACCTTAGCATAGCCAGGTCGAATCTCACGGCCATGCCAGGTTTGTCCAGGTCCAGATGGCAACACATAGCCAACCGCCACCTTCATCGATATGTTCTTCATGGGATAATGCAGCTCACAGTCTATCTTCTTGGTGATATCATCCACGGGGTAGTGAACCATTGGTACCTCCGTGGAAGCCACGCTGCTTCTCCGCTGAGATCGGTCGCCTGATGCATGTTCTAGGTGTTGCTGATGCTGAGTTGCCCCTTGCGACTTTAATTCCTCAAGTGCCTTCTGCTGTAGTAAATACAACTCTCTCAGCTCAGCCTGTTGCCTTTCTATGCTCTCTATCCGTGAGGCCTCCTCCTGCGCCTTCCGCTTCTTCGCTCTCTCTCGGCTTCTATAAGTCTGGCTCTCTTCGGAGAACCCAGACCTCCACGGAATAGCAGAACCCAGACCCCGTGTTCGTCCTGTGTGTTCTTTGTTCCCGAGGGCCTTTGTCAGCTCGTCGTTCTCTCTGTCCGGCTTGAACGTCCCCTCTTGAACCTCGGCGATTGTCTTGACAAGTGCTCCCAGGGGTTCAGCAATTTGTTTCTTCTCTTCAACTAATTTCCCTGTTCTCTCATCATAGACAGCTCCATGGGCAAGTGCCCAATTTCTTGACCTTCTGGGCCATTGTTCTGTTTCTGGTTCAATGCCTTTTTCTCGTAGGGCGGCCTCTTGCATATCCCACTTAGGCTCGGCCCTTTTGTAGCCACCTGGACCCAACTTATGGTGATATTTCTTTTTTGCAGCATTTGCCTGATTTTTCTGACTCCTTAGCTTACCCAGCTCTGACTCCTTGTACTCCACAAATGCGTCCCAGTGATCCCGCAGGAACTCATTGGGGCCAGTAAATTCTGGAGCTTGTCGATCGGCGTTGACATAGGCGTTCCATAACCTCTTCTTGTGGTTATTGAACTGTGCAGCCATCTTCTTGAGAGCCCACTCCCTGACTTTCTCCTTCTGTTGCTCTGCTTCATCCAGGGACTCGGTGACCGGCAGATTGAAATGTGGAATGAGGGAATCCGAAAGTCTATCTTTCAAGACCTTGGTAACATAATTGACCGCTGCACCCTCTTCTGGCTCTGGCTGTGCTGGCTCTCCCTTTGCCGCCTTGGGCTTATACCAATACTGAATGCTTATCGGCACCATGTCCCTGACAAGACATCCACATTGATGTGTGAACGCATTTGCGACACTCTTGGGTTCCAACGGTTCGCCTTCACTTGAGAGACGCCCAATCGTGTAATGCTGATTCGATGCCAGCCGTTTGGCCGGGCCTCGCTTCTTTCTAGAAGATTCAGAGCTCTAAAATAAGAAAACACTCGTTAATATATATACCACATAATGCATCGTCATCTACTGATTCATGAATAGAGCTAATCTTCATATATATATATACCTCGCCGGACCGTTTTATTAAGTCACGTCCAGTCCCTTGTGAGCCGTCCTCGCAATCATCATTCTGCGGCTGCTCCTCCTCCATTCCCTCACCCGACTCGTTCAAAAATTCCGAGCCGTCTCCTTCTGCACGGGTGGTACCCTCTTCTTGTGCACGGGTGGTACCCTCTCCTATAATCTGCAATATCTCTTCTTCACCTTCTCTTCCGGCGCCGAAATCCATATCTGAAATCCATATAACATATAGATCAACAACATTTCGATCTATTCACTTTCTATTCATTTTTATTACTATTACTAATAGTAATAGCATTTTTATTACTATTACTAAGTAGCTAGAAATTTTACTAATAGTAACAGTAATAAAAATAACTAAGAAACTAATCTAACTATAAGAAACTAACTAAGAATAACTAAGAAACTTAATTTTATTACTATTACTAAGTAGCTAGAAATTGTACTAATAGTAACAGTAATAAAAATAACTAAGAAACTAATCTAACTATAAGAAACTAACTAAGAATAACTAAGAAACTAATCTAACTAAGAAACTTAATTTCATTACTATTACTAATAGTAATTGCATTTTTATTACTATTACTAAGTAGCTAGAAATTTTACTAATAGTAACAGTAATAAAAATAACTAAGAAACTAATCTAACTATAAGAAACTAACTAAGAATAACTAAGAAAGTAATCTAGCTAAGAAACTTAATTTTATTACTATTACTAATAGTAATACCATTTTTATTACTATTAGTAACTAGCTAGAAATTTTACTAATAGTAACAGTAATAAAAATAACTAAGAAACTAATCTAACTAATAGTAACACTAATAAAAATAAAAAATTCCTAATTCTCACATTTTCCTAATAATTCCATTTCTAATATCATTTCTATTTCTAATAAAATCTAACCTAAAATCTAACATATATATTCTAACTACCTAGTATATGCTAACACTAATTTGCATATTATAACACTACTAACCCTAAATACTAATTCTAACATTTTTCTAAAAATTTCTAACATAAATTCCTAACTACTTTTTTCTAAAAATTTCTAACATAAATTTCTAACTACATTTTTCTAAAAATTTCTAACTACATTTTTCTAAAAATTTCTAACTACATTTTTCTAAAAAAAAATTTGCAGCAGGGGGCTCACCTGCAGGCGCGCGGGGGCGGTGCGGGGGCTCGGCGGCGGCGGCGCGGGGGCTTGGCGGCGGCGCGGCGCGGGGGCTCGGCGGCGGCGCGGCGTGGGGGCTCGGCGGCGGCGCGGGCTGCGGTACGGTGACCTGCAGGCGGCGGCGGCGGCGGTGCGCGCGCGCGGTCTCGGGGTCGGCGGGTAGGGCGGGCGGCGGCGCAGTGGCGCGGCGGCGCGGTGGCGGGCGGCGGCGCAGTGGCGCGGTGGCGCGGCGGCGCGGCGGCGGTGGCTCGGCGGCACGGAAATGGGCGACCGCAACGCTCCCGACGTCAAGCTCCTCCGCGTGGTCGATCGAAACTGCTAAGTGTTGGAGAAGAAGGGACGGCGCGAGGCTTATATACCCCCCCCCTTTAGTCCCGGTTGGTGGCTTCAACCGGGACTAAAGGGGGGTCTTTAGTCCCAGTTGAAGCCACCAACCGGGACTAAAGGGTCTTTAGTCCCGGTTGGTGCCTCCAACCGGGACTAAAGACCTTGGGCGGTTCGGGCGCCCAGATCCAGACCTTTAGTCCCGGTTGGTGTTACCAACCGGGACAAAAGACCTAATAAATGCGCGCCAATGCTGCATTTTTTTCAGATTTCATTTGAATATGAATTTTGAATTTCAATTTGAATATCTTCTATATATTTTAGAATTTGATAAAACTTTGAATATGAAAAGTGTTTGAAATTGAATAACTAATTCAAAAATATTTTCTATTTTCAAAATAAATTATTCTAACTATTCAAACAATTAACTATTTTGCCATTTTCAATTAAAACAATATTGATTAAAATTCTTTTAGCATATTTTAGAATTTGATAAAACTTTGAATATGAAAAGTGTTTGAAATTGAATAACTAATTCTAAAGTATTTTCTATTTTCAAAATCAATTATTCTAACTATTTAAACAATTAACTATTTTGCCATTTTCAATTAAAACAATATTGATTAAAATTCTTTTTGCATATTTTAGAATTTGATAATACTTTGAATATGAAAAGTGATTGAAATTGCATAACTAATTCAAAAATATTTTCTATTTTCAAAATAAATTATTCTAACTATTTAAACAATTAACTATTTTGCCATTTTCAATTAGAACAATATTGATTAAAATTCTTTTTGCATATTTTAGAATTTGATAATACTTTGAATATGAAAAGTGATTGAAATTGAATAACTAATTCAAAAATATTTTCTATTTTCAAAATCAATTATTCTAACTATTCAAACAATTAACTATTTTGCCATTTTCAATTAAAACAATATTGATTAAAATTCTTTTTGCATATTTTAGAATTTGATAACCCAAAATCATATATTTACATCAAAGTTTAATACATTATTACACATCACCAACATCCCCATCTAGTGTTGGGGTTTCCTTCTGCACCGTAACCATGGAGTATCTTCTTTGTTTAAGAGGAGGGTTGGGTCAGTGTTCACTCTGAAGGGCGGAATTTCATCAAACTTGTTATAATCTTCTGACATATCTGTCTTGTCCTCCACTCCCACGATGATTCTTTTCCCTGAGAGAACAATGTGTCGCTTTGGCTCATCGTGTGATGTATTCGTTTTCTTATCTTTTTCTCTTTCTCGGTTTTGTAGACATGTCCTTCACATAGAAAACCTGAGCGACATCGTTGGCTAGGACGAATGGTTCATCCATGTACGCAAGATTGTTGAGATCCACTGTTGTCATGCCGTACTTTTGGTCAACAACTACCCCGCCTCCTGTCAGCTTGACCCATTTGCACCGAAACAAAGGGACCTTAAAAGACGGTCCATAGTCAAGTTCCCATATCTCTTCAATGTAACCATAATATGTGTCCTTTGTCCCATTGTCGTGTAATGCATCAAAGCGGACACCACTGTTTTGATTGGTGCTCTTTTTATCTTGGGCGACCGTGTAAAATGTATTCCCATTTATCTCGTAACCCTGAAAAGTCAATATAGTTGAAGATGGTTTCTTGGCCAACATGGAGAGCTCATATCCAACAGTGGCGTTATTTATGAGAAGTGTTTGCAACCAACCATCAAAAGTCGCCATGTGCAACTTTGTAATCCAGGAGTTTGACTGCCCAGGGTTTTCCGAGCGTACAATATTCTTGTGTCGCTCCATATACGGCTCCACCAACGTGGAATTTCGTAAAACTGTGTAGTGTGCTTCACTCAAAGAATGTCCATCCATACAGTATGCTGATTTCATTCCTAGCGTGCCTTTTCCACTTAGTCTCCCCTCATGCCGCGATTGAGGAAGACCAATCGGGTTCAGGTCAGGAACAAAGTCAACACAAAACTCAATGACCTCCTCTGTTAGATAGCCCTTGGAGATGCTTCCTTCTGGCCTAGCACGGTTATGCACGTATTTCTTTAAGACTCCCATGAACCTCTCAAAGGGGAACATATTGTGCAGAAATACTGGACCGAGAATGGTAATCTCTTCGACTAGGTGAACTAAGAGATGCGTCATAATATTGAAGAAGGACGGTGGGAACACCAACTCGAAGCTGACAAGACATTGAGCCACATCATTCTGTAACCGTTGTAGATCTTCTGGATTGATTACCTTCTGCGAAATTGCATTGAGGAATGCACATAGCTTCACAATCGGTACTCGAACATTTTCCGGTAGAATCCCCCTCAGTGCAACCGGAAGCAATTGCGTCATAAGCACGTGGCAGTCATGAGACTTTAGGTTTTGGAATTTTTTCTCGGCTATATTTATTATTCCCTTTATATTTGACGAGAATCCAGATGGGACCTTGATACTGCTCAGGCATTCAAAAAAGATTTCCTTCTCTTCTTTGGTAAGAGCGTAGCTCGCGGGACCCTTAGAATCCTCCGGATGCATGCCGTCTCTTCTTTTCATACGGTGCTGGTCCTCCCGTGCTTCTGGTGTATCTTTTGTCTTCCCATACAAGCCCAAGAATCCTAGTAGGTTCACGCAAACATTCTTCGTCACGTGCATCACGTCGATTGCAGAGCGGACCTCTAGGAATTTCCAATACTCAAGCTCCCAAAATATAGATTTCTTCTTCCACATGGGTGCATGTCCGCTAGCGTCATTCGGAACAGACAGACTGCCAGGACCCTTTCCAAAGATTACTTCTAAATCTTTGACCATATCAAATATATCATCACCAGTATGGCGTTTAGGCTTGCCTCGGACTTCTGCCTCGCCCTTGAAATGCTTGCCTTTTTTCTTCAATTGATGTTTCGGCGAAAGAAATCGACGATGCCCGAGATACACCACCTTCTTACTTTTATCCAAATATATACTATCGATCTCACCTAAACAGTGCGTGCATGCATTGTATCCCTTGTTTGTTTGTCCTGAAAGGTTACTAAGAGCAGGCCAATCATTGATGGTCACGAACAGCAATGCTCGTAGATCAAATTCCTCTTGTTTGTACTCATCCCACACACGAACACCTTCAGTCTGCCACAGCTGTAAAAGTTCATCAACTAATGGCCTTAGATACACATCAATGTCATTGCCGGGTTGCTTCGGGCCTTGGATAAGCACTGGCATCATAATAAACTTTCGCTTCATGCATAACCAAGGAGGAAGGTTATATATACATAGAGTCACGGGCCAGGTGCTATGACTGCAGCTCTGCTCCCCAAAAGGATTCATGCCATCTGTACTTAGACCAAACCTCAGGTTGCGTGCGTCTTCCGTAAACTCCGGAAAATCTCTGTCGATTTTTCTCCACTGCGACCCATCAGCGGGGTGTCTCAACATCTCGTCACTCTTACGGTCTTCTTTGTGCCACCTCAACAACTTGGCATGCTCTTTGTTTCTGAACAAACGTTTCAACCGTGGTATTATAGGTGCATACCACATCACCTTGGCAGGAATCCTCTTCCTGGGGCGCTCGCCCTCAACATCACCAGGGTCATCTCGCCTGATCTTATACCGAAATGCACTGCACACCGGGCATGCATTCAAATTCTCATACTCACCGCGGTAGAGAATACAGTCATTAATGCATGCATGTATCTTCTGCACCTCCAATCCTAGAGGGCAGACAATCTTCTTTGCTTCATACGTACTGGCGGGCAATTCATTCTCCTTTGGAAGCATCTTCTTCATAATTTTCAGCAACTTCTCAAATCCCTTGTCAGATAAACCACTCTCTGCTTTCCATTGCAGCAATTCCAGCGTGCTTCCTAGCTTTTTCTGGCCATCTTCGCAATTTGGATACAAATCCTTTTTGTGATCATCTAACATGCGTTCCAACTTCTCCCTCTCCTTTTCACTTTCACAGTCAATCTGTGCATCAACAATGACCTGACCAAGATCATCAGCGGGCATATGTGATGCCCGTTCTTCACCTTCTTCTTCTTCATTATCTTCCGTTGCGGTATCGGTGGTTTCAGGGAACTCAGGATAGTTGTCATCATTCTCTTCTTCATCGTTGTCTTCCATCATAACCCCTCTCTCCCCATGCTTAGTCCAACAATTATAGCCGGACATGAAACCGAACCGGAACAGATGGATGTGAAGGGTCTTTGTGGAGGGGTAATCCTTCTCATTTCGACAACCTCTGCATGGACAACACATAAAACCATTCCGCTTGGTAGCCTCAGCCACCTTGAGAAAAGAATGCACGCCTTTAATGAAATCTCCAGAGCGTCGATCGGCGTACATCCATGCTCGGCTCATCTGCATTATATAAGTACATATCAAACGCAAATCAAATATACAATTTCTATTTCTATCTCTAATTTTAGTTTGATAAGTAAGAATAAGTTAACAAAACTTTAGTCCCGGCTGGTGGGTACTTCTATCGGTATTTCTATCTCTATTTCTATCGGTATTTCTATTGTTCTATCTCTATCTCTATTTCTATTTCTATGTTAGCTATGTCTACTTCTATTTTTATTTTTAATTCTAACATTTCTATTTCTAATAGCATTTCTATTTCTAATAAAATCTAACATAAATAAAATCTATATAGCATTTCTATTTTTACCTCTATCGGTATTTCCATCTCTATTTCTATCTCTATTTCTATCGGTATTTCTATTTTTCTATCTCTATCTCTATTTCTATTTCTATGTTAGCTATGTCTACTTCTATTTTTATTTTTAATTCTAACATTTCTATTTGTAATAGCATTTCTATTTCTAATAAAATCTAACATAAATAAAATCTATATAGCATTTCTATTTTTACCTCTATCGGTATTTCTATCTCTATTTCTATCGGTATTTCTATTTTTCTATCTCTATCTCTATTTCTATTTCTATGTTAGCTATGTCTACTTCTATTTTTATTTTTAATTCTAACATTTCTATTTCTAATAGCATTTCTATTTCTAATAAAATCTAACATAAATAAAATCAAATAAACATCTAATAAAATCTAACATAAATAAAATCTAATAGCTATGTCTATCTATATAGCATTTCTATTTTTACCTCTATCTATAAAATCTAATAAAATCTAACATAAATAAAATCAAATAAACATTTAATAATTGCTCCCATAAAAAAATCACAAATCTCTCTACTTCTAGAGCAATAAATGAGCTAAATTACCAATGAAAGACAAAAGCACAAAATTCCTCACCTTTTAGTCCACTTAGATTGAAGTGGGGACATCAATTTGTGACAAAAAATGGTGATCAAAGAGGATGAACTCGAGTTGCATGAAGAACACTGAGAGTGGAGAGTGGGAGTGCCTGGCTCGGGGAGGAAGAAGGACCTGCTTTATACAGGGAAGTCATTAGTCCCGGTTTGTAATACCAACCGGGACTAAAGGCTCACTCTTTAGTCCCGGTTGGTGTTACCATCCGGGACTAATGAGTCTGACAACGGTCGGATTCGACCCCAGAGTCATTAGTCCCGGTTCATATTACGAACCGGGACTATAGGTTCAAAACGAACCGGGACTAATGAGGTCTGCGGTCTGGCGGCCGAAAAAGCGGTGGGGCACTGGGCATCAGTCCCGGTTCAGACAGCAACCGGGACTAATGCCCAGGAATATTAGGCCGGTTTTCTACTAGTGGTTCCCGATACTTTAGCCAAATCAGAGAGCAATTTTCACGGACCTATAGAGGTCAAGCGAAAATTCCAGCGAGCGACAGAATATTGTCCTAGGAACATAATTTGGCATGACGTTCCAAGCGGGCACTAAGCCATATTTTTCAGGTATATAAAAATAGAACAGAAACTTAATAAAAACGGTGGAATTAAATAAATATTAATGGTGTCTTTGTATTTATTCCCTACTAGTTTAGCCACTGAATTTGAACTTAAAAGTTGGCATGTCTATCAAACATTTCTCATCTACTTAATATAGCAAATGAGTGTCAAGTTTCTACATAATACCATGGATTTATCATTGTAAGGATGTAATTGCTAAAAAAAACTATAATTCCGCACTAGTCAAAGCACACTTGAGATTTCAATAACTCAGAAAAATAGCACTGATGTGTTTGCCACTTTGCCAGAGTACATTCAGGCCATACGTAATAGAAAGACTATGTACGTGCGCCATTCGATTAAGATCTCTTTAAGTGACGAGGGGTTAACTCGACAAATGTCCTAGATGAAGGACTTAGGATCGGGGAGATAGGACGTCGGATGAACTCGAAGGTAAAGTTAGTCGAAATAAGTATGCGTCGAAAGTAAACTTGGGTGTTTAACCTGGCTTGCTTTCAATCTGGCCTACACCGTCCCCTCCTGGCCCCTTTATATAGGTGGCCAGGTCTCGAGGATCGGGTAGGGTTCGATACAAATTACAATATTGACATACGGTAGGAACTCGTATTCGAATATCATTACAATTGGGCCTAGCTATATGGGCCTTAGGGGTGCTCAACTAACGGGCTCTATTAACTATACCCTTGTCAGTAGCCCCTGAGATTCTACCAGAATTGTAGATTCGGGTTGAATCTCTAAT
Organism: Dactylis glomerata; assembly: GCA_007115705.1. Taxonomy (NCBI): domain Eukaryota; kingdom Viridiplantae; phylum Streptophyta; class Magnoliopsida; order Poales; family Poaceae; genus Dactylis; species Dactylis glomerata. The sequence goes on from QXEO01000379.1 coordinate 196,962, forward strand.
CTTTAAATCTTTGACTTGATCATTTCTTCGACTTCTTCTTATCTTCAAATCTTCGGCTTGGTCTTTTGACTTATTTTCATGATATTCTTTCGCAAGGGGTTTTGATGAACAAGCCTGACAACTCTGACGGATCAAGAGGTCAGTTAACTGCCAGAACAGATACTTGTCACCTACTTCAAATTCAATCCCCTTGGACTTGAATTCGGGATACCGGTCAAACCCACTCTTTTGCCGCATTTAGGACTTACAAAGAATGAATCCCAGTGATTCTCAGGGTACCCAGTGCGTCCACCAGGATTTTCTTCGCGTCGTAGATACGGATACATACCAGCAGAGCGCATCCATGTGCGTATACCAGGCCACACAGGACGGATCCTGGGGTCTTACCTTCGTGACAAGTCACGGCATTCGAGTTGCGTTGCGATAACACAACTCGAGAATCTTATGTCGCAGTCAAATTTTGACTGAAAATATTCGGGTTTCTACAACCATAAAACTCGCTCCCGATGGGAGTAACACTCCTGCACTCCTCCAACTCTAATGCTTTATCAAGAAATATCGTCGGGTGCGCGCTCGGCGCTCCCGATGGGAGTAGCCCCCGAGGCTATAGTCGAAAAAGACTTTTTCGAGTATAGGCTCAAAATATAGTGTAGTCCATCATACTTCAACTCGAGATACTTCAACTTCGAGATACTTCAACTGGAGATACTTTTAAGAACATCTTGTCGTCGAATACTAATCCACCACTTCAAAGAAAAGTTGTATTCACCACTCTTGAAAATAGTAGCCCCCATGGCTATAATCGAAACTCCTTCGTATACAGTCTTGTGCACCTATTTTGCACTTGTCGGCGCCATCTTTCTTCTTTCTTATATTATCTTCTTTATGACATCAATGAGTACGTCACTCTGTACCATTGCGAACCGTTGCGTGGGCAGTACTGTAAATTTCTTAATTTTTGACCGTTAGTGGGCTTACCGTTTCCGATCTTTGCGCCACGTCTCAGCCCACGATCCTTCTCTCAAAAGATATATAAGGGGGATCGTGGAGAATTTTACTGTTTACCAGCTCTTTCTCTCCGCCACCGCCGCCATTGTCGATCTTGCCTCCTCCTTTCATGCATAGCCCCCAGGCACAGATTTGATAGATGCGCGTGAAGCACCTAGCAAGCAAGAATGCCATGGCCAAGGGAAAATCGAACGCTGCGACCAGCTGGGTGACCTCTGCCATCACGAAGAAGGAGGTGGAGAAGGCCCAGACGGACGGCCTCATCTCCGCCCAAGATTCGATCAAGTTTCCAAGCACGGAGCGGATCCCGGAGCCCCCGAGTGGTTATCGGGTAATGTTCCTTGCTTTCCTCCTCCGTGGTCTTTCTCTTCCTGCCCACGAGTTCCTTCGTGGGCTTCTCTTTGTTTACGGTGTGCAGCTTCACCAACTCACACCGAACTCTCTTCTGCACATTGCGTGTTTCGTGACTCTTTGCGAGTCATTCTTGGGCATTGAGCCCCACTTTCTTCTCTGGAGGTCAATCTTTCGGCTCCGCCCCAATGTTGCGTTGGCTAGAAAACCCGAACTGGGCGGAGCCGTCGTTTCTGTGCGCCCTGATGCACAATACCTTGAATTTTCTATGGCCGCATCTGTCCAAGGGTGGAGGACAAAGTGGTTTTATATCAAGGACCGCAAATCCTCTCCTGAAGATGAATACGGCCTAACTCCTTTTGATGCTTCCCAGGAGGTAAAGAAATTGGCGTCGTGGGATACGCTCCCCTCAGATGCGGAAGTCGAACAAATTATTCCTCTTCTGTCTCGCATCAAGGCTTTAAAAGGATGTCAAGGAGGCGCTTTGTCGGGTATTCAACTCATGGCGTTTTTCATTCAACGTCGAGTTCAACCCCTACAACACCGCCTTACCAAATTTTGGAGTTACTCCGGCTTGGAAGATCCTACCCGCGTCTCTGAAGATCTGATATCGAAAGAAGATGTCGACAAGCGGGTCAGGAGTCTCACCAAGCTCACCAAGGATCATGCAGTTGCTGATTTGACCGCTGATTTCTTTGACTCCGTGCACCCTCTTCCTGAGGTATATATCTGCTTACTTCTTGGCTTCTTGTTGTCGATTTTCGTGTTTCTCAAACTATCTTTTCCTTTTCCTTACTTACTCTAGTAACGCATTCGCGTGTAGGGACACCAATTTCTCCTCTCGCGCCCCCCTCTTCCAGAGGCAGGGCCCCTTCCGGCCGATCTGGCCATGTCTGTATCTGAAGCCCCCGAGGCTGATGATAATCAGGACGGAGATGATGCCGAAGAATCAGAAGAGGATACTAGTTCGTCGACATCGTCTCCTCCTGTGCGGCCTGAAGACACTGGCTTGGACAAGAAGAGGAAACGAGTCAACGAATTTGCTTCTTCGAGTTCCTCTTTGCAACAAGCAGTTGCGGAGAAATCTCCTGTCTTGACAGAAGATATGGAATTCTTCGACCTCCTGGCGTCGTAAGTGTTTTATTTGAGTTCTTCATTTGCACCATTCTTGTCTTGTTTCTGTAGTATGGCATATAACGTATTTTCTTCTTTATAGAGATGACGAAGAGCCGCCAAAAGATGATTCAACTGCTCCTTTGATGTCGCCAATGACCGCTGCCGAGCCCCCTGAGCCAGTTGCCGCACCGAGGGTCACCAGGGCTTCTGTCAAGAAGGTTCCGGAAACTCGAAGCAACAAACGCTCAAAGAAGGCCAAAGAACCCGACGTTTCTCTTGAGGCCCATGTATCGGCGGGTTCTCCCGACGATGTGAGCGACTCCTTTTGCTTTTCCTTTTCTTGTCTTTCCTTTGCATATACTTGTGCTCTTACACGTCCTTTCTCTTAGGCATTATTGAAGAGATTTGTCGCCTTAGGCACGGAATGTGCTGGATACCTGAGGGTTGCGAAAGCGTCCGAAGGTGCACTTTTGACGTCCAGTCACAACTTTTTCCTTGTACTTATCCTTTGCTGCTTATCTGACACGCTTGCCTCTTCTTCTGTAGTTTCTTTGGCGACGGCTAACGCTCGGATTGCGTCGCTGGAGGCGGAGCTCCGTGCTTCACAGAAAGCTTATGATGCTGCAGCCACTGCCAAGGCAAACGCTGAGAAGTCGCAGAAATCTGCGCTTGGTAAGGCGAAGAAAGCTGAAAAAGCTTTAGCTGATGCCAACAAGGATCATGCCCAGCGAGAGCAAGCCGTGGCGGAGCGTCTCCACACAATGTCCACTGCTGCTGAAAGTGAGTGTTTCGCCTTGTCTTCTATTTTCGACTTCTGTTGCACTGTTGTACGTGCTGACATCTTCCTCCTTCTTTTCTTTTCTATCTACTTTGTGTCGTGCAGGATTTACCGGGGTATCTCCGTCGGCCCTGCAACCGGACGATGACCCTCTGATGACTGCGGTTAACCTACTCGAGGAAAACTGGATATCTATCCAGGAAACTTTCGAGTTAGTTAACCGCGTTCTATCACGACTGTTTGTCGGGTTGTGGCCGAAGAAAAGGGCAGCAGTTCCGAAGGACGACTTGAGTAATCTTGCCAAGTCCTTCGATACAACTGAAGACCCCACCCTCCAGCTGAAAGGGCTTTCTATTAAGCGTGGCGCCGAAGGTGCTATCGCACTGTCCCTTGCGCATGGTACGGACTTCGACTGGGAGAGGGTGAGCTCTCCCCATGGTCGCACCCGCGACGAGATGAAGGCTTTTTTCGAGAAGGCGAAGAAGTTGGCGCCTGCATTGGTGACACTTATTTCCCCTTCGGCATCCTCTGCGGCATCTGCTGCACCACCTCCAGCGGTGGAAGATCCAGTGCCGCCGTCGACTTCTGGCGAGGAATCTGCCGTGCCCTCTTCTGCCACTGAGCAAAATGCTGAGGTGGCGTAGACTCGACTCTTTTGTAGCTTCAAGTTTCTCCTTTTGAATGTAAAAACTTTTAGTTGCGTGCCACCCGAGAACTTTAATCATAGGGTTGTGGTCTTATGTAAATATATCTTCTTGTGAAGTCATGTCCTGCCTTTCTAAAATGTTTCTTCTTCCTCTTCTTTCGTTTTCAGTTGACGCATGTCGATGACCCTTTGACTTGCGGGCCTGCTCCTTTCTCTGCCAATACGTTCAATTCGAGGATTCCGTCGCCTCCTAGTCGATGCGATCAATGCGCAGAATATTCTTCAAGGATTTCTGACCTTGAGGTTCGTTTGACTTCAGCCAAACGCCAAGCTCAGATGGCGTTTGATAAAGCTAGCAAAACTTCTGCCCTGACGAAGCAGGTATCGATTCTTGGTGATGAAGTGTCCAGCTTGACGGCAAAGATTTTGCATCACGAAGAATGCAATTCTTTTATTCTTGGTATCGTCGAATCCGCCTGTGAAATGTTGCGATGTAAGTTTCCTCTCGACTTATTTTCTTCGCTTTTTGCTCCACTGCTACTTTTATGATATCCCTTGCCCTTATAGGCACTTGCTTGGATTTCGCTGCTGAAGATCGTCGGGTTACTGAGCGAAGTGCGGCTCTGGAAAAAATGTCCGCAGGTGTTGAGAATTTATGGTCTGATCCTCGACGCCGGAGCACTATTGTATTGCTTCAGGACCGTGCCCAGCATATTGGCGAGGCAGTGGATGGCTGTAGGAGAGCTCTCGTAACTATGCACTCGGTCATGCTTCCTCGCAATCCTCTGCCTGCTACTTTTCCATTGCTTCTTGATGTTTTTAGATCCAGCCAGCGAGTCCATCGGTTGATAGAACTGAACTTAGTGGCAGGTGCCAATTTTGCTCTTGGGTGGATACGCAAGTGGCAGCCAAGACTCAATTATAGTTCTATGTCGCTGAGCTACCCTCCTGGTGGGGCAAGCCTTCGAGTACACTTAGAGAGTACCTTGCAGCCTGCCCAACGAATTGTAGCCAGGCTGTTGCAAGAAGACTCCGCGTTTTTCCGCGAGTTTCACTACTTAGACCCTTTAGGTGTAGATGATTCTGACAACCCGATGTTGTAAGGTGTATGTGGAACGCGAGAGTTTATTTATTTCGCGACTGTATGTCTGAAACTTATTCTCAGAGCGTTATTGTATGATTCGTGCGTTTGCCGCATTTTCTCTTTGAAAGACTCATAAACTCGAATATGAGGAACATTTCGTCTTTATTATACTTGTAATGTAAGATACATGGGGTGACCCAAGAGATCCGGCCTGTGACCTGTGTTCTGGATCTAGAGGGCATTGCCCCTGGTATAACTCGTGGCTTTTACAGCCTTATTGTTCTACTCTACTTTATTGTCTTTTGATGCTTATGCCGCCATGGCTTTCCCTTTTTTCCCTGCGTCCGTGTCTTCTCCTGATGCTCCTACTCGAGGTTTCTTCGTTTCGGGCTCCGCGACGCGTCCTTCAAGTAGCTTGACGCCCTCTGTAGTTGCGCTTTTTGCCTTCTCTGCATGGTTGGCTATTACGCCAAAATTTTGCGCCATCTTGTGGAACTCCCTGTCGCAGAGATCTGAGACTTCAAAACTCCCTTTGACTGTAATTATTCCTTTTGGTCCTGGCATTTTAAGTACCAAATATGTATAGTGAGGCACTGCCATGAATCACGAAAATGCGGGTCGTCCGAGGATCGCATGATATTGAGATGGCCAGTCCATAACTTCGAAGTCTAGCTTTTCTCTTCTGTAGTTTTGTCGGTTGCCGAAGCAAACATTGAGTGCTATCCGACCCAGTGGGTAATTGGCACTTCCTGGCACGATCCCGTGGAAGGAACAATCTGTTGGTTTCAGGAATTCTTGCGATATGCGCATTGCCCTGAGTGTTTTTGCGTATATCAGGTTAATTCCACTTCCTGCGTCCATGAATATTCTGTCGACATCATACGCGCCGATTTGAGCTTTGAGTACCAAAGGCGCATTTCTTGGCCGAGGTACTGTTATAGGGTGGTCTTCTCTGTTGAACTCGATTGGTTGTTCTGACCAGTGCAGATACTCCATTGCGGCTGGAGGTGAGATGACTGCTAGATTGACTTGTCGAGTTATACTCTTCTCTTCTTTGTTCGACTTGGGCACAGGTTGTATCATTGCTGTGATGCGTCCTTTTGATGGAACGTACCCTTCGTCGTCGTCGTGTCCCTGGTTTTGCTGGTCTTGTCCTTGAGGAGCTCCGTTGTTTCCTTGCTGTTTTGCCGGAGGATTGTTGCTTCCTTCAAATCCTTGTCGCCTTGCTTCGGTTTGCTTGTTTAGCGCTGCCTCTTGTAGTTTTAAGAATGTTGTACAGTCTTTCATTGCGTGTCTTGATACTCGCTTCCCATCGATGAACGCTGAGTGTATATGACAGGGTCCGTTGAGCATATCTTCTGCCGACGGGTTGTACTCTCTGGGTTCTCTTGCGGGAAACTTTTTATAATCCTCCTTTCCATAGCTTTGGTATCCCGAACTTCTGCGCTCGCCTCCTTGATAACTGTTGTCTTTGTATCCTGCGGCGACTTGGCTATGGGAGCCGTAGTTGTCGTAATTTCGAGACCGTCTCCTTTGACTTCCATATTTATTTCTTCTATCGTCCTCTGGGGATCGCGTTCGCTTGTTGTTGCATGCGTCTTCTCCATCTGCGAATCTGTTTGCTACGTCTATGAGGTCTGACACTGTTTTTGGCTTGATTCTACCCATCTCTTCGACTAGGTCTCTTCGCCTTAATCCAATGATGAATGCATCTATTGCTCTTTCGTCTGAAACTTCGACTGCCGAATTTTTGATAAGGCTCCATCTTTGGATGTATGCCCGCAGTGTTTCGTCGCGTTGCTGCACGCACGCTTTGACTTCTTCTATTGATGCTGGCCGCTTATATGTCGACCTGAAGTTGCCTGTAAATTGCTTTGCGAGGTCTTCCCAGCTTCCAATAGTTTCTTTCTCTAGCTTGCTCAACCATGACCTTGCTGCTCCGGTGAGGTGTAGTTGCAAACTTTGCATTGCTGTTTCTTTGGTTCCTCCTAATATTTGCACTGCTTGTAGATAATCTGATAGCCATGATTGTGGTTCCTGTGATCCGTCGTATTTTTGCTGATCATGAGGTAACTTGAATCCCTTGGGAACTGGAGTGGTGCGAACCCTGCGGGTAAAGCACGATGCCCCCATCTCTTTTTCGTCGTCTTCATAGTCGCGTCTTTCATTTGGGGATCGCGATCTTCGGGTTCCACCGTGCTGTTTTGGTGATGGTGATCGAGATCGTTGCTTGCTGCTTCTGCGCCGAGGACTGTTGTGACGGCGAGGTGACCTTGCTTTGTGCACTTCCTTGTGGTGATATGCTTCTTCTCCTTTTGCTGATAGCTTGTGGCCCACCATGTTGAGTCCGTTCAAAGCTGCTCTATGCATATGCTCTCTAGGATCTCCTGGACTTGGTCGAGTTGTAAGTAGATATGCTTGCGCTGCTACTAGTGCTGCTTCAGGGGTTTTCGGTAGGATGTTCCCCTGCTCGTCGACCGATAGGAAGGACAAGTCGAGGTTTTTAGAAATACATTGCCTGTCGGAGTACTCGAGGTTGTCGTACCTTGAACCGTGTCGACGATTTTTCCTTGCGTTACTATATGATGCGTCGCTTCGTGCTTTACGAGCAGCTTCGCTAGCTGCAATGGCTGAATCTTTTCTTCTTTGTATCTCTATTTTCTCCTTTGCTAATTGCTTTGCCTGCTGCCTTAGGGCGTAATGATACCCCAAAAGCATGTCTTTGCTGGAATTTGATGGTATTGGCGTGCCGTGTTCTACGGCTTCTCTTATTATCCTCCACTCGTCGACTGATAGTCAAATTTTTTCCCTGGCTGTGAGGGATTCTGCTGTTTGCCCTTCTGCTAGGTGATTTGCTCCTCTGTCGATATTTGCTGGATTTAGCACTGGGTTGTTATTTTCATCGAATTCTTCTGAGTTGTCTCCCAACAATGGCGAGCACCTGGCATTGTTTGCCGATGTTACTATTAAAGCTTGAGAAGATCAAGTCGCCATCTTCAGAAAGCTCTAACCCTGTCTTCCATGTGTCTGTTGATTTGTCTGAGATATCGTCGAGGCAAATCATGAGATCGTTGAGTTGGACTCCTGCGTCGAGTTTTTCCTTTGCTTTACTGTCTTCTTCAATTTCTTTTAGCACTTCTTCTAGGCTGACCGGCGAGTTTACCTCGCTGGATGAGCCGTCGGAATACTCCATCATTGCTACTGTTTCGGTCTCACTTGCCGACGGATCTTGTTTCGTCGGATCTGAAAGGCGAGATGAACCCGATGGCCCGATGAGGATGCTCAAACTTCCAATTGTCAACTCCATCTCTTGATTTTCGTCGACTTCTGTATTGCTGTTGGCTAAAAGCGAAAAAGCCGTCGAATTCATGATTTCAACGCCCAAGTCCCCACGGTCGGCGCCAATTGACGAGGGGTTAACTCGACAAATGTCCTAGATGAAGGACTTAGGATCGGGGAGATAGGACGTCGGATGAACTCGAAGGTAAAGTTAGTCGAAATAAGTATGCGTCGAAAGTAAACTTGGGTGTTTAACCTGGCTTGCTTTCAATCTGGCCTACACCGTCCCCTCCTGGCCCCTTTATATAGGTGGTCAGGTCTCGAGGATCGGGTAGGGTTCGATACAAATTACAATATCGACATACGGTAGGAACTCGTATTCGACTATTATTACAATTGGGCCTAGCTATACGGGCCTTAGGGGTGCTCAACTAACGGGCTCTATTAACTATACCCTTATCATTAAGTCTCATTTCATTAAAAAAATGCAACTTCAACTTAGTGACTACTTTTTTTTTTGCGGGGAAACTTAGTGACTACTTTTAACCCAATTATGTTTGCTAAAATATTAAATTTTGACTTTTCTAAATCGACCGAGGCTTCGAATCTTGGTCTATCGAGATCTAGCCAAAGTTCTAACAAATATATCCTAATTTTGTAAACGCGGGAGTTTGTCGAAACTCATAATCTAAACGCATGTGCTGCTGAACGCAATATTCCAACCAATAGGAGCGCGTAGCCAAAGTAAGTTACACTAAGTTCGATCAAGTTCTAACTTTTGTAACTTAAGCTTTAAATTTTATAACTTAGCTATGAGCATTGTATGTTTTTTATATATGCAATAAATACACGTATTTAAGTTTGAAAATTTGTACAGATATCTGACCTACTCCCTCCATACCGGATTATAGGGCAATTACGCATTTTGAGACAAACTTTGATTTTTAATTTTAGTCAAAAATATATAAGATATATTATATAAAAATTATATCATTGGATTCATATTCAAAAGAACTTTCCAATAATATTATTTTTATGTAAAATATCTCATATTTTTTTGACTAAAATTAATGGTGAAAGTTTGTCTTAAAATTCACAATTACCCAATAATAATCCGGTATGGAGGGAGTATATGCAAATTGTTTTCCAGATTTTTTTTAATCAGGAAATACGTTTGTCAAAAACATGTCGATTTTTTCCTCTAGACCCACATTCCCACATGAGCGCGTTTCTAGTGGCCAGCATATTGCGTTCAGCCCATGCTTTCTAAAAATTCCCTCCCAGAGAGCGAGGGGTATAGTTCCCCGCTAGTCAAAGTACCCAAAAGATTTCAATAATCTTGAAATAACGGTGTGGTTGCCCTGGTAGATTCAGGCATTATGGAGAATTAATAAAAAGTGTGTGCGTGATTCTCGATCAATTGAGGTCTTCTTTAAGTCTCAGTCGATTTAGAAAAAAAAAAAAACTTCAATTTAGCAACCCGCATTTATCCACCGAGTTGCATTCTCTACAACATTGAACTGGCACTTTCTTGATCAATCGAGATCTAGCAAAACCGTTAATGCAATATTTTATAGTTTTGGAAAGACCAGTGTGTGTCAGATTTCAACTCGTTCAAGCGCAAATTTACTTAGGATTTCAATGTGAAAATAAGTGCATTTTGTAGGAGAATGTCAGAATAGACAGGGCATAAAATTAGCTGAACCCAAAGTACAGATATGCTCTGCTCAGTTATTATTCTGTTATTCCCCACCAAAACTTATCAGCAGCTCTGGCCCCAACTGATTCAAGCGTCGACGGCGCACTGGGGGTACGCGAGCAGCGGCACGTCCCCGGCGCCGCCGCCCGCGGCTGCCTCTGCACCTAGTCCGACGACGGCGTCGCATCGCACGTACAGGTCGCGCCACCCGCTCCTGAACGGCCCGGTCTTGTACCTGACCTGGCCCACGACGACGAACCGAAGCTGCACGCGCCTCGCCGCGCCGTCCGCGGCCAGGGCGCGCACCGCGTCCGCCGACACCGGCACGGGGGCGCCGCCGCCGAGCACCGGCGAGAGCGCCACGTCGGCGCCTCGCTCCTGGAACACCGCCGGGAGCTGCGTGGGCGGGGTCACCGCCTCCCCCCGGTACGACGCGTAGGCGACCAGCCCGTCGTAGAGCACGGCGGCGCGGTCGCTGGGGTTGTGCAGCAGCAGCGTGAACTGCAGGCTCGCGCAGACCGCGTTGGGAAACGGCGCCGCCGCGGTGCCGTTACCTCCGCCCGGTGTGGCGCTTGAGAGGCGGTACACGGCGGCGCGCGCCACGCTTGCCTGCGGCTTCATCGGGCGGTAGACGAGGAAGAGCACGAGGGCGAGGACACCGGCAATGGCGACCGCGGCCAGGAGGTAGCTTGCAAGGAGGCGGCCACTGCCGCCTCCGCGATGCACTTCGCATTGGTACCTCTTGGTCTTGGAAGTCTCCATTGATCTGCGGTTGCGCCGACGTTTGGCATCTTGCTCGGAGGCTCAGAGCTTTATCGGCGTTTTGGCATGTACGCGCGCCGCCGCTGGTTTTCGGCTTTAGTGTTTCGTGCACAGCATCGCAAGTTTAGCTGTACGTGGGCGGTGCGGAGAGAGGTCTCTGGATCGTAGTACAAAAAGTTGGTGCCGGCCGGTGGCTGCCCACGTCGCTGTGCAGCCGGAGGAAAGATAGCAAGCACGGGGACGCAGATGGCGGAAGTGTGACTCAGCTGCGCGTGGGAGAAGATCAGCACGCGGTCGGCGTGCCGGGCTCTGCTGTCTCCTGCTGTGACGTGGAGCTCAACTTGCAGAGCAACCGTCTGTTCGTCAGGGCCTGAACAGACTGTGACTAAAGTACTTCAAACAGCATATTTCAGCATAAGCAGCCAAAGCTTATTCCGAACAAAGGCCTTGTTCAAAGAGGAATTGAAATGGATAAAATTCAGAGCAACTCGCAAAGCATACAATCTGTTTGCAGCATGGATAGACAGCTTCATTCGTGACTTGTTTACTAGTTTTAGAATCGCTGTTTGTTTCTGTACAATCCTTTTGTACATATGTAACTATAACCCAAAAAAAAGTATGCAGTAGCAAGGCTACTATGAATCATCCCAAAAAAGCTTTAAGCAGCTAGTAAATTGCATACGACAAATAATGTAAAATTTGAATCTCTGCCATACTGTATCGCCCCCGCACATCCGAACTTCCATAGAGAGAAGTCCTCATATGTGGATCGATGAATTCACAGCAAAGAAAAACCATGAGGCCATTTGTATGAAGTGTTGAACTTCTAGTGCAGCAAGCCCACAGTTGTGTTCATTGTAAGAAGAAAGCACAAAAAGGCATTTCTTTGGAGTTTGGACATTCATGACACCTTACATCCAGAGACAAGAGTTACAGAGCTTCCACGGAATAGAGATATCTTATCTTGATCCGAAACAAGGTATGTTCTCTAGTGCCTACTGACAAATTCTACAAGGTACAGGGCCTAATCTACAACGAGGTTAGCCTATATATATATAACAAACTTTATCATACATTGTCTCCACTCTTTCAGAGAAAACCTGTCACTGATCGCCAAGATACTCGTACGCGCAAACAGCAGCCGGTTGTCACCTGTGGCAACATCTAGCTTCCTTGTATGCTCTGGTCTTGACGAACAAACTGACCCTTAACGCGTGGGCGCTGCTCTGCAAGCAATTTCCTGCTCTGGTACCGTACCTACACAAGATTGCAAAAATGTAAACCCCGGCTCCTAGTAGGTGAGATGACACTAACTGGATCAAAATGAAAATGTAAGAATAGTTCTTATGCCTACCTTCTTCTCAAAGCACCGTTCTTTCCTCTTGAGCCGAAACTTGTTCAGCGCAACTTCTCGCAGGCTCAGGTGATGTGAACCATCCATGCTTGGATTCTCAGGAACACCATTGGATGCATTGCAAGGTTCGGTAGGGCTAGTGATCGGGTTGGAAGAGCTGCCGCAGGCACTGCCACTGAGGGCATTGCCAGAGTTGTTCAGCACATTGCTACTTCCGCTATCACCGGTCATCAGAGAAACATGCCGCGGGTTGTCTGAAGGAATTTGAACATGCAGATGCTTTTCATTTGCATTTGGCGGGGGGAAAACTTCTTGTCCCTGTGTGTTTTCCGACTGCTGAGAATCCATCTCTGTCGGATTATTCTGTTCCCACTTCTGCTGCGACGAAGTTGCTTGTGTAGATGCTTCTTGCGACATTGGAGCTTCCCTATTCCACATAGGGGGACCTGACTGTGGATAGAGAAGGGGTGCCATGGGCGCACGGCCCCAGAATGGCTGCCCATCAAACGTGAGGCCAGCAACAGGAACAGGAAATGGTACAACTCTGATAGGAGGTCGAGTTGCGTTGGCCTTGTCTTCTTGAGAGGCAGCTGCCGAATCTCCATTTTTGTTTTCAACATCTCCATGTCTTGCTGAGGTGCTACATGGCTGAGCATCACCAACGTTACCAGAAGAGGATGCAGGCCTGTTGTTGTACCTGTGAACAAGAAATAATTTAAACTGTAAGAGCTTCTTCTAGGTTACAACAATTAAAATCTCATATGTTAACTCTTATGGAAATGAAAAAACATGAAAATGACGCATCAAGCTGCAGTAATAAAAGGCACTGCGAGAAATTCCAAGCCAATATTTGTGGTATGACCATGTTATTGGATCTTTTTTTCCTATTATGCTTGGAAGAGCGCAACCTGACAAAACTAAATTAAACATGCTATGTAATACAGTGATGAAATGTTAGTGGCAAGCATTTTCTTTCTGTCAAACTCTGATGTGAACCAAAATGTCAACTCGAACACCAGACTTGACCTAAGCCCATAACATGCGAAACAAAAGGTGAACTTACAATGAAAATGCAGATGATGTTGAGTGCTTCAGCGTTCTTCTATTGTTTTTTTCATGGTCTTCTATATTGCTATAGTCAGATCTTCCGAGAGAAAGCTCCAACTGATGTGCTGGGATGGAGATCCACGTGTCAATGTTTCCTTGAGAAGTTGTTCTCACAACATCCACCTTCTGTGTATCAGGCATCTGTTCATCATCAATAATATGGACTACCTCGATATCTCTCGAAGCTTTCTCAGCATTATTGTCATTAGGACATGTCCGTCTCTTCGGTGATACATCTCCTTTCCTTGGAATCAGGTTATTATTTCCAGTTGCTACAAGATCACAAACATATAAAATTAGTAAAGCAACAGCAAGCAAATGAATACTAAGAAAAAGAACAGCTGTAAATATTATTACTTTGAGTGTCGGTTCCTCCATTTTCCTTGGTACTTGGGTCAGCAGATGAATGTCTTCCTGTTAGCTGCTTAAACTCCAAGAAATTGTTGGTGTTTTTACTCTCAGCCTCCAGTTCTGACCTTGTACAAGAACTCTGCAAGAGGAAATCTCAGTATTTAGTCAATGCAAAGCAATAGTAACATATCTGAATTCAACACACTTATAAGTTCAGACAAATTTCTATTAACTACTGAAACTTACTTGAGCATCACTTTCGTGTTCACTGCATTCCCTATTTCTGCAGGCCTCCACATTTTCGATCAGATGTTCAGCTTCTGCCACTCTAGTCTTTTTCTCGGGCCGTTCTGCGACATTCTCTTCCTGCTGTGTATGCTGCAAATCAAGCCCACCGTTTGCCTATAAAAAAACATAGAGAGGTTTAGTGTGGTACTCGAGCCTTGTGAAGAAAACATGATTTCAGGTATAATTCAGTCGAGCTAAAATGGTAGGGGTGTGTAGGCATACCAGCTGTTTTCTCCAAACGTGCTGCCACAAGTTGCGTAACTCATTCTTTCTTATCGGCTTAACAAGGAAATCTGCTGCACCCTTGAGCATGCATTTGAAAACCATGCTGACTGCATCGTTTGAAGACATCACTGCACAGCCAGTAAAAATAACGCCATTAGACTGAGTCGCGGCAATTGAAATCAGAATCTTGAGAAGAAAGAACATAGTTGAGATCATACTTATGACGGGGATATTCTTGCAAGCGTCATGTTCCATGATCGTGGAGAGTAGCATGAACCCAGACATCGAAGGGAGTTCAACTTCGGTTAGAACAAGGTCGATTTTGAAAGATTTTTCTTTTAGTATTTCCCACGCCTTGACACCATCAGAAGCCGCAGAAACTGCAATTACGAATAGGATGCAATTAAGAATGATGGAAAAAAGACAATTTCATAGCAGAGTATAGGATGAAAAAACTATCAGAAGAAATCGTTTTACTGTAATAGCAGAAGAATACACTCAAGGGGCCAAACATGATGAAAAGGAACTTAAGATTTACTTTTCATCTTTCTGAAGAAAAACTTCCATTTTTCAGCATATTTCGAAATGTGCTAAAAACCACTAAGACATCACTAGTGCGTTAACCAGATGCTCCGGAACGATAAATCGCGTCGTGCTCCTAGAAATATAGCAGATCTCTTGGGTACAGGTGGCAGCAGAGAAATTTTCCTAGAAACTGCAGCGACACTTGAAAAAAAAAATCAACAGGCTGAGGGAGGGATCTAACTGCCGACACCGCCGCTGCCAACTGCATACCTGAACTACTAGCAAATCTGACAAACGTATCGTGTGGAACTACAGTACTAGGAAGCAGATCACGAGCCATCAAGGCACATGGATTGTGCTGTCTGCGGTATCACTATGGTTGGTTGAACTCTGTAAAACCGGCACCTGCCTCCCCATCCGACCGCAGAGAAACCTCGCCGACTACCATATAACTGGATCCTTCTTTCTTTTGACCGCGCAGCAGGCAAGCAGCAGAGAGTTGGCTCCACCTTCAGAAACCAGGTAAAATATCCCCTCCACTCTGGCTGTGATGATCTTAACCCGTAACTCATATCCTAGTACTTAAACGACCAACTATGAACTCGAGCAGGGAAATTCGACGGGGCCCGATCAAATCAAATCAAACGAAGCCGTTGCCGGTGGAATCGGCGGGGGGGGAGCTAGCGAGATGGATGCGCACCGTGGTATCCGCACTTGCGGAGCAGCGCGGAGATGACGTGGCGCGTGGAGTCGTCGCCCTCGGCGAGCAGCACCTTGACGGGCATCATCGGCAGCGCCCTCCGCGCCTCCTCCCCTCCTTCCTCCGCAGGGCTCACCGCCTCCCTCTCCACCGTTCCTCCTCCTCGCCCCATTTCGCTGGACTGTGGAACCTCCTGCTCCTGGATGGAGTCCCCTTGGCTCGATCGAAAAGTATCCTCGCCGATTAAAATTAAAACTAAGCGGCCGCGGCGGGGGAGCGCTATATAGCCTGAATTGATACACGGTACAGACAGGTGGGCCTCATCTCCCTGGTCCCACATAGTCAGTGGGCGGAGACGGGCGCTGGCGGGGCACGTGAGGATGAGGCGGAGGGGGGCGTCGGGCAAAATATCTGCGGGGGGTCGACCGGCGGGCGGGGGCGCCACGTCACGCGGTGCGGAGCGCGCGGGGGATCGGTTCGGGTGACGTGGCGGGCCTGGGCCAGTGGTTGGGGATGCTCCCCACGCCGCGCGCGCGCGAGGGGGCGGATCACTGGATCAGCCTGGCGCGATATTTCTGAGGGAGCGGGGACACGTGGTAGGCTGATCGGTGGAGCATCACGATCTGCGGCTGGGGCGCGGGACACGTGGTGGGTCGAGAAGGAAGGAGCGAGGGGTTGTGTGGATGGCTGGCTTTTGATCTCGTTTTAAAAAATCGTGCGGCTGTGGAGGAGGGTGGGCCCCGCGGATGAGAATAGTTTTTTTGATTTCGTGGGGTGGCTGGCGATCGGCGGTGCGGGGCGGGTGGCTGGCGCGTCGCGCCCCGGGCCACGATAATATCTCGCGTCGGTTTCGGCTCCAGGGCTTGATGGTAATTGACAGGGTCAAAAAGTAATTATGGTGGCACTAGTAGGTGATTGCTTTTTGGTAGCAGTACAAGTACGTTGGAAATATCTGGTTGCCCGGTTGGGGAGGAGCAGCCAGATATTTTCGGGGTGCTCGTACGCCTTCGTGTTGGTCTCGTGATCACTCCGGGTCAGGATTATACCTGGGCATGTTTTCGGGCCGGGCCGGGTCGGTAAAAAGCCTGACTCAAAAATCTGCTGTTCAGGCCCGGCCCGGCCCGACTGTCGGGCCATGTTTTGCTACCGAAGCCTGGCCCGTCGGGCCAAAAAAACGTCGGGCCGTTGGGCCGGGCCTTCCCAAAATCTGCCAAATCTTCCGCCCAGGCCCGGCCTGACTAGTCAATCGGGCCAAATTTCTCTGCCCAGGCCCAGCCCGTCGGGCCAAAATAAGAGGTCAGGTCGGGCCATTTTCGGGCCGGGCCGGGTCGGGCCGTCGGGCCGGGCTGCCCATGCTCAGGTATAGTCAGGATCATGCAAAAATGGTGCCTCCTAGGGGCCCTTGTGCCTACCTATGAAATAGGTACCTCTTCTATTAATATATTATTTATTGTTAATATAGATATAGTGAAAACTAGCAAGTCATATAGGCTGTAAGCGTTATTGATAAAAATATTCCGTATTCCTCTCCGTTAGTTTGTGGCTCTAAGCGTTACTCGCTGAAACTTTGCAAACGTGTTAACTATGAAACCGTTTTGACGAAACAGGCTTTCGTCCCGCTATATTAATATAGCAACCACATGATACAAGTTTGCTGGAGCCGCAGCACAACCAAGCCCAAAAAAACAAAATAAGAGAAACAAATGCCGACACCGGCAGATTGACAAAACGAAGATGACCCGCCACCGCTGCGCCCTACGGAGAAGTCCCACCACGCTCCTAGCACTCCGAAGCGCCACGTACCAAGCAACACCTTCAAGAAGGAGTACAACGACGACGACGACGTTGTTGCCCGGACAAATCCTAGGGTTTTCCCGGTACGCGAAGGGGTGGAAAATGGGTACACCCGAGGCCCTACAAGAAGGAATGGTGGCACCCGCAGGCGTCACCGCATCGGTGCCGAACAAGCCGACAGGGATTTCCCCCGACCCCCAAAAAACCACCACCTCAGACGATCCAGAGTGCTCCGCCCAACTTATCGCCCACAAGCATGCACCTCCACGATCTTGGCGTCATTCTCGTCGTCTCACTGTGGTCACCAATACAGGGCCTAGAGAAAGAAACATGGAATAGCAGAAACGGAGACAACAACACCGCAGCCGTGCCGGAGGGAACCGCCTCCACCGCGTGTCATCGCGGCAGCCGACCGGACGCAGCAATAGGAGCATACCAGGCCCAAACTAGCCCGGCCAGGCCCAAACTGGCCCGCGAAGCCCCTGCCAGCCACGCTGCAGCACGCCGGCTGAGCGCCGCCACCACCCATAACCTGCCGTCGCATCACCTCGACCCCCAGGGAGCACCACCGCCGTGCAAAACCGCCGGCCCGCCCCAACCCAGATGGGCCCCGAAGGGCCCAGATCTGGGCCGAGTGGGCGCCGCCGGCCACCTGCACACGCACGTCGCCCCGTAGCCAACGGCTGCGCCGCCGCACCAGAGGCCACCCAGGCTCGCAGGAACCACACCGCCGAGCCGGACCGCCGCCTACCGAGTCGCACCGCCGCCGGCAGGAGCCCCCGCGACCTCCCCCGCGCGCGCAGGTAGTGTCCGACCCGCCGCCGCCAGCACTGCGTGGGAAGGGCCCGACGGGCCACGCCGGCGGCGGCGGCAGGGAAGAGGGGTGAGGAGGAGGGATGAGAGAGGGGAGGAAGGAAGGTTCGCCCGTCGCCCGCGGGGGGGCGAGCGAGCGAACGAGAGGGGAGGCAAAGTTCAAAATGATTCAATTTGGTGCCAGGAAAAAAACTATGAAACCGTTGATGTGTATCTAGATCAAACTGCTATATTGTGCTACCATTGAATGTTTATTTGTGCAAACTGATACGAATACATGCATGGAAACAATGTTCAAGTAGTAGCTAAAACATTGCTAAAACTTTTACCACGTACTCTCCATGTTATACATTTCTCAGGGCAGAGGCAGGATTGAAGTTTAGAGGGGGCCAAACATGATAATTTTGAGTTAGAGGGAGGGGGCAACTAAGTTAAATTCCTATATAATTTCTATCTAAATTAGGATTAAGTAAAAAATTCTTCAGATTTTACAATTTCACTAGGGGCCCCTGCTGGTACCCCCTAGCTCCGCCATTGTATACGTTGACAACCATTATCACACGATTCTATCATGACCGAAATCGAGCCTTAATTGTCGGTTACTCGAATTTGTCAATGTAAATCTGACTAGTAAATTTTGGTCTTAATTTTTTCAGGGTGGCATAGAAAGACCAAATTTTAGGCCTCACTCCTAACAGGAAAGTTTTGGCACTAAAATGTGGGCACACAGTTGCACAAATTTCTCAAGATATATGTATTGTCTTTGAAGCTGTGCTGCAAAACATTGTATCAAACGGTACTCTCTCTGTTTTTTATTCACTTCACGTTTTAGGTTTAGTCCAAGTCAAATTTTGTTATGTTTGACCAAGAATATAGGGGGGAAAATCATCATCCATAGTACATAATGCACATTATATAAGAACATACTCTACGCTGATTTTTATACTATAGGCTTTACAGTATAAATGTTGATATGTTTTTCTAAATATCTTTAAAGTTTGACTTTAAATAAACCTAGAACGTAAAAGGTAATTGTGACCCAAGGGAATATACATCAGTTTATTATTGCCATAGATTCGAATGTGAAGTCACGAGGTGACAATTATTGCACCCCTTGACCTTGTGAATAAACTTGGATGATGTCGTAACTTATTCGAGCGAGCGAACGGACGATGGACGGACGGCCGCAGGGGAGAAGAAGAGACGGCCTCCTAAAAAATCGGTATCTCTCTCCGATTCATAATATTTGTCGCTAATATGATGTGTCTAGACATAGTTTTGCGTTTACATGCATTTATATTAGCAACAAGTTTTATCGGTTTAAAGCAGTAATTTTTATAAAATGGATAATTTTGGCAACTGTGGAGCTCACGGCAAACCTGTTCGCCCCCCTTCGTTCAATCATTCAGGAGTCCTGTGTGAAATGGAAACGGTTATGCGCGGATGTGTGCGAGAGTTAATTTCACGAGATATTCTGATTTCTAAAGAATATGTCATGTACGTACATGTTGCTTGTAATAATTCTTTAGCTACCACATGCATGCGGAAACTAGGGTTCAGCGAAAAACCGATGACCGAAACCCAAATAGACAAAGACAAAACAAAAAAGTGTCAATGAACATAACAAAGAGATCCAACTGACGAGTACCCTTATACTTCTTTCAAATCTGCAACAGCTGATAGGAGTGCTCAAGTTGTTCGTACACCTGATTCATGTTCATCTACACAAACTTAGCCTTCTGTTTGGATCCCTAAGGAATCCTAGCGTGAAGAATGTCAACAAGCTGCGAAACAGACACAATCTCATTGCAATTCACATTCATTTGCACAGACTGCGAAGCCACACACCTCTCCAAGCCATAATCTAATCTAGCAATGTACTGATGCACTCGGACATTTATTTTGTATATGTTCTCTGAATCATCGCTGTCTCAAAAATATTGGGAAACAAAAGATACAAATTAGTTGCTTCTCTCTAATCATACCACAATTTGGGAACACATAAGACAAAAAATATGTTTTCTGCTTTTGGATAAATTGGAGCCTTCAGATCTGAACATAATTTGAGATGACTTTCATAAGATAAAAAATCTGGGTTTGCATATTGGTTGGTTTGATAGAGATTGAGGATTACTTGCATACAAAATAATACCACAATTTCAAAAAATATATGACAAAAATCAGTCAGTTTTTTCTCTACAATTGTTCAGATACTGATAGTTACTCCTGCCGTTCCATATAATATCCTAGTGTTATCGGGATATAAGAGAGGGATCTGAAATATTCACCTCTGCTTTCTAGCGCTCACACTGATAGTAGAAGGCACAATTCTGTTCATCTTTGGGATTTATTCTTTTCCTCCAATCTGCAGGCGGCGCCGCGCCAGCGACGCCGGAGGGCTACCGCTCTGATTGCTCTTGGTCGGCAGCGCCATCGCCAGGCCAGCTCTTCGCTTGGTCGGTGGCACCACCGTCGTCGGGCAAGCTTTCCGCTTCTCGCTGCTCCCGGCTGCTGGCTTGTTGCAAGATCTCTGGCTGCTTTCCTGGCTAGCAGCTCCAACAATCGCCGCTCCTGGCGGCGATGGTGCCTTTCGTTTCCTGCTGGTAGACATGCGCCGCCGGAATTCGACACCGACCTAGGGGGGGGGGTCTAGGGTTGAAAGGACAAGAAAGGGGATTTGTTCGTACTGAGAGTTGCAGGTGGAGTTGACATACTGTCAACTAACGAGGCAACGTAACGGAGACTCCTGACAAGCAGGACCCACTGGCTCGGCACATAACAGAGAAATACTGACATGCGGGACCGCAATGGGCCCAAAACGGGAGAAGTCACGGCAATATTTGGTTTGCCCTCATTTCGTTCAAAATGGGCCCTCTGAGGAATTACCTACCCAACTTTTCAAGTGACGTCTATTACAAGCAACAAAGGTACCTGTGAGCCTGTGCCAAGAAACTCGGTGACCGCAAACAAAATCACCCTCCATTTTTTGGCCGAACAGCTTGGGCCTTCACCTTGTGTTATCGATAAAAATAAAAACATTTAATATTCCCCTTTGTTAGTTCGTGCCTCTGCGCTTGCGACTATTTTGTTATTTGCTGAAACTTTGCAAATGTGTTGCCTATGAACTGTTGACGTGGATGTCGATCAAACTGCTACATTGTGCTACAATCGAATGTTTTATTCTTGCAGATTGATACGACCACATGCATTGGAAAAAAAAAATCAAGTTACAGCTGAAACATTGCGAATAACTTTTTCCCGCTTACACTCTCCATGTTATGCATTGACAACAATTATCACGCGATTCTGTCATGACCGAGAAGCGAGCCTGAATTGCGGCTACCCAAATTTGTCAAGGGTAACATTTGATTAGTAGTATTTTTTTTGTCTTCATTTTTCGAGGACAGAAACAAAAAGACCAGATTTTTGGACTAACACCCACCCAGTGGCGAATCTAGGATGAAAATAGAGGGTAGGCTAGAAATCGTGAACATAGTTTCATACCACTTAAGTTCACACATGTAATATGAGAGAATTGAAGCAACACAATTAGTTACTTTTGTACTAAAATTTCATGCGTCTTTCAAAGATATATCTATATTTAAAGTTGGGATGGTGAACGGAACTTCCAATGTGGATCAGAGAGATACAAATCTTTCCATTTTAGAAGTTATTTCCCTAATTAACTATGAAAACTTTGAGCTTTCATCATCAACAATGGTTGAGGCATAGTTTTTTGATGATATCATGATAAAATTAAAGGGTAGGCTCGAGCCTATGGTCGAAACCTAAGTGATAAATTCGCCCCTGCACCCACCTAGCGGGAACAATCTGGCACTGAAATCTGATCACGCAATCGTTACAGATTTGACAAGATAAAAAAGGTCGATGCCGTAACTTGTTCGAGCGAGCGAACGGACGATGGACGGCCGCAGGGGAGTAGGAGAAAGAATGGACGGGAATCGTCCATCGACATCGATCCACCACAGTCGTCCATAGCCCACGTTACGCATCGACTTTCTCTGCGCTCACAGCGCATATCGACGCGCGCCGTAGAAAATTGAGAAAGGAAACGCCCGTGGAAAACTTACGGACAAGCCGAACAACGCTTCTGGAATTTGAATAAAGATATTCCGTCAGGCAGCCCGCACCACCAGCTCGCCCGCTAGCTCCATCCAGAGTAGCTGTAGTCCACCCACACTGATTAGTCTAATCGCCTGCTCAAACAAAGCAGCCTAGATATTTTCGCTGGAGCGAGCCAGCGTGCACAGTAGAGCGTCCACGAAGATGATAGGTAGGCGAGTTAATGACGCAAAACTACCACATTTTAGGCTAACGTGTTTAGAAACTATCATTTTTGGGCATTTTGACACTTAACTACTATTTTTGAGGTTGGGTCGCGACGCGAAGCACTAATTCCTTATGTTTAACCGTCTAACAGAGTTTCTGACCAGATGGGCCCACTTGTCAGGTCCACGTGGCAAAATAAATACCTAGTTCTTTGCCGAATTTGCAGAAAAGACCCCTAGATACTATCTCTTCTACTTTTGTATCCTCTACAGGCTTGGTCGTCTTCCTCCACCAACAGGCATGCCGCCTGATGCACTTTCTCCGCCCGCATCTAGCAGCATCACCGTGCGCCTCGCCGCGCCTCGCAACCAAGGGATCCGCCCTGCTGCCTGAGCTTCCCGCCACTACTAGGAAAACCCTTATCTGTGGCGCACCAATTTGGGCTTCAGTGGCGCACCAGTGGTGTGCCACGCATATCAAGCCACTGGTATTTATTACCAGTGGCGCACGCCCTCGTGCGCCACGGTTAAGTGTCCTATCCGTGGCGCACCTATATGGGGTGCGCCACGCATAATACCTGCGACGCACCCAATCTAGGTACGTCACGGATAGGGTGCGCCACTGGTAATTAAAATGGTGCTCCATTGGTATGTTTTCTATTTGTATTTTTTTCAAGAATACAGCAGAAATACACAGTATACAGCACAAAAATATACAGTATACAGCAGAAATGCAAAGATATACACATCAGTAACACTGGAATTCACCAAAATACATTAATATGAAGTCAAGTGTCGGAAGACATCAATATAAAGTCAAGTGTCGAAATACATCAATATGAAGTCAAGTGTCGAATCATTACACAAGTTAAGTACAACTTTGATCATTACATATTATATATGGAGTTACATATCACCTAGACTACTATATGAACGAATAGATCACACCGGCGACGATGATGAGCAAGATCGAGACCATGATCAAGAACTTCATCTGATTCTGTTATATTACACAGTAGCAGTAATAAACAGAAGCTCGCAGTAATAAACATAAGCTCATAGTAATAAACTGAGTAAAAGAAGCTCACAGTAATAAAACTGTTATATTACACAGTAACTGTTATATTACACAGTAGCAGTAATAAACTACAGTTAAACAGTGAATTACCCTAGCTAGCAGTACTAGGACATTACCCTAGCTAGCAGAGAAACTACAGTTACCCTAGCAACAAACTTTCTGATGAGCAGCACTAGGACATCATAAGAATACATGAGCTACCTGACAGTGCCATGACCTAAACCCTACCAACAACAACTCTTCTTATCAGATTGACTTGGGCAACTTGAATAAATGCCAATTTTAACCAAAATTCAAACAGCACTGTTTCTTTATATAACCCCCAACACTAGCATGTAGTATTGTTCTTCTAAGCTGGCTGGGAAAGAGTGCAAGTATTGGCATGAAGTAATCTGGATACTATCATATTAGTCATCAATCCATCTACATCCTTGTTCTCTCAAAAAAATCTGGAGAAGTGTGTAAACTAACTGAACTTAAAATGAAATCTAAATCATCTGAAGAAGCATTATATATGGAGCATTATAGTTAAACGACAAGCTGCAGTGTCTATATATGGAGCTACATATTCTCTGTACCCATCTATGAAGCAATATAGACAGCGTCACATGAAAAAATCAACTGTCACTGCCCACTAGATACAATGCCTATCATTAATTAACCCAAATGACATATTTATAAATGCTGACAGGGAAATATGTGAGCAGAGCAGTACATAAACTGGCACCAAGAATAAGACTCCAGGAAAAATATCATTAGCGGCAGCAAGCACCAGATATTAGCAAGATTAGCACTTTGTACCATCTATTTAGACACACAGGGGAGTCCACACAAGTTCTGGGGGTTAATCATGATATAATTAGAAGAATTTATTTACAAAGACTTGCTGAAACAGCCACATTATAATTAGAAGAAAAATTAGTAGATGACTGAATCAAAACCAGCCACATTATTCATTGGTTAAATTTATTTTTCTCAATGCAATATATAAACCATAAGAATTGCTAGCAGGTGAATAGCTAAATTGCAAGCTTGCATGCATCTAGGCAGTAAAATTTTCCAACCATGACCAAGACATTTGATTCATGACAGGTTACTTGAATATTCACAAGTATACTGGAATGAGGCCATGTTGAGCAGTCAAAACATTAGCTGTATGCTTTCTTGAAACCTAGTATTATACTCAATCCAACATTGCTTATTGCACGATACTAGAAAGATTAGATGAATATGCTCATGCAGATAATAAACAAAAAAGTGCAATTCCTATATCCTAGTAGTGCTCCAAGGCCCAACGAAGATGACTTTGCCCAGAAGCAGTGCATCTGTCAGACACGTGTCAATGGGAGAAGCTAACAGCAGGAACATTTAGTCTTCGACAATAATCTAACTATAATAATTTGAATAAGAAACCATACAGGTAAGAGGCTTTGACTGGGACAATTACTGGGACTTGGGTGTGTATGCAAACAAATGTGTCCTGTTAGTTGAGTTGAATAAGTAAACTGTGCAGTATGTGGCTCTGATTACTATTGGCAAGCAGTGTGTGTTAAGTATGGGTGGATGTGGATTGAGCTAAATTTAGCAGGTGCAGTTTCAGAGCTCGGTGTGAACATGTCTGACGAATCATGACAGTTCAAGCAAGAGCACATGCGTACTCGCTCACGATTAGACAAGGAGATACTTGGCTCTGAACTTGCAAAGAATCAACATAGTACTATAAACTTGGGGTCAAAGCATGGCAATGAGCTTGGGCGTGTTTACTAAGAATCGACACAGAGAGTCAGAGATGAAGTAAAGTAGGAGACGAACGTGGCGGGAGGAGGCGTGTGTGGGAGAGAGGGAGAGGGGGGGCGCTCACCGTCGGGGAGGTAGTCAGCGAGGTGTGGCACGTCGTCGAGGGCGTTGACGCCGGGGTCGACGTCTACGGCGCAGCGGCGCGGTCGACGTCTGCGGCGGCGGCGCGGTCGACGTCTGTGGCCGGCGCGGTCGACGTCGTTGGGGAAGAAGAGGGGCGGCCGGTCGTCGTTGGGGAAGAAGAGGCGCGGCCGGTTGTCGTCGGGGAAGAAGAGGCGCGGCCGGTCGTCGTCGGGAAAGAAGAGCGGCTAGGGTTTCGGCCGGGGGATCGAGTGAGGCGCGTGGGAGAGAAAGGCCGGGGGGAAACGGTTTAACCCTAAGTGTAAGATATGCGTGGCGCACCCCTCAGAGGCCGTGTATACTTCAAAAGGATCGAGACTCCCATCTAGACAACAGTCTCCACCTAGCCTAGTGGTTCTGGTCGGTTCGCGCTGGCTGTTTGCACTACACCAGAAACCCACTTATAGCTACGCATGCTTTCCAACGGACTAGCCTTGCGTTTCTAGCAAACAACTCCTCTGCTTCCTATGTGAGCGCAGACAGATAAGACACGATCTATAACTTCCTTCAATCTCCATTCTTGTATTTTCCCTCAACAATCCCAATCCTCTCCTCCCGCATGCGCGCCCTGCAACCCTACCAGATCGGATCTTCTCCTCCCGCTATGCCTCAGCCACCGCCGCCCCTGCCTTCTCAAGCCTTTGTGCGCATCTCCACCTTCTATTGATCTTGATCGCATGTTGCCGTCTCCGCGATCGGCCTCGTGCTTCGTTATCTATACTCTCCTAATTTGATTCAGATGTTGATGATTCGTCAATCAGCGGTGATCCGGTGAGGCAACCGCTACTCCGTGACCAACCATCAACAGGCAGGTCACCGACCATGCCTAGGATTGAGCCTTGTGGGATCTGGTAGATTATGTGCCTCGACGGGCACCACTTTGTTTCAGTTTATCTCTCACCCCATCCAATGTCTGAAGTGGTTTGGTTGTTTGATCCGTTTATTGTTTCAGGTGATTTGCTGATGGATCTGTGATGTGCCTCCTGCTGTTCCCGTCCATCAACTAGCAGGGGCGCTAGCTCTCAGATCCCTGCCACGGGTACCAACTGCCAACCCTGCCCCCACCTGGCCGGCTTTTCTTTTAATCATGTGATCTGTTCCCACGAAGTTTACATCATGGTAGGTTCTCTAACTTCAGTGGTGCTCCTGCGATATGCAAGATCTATTTGAACTTTAACTTTTGTCCATGGTTTCATTGATTTGACTGCTTTGCGGTTGATTACTATGTCTAGATCGTTTTATTCAAGTGATCCATAATTATTAGTTATACACTTATACTTCGCTTATGAGGTACCTAGCAATATTTTTTTAGCAAGCCACGGTTGTGTTCTTTCCAATGTATGCAATAGAAGAATTATCGTCTAGACTAGCATAAATCTGTTTTCATGCAGGTGCAAACAAAAGAATTTATTAACTCAAAATATTCACCGTCTTTAGTGACTATGCAAGGATTGTCATGAACTATCTAGTTCGATCTGTTTTATACAGTTGTGTTTATTAGGTAATCTTTACATGGAGCAATACATTTATTCTGAAATTTCTATTGCTTTATTATGACAACATACTTGTGCTTATGCCGTTTCAGATGAGCTGCATAATGCTTAAATATTTCTGTGCTGCAACTAGAAATAGAAAGCCATGGTTGTACAGAAGAAGAGTTCACGAAGTTATTAGAGTATGTGGTATGGCCTGGTGACGGCTTTTATTTGGTCCTGAGGTTATTATTTTCTTGCATATATCGGTCTAGGAAACTCATATGGACTAGTGTACATGCTGAAGTGTGCAGATATATCTCAATTCAGTTTCATGTGCATATTTTTATTAGTTTCACCAACTTCTCAATAATGAAAATTTTATATATTTTGTGGATTTACTTAAGAAGGATGCTCATTAAGTCACACCAGATAAACTCTAGCCTATTAATATGAGAGCATATGTTCTATCTGCTATATTCTTTTAAATATTCTCTATGAACTACAAGATGAAATAAAATTCTTACACAACTACTAAGCTACATTTTTTATTCTAACCGCTATATTCATTTAATCTTTACTCTGTGAACCACAATAGGTTTAATCAAAAGATGGAAGGCATTAAGCTACTTGGTGTATAAGTCAGATTGCGCTCATAAGTAAGCTCTCCTCGACGAGTGTGGCAGCCTGGTCAGATTAAGGGGAATGGGGAAGAAGAGGACATGCAAGAGTCCGCTTCAATAAAGGATAATTTATAGATACGACTGAATGATTTCTCGGCGTTGCTTTGATCTTGCTATTAAGAGAAGAAAACTATCAACTTTGTTTTATGTTCCAATTCATGCTAGAAAATTAATTAAGTAATGTCCTTCGACCTTTGTAGGAGCAGCTACTTTAAATTGCACTATTTGTTCACATGTGTTTTGTCTCACTAATGGTAAGTTGCTTATCCCAGATAATTTGGTGTTGTTTTTGTAGATTGCCAAAATAAGTGGATGATGCATGGCTGAGAAGCTGAGAGCAAGTTTCAAGAATGGTGCTACTACCAGATAGTTATAGGTTATTGTTTAGAATATAATTTTCAGATATACACAATTTGTATTCATTGGATCACGCACTTTGTAAACCTACAAAGTTCACTTGTTTACTATATTCCATCTCTTGTAAACTCCTAGCATTGTACAAATAATTCTTCCTAGTAATATATGAACTACCATTAATAAATGGAGTTAAATCTTGCAACTCTTCTATGCTTTTGTAATGTTCTGTTTTATCCATTTTATAATCCATTCATGTAGGGAAAGAAACTACCAACGCATATGAAGTGTTGTTTGACCCTAACTATATATGTTGCTATCTTACAACGCTTCTTCATGTCATTTACCAACGCTTGTATATGTGTTGTTGTAGATCCTTGCAACGCCACCAACGGCAACGCATACCAAATTCGTTGGTATAAATGTTACCAACGCTCATATGGAGATTCGGCAACGCATTGCTGCGTTGCTGAAGGGGGGTTCCTGTTGTAGTGTTGGGAGGTGCCAGGTTCGAACCCTGGACCTCCCACCCTTTTTTTGTTTTTACAAAAAATGTATTTCACAAAGTTTAAAATTACTATATTGCAATAAATATTATTTGCTTATTTTAGAAATAATAATTTTTAAATAGTACCAGTTATATCATATATCATATCGTTGTTACAAAAAACCAAAAATCATTTATATGATTGTTCCTCCAAAAAATGACACATGTCCGATGTCGATTCCGAACGAGCTACCGCCGTCGACTCGTCACGATCTTCTTGCCCTTCTTCGTCGCGGTTGAATAATTGAGCCCGGAAACATGGGGATTTCTTCTCGTGTACGGGCATCCTTTAGCGGGTAGGGTGGTCTTCCTTCTTCCAGCGGTATCACTAGGCCTGTCGAAGTACTTGTTGAATTCCTCTTCTATCTTGGGATCGCCGTACTTGTCGAAGTCTTGCTCGGTGGCCGCTTCCTCCATTCCGATGATGCTCCTTTTTCCCCTCCTAACGATAACGCGGCTAGGCCTTACCGGGTCGGTAATGAAGAAGCATTGATCAACCTGGCTCGCCAGTACCCATGGCTCATTTTTCGCCTGGATGTTCGCGCTGGATTTGGCTTCGGGTATGACCATGGTGGTGAAATACCGGCCTTCTTTTTCGACGTTCTTGGCCCATCTGACCCGAAACATCGGCATCTTCTCTCCACAGTAGTTGAGTTCCCAGATCTCCTCGATCCTCCCGAAGAACCTTTCATTGACGGTGGATTCCTCGTCCGCGTAGGACAGCATCGTGACCCCCGAGTTCTGGTGTTCGCTGCTATGGTCCTTTTTCTCGGTGTAGAATGTGTAACCATTGATGTCGTACGCCTGATAGGTCCTCACGTTCATCGCGGGGCCCTGTGACAAGACGAATAAGAGTTTTTCCTCTTCCGTGGAAGGCATGTTACCATGATGAAGCTGGAGTAGCTTTTCCTTGAACCAACGCGTAACGCTAGAGTTGTGCTCTCTAGTTACGTCTCCCTTCGTCCTCCGTCTGCCCGTGTCACTGAACTTCTTCCCAATGAAGCTTTTGTGCTCTAACACCAAAGGTTCGACCAATTCAAGGTGTTGTAGCGCGACTCGGTGTGCCCTGTCAAAGTCTGGTTGTCGGGCTTGGAAGACGACGTGCATGGGGACGAAGCCATCGCGGTGACCAAACCCATGGATCCTGCCGAGGTGCCTCCTGATAGGCAGACCAATAGGGATGTCCTCGTCCTCGTTTTATAGATAATTCTGGCAGAACGATATGCACTCATAGGTGATACGTCTCCAACGTATCTATAATTTTTTATGCTCCATGCTTGTTTTTACACCATTTACCCGATGTTTCGTTACACTTCGTGGCACTTTTATGCATTTTCCGGAACTAACCTATTAACGAGTTGCCACAGTGCCAGTTCCCTGTTTTCTGCTGTTTTTGTGTTTCAGAAGTGATACACAGGAAATATTCTCGGAATTGGACGAAACAAAAGCCAGAAGTCTTATTTTTCCCGGGAGCATCCAGACATCCGAAGAGAGGAAGGAGAGGGGCCACAGGCCTCCCTCACACAGGGCTGGCGCGGCCCAGGCCCTGGCCGCGCCGCCCCTGTGTGAGGAGGCCCTGGCAGCCCTCTGACATCTCCCCTTCGCCTATAAGAAGCCTCGGGACGGAAAACCCTAAAGGAGTCGGCAAATTTCCAGAAAGAGTTCCGCAGCTCCGCCGCCACCGCCGACGAATTTCGAGGGACAGAAGTCTCTGTTCCGGCACCCTGCCGGGACGGGGAAGTGCCCCCGGAGCCATCTCCATCGATCTCCATCGCCGTCTCCGCCATCTCCATTGACCTCACCGCCATCTCCATCAACCTTGCTGTCTCCTATGATGAGGAGGGAGTAGTTCATCCCCAGGGCTGAGGGCTCTACCGGTAGCTATGTGGTTCACCTCTCTCTCCCATGATGTGATCTTTATGTGATCATGAGCTTTGTATCATGTTGAACAAGTAGATGTTATTATTTAGATATTATGCTACTCCTATGCTTAATTATTATAGTGTACTCTAGTGATGTTATTAAAGTAATCTATTCCGCCTGCCATGGTGTAACGGTGACAGTGCGTGCATCGTGGTGGTACTTGGTTTAGGCTATGATTGTGATCTCTTGTGGATTATGAGAGTAATTATTACTATGATAGTATTGAGTGATCTATTCCTCCTTTCATGGTGTAAAGTTGACAGTGTGTGCACCGTGTTAGTACTTGGTCTAAGTCGCAATGATTTCTATCTTGAATTGTGATCTGATTTGGATGTCTCTATGAGTGGTGTTTGTCAAGTACTTGATGAACTTTAAGGGGTGCTTCTGTAGCCACTACACAATGATTAGTGTTATTCAATAGGAGAGTAATTCAGAGTACCATAGTGGAGAGAAGTTGTTTATTTGTTCAATCATGTTATATTGTTGGGAGTGTGTCCACTAGTCAAAGTATGATCCCTAGGCCTTGTTTCCAAGCATTGCATACCGTTTACTTGCTGTTTTGTTACATGTTTGCTCGCAGCAATATTTGTTTCAAATCACATTTGCTACTTATAATCATCACTACTACTTGTATTTCACTATCTCTTCGCCGAACTAGTGCACCTATACATCTGACAAGTGTATTGGGTGTGTTGGGGACACAAGAGACTTTCTGTATCGTAATTGCAGGGTTGCTTGAGAGGGATAGCTTTGACCTCTAACCTCCCTGAGTTCGATAAACCTTGGGTGATCCACTTAAGGGAAACTTGCTGCTGTTCTACAAACCTCTGCACTTGGAGGCCCAACAAGTGTCTACAAGAATAGAAGTGCGTAGACATCAAGCTCTTTTCTGGCGCCGTTGCCGGGAAGGTAAGGTAAAAGGTACTCACATCCTTTGGCTACTAAGTCTTTTAGTTGCTAGTGAGTGCTCGGAGTTATTTCCTTTAGATTCTGCAATTACATCTTTTTGTTTCTTGTTTTTATTTTCACTAGTTAGGCTTAATGGAAAACAAAGAGTTATGTAGTCTTTTTCCTGAGTTTAGATATGAAGTGTTTGAAGAGAAAATTGAAAATCCTTTGGAGCTTATTTCGCATAGCAATGTTATTAGTACGAATGCTTTGAATACCGTTAATGCTAATGCTATAGAAAAGTCTAAGCTTGGGGAAGCTGGTTTTATTAAGCATGATATTTTTAGTTCCCCAGCTTTAGTGGAGAAAGTTTGTTCTGATAATATTTTATCTCCCATATG
Source organism: Dactylis glomerata (assembly GCA_007115705.1). Classification (NCBI taxonomy): domain Eukaryota; kingdom Viridiplantae; phylum Streptophyta; class Magnoliopsida; order Poales; family Poaceae; genus Dactylis; species Dactylis glomerata. Next base: position 228,394 of record QXEO01000379.1, read on the forward strand.
TGATGTTCCTTCTTATGATGATATGTTTGATGAATATGCTTTGCGACATAGTTGTTCTCTAGCTTGTGATGATACTGAACCTCTAGTTTATGATGGCTATAATGATGAGTATAATATTTTCAGTTCACCTACTATTGAGGATAAAATTAGTTATGATTACAATATGCCTCCTATTTATGATGATTATGGTGATGAGAATAATTATTCTGTTGAATCTGCTCCTACTACTATTGTTCCTGTGGTGAGTATTAATTCTTTTTTGCATGTGGCTCATGATAAGGATGCTTTATGTGATTGTTATATTGTTAGTTCTATTCATGATGCTACTAAAAGTTATTATGAGAGAGGGAAACATGGTTTGATGGATCTCAACAATATTAAGTTTCCCCTCTTTATGTTGCGAATCTTGAAGTGGCACTTGTTTTATCTATCCATGCTTGCTACTATGTGCCTCGTTGATTTATTTTCTTATAAGATTCCTATGCATAGGAAGTGGTTCAGATATAAATGTCTTTCACATTTGCTTTTTGATGCTCTCTATTGCTTTAAGTTCCTATATGGCGCCTTTGCCTTAAGCTCTCATATGGCGCCCACATGAGCATCTTTGCAAATTACTGCGCCTAGCTCAAAGGCGTTAAAGAAAAGCACTCTTGGGAGATAACCCAATGTTTATTTTTAGTAATTTTTCTTTTATTTGAATTTTGGAAGTTATTACTACTGTAATAACCGCTCCTTATCCTTTTTATTTCGTTGTTGTGCCAAGGAAAGCCTCTAATTTGAGTGAGGTAAAGATTTGGGGATGTTGCTGTCCTGAAACAGTTTTCGGTGCTGCACCGTACAAATTCGTATAAATTCTCTGTATATCTTTTGGACCTGCGATTTCTTGTGCATATTCCCCAGGTTATATCCAAACTTTCATTAGTTGAACACTTTTTGATTTGAGCAACAGAAAATCCTCTAAAAATTCGACCTTTATCAGCTGTTCAGTTTTGACAGATTTCTGCCAATATTTGTGTTTGCCACTTTATCGCTTTCTTTTGAGTTCTTTTGATCATGGAACTTTTAGAGAAGTTGCTACAGTAGTATATGCTATATATGTGGTGTTTTTGGGTTGAAACCTGAAGCAAAAAGGGTTGATTCTATGTTATGCTTAAACTAATGTTGCTAATAGATTTGTGTTTAGTTTTGTATGAAGGAAGTTTTCAAGTATAGGGATTGGAGAATGATGAGATGAGATGAAGAATGGACAAAAGATCAAGCTTGGGGATGCCCATGCATCACCCCAAGAAATATCCAAGAAGTACAAGCGTCAAAGCTTGGGGATGCCCCCGAGGCACCCTTTCTTCATCGGCAAAAATCAGGTCACCTTTCAAGACACTATATTTTTATTGCTTCATGCACTATGCGTTTTTCTTGGAGCGTCAGTTGTTTTAGTTTACACTATTAGTTTAGTTTTGTTTGCTGCAATAAATGGTTTGATCACATCATGTTGTTTTGGAGGGAGATGAACTCCGTTTTTCATTTGCCAAGAACACTCTGTTTTTCACTCTTATCGTTTCAATGAGTGTTCTCTTTTTCTGCTACTGTTTTTGGTTTTCGTTTTCACCTTGATTTGCATTCAGATCTTCTTATATTTATTTATCAAGGTGTATTTTTTGCCTCTGGACCATGTTGGTTTTCCTCAAAAGAGTTGGATTAAAAAAGTATGAATGGTGTTGGAAAAGAGAAAAAGCTTTATGCAAAAAAGTGGTACAAGAAGGAGCTTGTGTAGACTGTGGCTTAGGCTTTTTCATGTCATGCTTGATGTCTTTTTGATAGTATGCTTAGTGGTTTTGCTGTAGCATGACTTGTCTCAAATAACTGAGATTGCTTAATGAGCCTTTGAAAAAATCATGCGTTGTTTTTATTGTATGGAAGCATTATTTTGGTTTTCTCCTTGATGCTTTATTTGGGTTGACTTGGCGCATGCTTACACATGTTGACTACAAAAATAAGTCGCCTATAGCCTCTATGATCATTTAGTTTTTGACTTTTGATGCCATCTTATGCTTCTTTTAATGTCGCTTTGTCGCTTTGCATGATTATGGCCGTTATTGCTCTCTTTGTTGGTCGCTCCCAGTCTTTTGCTAGCCCTCATTTTGTACTGAGTATGAGCTCTACTCGTGCATCCAACTCCTAAAAACCAAGTTTGCCATTGTGTCCACTATAAACTCCTGTGCATGGTATTTGTAAGCCATTCCAAGTAAATTTTCATGTGCTACCTTTCAAAAAACCTTCAAAATACTTCTCGTTTTGTGACACTGTTTTCAGCTCATGGGGACGTAGTGGTCGGATTTGCTATCTTCCATATTGTCTTATTCCAAAAAGAAAAAAAAAAGAAAGAAAAAAAGGTACTCCTCCATGGAATGTGAATGTTGGTGGGCACCCGATGGAATCGGTTAGCCATGGTTTGTGAAAGGAAAAAAAGGTGGGGATGAGTGCCAAGCTTTATAAAAGAGCACAAAAGTGCCAATCTCTCTCTCAAAAACTTGCTTCATTTTTGTATGGAAGATAGTAAGAACCCCATTGCCAGTCGTTGACAAAGACAACCACCTCTCAAAACCAATTTTTATCTCTCTGTTTTACAAATGAAAAGCTCTAGCACATGTTTCATCACTGCTTCCCTCCGCGAAGGGCCTTTCTTTTACTTTTATATTGAGTCACCACCCTCTATCTTTATGCACCATTAAGAGAGCATAGTTGTCATTCTTAGTGTAATATGCATTGTCCCAAAGTTCATTGATTGATTCATATTGTTGGTTTCACTTGTTCTCAAATTATTTGTATCTAGTCGCCCTCTTAAACTTGAAGGTGTCCTATGCATTTATGTTTTGCTCTCTTTGAAGGACAAGCTGAAAACCATTTGTATGTTTTTCCTTATGATTTGAACACACGTTTGACTTTCATTGTTTCATTATTCATGATCTTTTGTTTGTGTTCATTTTCATGTTATAACATGGTTGCTAAGTTTCTATTATCAAGATTATGTCTTTCATGCCCATGTTTTAAGTTCTTTTGATCCCAGCTGACAACGCTTACATATATGATCAAGATTGTGTAGGTGCATGTCACCTCAAAAATTATTCTTTTGTTATCACTTACCTACTCGAGGACGAGCAGGAGTTAAGCTTGGGGATGCTGATACGTCTCCAACGTATCTATAATTTTTTTATGCTCCATGCTTGTTTTTACACCATTTACCCGATGTTTCGTTACACTTCGTGGCACTTTTATGCATTTTCCGGAACTAACCTATTAACGAGTTGCCACAGTGCCAGTTCCCTATTTTCTGCTGTTTTTGTGTTTCAGAAGTGATACACAGGAAATATTCTCGGAATTGGACGAAACAAAAGCCAGAAGTCTTATTTTTCCCGGGAGCATCCATACATCCGAAGAGAGGAAGGAGAGGGGCCACAGGCCTCCCTCACACAGGGCTGGCGCGGCCCAGGCCCTGGCTGCGCCGCCCCTGTGTGAGGAGGCCCTGGCAGCCCTCTGACATCGCCCCTTCGCCTATAAGAAGCCTCGGGACGGAAAACCCTAAAGGAGTCGGCAAATTTCCAGAAAGAGTTCCGCAGCTCCGCCGCCACCGTCGACGAATTTCGGGGGACAGAAGTCTCTGTTCCGGCACCCTGCCGGGACGGGGAAGTGCCCCCGGAGCCATCTCCATCGATCTCCATCGCCGTCTCCGCCATCTCCATTGACCTCACCGCCATCTCCATCAACCTTGATGTCTCCTATGATGAGGAGGGAGTAGTTCATCCCCGGGGCTGAGGGCTCTACCGGTAGCTATGTGGTTCACCTCTCTCTCCCATGATGTGATCTTTATGTGATCGTGAGCTTTGTATCATGTTGAACAAGTAGATGTTATTATTCAGATATTATGCTACTCCTATGCTTAATTATTATAGTGTACTCTAGTGATGTTATTAAAGTAATCTATTCCTCCTGCCATGGTGTAACGGTGACAGTGCGTGCATCGTGGTGGTACTTGGTTTAGGCTATGATTGTGATCTCTTGTGGATTATGAGAGTAATTATTGCTATGATAGTATTGAGTGATCTATTCCTCCTTTCATGGTGTAAAGTTGACAGTGTGTGCACCGTGTTAGTACTTGGTCTAAGTCGCAATGATTTCTATCTTGAATTGTGATCTGATTTGGATGTCTCTATGAGTGGTGTTTGTCAAGTACTTGATGAACTTTAAGGGGTGCTTCTGTAGCCACTACACAATGATTAGTGTTATTCAATAGGAGAGTAATTCAGAGTACCATAGTGGAGAGAAGTTGTTTATTTGTTCAATCATGTTATATTGTTGGGAGTGTGTCCACTAGTCAAAGTATGATCCCTAGGCCTTGTTTCCAAGCATTGCACACCGTTTACTTGCTGTTTTGTTACATGTTTGCTCGCAGCAATATTTGTTTCAAATCACATTTGCTACTTATAATCATCACTACTACTTGTATTTCACTATCTCTTCGCCGAACTAGTGCACCTATACATCTGACAAGTGTATTGGGTGTGTTGGGGACACAAGAGACTTTCTGTATCGTAATTGCAGGGTTGCTTGAGAGGGATAGCTTTGACCTCTAACCTCCCTGAGTTCGATAAACCTTGGGTGATCCACTTAAGGGAAACTTGCTGCTGTTCTACAAACCTCTGCACTTGGAGGCCCAACAAGTGTCTACAAGAATAGAAGTGCGTAGACATCAATAGGACAGGAAGCCCTTGGCTATGCTTCCATCTGGACGCGCCCTATTGCGAACGTAGCCTTTGAGAACGCCGTTCAGCCTTTTGAACGGCATCATGTTGTGGAGGAATGGCGGCCCGAGGTGGATGACATCATCCACCATGTGGACGAGCAGATGCACCATGATGTCGTGGAATGCGGGGGGGGGGGGGGAAGTAAATCTCGAGCTCGCATAGTGATGACCCACAAGTATAGGGGATCGCAACAGTCTTCGAGGGAAGTATTACCCAAATTTATTGATTCGACACAAGAGAAGCCAAAGAATATATGTAAGCCTTAACAGATGAGTTGTCAATTTAGCTGCACCTGGAAACAGTCTTGCTCGCAGCGGTTTATCAGTAGCAACTGTTTTATAGTAGTGACAGTAGTGAAACAGTAATAGCAGTAGTAAAATAGCAGCGGTAATAGTAACAGTAGGAACAAAATACTGTAGGCATAGGGATGGATTACGGGCGTTGCATGGATAAGATAATTCATGAAATCAATGAGATATGGGCATTGCAGATAAATAATGATAAAGCATCCTAGTACAAACAATCATAGGCATGTGTTCCGTATATAGTCGTACGTGCTCACAAGGAGAAACTTGCACGACATCTTTTGTCCTACCAGCCTGTTGCAGCAGGGCCTCAAGGGAAACTACTGGTAATTAAGGTACTCCTTTTAATAGAGTACCGGAGCAAAGCATTAGCACTCGGTGAACACATGTGATCCTCATATCATAGCCATCCCCTCCGGTTATCCCAATTTCTGTCACTTTGGGGCCTCGGGTTCCGGACAACAATATGTGTATACAACTTGTAGGTAAGACCATAAACAACAAGTATCATCATAGAAATAATAACATGTTCAGATCTGAAATCATGGCACTCGGGCCCAAAGTGACAAGCATTAAGCACAACAAGTTGCAACAATGTCATAGGCACTAAATAAAGATACTAGGCACTATGCCCTATCAATCTCATATCAAATTACATGAACAATCTCATCCAATCCCTACCATCCCCTCACCTACAGCGGGGGAATTACTCACACATGGATGGGGGAGTCATGGATGGTCGATGGAGGAGCGTCGGTGGTGATGGTGATGAAGATCTCCTCCGAATCCCCGTCCCGGTAGGGTGCCAGAACGGAGTTTCTGGTTCCGAATCGCGGTTTCTGATGGTGGCGGCGCAGCGGAAGTCTATCTGGGAAAAACGCCCTCCCTCCGATATTATGTCATCAGGGGGTATATGTACGCGAGAGGGGAGGTCGAGAGGGGACCTGGGCCCCCCTCACGCAGGGGTGGCGCGGCCAGGGCTGGGCCGCGCCACCACTGTGTGACGGCCCCTCGAGCCCCTTCTCCCTCCTGTCTTCTGGCTCCGTGGGTCTTCTGGTGAAATAGGATTTTTCATGATTTCTCCCGAATTTTTACTGGAAGTTGAATTTCTGCACAAAAACGAGACACCAGAGCAATTCTGCTGAAAACAGCGTCAGTCCGTGTTAGTTGCATTCAAAACACACAAATTAGAGGAGAAACAATAGCAAAAGTGTTCGGGAAAGTAGATACGTTTTGGACGTATCAACTCCCCCCAAGCTTAGCTATTTGCTTGTCCTCAAGCAATTCAGTTAACAACTAAGAGCGATAAAAGAAACTTTCACGAACACATTTGCTCATATGATGTATATATACTAACTATGTGATCAAATACTCAGGCAATTCATAATAAGAAATATGCAACTACTGTCACCTCATAGTCAAGCAAGCTATGAAAGAGTGCCAATGCACTAATAACAAGTAACATGTACATGAGAAGCTACAAGATTGTAATATGCATAAATGATATGAAAGAATGGCATCCCACTTGCCTTTATTTGTAGAGCAAAACATAAATGCTGAGGCACCTCTGAAGTCCAAGGGAAGACTAGAAGTAGAAATATCAAAGATACAAGCATCAAAGTTATACCACAATTAACCGTGTTCTGGGACAAGCACATCACACTAAGAATAACAGCTTTGCTCTCAAGAAGTGCTTAAAGTTAGAGGATGGTGACTCAACATAAAAGTAAACGAATGGCCCTTCGCAGAGGGAAGTAGTGATTTAACATGTGCTAGAGTTTTTCATTTGTAAAACAGAGATAAAAGGTTCTTTTGAGAGGTGGTTGTTCTATGTCAACGACTAGCAATGGGGACTTACTATCTTCCATAATAAACAAGTGAGAGCGGTTCCGAGTTCTTTGAAATTTGGCACATTGGTGCTCTTTTATAAAGCTTTGGCACTCCTCCCCACCTTTTTCCTTTCTCAAACCATGGCTAACCGATTCCATCGGGTGCCCACCAACTTTCACATTCCTTTGGAGCAGTGCCCTTTTTTTCTTTCTTTTAGAATTAAGATTATAATGGTCTGACCAGCTCTCATGCAAAATTAATGACGAGCAGATGAAGCTGCCTAGTCGAGGGGTACTTAATTTAATATGGAAGATAGCAATTCCGACCACTACGTCCCCATGAGCTAAAAACAGTGGCACAAAATGAGAAGTAGTTGAAAGTTTTGAAAGGTAGCACATGAAAATTTACTTGGAATGGCTTATAAATACCATGCATAGGAATTTATAGTGGACTCTTTTGAAGACTTGGTTTTGGTAGTTGGATGCACGAGTAGAGCTCATACTCAGTACAAATGAAGGCTAGCAAAAGACTGGGAAGCGACAATCGAGAGAGCAATAACTGTCATAATCATGCTTGCGACAAAACAAAATTAATATAGGCATAAAAATGATACAAGAACTCTGAGGCAATTTAGATCATCGAGGCTTAATTGACTTTTTGTTCAGTCATATGCATGCTTGAGCATGTGCCAAGTCGATTCAAATGAAGCTTTCAGAGGTGGATACCACAATATCATACCATACTATGAATAAAACAAATGCATGCAAGCGTCTACATGACATGCTACAGGCTAATAGTAAATTGGAACTAATCATATGAAAGCAAGAACTACGAACCATCCATTAGATGACATATACCTTACATGAACTGACTAAGCATGTCCACATAGATGAGTATATGTACAAAAATGAAAACAAATAGAGTTCATACCAGCCTCTTACCACATCTCGGATTGTCATATATCGTCATTATTGCTCTTCACTTGTGTGGCTTGAATAATATAAAGTGAATACCAAGCTCCAATGGAGTAACGGGAGACTGAACTCTGCAACAAACTTTACAAAACCGAAGAAGAACAACAAATATTTTTGGGATTTTTGATTTTTGAAGCAAAAGCGGAAGGAAATAGCAAACAAAGCAAAATATTTTTGGATTTTTCAAATAGCAAACCGAAAATAGCAAGTAAAGCAAACCAAAGGTAGAAAACTAAAGAACCAAATAGAGAGAAACAACGGAAATATTTTTGGTCTTTTTGTGTTTTGGAAAAATGGAAACAAGAATGAGAACAATAAAGAAAGCAAAACATGAATATACAAAGGACCGACTAAATATGATGTGTAGATGAGTGAATCGTCGGCGTACCTCCCCCCAAGCTTAGGCTTTTGGCCTAAGTGGAGATCAATTTCAACTTTGATAGCTGCCCCAGGCTGGTGGATCATCATAGGTGTAATCGTACCCGGGCTCACGTGAAGATGAAGCTGACGGCGCATAATCATAATACGGCTGTTCATATGGAAAAGTCGTAGCGTTGGAGGGCTGCCCCGACTCTTCGGTGCCATCCTCATCGTGCACAGGCAGCGGGTGCTCCTCCACGTACGCATCAAGCTCATCTTCTGTAAGCGACCATCCATTCCTGCGATCAAGGTTAAACAAAAGAGGTGCGGGCAAACGGATTGATCGTTCAGTCTTTACTACCTTCCAGGTAGTCTTCTTGAAAAAGGTTAGCTCAAATGTTAAATTAATCAAACTGGCAGGAGGAGAAATAAACTTATGTTGAACCATAGCATCAAGACCAAGTTTCTCTTCGGGGAACTGCACATCTCGAAAATGAGGCAAAACACCATGAAAAGCTAACAAGCGTGAAGCTATAAGCCCCCCACAAATTCCCCCTTTCTCACGGTTAATATCAAGACGGAAAGCTATTAAGGCACCCAAATTGTAAGTTCTATCATGCCTTAAAGAAGCAGCAATAAAATCTAGATCATGGAGAGACAATTTACTTGCAGATTTCCTAGCAAGAACACATTTGGTAATGAAGAAGGCAAAATACCGAATGGATGGGAGATGAATGTTTCGAATTTTACCACTGTCGGTGTAATGGATACCGGGGTATCCCGGTTCACTTGCTCCTGGGCCCCGTCATCGGCCCATCTTCAGCCCAGGGGATAATCAGCGACCCAAGTCACGGAGAAGACCCTCACGAGGAGGCGCCTCGTGAGGAGAACGACGACAGAAATGGCTAAGGACCAAAAGACCTCCTCACGAGCCCATGCTGGTGAGGAGAGGACGCACGCCTACGCCAGCTCAGCACGTTGGCATGCAGAGCAAGAAGCTAACGGGCAGAAGACCGCGTACCTCCTACGCTACCCCCGACAGGGAGGAGACCAACTTTCTCTGTGCCTGCCCAAAGCGGCACAGTGGCAGTTGGCCACCTCCCTAAATATAGCGTGGACGGTGCAGGGTGCCAGAGGAGGATGTCAGCCTCCTCCACCCACTCCTGTGGACCGGCGCCACTTCCCTGCGAAGACCAAGTCTACAGAAGAGCATAGTCTACAGCTGTCCTCCCTCCTTGGCCGTGTGTGGCAACCCCTTCCCCAAGAAGATAAGGGGAAGGAGGACCTTGGCGCTATAAAAGGAGGGGGAGGCCACCCCTTAGAGGGGATCCGGTCTGGTCGAATCTTCATCTTCTTCAGGCTGCTAGTTGGGCACGCAGGTTCTTCAACCTCTGGCCAGCTAGAGCTTTGTAACCAAGGCCTTGTACTCCTCGCGAGGTGTCGCGTTGCAATACAAGAAGGCAGGAAGTAGGGGTTTTACCTCACCACGAGGGCCCTGAACCTGGGTAAGGCTCGGTCTCCCTCTCTGCAGTGCGTTGCGCGTTCGACAATCGAGGCTTCCGTCACCGTGTTTCGTTGCGATCCAAGATCTCACACGTTCAGCCCCCTGCGTTCGAATCCTTGGGTCCGTCGCGTGGTACCCCGTGTTCTTGCGACACGAAATCCATCGACATTTGGCGCGCCAGGTAGGGGGCTGTGGTGTGTTTTCTTCTAGATCTGCTTCGACATGGCCGACGCCCACGCAAGGCTCGAGCGTCTTCGCCGTCGCAACGCTGCTCGGGGGCAAACCGAGCCCATCTTCCGTCGTCGTGAGGCTTCGGCGGAGGAGGAAGATCTGGAGTCCTCCTACCTCCCGTCTGGGCGTACAGAGCCTTCGCTCTCCTTCACCGCCACCGCCACTTCTCGTGCTCGTTCTGGGAGTCAACTGTCTCCTGCGCAGGCGCTCGCCATGGTGCAGGAGCTGTTGCGCTATCAACCCACCGACGACGGGCGTGAGGGGTGGCGCGCTCGAATCGTCGAGCTCGTCGCCATCGCCAACGAAGACCCGGCCCAGGGAGGAGCCCAGGGCGCGGGAAACCCAGATCCGGCAGCGGGGCATCGCGCTCCGGGCGCCGGAGATGGGAAGGCCAACAAGGCCAAGAAGGTGGCTTCCCGCGCCGCATCTTCGCCGCGCGGGGAGCCCAGCTGCCAAATCGTCCATCGCGCTCCGGAAGACGCACGCGTCTCCCTTGAGCGCCGTCGTGAAAATCATGACCGCGCCATCGACGACATCGGCGAGGCTGGCAAGAACGTCAGGACCCCCGGGGAGCCGATCTACAACCCCGGGTGTCTCGCTCTCACTCGCCAACAGCGCTACGTGGTCTGGCCTGACAAGTTCAAGCCAGACATCGCCACGCGCTATGATGGGACCACCAACCCTGTCGAATTCCTCCAACTCTACGTCGTCGCCGTCCAGGCCGCGCGTGGAGATCAGCGTGCCATGGCCAATTGGTTCCCCATGGCCCTCAAGGACGCTCCGCGAACGTGGCTCATGAATCTTCCTCACGAATCTGTGACTTCATGGAAGGATTTATGTCGTCAGTTCGTTGCCAACTTCATGCCCACGTACGAGCGCCCCGCAACTAAGAACGATCTTAAAGCGGTGCGTCAGTACAAGGGCGAGACGCTTCGTCAATACATCCAGCGCTTCAGTCAGATGCGAAACAAGATCCCCAGGATCTCCAACGAGGAGGTCATCTCCGCGTTCTCCACGGGCGTCTCCGACGTCAAGATGAGGGAGAAGCTGTCTGTGAATGACGAGCTGACTTCCGTCGTCAGGCTCTTCGAGATCGCCGACCGCTGTGCCAAGGCTGAGGAGGGGAGGCTCTTCGTGCACAATCTGCCGGAGGCGCTTCCCCCAAAGCCGAAGTCCAAGGACCCCAAGCGAAAGGAGGCTGCTGTCCTCGCGGTGGAGCCAGATCATAAGCAACGCTGCGGGGACCGCTCCGATCGCGATAAAGGTCGACGTCGCCGCTACTGCATTATCCACAAGAAGGACACCCACAATACCGAGGATTGTTGGATTGTCCGGAAGTTTCACGAGGAAAATGGCGTCGCCAAGCGTCGCGGGGGCGGCCGCAGCAACGGCAAGAGTGGATCCCGGGGCGATCGCCGCGACGACGACCGCGAGGAAGGTCGCCGCCGCGAGGGTCTGTCTCGAGCCGATCCCGAGCCGCTGCCCCCGCCAGCAAACGATCGTCGGGAGGAGAACCAGGGGGGCTATCAAGAGCCGCGAGACTTCGTCGCTTGCCTCCTGGGTGGAGCTCAGGCTCCTCTGTCAAATCGACACTTCAAGCAGCTGTCGCGAGAGATCGCGGTGGCACAGCCCAACGTCGGCAATCGCCTGATGAAGTGGTCGACATGCAAGATTGGCTTCGACGAGGAGGATCATCCGGCTTCCACAAGGGGCGTGGGCACAATCCCCCTCTTGTGCACGCCAACCATCAACAACGTCGCCGTCAATCGCACTCTCATCGACGGAGGGGCGGGCCTCAACATCATCTCCGTCGAGATCTTCGAAAAGATGCAGGTGCCGTACCACCGGCCCATGCCAACTCGGCCGTTCTTCGGGGTAACCGAGGGATCTACAACGCCAATTGGGCAGGTAAGCCTGCCCGTCACCTTCGGCACCCGGGACAACTACAGGACGGAAAGCCTCGACTTCGACGTCGCTTACATCGCCCTGCCATACAATGCCATCCTCGGCTACCCAGCCTTGGCTAGGTTCATGGCAGCAACGCACCATGGCTTCAACGTCCTCAAGATTCCGGGCGCCAACGGCACGATCACCGTGCGCTGCAATGAGAAGGATGCTCTCCGATCCGTTGAACATGTCTACCGTGAGGCCGCCACCATGTTCCCCGCCGATGAAGATCTTCTGGAACACTCCGGCGACCTCACGAGGAAGAAGCAGCTCGTCTCCCAAGAGCGGGCTGCTGCGAAGAAGGCCTCTCTCGAGCCCCACCTTCTGGGTTCGACAGGGAAGAAGTTCGCCGCCTCAGCATCGCCTACTCTAGGCGAGGACCTGGACCATCCAATGCTGGACATGAGCATTGGGGAAGCTGCGGTACCCTCAGGCAGGAGGCCCCAGTTTACCCAAGAGCGCTCGGCAACCAAGAAGGTCCCGCTGCAGGCTGGGGGCTACGAAAACTTCGTCACCATCGGGGCAGGGCTTTCCGCCAAATAGGAAAGCGCGCTCGTCACCTTCCTGCGGGCAAATTCAGACATGTTCGCTTGGACTCCGTCAGATATGCCCGGTGTTCCCAGGGAGCTGATTGAGCACCACTTAGCCGTGTGCCCTCAGGCACACCCCGTGAAGCAGAAGACTAGGAAACAAGCGCAAGAGAAGCAAGACTTCATCGTCAAGGAGATAGAGAAGCTGAAGAAGGCCAAGTTAATACGCGAGGTAGCCCACCCCACCTGGATTGCTAATCCGGTGGTCGTCCCAAAGGCAAATGGCAGTGGGCGCCTCTGCGTGGACTTCACAAGTCTCAACAAGGCCTGTCCCAAGGACCCTTATCCTCTCCCGAGGATAGATCAAATCGTCGACTCCACCGCCGGCTGCGACCTCCTTTGATTCTTGGATGCTTTCTCCGGCTATCATCAGATCAAGATGGAAAAGGAGGACGAAGAGAAGACCGCCTTCATCACGCCCTGTGGGGTGTACTGCTACGTCTGCATGCCCTTCGGCCTGAAGAACGCAGGAGCTACATTCCAAAGGCTCATGCGTAAGGCCCTGGGGGCTCAGATGGGAAGGAATGCGGAAGCCTATGTCGACGACATCATCGTCAAGACTCGCGAGGGTCACACCTTCATCGAGGATCTGGAGGAAACATTCGTCAACCTGAGAAAGGTAAACATCAAGCTCAACCCCGCCAAGTGCGCCTTCGGCGTACCGTCGGGAAAACTGTTGGGGTTCCTCGTATCTCACCGCGGGATAGAGGCGAACCCTGACAAGGTCAAGGCCATCGAAGAAATGCGTCCTCCGCGCAATCTCAAGGAAATGCAACGCCTCGCGGGGTGCATGGCAGCCCTGGGGCGCTTCATCGCGAGGAGTGGGGAAAAAGCTTTGCCCTTCTTCAAGCTCATGAAGCGCACCGGGAAGTTCGAGTGGACTCCGGAAGCCGACAAGGCCTTCGCCGAGTTGAAAAGGTACCTCACGAGCCCACCGATCATGGTTGCCCCAACGACTCGCGAGCCCTTGCTACTCTACATCGCGGCAACTCCAAGGACTGCAAGTGCCGTTCTCGTCGCGGAGCGGGACGCCAAGGTGATCGCCAAGGAGAAGGTCAATCCTCCCGGCCAGGGGGCTCCTCGCGAGGAAGAGGCCGCCCCGCCTCCCGTCCCTCAAGAGGAGCTGCCCGCGGCATCTTCGCCGACCAAGCCACCCTCTCAGGGCGACGCTCCAGAGCCTCCCGAGGAGGAGCCTCCCGAGGGGATCGTCAAGGTGCAAAAGCCCGTGTACTTCGTTAGCACGGTACTGCGCGACGCGCGGGAACGCTACACCATGCAGCAAAAGCTGCTCTACACCCTGCTCATCGCTTCGCGGAAGCTACGCCACTACTTCCAGGGTCACCCGATCAAGGTGGTGACCGATCGCCCCTTGGAGACCATCCTGCGCAACCCCAACGTCACCGGACGGGTGGCGGAATGGGCCGTGGAGCTTCAACCCTTCGAGATCTCCTTCGAAACTACAAAGGTAATCAAGAGCAAGGCCTTGGCCGAGTTCACTGCGGAATGGACTGACCCGTTCGTCGACGAGCCTCCAGAGGTGGAGTCGACTCTCCCTGGAGAGGAGGCCCCGGGCCTCTGGGTTATGCACTTCGACGGCGCCTTTAACCTTCCCGGCGCGGGAGCTGGCGCTGTCCTAACCTCTCCCTCTGGAGACAAGCTCTTCTACGCTGTGCAGCTCTGCTTTGGGCCTGAGCACAAGGTCTCCAACAACATCGCGGAATACGAAGGACTACTCGCCGGCTTAAGGGCAGCGAATGCTTTGGGCATCAAGCGCCTTATCGTCAAGGGAGATTCACAGCTGGTTGTGAACTTCTCGAACAAGAGCTACACTCCAAAGGATGAGCACATGGCGGCTTATCTCGAGGAGCATCGAAAGATGGAAAAACGCTTCCAAGGTTTGGAGCTGAAGCACATCCCGAGAGGAGAAAATGTGGAAGCCGACGAGATCGCCAAGCACGCCTCTCATCGCCTGGCACAGCCTGCCGGCGCCTTCGAGGAGCGTCTCTTCAAACCGCCCGCTTCTCCGTCGACATCCGAACCACTTCCTCCTTCCGCTTTGCCGCCACCGCCGGAGCAGGGGGCTCCGGATTGCGGGCCTCCTTCGGGTGACCGTGTCCTTCTGGCATTGGCACGGCAGGAGGGAGTGGATTGGATCATCAAGCTCAAGGCCTACCTCACCAGCAGCAGGCTCCCCGAGGACGAAGAGGAGGCTGAGAGGATTGTGCGGCAAGCTTTAGGCTATTGCGTCAAGGACGGTGACTTGTACCGGCGTCGCCCAAGTGGCGTCGCTCTGAAGTGCATATCTACTCACCAAGGCCAAGAGCTTCTAAGGGACATCCACGCCGGCGAATGCGGGCATCACGCCTCTGCTGCGACCCTAGCTGTGAAGGCATATCGAAGCGGCTTCTACTGGCCTTCAGCGCTCGGAGATGCGGCGGAGATGGTCAAGAGGTGCGAGGCGTGCCAATTCCACGCCAAGCAGATACATCAGCCGGCGCAAGAGCTGCGAACCATCCCACTCACTTGGCCCTTTGCAGTTTGGGGGCTGGACATCCTCGGTCCATTCCCCAGAGCGCAAGGGGGCTATCGCTACCTCTACGTCGCCATCGACAAATTCACCAAGTGGGTGGAGGTGGAGCCAGTGGGCACAATCCCGGCCAGGTCCGCCGTCAAGTTCATCCGTGGGCTGGTTTGTCGCTTTGGTGTGCCTAACCGCATAATCACCGACAACGGCAGCCAGTTCACCAGTGGCTTGTTCCGGGAATACTGCGCATCGACCGGCATCAAAATCTGCTTCGCCTCCGTTGCCTACCCCAGGAGCAATGGTCAAGCCGAGCGCGCCAATGCTGAGGTGCTCAAAGGGCTCAAGACGAAAAGCTTCAACGCCAAGCTCGAAGCCTGCGGCAAAAAATGGTTAGACAACCTCCAATCCATCTTGTGGTCCATCAAGACTACCGCCACCAAACCCACTGGAGAGACCCCTTTCTTCTTGGTCTATGGGGCGGAGGCTGTTCTTCCCACCGACGTCAAGTTCGGGTCCCCAAGGATGCTCGCCTTCGACGAAATTCGCCAAGAGGACCTCATCAAGGACCGCCTCCTCCTGCTCGAAGAAGCTCGGTGCCAAGCTGCGCTCCGCGCCGCGAGGTACCAGCAAGGGCTACGCCGCTACCATAGCCGCCATGTTCGAGCAAGAACTCTGGAGGTCGGCGACCTGGTGCTGAGGAGAATACTCTCTCGCGAGGGCCTGCACAAGTTGTCTCCAATGTGGGAAGGACCCTTCAAGGTGACGCACATCGCCAGGCCGGGCTCAGCGCGGCTGGAAACCGCAGAAGGCGTACCAGTGGGGAACCCGTGGAACATAGCTCATCTGCGAAAGTTCTACCCTTAGGTTCCTCCCGAGGAGAAAAAGACCGTTTTCACGGCACTTGTATCAGCTAAAGCTGCTCTTAAGCACTGATATTAAGTTAATGCGCAATGTAGCGCCTCTGCTTCGGCATGACATCAAAATGGCATGAAGTCCATTTATTTTCTGTTGTACTCCTCGCGGAAGGGGGCTAGGCACGGTGTCTATGCTGGGGCCTTCGCCCGGAAAACAGCAAGCCCGAAAAACCCGAAGGGAGCGAGCTCTGGTCGGGGGCGACGGCCCCGTTAACGATCACCTCTGGATGCCCATGGTGCTTAGTTCCTCGCGAAGTACGCCAGAAAATAAAAAATCTTCGAGAAAAAAGTCCAAGGCGTGCCCAAGGCACCCGATAAGGACCTACCCCTCGTGAGCAACCCTCACGAGGGAGCAAAGACGCGTCGATGCACCAGCATCCGCAGGAGGATTCCCTCTCCCGAGGAAGGCCTAACGTGGCAGGATTATTGAAGACCAAGGCCGCTCCGATCAATCTTGCGAAGGAGACGCAGATCCGGAGGTCCGCGCCAGGCCCTTCACCTCATGAGCAATCCTTGTGGGGTGTCGACGGTCTCTGGGCTCTCTTAAGCGTCGACGTTTTCACGTCCGTGAGGGTCCAGCTTCCCTCAACGACGAGGAAGGCCCCGTGAATCGCCACGCGCGACAATTTGCTCTTAGCTGCTGGCACAGATAGTGCCGCGCTCCTCCACGACGGAGAAGGTCCCTGTGCCGGTCACAGGGGCATCTTATTCGCCTTCTTTTTTCGTTTGTTTTGTCGATTTGTTTTTTCGTTTTCGGGGATTTGGGGTTTTTTGTTTTCCAACTCTTTCTTCAACTTCTTCTCTCAGGAATCGTCCAATGTGTCGTCGACGCCGACCCCGTCTCGAGCTCTGAGGCAAAGGGAGGCTTCCCGTCAATGCCAACAGCTCGCTAGGGCTCTCGAGCGAAGCAAACGACCAGGACAATGAAGAACAGCAGGCTGATTAGCAAACGGATTTCATTAAAAAGCCCCCCAGCGGGGGAAGGAGCGAAGCACGACGGGGCATACCCCACCGGCAAGGATTACAAGGCAAAAGAGGGGAGGAGACTAGCTCCCCTCCCCAGAGGACTACTGCGCCGGGGCTTCCTCTTCACTGCGCCGCGGGCTGGGGGTAGGTGCGGCGGACGCCGCCGGCGGTGAAGATCCGCACCGTAGCTTCCAGCGTCCCCAGCTTGAAGCGGAAGACGAGGTGGTCGCCGATGCGGAGGCGATGGCCGAGGGCGAAAGCCCTCCAGCGGCCGGCGAGGACAGCATTGCCGCCGTTCCCGAAGAGGATGTCCACAGGCCAGAAGAGGTCTGGCCTGCTCTGCTCCCCCAGGGCGATCTCCCCGGCGGCCGGGCCGTGGGCGTGAACCACCATCCGGACGGCGTCGGGCAGCCGGAGGGAGTTGAAGCCCGGGGCGTCGATGACGACGAGGAGCTCCAAGAAGCGGGACCCCGGGGCGATGAGGGGTCCCAGCAGCGCCGCCGCCAAGGGGCGCGGAGTGGCAACCACTCCGTTCACCGGCGGGGCCGGAAGATCTGCAGCAGGGGAGGGGGCCTAGGGCGGCCTCCACCTCCCGGAGGGCCCGATCGATGCTCCCCGAGGCGCGGGGAGCAGGCGCCACCGCCAGCGGTGACGGCAAGTTCAGGGCGCCTCCACGCGCAGGACCCCTGAGGGTCAGGGCGCCGGAGGTCCCCGCGGCGGCACGGCTCGCCTCGCCCTGCCGCGGCGCGCCGATGCGGAGGGGGCCGCCGGCACCGGGCGTCCACTGGGCCGGGACCTTCGCCTTCTTCCCGCTGCCCAGGGGGCGTCCGCGGCGCTTCACCCCGGAGCTCGATCCCACGGCGGCGGAGGAGTTGGAGGGATCCATGAGCTTGGGGGCGAGGAAGCAGAAGTGGCACTGGAGGAAGGAGGTGAAGTGCCGGAGGTCTCGAGGAGGATCTATTTAAGGGGGGCGTCCGGCGTCGACGCGTCAAATCCTTGCGCGGGAATCGAAGCGTTGGCGCGGCGCTCTGCAGTCAAGCGACACATCATTATGGCAGGTTGACGCCTCGGAGACCGTAGCGTCACCCGCCGTTTCGTCTCGCCAGCTGCGGCCGCGCCACGTGTCCGGAGTCTCTGCTTCTTCACATGGTCCTCTGTCCGCGCGGTTGACGCGCGCCGTTGGAGGGCCCAGCAGCTTCGGGGGCCCCCGACCCTTCGCTTCCTCAAGAGGGCGCGTTCATGGGCCGGGCTCCCGGGGGCTACTGTCGGTGTAATGGATACCGGGGTATCCCGGTTCACCTGCTCCTGGGCCCCGTCATCGGCCCATCTTCAGCCCAGGGGATAATCAGCGACCCAAGTCACGGAGAAGACCCTCACGAGGAGGCGCCTCGTGAGGAGAACGACGACAGAAACGGCTAAGGACCAGAAGACCTCCTCACGAGCCCCTGCTGGTGAGGAGAGGACGCACGCCTACGCCAGCTCAGCACGTTGGCGTGCAGAGCAAGAAGCTAATGGGCAGAAGACCGCGTACCTCCCACGCTACCCCCGACAGGGAGGAGACCAACTTTCTCTGTGCCTGCCCAAAGCGGCACAGTGGCAGTTGGCCACCCCCCTAAATATAGCGTGGACGGTGCAGGGTGCCAGAGGAGGACGTCAGCCTCCTCCACCCACTCCTATGGACCGGCGCCACTTCCCTGCGAAGACCAAGTCTACAGAAGAGCATAGTCTACAGCTGTCCTCCCTCCTTGGCCGTGTGTGGCAACCCCTTCCCCAAGAAGATAAGGGGAAGGAGGACCTTGGCGCTATAAAAGGAGGGGGAGGCCACCCCTTAGAGGGGATACGGTCTGGTCGAATCTTCATCTTCTTCAGGCTGCTAGTTGGGTACGCAGGTTCTTCAACCTCTGGCCAGCTAGAGCTTTGTAACCAAGGCCTTGTACTCCTCGCGAGGTGTCGTGTTGCAATACAAGAAGGCAGGAAGTAGGGGTTTTACCTCACCACGAGGGCCCTGAACCTGGGTAAGGCTCGGTCTCCCTCTCTGCAGTGCGTTGCGCGTTCGACAATCGAGGCTTCCGTCACCGTGTTTCGTTGCGATCCAAGATCTCACACGTTCAGCCCCCTGCGTTCGAATCCTTGGGTCTGTCGCGTGGTACCCCGTGTTCTTGCGACACGAAATCCATCGACAACCACCCTCTCCTGTGAAGCTCCTTCCTTGACAAATCTCCTCGTATAGTTCTAACAATTGCCTTGGTTGTCCCTTTATCTTCTCGAGCGATCCCCACTGTGGTACTCTAATAGCTGTGCAGAAAACATCGAGAGGCAAGTTCACAGATTTGTTATAAATTTTATAATGAACCATGGGATTAGAAGTGGACCAACTAAATCTGAAATCCTGCACCACAGACATTGTTATTTTAACGTATTGGGGAGGTTCACCCTCAACAAAATATTCTAATCCTGCATTAGAAAGCAAGGTTTGAAAATCTTGTAGGATTCCAGCAGCACTCAAGAATGCCGAGCATGGATAGAGTGAGGGAAAAACCTTCTCTTCACGGTGAACTTTTATAACATCATGCACTTCTAGTTCATTCTGAGAGACTTGATACACATTCTCCTCCATTTCTGAAAATTTTCAACAAACTCATAAAAAGTGATTTAAAGACAAGCAAGTGTAGGAAACTACTATAGTGAATTACTAGAGAGCTATCATGCATCAAGATAACCTTTCTAAACAATAGAACAAGCATGCATACTCATTTATACTGTCACCTACAATGCTAAAATACTCAAAAAATACTTTACCAAAAGAAAATCTACTTGGACAAGTGGAGGAGTCACATACCGGAGAGCAAATGATCCAAGTTTCAGCAGAAATGTTGGGCTGAACAAGGAGATCGAAAAATCCAGGTGAAGGATAGCAAGAACTAGAGCTTGAGCAAATGGGGCGGTGTTTTTCGGGAGAGAGAAAGAGCAGGGGAAGAAGAGATGAGTGAGGGGCCTGGTGGGGCCCCCTCACACCTAGGTGGCGCGGCCAGGGCTGGGCCGCGCCACCTGTGTGTGAGGTGGCGTGGCTGCCCCACCTGGTGCCTCCCAGGTGTCTCTCTGCCCCATTTTTGACATAAAAATTTATAAAGAATTTTCTGGAATTTTTTGAGAAACTTTATTTTCGAAGGTTTTTCAGAAATTAGCATATCGATAAAACTCAGAAAAACGAGGATGAAAAGATTTCAAGCAAATCAAAACTAAGCATGCAGCAGCTCTGAGATACTCTTAATCATGCAACTAAACTGAAGGAATAAAATTTGATGAAAGTAAATACAAATGAGGTGGAGTGGATGCGGTGAAAACGAAGTTTCGTTCATATAAAATCACTTTGTTAACAAGGTTGATCAAGTCTTGTTACCAAACTAACTTTATATGAGGCAAAACTTTGCACTTCACTTAATGCTTATGTTACCTCAACTTTGATAGGTATCGTCCCAACCATAACAATTTGATATTCTTCCTTGGGATTTTGCTCTGAACAAATAGTTTGACCAACTTTGATGGTCTCAACATGCTTGATTGAATTTAGAGCATTCCTCCTATCAATCTCCTTGGGAAAATAAACCGTATACTCTTTGTCATTAACATTAAAAGTAACTTTTCCTTGATTGCAATTAATAACAGCACCTGCAGTGTTTAGAAAAGGTCTCTCAAGAATAATAGACACATTATCATCTTCAGGCATTTCCAACACAACAAAATCAGTTAATATTAAACAGCTGTTAGCAACCTGAACAGGAACATTTTCACATATACCAATAGGAATAGTGGTAGACTTATCAGCCATCTGCAAGGATATATCAGTTGAGACCAATTTTTCTAGATCAAGTCTCTTATAAAGAGAAAAAGGCATGACACTAACTCCAGCTCCCAAATCACATAAAGCAGTTCTAACATAGTTATTTTTAATGGAGCAAGGAATAGTTGGTATACCTGGATCTCCAAGCTTCTCTGGAACTTTACCATCAAAAGAATAGTTAGCAAGTAGAGTGGAAATTTCCTCACTAGGAATTTTCCTTTTGTTAGTGACAATATCTTTCATATATTTTGCATAAGGTGGCATTCTAATAGCATCAGTCAAAGGAATTTGCAAAAATAAAGGTCTCATCCATTCACAAAACCTGTTGTAGTGTTCTTCTTCCTTGGACTTGTGTTTCTTACTAGGAAAAGGCATTGGCTTCTGTACCCAAGGTTCCCTCTCCTTACCATGCTTGTTGGCAATGAAGTCTTCTTTGGTGTACTTTGCATTTTTATCACTCTTTTCCGGTTCTTCTTCAACTTCTTCTTTATCTTCTTCTTTGTCGGAAGCATCTCCTGGTTCAGTTTCAGCATCAGAAATAGAAACACTGTTAGGATCTTCACCTGCATCAGAGGATTCTGCATTCGTTTTATGCTTCTTCTTCTTCTTCTTGGAAGGAATATCATCACTTGAAGTGCGTTGAGAATCTTGCTCAACCCTCTTAGGATGCCCTTCGGGATATAATGGGTCTTGAGTAGCAGCACCACTTCTTGTGCGTATTTCACATGCTTGCTTCTCTCTTGCAGCATTAACTAGCAAGTCTTTTTGCACCTTGGTAAGCTGATCAATTTGTGTTTGAACCATTTGAAAATGTTTAGCAAGTATCTTCACATCATTGGCGGTTCTCTCTACAATATCCTGCAACTTGTTAATAACTCTAGAATTCTCCAACAGATGATTATGCACCATTCTATTAAAATTTTCTTGCTTAACAATAAAATTATCAAACTCATCTAAGCATTGATCAGGAGGTTTAGTATAAGGAATATCTCTTTCATCAAAGCGTTGGAGAGAGTGTACCTCAATAGTAGATGAGCGAGGGATTGGCTTACATAATTCTTCTATAGGAGGTAAATTCTTCACATCTTCGGCCTTAATACCTTTCTCCTTAAGAGATTTCTTAGCCTCCTTCATAACTTCATCATTTAATTCAATCATCCCTCTCTTCTTTGGCGTAGGCTCTGTAGATGGCGCAGGAATTGGTGCTGGTGTTGGCTCAACTAAAGTCCAATCATCATGATTCCGGCTTATTTTAGCCATTAATTCTTCAGCTTCAGCCGGAGTTCTTTCCCTGAAAACACAACCAGCACAACTATCCAAATATGACTTAGATTCATCCGTTAGACCATTATAAAATATGTCAAGGAGTTCATTTTTAGGCAATGGTTCTTTAGGCAAAGCTCTAATTAAAGAACAAAACCTTGTCCAAGATTCAGGTAGTATCTCTCCTTTTCCCTGTTCAAAATCAAAGATTTTCTGCACAACAGCATGTTGAGCACTAGCGGGAAAATATTTCTGAAAGAAAGCATTAACCAAAGCAATAGGACTAGTAAGAGATCCAGGAGACAAGCTATTAAACCAAGTTTTAGCAGCATCTTTCAACGAGAAAGGAAAAATCTTAGCAACAAAGTAAGTGCGGAGCTTAATATCATCAGAAAACAAATTACTCAAAGTAGAAAGCTCATTCATGTGCTCCATAGCACTCTCATCTTTAGTACCACAAAAAGGAGTTTTCTCAACAATAGATATGTAAGATAAATCCAAAGAGAAATCATAATCCTTGTCTCTAATATTTATAGGAGAAGCAGCAAACTTAGGATCAGGAGACAAATTGTATCTAACAGAACGTCTGGCAAGAAGTTCTTTAACATTACATGCATTACGAGCAGCACGTGCTTCTGCAATAAAATCATCATTAAGCTCAATGTAAGCATCATCATCATAATCATCACTAGAACATTCCCTAGACTCAGGTGAACTAACAGGTGTAACAGTGGTGTTTCCCAACTTAGCTCTAGCAATAGTAGCATCTAAAAAGGAACCTAGTGAACCTCTCTCATCAAGCACAGTAGAAGCATCATCTAAATTATCAGTGGCACTTTCAATCTCAGCAGAAGTAGTAGCAGTAGCGTGTGGGTGTGGTGGTGTAAGCAACTTACTCATAACAGATGGCGAATCAAGAGCAACAGAGGTGTTGAGAGTCGTACCTCTTCTTGTAGTGGATGGCAATATAGGAACTTTTCTATCACGAGGTTTACCCATGATGAAATGATTGCAGCAAACAATATGAATACCAAGTGAACTTACAAATAAAGCTATGCTCCCCGGCAACGGCGCCAGAAAATAGTCTTGATGACCCACAAGTATAGGGGATCGCAACAGTCTTCGAGGGAAGTATTACCCAAATTTATTGATTCGACACAAGGGGAGCCAAAGAATATATGTAAGCCTTAACAGATGAGTTATCAATTCAGCTGCACCTGGAAACAGTCTTGCTCGCAGCGGTTTATCAGTAGCAATAGTTTTATAGTAGTGACAGTAGTGAAACAGTAATAGCAGTAGTAAAATAGCAGCGGTAATAGTAACAGTAGTAAACAGTAGGAACAAAATACTGTAGGCATAGGGATGGATTACGAGCGTTGCATGGATAAGATAATTCATGAAATCAATGAGATATGGGCATTGCAGATAAATAATGATAAAGTATCCTAGTACAAACAATCATAGGCATGTGTTCCGTATATAGTCGTACGTGCTCACAAGGAGAAACTTGCACGACATCTTTTGTCCTACCAGTCTGTTGCAGTAGGGCCTCAAGGGAAACTACTGGTAATTAAGGTACTCCTTTTAATAGAGTACCGGAGCAAAGCATTAGCACTCGGTGAACACATGTGATCCTCATATCATAGCCATCCCCTCCGGTTATCCCAATTTCTGTCACTTTGGGGCCTCGGGTTCCGGACAACAATATGTGTATACAACTTGTAGGTAAGACCATAAACAACAAGTATCATCATAGAAATAATAACATGTTCAGATCTGAAATCATGGCACTCGGGCCCAAAGTGACAAGCATTAAGCACAACAAGTTGCAACAATGTCATAGGCACTAAATAAAGATACTAGGCACTATGCCCTATCAATCTCATATCAAATTACATGAACAATCTCATCCAATCCCTACCATCCCCTCACATACAGCGGGGGAATTACTCACACATGGATGGGGGAGTCATGGATGGTCGATGGAGGAGCGTCGGTGGTGATGGTGATGAAGATCTCCTCCGAATCCCCGTCCCGACAGGGTGCCAGAACGGAGTTTCTGGTTCCGAATCGCGGTTTCTGATGGCGGCGGCGCAGCGGAAGTCTATCTGGGAAAAACGCCCTCCCTCCGATATTATGTCGTCAGGGGGTATATGTACGCGAGAGGGGAGGTCGAGAGGGGACCTGGGGCCCCCTCACGCAGGGGTGGCGCGGCCAGGGCTGGGCCGCGCCACCACTGTGTGACGGCCCCTCGAGCCCATTCTCCCTCCTGTCTTCTGGCTCCGTGGGTCTTCTGGTGAAATAGGATTTTTCCTGATTTTTCCCGAATTTTTACTGGAAGTTGAATTTCTGCACAAAAACGAGACACCAGAGCAATTCTGCTGAAAACAACATCAGTCCGTGTTAGTTGCATTCAAAACAAACAAATTAGAGGAGAAACAATAGCAAAAGTGTTCGGGAAAGTAGATACGTTTTGGACGTATCACATAGTATCATGACGATCTCACCTTGTAGCCTTTCGAGCTGCTTAATGCCGATCGACTTCCTAGAGAGGACGTCGAAAACGTTGCAGAGGCCAAACAGCGTCTCACGTACGTGCTCGTCCATGATCCCTCGGAGCGCTACTGGAAGTATCTGCGTCATCAGCACGTGGCAGTCGTGAGATTTCATCCCGGAGAACCTCTTCTTCGTTTCGTCCAGGTATCGTGATATCTTCCCTCCGTAACCGGTAGGAAGCTTGACTCCTAGGAGGACGCTGAAAAACTGGTGGAGCTCCGGCTCACTAAGAGTGAAGCAGGAAGGTGGGCAGTAGTAGTCGTTTCTCTTGGCCTTTTTGCGCATATGACCTTGAGTATCCGCCTGCGTCTCATCATCATCAGCGTCATCGGGGCGTCCTCCATGAAGTTCTTTCCTGATGCCCAGCTTGATCAGGTCGTTTCTTGCCTTTGGCCCATCTTTGGTTTTCTCCGGCATGTTGATGATAGTGGCAACTAGACTCTCGCACACGTTCTTCGTGATGTGCATGAGATCAAGGCTATGAGGCGTGTGGAGGTATTTCCAGTACGGCAGGTCCCAGAAAACGGACCTCGCTTTCCATACACCTCGCAGCGGCTTTACCCTCGGACGCTTCTTTCCCGGCGCGGGGCACGCTTCCCATTCTTCTAGCGCATCATTGATATCCTCTCCATTATAAATAGGTGGGGATGTTTCGAGCTCCTCACTACCATAGAACAGATCTACGCATTTTCTCCAAGGATGATCGGCGGGAAGCCACTTTCGAATGCCAGGGAACACGGTTTTCGAAGAACCGGGGTCCTTCGGTAGCTGGACATGCGACATTTTATCCATGCACCTGACACATGCATTGTGTCCGTGGGCCACCTGGCAAGAGACATATGCGTATCCAGGATAGTCCTGCACCGTCGTGAGCAACGCGGCTCTCAGACCAAAATACTCTCCTTTGTAGGCGTCCCACGTACGTGTCGGCGTCTCCCACAACATGGCTGACTCCTCTTTCACTAGCTTAAGATACAGGTGCATGTCGATACCCGGTTGTTTCGGCCCCTGAATAAGAATACTCATGTGTACGTATCTCTGCTTGGTGCACAGCCAGGGGGGAAGGTTGTACGGCCATACAAAGACGGGCCAGGTGCTATGCGTGCTACTCTGGTTGCCGAAGGGATTGAGTACATCTGTGCTCATACCCAGCCTAACGTTCCTGGCATCGTCCCCGAAACCGTCTTCCATGTCCAACGCGAGCCACTGGCTAGCGTCCGCAGGGTGTGTCAGGATCGTGCCCTTCTCCAGATCATCTTCGGGCTTCTCCCTTTCCGCGTGCCATTGCATGAGCTTTGCTTCCTTAGGGTCTACGAAATACCGCTTTAGACGGGGGGTGATAGGAAAGTACCATACCACTTTTCGAGGAACTTTCCTGTTCCCTCTCTTGTATCGTGATTGGCCGCACACCGGGCATGTGGTTAGTTCCTTGTACTCGTCCCGATAAAGTGTGCAATTATTGATGCATGCGTCGTACTTCACGTGCGGTAGATCGAGAGGGCACACGACTTTCTTGGCCTCCTCGGTACTCCTTGGCAATGTGTTCCCCTCGGGAAGCTTCTCGTGCCAGTATGCCATGTTATCGTCGAAGCTAACGTCGGTCCATTTGTGTTGCACCTTCATCTCCAAAGCTTTGAGGGTTACGTTCAGGCGTGTATCCCTGGGCCGGCACCCAGGATACAACGAAGTTTTCCCGTCTTTCTCCATTTGCTCCAGCTTGTCTTTCTCACGGGCTACAGCTTTGGCGTTGCTTGTCTCTGTGAGGAGCAGTTCTTGAACATGAGGGTCCCGCAAGGCTGAAGTTAGCGGTGTCTTCGTGTCTGCGTCTTCTCCACCACCATCGGATCCGGTGTCATCATGTCCCGCATCTCCTTCATCATATCTGGGTGACTCTTCGCCTTCTCGTCGGCCTCCCACGTCACCATTTCCTGCCGGCGGGGGCCCGTTGTTGACGTCCTCGTCAATGTAGCCTTTCATGAAACCACTCATGAGCAAGTGCTTCTCCAATGTACCGGAATCAGGCTTGATTAGGGCCCTGAGGTTGCATCTATGACAAGGACATCTTATCTCGGACATGTTGTTCCGAATCATGACGGCCATCACGCGTTCCTTGTATCTAGCCACCATACCTTCGCTCATGTGGCGCACCATCGTTGCCTGCACGGTATGGAGCAAATGAGAATATTTAGAATAATTTATGGTCATATCGCCGGAAAAATTCGGCATGACCTTCCCTATAAATAGGACATATGGGTAGTGCAAAAGTTTGCCGAAACAGAAATTAATCAACATTTCGGCAAACATCCATGCACCACGCGCCGGTACCTGCACAAACCATACACAAGCATCCATGCCCCTCTCGATCACATAAAAAACATGCACATATGCCATATATATCACATACCGCCATACGTGCGCTGCGTGTCGGCCGCCACAAGGAAACAAGCATATATGTTTTCATCCAACCATATACTCACCTATTAGACAAGTTATACCGACGAATCCGTGAGCGGAGAGCCAAACTATTGAGGGAGACAAGATATGTGCTAGCTAGTTGGGAGGAGAGCTGGATATATATATGTGTGGGAGGGGAGGAGGAGGAAGTCAACCCTTACATATCTATCCAAATCCAAGTTTTGGCTAGCTACCTAAAATGGAGAAATAGTTGAAGAAAATGGGGGTGGAGAGAGAAGAGGAACTAGAGCTAGAGCTAGATCTATGGGAGTGAGGGCTTGGAGTGGAAGGTAGGGGGAAATGGCACCTTTATGGTGGTAGGTACGGCATATCTGTGGCGCACCTCAAAATGGTGCTCCACAGATATATATACCCGTGGCGCACCTCAAAATGGTGCTCCACAGATATGTCTGCCACCTTTTTCAGAGGGTGGGCCCACACATATCCGTGGCGCATGTATATGTGGTGCGCCACGGGTATGCACATTATGCGTGGCGCACCCCAAATGCATGCGCCACAGATATGGGGGCCTGACACCCCAGGCCCTGGTGCTCGGTGGGGCCTACTTATCCATGGCGCATCCTTTCCACGGTGCGCCACGGGTAAGATGATATCTGTGGAGCACCTATATTTGGTGCGCCACAGATACTTATCCGTGGAGCACCGAAACTTAGTGCTCCACAGATAATGGGCCCATGGATAAGGGTTTTCCTAGTAGTGCGCTCCTCTCATGCGACCCAGGACCTCCACTTCTCCCGCAGTCCTCGACTCCGGCGAGAAATTCCTGCTCTCGCCGTCGACTCCGGCGAGAAATTTCCGCGCCATAGATCGCCCTACCACGCAGCAGCGCACCGAGCGCGGCGACCTACCGCCTCCTCCATGTCCCGGCTCGGTCAGCCACGAGCTCCGTCCAGGGCGAGGCGCGGCGACCTACGGCCAGGGCAGGTGCGGTGGCGGTTGGTCGGCCACGAGCTCCGGCCAGGGCGCGGCGACCTCTGGCCAGGGTGGGGAGCGGCGACCTCCGGCCAGGGCGGGCGTGAGGCGGCTCAGCCACGAGCTCCGCCGGTACGGGCGAACTCCGGCGTCGTCGGCCTCAAGCCGTACCTCTCTCTGCCGTGGAGTGAGCCGATGTGGAGGACCGGCGGCGATGCTGTACGGCTCTATTTCCATGGCTAGCACGCCGGAGGGAGGAGCGACTGGCGAGGCGGCCGATGCGGAGATCGGCGGCGATGCCATATGACTCTGTTCTCGTGTGGGTCAACACGAGTGTGAGGTAAAAAAAACAAATTAAAGAAGAAATGAAATAAAAATGTAAATAAATAATTTATGGAGGCTTTTTTATAAAATTGGCAACACCAGTCTGTTTGTTTTTGCCACGTTGACCTGACAGGTGGGCCCAAAAGTTCAGAAAACGGTTTAAGCCGAGTTTACGGTAGAATTAGTGCTCCGCGTCGCGACCCAGCCTCAAAAGTGGTAGTTAAGTGTCAAAATGCCCAAAGACGATAGTTTCTAGACACGTTAGCCTGAAATGTGATAGTTTTGCGTCATTACACTGGTGGAAAAAAGGCCATTGGTCCCGGCCTGTAACGCCCATTAGTCCTGGTTGTAGCAACCGGGACTAACAAAGCGGGACTAAAGGCTTAATCCTTTAGTCCCGGTTGCTTACGAACCGGGACCAATGGTCCTCCACGTGGCTACGAGCATGTGCTGCGGCTGGAGGACCTTTGGTCCCGGTTCGTAACACGGACCGGGACTAAAGGTCCATTCGGAATAAAATTTGTATTTTCTGTTTCGGAATTTCTGTATTTTCTTTATTTCTCTATTATCTAATCATCTCTATTGCTTCCCTCTACTAAGTATATGGTCCTCACTCCATTGTCATATCAAATTAAGTACTTGTTGTCCTCACTTCCCGGTCGGTCACCCATCCTCACACTACTCCACCCTTAGCACGCTTAACTTCTCTATTCCTTCCCTACTAGCTTCCAAGACTGCGCTCGTGACTTATTGATAATACTATGCTACCAATTCTATTAACCTATACACTTAGGAAACATATAATATTACTTTGTTAAATTCCAAATAAATTCACAAATTAAGCAACATTGATTAAGTAATAATAAGCATGAATGAATTCCAAATAATTTTTATACATAATTTAATTATTAATTTTTAATAATTAAAATATTCAAAAAAGACCAAAAAACTTGAAAAATCCAAAATAATAGCAATATAATAGACTTGTTAACCAAATAAGAGGGAGTACATTTTTTCATATATATATGCACTCGACTCGCACACCACACCACACACACATCTAGCTAGCTAGTAGCCTTCTAGCTTCCAAAAACTTCTAGCAATCTCAAAGCTCAAGCGAGCGTCTAGAGCGGCATACAACACTTGCTTGTCGCTTAATAGAACTTTGGCCCAACCATATATAAGTTCATCTTCTTCTTCTTCCTCGTCGCCGCCCTTCTTCTTGTTCTTCTTGATCTTCTTCTTCTTCGCAAGCTTTGTCCCAATAGTAGCATTGGACAGATCATATAAACTCGGAATTGGTTTCGAGGTGGGGTTCGGTATGATCACTTGGAGGTCATGCACCGACGCAATTTGAATTCCGTATGGAGATAGCATGCGCACGTCATTGCCGATAGCCGCGCCACAGAATTTAATGGTGGGGTCCCCCAAGAAATCCCTGAGCAGCTGCGGCACATGATCGGCCCGACATAGTTGGAAGAGCAAAACCTCGGACGCCACCGAGAGTTGAAGGAGGGCGGCACGCTGATGAGGCTTATCGCGAGGGGTGGTGAACTCGCAGTCCAAGCCCACACATTTCACCGGTGCGGCGTCGAGGAACCGCTGATTGACAGCGTGGAGCCACTTCTCCACCGTTGATGCACGGACGGTTTCCGTGATGGTGAATTCCATCCCTTCGACGGTGAGATTATACACCCGCGTCGCCGGCTCCATTGAAATGAGAGGGAGAGGAGAGAGCTCGCCGCCGGTGATGGGCTATGGTGTTTTTGAGGAGGGCTATGGCGTTTTGGAGGAGATTAAGAGGATGAAGAATTGCTTATAGAGATACATATTCTTATATACTAGAGAGAGGGGAAGAAGAAGAGGCTGGCCGGCGGTGTAATTAGCCCGCCGGCGATGAGTTCCCGATGCGTCGTCGTTCAATACCGAAGTGGTTAATGGCCACAGCGATTTCCCGAAGCGATCGGCGACCATGCATGCGTAACTGACGCGCGCGGGAGCGGCGGTTCGTTTGAACTTCCCTTTAGTCCCGGCTTGTGGAGCAAACCGGGACTAAAGGGTGCCCTATAGTCCCGGTTCGTGCCACGAGCCGGGACTAAAGGCCCAAAGGCATTAGTCCCGGCTGGTGGCTGAATCCGGGACCGAAGGCCCCATTTGAACCGGGACTAATGCCCCCTGGCCCACATTTTCAAACGAACCGGGACTGATGGACCCTTTAGCCGCGGATCAAACACGTTGGGGACTAATAGGGACGAATGGAAACCCTTTTTTCTACTAGTGTTAACTCTAGGTAGGCAGATGCTGCATGGCATGGGAGGACAGCTACCGGACGATGATCCGGTAGGACACTTGGCGTGGAAATTAAATGGCATGGTTGCTGTCTGTCATCCCCGTTCTGTTTCGGATCCTCCAAGGTATCGCCTACGTGGCTGGCGCGCAAATATCTTCAGCAGATCAGATGCAGTAAGCTTGAAGTTGAGATAGATCGTGTTCCTGTGACGGGATTTGCAGCAGCTGTGGTGGCTACCGGGGATTGGCCGAGCTGAGACGATGATGAACCTGTCGAGCTACCGGCGGATGCCTCGCTATAGCTTGAATGATTAGCTCGTACTGTATGTTGCTGTTCGTGCATGTTCCGGAACAGAAGCAGGACGTTCCTGCTGCACCCAACTCAGTATTTTTTTTCCTCATCATCGGATCTCAACCAGTGAGAGGCAAACAAAACAAGCTCTGCACCGGCTAGGATAAATCCCACACGTTGCCGTGACCAAAACCCACACGTTTGCGACCATCTTTACGTACTACTTCAGACTCCTTGGTTTACCGATCGTTCGACAGTCGACCCCTAGCTTTTTCTTGCAATTTCGGTCGCCGGTCAGTGGATGGATGAGATTTTCCCAACTGCGTGTGCACACCGTCGAGCGTCGACGATCGGCGCCTGCATACCGCGCGCGACGGCGACCACACGATGCTCCCCTGCGCGCCGCGGGTCATCGACCCCAGGCAGCTACCAGCCATCGCCTGTCCACGACGCAGATATTTTCAGACTCGATCGAGATCTTTTCCCGGCCGATGCGGTAGCCATCTTTCTTTTTCCCCGGCACGTTCGTACTCGGTGGCCGGGATCCCGCGACCCGTCGCCATCCCTCCCTCGCCTCTCTTGTGGACACTGGAGGTGCGTCGAACCGACGCCGGATACCGATCGAACATTCCCGCCGCCGATCAATGCGAAACAAACAAGTGGCGGAGGTGGAGCCGCGCCCGCCACTTGATCCAGTTGCTCCACTCCCGTCGACGGAAACGATTCACAAAATGCTGTCGATCGGGCCGGGGAAGTGCTCATCCACCCATCCATCCAGCAGTAGTATCTTTTTCTTCGTCGGCGAGACGCCACTTGGCCAGAGCTCATGAAAATATCTCTGTCTCCGAGTTGGAGCGCAAGTTGCAGGCTCGTTCGGCAAAATATCTCCCAGGCGCATGTAGTGCGCTCGTCTGAAATCTCTCTCATCCCCTGTGCTTAAAAAATATACCCCGGCCTACCGCTTGCTGGCGTCTGGCAGAATTCACAGGTTAGCCAGCCAATGGTTTCCCGATAGATGGCCATGGTTCGTTCCCGGGTCGCCGTCGCTCTTGTGCGTGCCGTCTACAACTTGGGCAATGTATGTCTCAGAAGAATAAATAAAACTTTGCAACCTGGCCAGGCTAGCAGGCAGCAGCTAACCTACTTGCCGATCTAGTGTGTTCTAAATGACTGAATACTAAGGCCTCTCTCTCGAATGTAGAAACTTTATGGGATATGATTCTTTTTAAAATCTGTATCCTCGGGATTTTTCTATAAAAGCCATTATGTGAGTGATGCAACCTAAAATTCTGTACACTGGTTTTCATGTTATCTCCTCATGCTAACGTGGGAAACAAATAGGGTCGCCATACCTTTCACACTTGCAAGGGTTGCCCCTTCTCAGATCAGTTATGGTCGTATCTAGAACAAATGTTAACTTCGAACTTCAGATGCTGAACATACTAGCAGCATACATGAAAAATTAATTACATACAGAGAGACACCCCTGGCATATCAATTAAGGTTTTATTAAAAAATACAAACAACGTTGAGTGTAGTATAAAAATTCAAATTTGAAAACCTAAACAATATAGAATTACACCAAAAAAATAAAAATGTAATATATTGTATCTATGAATGAATTTAAGTATTTAGTAATGTTACTACACTATGTAGTATGTGTTGGTAGAAGCTAGGATCACCTAGCTTAAGCTTGAACCACGGAGAGGGATTAGAGGTTAATCACCTTGTCCTTTCGATCTGCCATCTGTTCTTGTTTTCGGTTCTGCTCCAGGAGTAGGAGCAGTGGTGTCTCGATCCTTCCCAGTGCACGTTGGAGCGCAAGTTACAACCACAGCCAAATAGTAGTACTTCCCTAGATTTTTCTTACCTCTTGAGATTACATGCGGTCCCATTAGTGTACAGGTAGACATGATACCTGCAATGGCACAGAAATAGCAAACATTCAGTCAAGATAGTTCTGCTTCTGTGGGTATTTCATTGTCAAGACAGTTCTGCTTCTGTAAGTATTTCATTGTTTGTACCCTTACCTTTGAAAAATTGTTTGCAAACTCAGAGTGTGGTTTTCATGGTAAGCATCTGTTGTATCAGCATCAAATTCACCTAGAGCATACTCTTGAATAAGCTTCACCAAAAGATACACACTTAATAAACATGCATATGCGACAGTTTGACAGTAAGCATGAAGATATGAAACTAAAGCAACACTAATACAATAGGAGTTCAAGATTAAATTGTTTCTTTCTTCTACAATATAAATGAGTTCAGTTCTCGTCTCTCATGAAAAAAAAGGTTCTGGTCTCTCTTGGTAAAGCTTGGAGTTCTTGTGCTGAAACATTTTTGAATTAATTCTTGGTTGATAGGTAGAAAGATCAACAGAATTATAATCATTATTAGCCTCGCCAAAGAAAACAGCTTACTCCTACTCTTCCGTCTCAAAATGTAAGCCTACATTTTAGGATAGAGTAATACTTTTTTTTCGACTAAGTGAGTACTACTCTCGTTTAAATGGACGTGATCGTCTGAGGCGGGCTTCGTACGGATCGGTACATGCCGCGTCGATTAAACACGAACACATGTGGCGTGGAACAGTACTGGATGTGGACCAGGCTGGAGCAGCTGGACCGACGGCCAAGCATGTGCACAACGTCGATGTTTCGGCCGCTAACTGTGCGCCGCGGGTCATCGACCCCAGGCAGCTACCAGCCATCGCCTGTCTACGGCTACGTACGTGGCCGGACACAGATATTTTCAGACTCGATCGAGATCTTTTCCCGGCCGATGCGGTAGCCATCTCTCTTTTTCCCTGGCACGTTCCTACTCAGTGGCCGGGATGAGTCGAACATTCTGTTACGACCCTGCCAGCTACACCATCGTCGAGTACAGCTAAGGAGCAGGCGGCAGGACTAGGAGGCTCAATCCACTTTACATGTGAGTAGTCTGGGTGCGTATATATCCTGGGGTTGGGACCCGCTTGTAAGGTGTGGAATGTGTAAACGGCCGGTGGCCTCTCTCTCGGATCCCCTTCCTCCTCTCCTCTCCCCGAACCCTAGACTCTGAGGGGAATTGAACCCGATCTGTACCTTGTCAAGCTGTTATCGAAGAGGGATCGTAACACATTCCAGCCGCCGATCCGGGCGAGGATCAACGAAAGACAAACAAGTGGCGGTGGAACGAGAGGTGGAGCTGCGCGCGCGCGCGGCGGTCCAGTTGCTCCACTCCCGTAGAACGGAAACGGAAGATTGTATAATACTATCCGGGGAATAGTGATCCACCCGATCGAGCAGTAGTACGTATCTTTTTCGTCGGCGAGAGGCCACTTGCAGCGAGAGCTAATGAAAATATCTTTGTCACCCACGACGACGATCGATAGAGCTCTTTCAAGATATATGGCCATGGTTGCAGGCTCGGTGTCTCTTTATGCGTGCTGTTGGCAACTTGGCAATCTACATATCAGAGAGAGAAAAAAAAACTTTGCAACCTGGCTTGCCAGCAGCTAGCTACTTATCGATCTAGAGTGATCCAAGTAAATTTTAAGGACTCTCGAGACCGTAGAAACTTCATACAACGTGATTATTCTAAGGCCATTAGATTCATTTTCCTACAAAGGCCATTAGATGAATGATATGCTACCTAAAATTGTGAAGATTGGATTCATGTAATTTCATCGCGCTAATGTGGGGAGAAACAAATAGGGTCATGAACATTGGAACAACAAAACACATACACAATCAATCTTCTTACATGCGTACTTGATCACCAATTCCGATACTTGACAACTCAGTTATGGTCTTAGAGAGTGATTTAGCGTACCTACACAACTCTAGAAGTTCCAACTTTAAATTCTAAACATGATTTATATTAACCTGCATGCATTAATTAATTAATTCATTACATAGAGAGTTTGCCACTTGGCATATCAATTAAGGTCTTATCAGAAAGGGATGTTGGCTTCTTCCCTTTCTCAAAAAAACACAAACAATAGTGACCTCAAATTTGAAACACTAGACAACATGGAACTACACCATAAAATACAAATGGATTATATAGTATGTAGGAATGAATTTATGTATTTCGAAATGTTACAACTATATGTAGTATGCACAACAATATGATAATATTTGAAAGTCTATATTAGGCTCAACACCACAAAAAGTACCCCAGTAACTGTGAAGGGTTCGTAATGTGTTTAAAATACTTAGAAGATAATCATCTATCTGCATTAACATATTGTGAAACACAAAAGCTTTCTTATTGATCTACATGAGAAATTATAGTTCACAAACATTCTATTTTCTTATTTGATCACTACATCTTCATCAAATGTTATCATTAAGTGTAACACTAAAATTGTTCGGCCATTTCATTTTGTGGGCAGGATGATACAAAAAACTCAGCCCAACGAGCGAACCAATTTATTTTTTGGGCCAAACAGTCGAACAGACCCATTTCCGGACCAAATCTGAGACCAATTTGCGTCGTGTGTGGACACCTCAGACACGGTCGGACACGCTTTGTGTCCTCCCTCCACGTGATGCTGCCCCACTTGTCAGCAACTACCCTCCCATACTGACACCGATCGATCTGGTGGAACTCACCACCGACACCGGCCAGCCTGCTGCAGGCCCTCCTCTTCCTCTCGCGGATGACCACCGTTGTCTTGCTCAGGCGAGCGCGCGCTGTCAACTTGGTTAACAAGGAAGGGCAGGAGGTCAATGATGAGGGGCCTTCGGGGTGCTGCAGTGGTGGCATTAGGGGAGCAGGGCGAACCCTCAGGCGTTTGCATGTGTGGGTGCAGGTCTAGGCCGACGGCGGCCTCGCAGGGCAACGACCTCTTCTCCAACTCCGGCCGACAGAGGCGCGCATGGAGCTCGGTTGGAGGAGCCCCACGCTCATCCTCTGTCTAGCACCATCTCGCTCATCTTCTATCATCGCTGGCCTAGGCGTAGAGGTGGGCAAAAAACAGATGACCGAAAACCGAATCCGAAAAGACCGAGACCGAACCCGGAATGACTGAAGCTGAAAAGACCAATTGACATATTTGGTAGCAAATTTTATAGACCGAATTTAGTTTGATAAATTTGGTCATTATTTCCCATTGTCCGAATAGACCGAACTGACCAAAATTTATGTAATATTATCCCAATCTCTAAAATTATGTGATGTGTGTGAATTATTGTAGTGTTGAATGGTGATCAAGCATCTATTGCATGGTTACATTTGTTATTTCAATTATTGAACTTTATTCCTACCAAATACTAATAATATAATCCTAAAAATCTCCTAAATATAGCTGAAATGTTAACAATTTTTTACTAAATAATGCCCAAGCTTTGTGTTGGCAACATTGACGATGTTTGTTCGGTCGTGACCAAACCCGAACCCGAATAATTGGGTACCTGAATTTGTCGGGTAGTAAAATAAACAAGTATATCTCGGTCTTCATTTCTGAAGGACCAAATTTAAAATAAAGCGAAATATAGAAACCGAATTCTCGATCATGACCGAATGCCCACCCCTATCTAGGCGCAAGCTCGAGTCGGTGCTCGGCGAGCGACTCATGTCGGAGTCTTGCATAGAGAAGAAGAAGGTGTATGATATGTGGATCCAGGGCGGACATGTGCATCCCGAGTTATTCAACGCTGGGTGCGGAACGGAGACAGACCAAAATTATGTTCGTGAGCTGATTCAAATGGAGCAAATTGAACCGATTCAGATAATAAAATATATCGGTCCGTTGGAGATGCCCTTATATACATACATGTACTGCTGTGCGTCCATATTACGAAACAGAAGCAAACGTTCTTGCAGCAGCAAACTCGGTATTTTTTTTCCTTCCTATCGATCTCAACCAATGAGAGGCAAACAACCTGTATGCACCGGCCAGGATAAATCCCACACGTTGCCGTGACCAAAACCCACACGTTTACGACCATCTTTACTTAGCTCAGACTCTTGGGTTAACCGATCTTTCGGGTCGACCCCTAGCTTTTTCGGCCTCTCGGTTGCCGGTCGGCGGGTTTATTAGTGGATGAGATTACCAGCACTTTTTTTTAACAATTACAATACCATATATATTCATTGAAATAAATAGTACATGGTAGAGATACATAAACTGTCTTTATCGATTACAAAATAAAGCCTAAAAGAAACAAACAAATATTTGAGGTCTTCATACTCTTTCTTCTTCCATGACGTAATCTTGTATATTTCTGAAGACAGCTGAAGAAACCAAACCACAGATATGTAAATACTAACGAAGGTTCTCCCATAATTTTTATTTAAGCCACAATGCTAAGGCTGCGTGTACGCGCGCAACCATTAAAGTAGTCAATCACCATCGGCAAAAGTACCAACATCAGTATGCTAGGGAAAAATAACCAAACAGCCTGGTCGATATCGCTGGAGAGCCAAGAGTACGAATCACCATTGTCGAGGACGTAGCAGTCGGGACAAATATTGCAAGGACAAACCTCCTCGCGACAACCATGAGAACAGATCCAAAATTGATCTGGAGAAGCAAGATCTGAAGACCCATACCTAAAAATAATAATCTTTCAACACCACCATTGACGCTGGGAAGGTCTCATCGTTGAACGAAAGGACGAAGATCACTTATTGTAAATGATGCCATCTGCATTGACGCGAGACGAAAATGTAGACAGCTACCAAAACCCTAACCTAATGTATTGAAAACATTATTTTTACTAAAAACTTCACGCATGGATTGGGTTCCCTACTTCTCCCGATGCCGGCGAGACCGGCCGAAAGAGGGGAAACCAATCTATGAAGAAGACTGAATTGGAGGCGGCTAGGTTTCTTGCTGGCGGCGGATAAGTTTTCTAGATTAGAGGTTTGTTTAACAGATTACCAGCACTCCTATTTTCCCAAGTACTACTTTGTTCGGTTGAAATGGACGTGATTGATTGGGATTCTTTGACTTGCCATGTCTATGTCTGATCCGGGGTTATTAATAGGTGGGTCTTTTATCTGGTAGAGCCCGCATGCAATGAGGGAAGTCAGAGAGATATTAGAGAGAGCAAGTCAAAGAATCCACGCCCAGGCTTCATACGGATCGGTACATGCGGCGTCGATTAAACACGAACAAGCAGCTGGACCGACGGCCAAGCATGTGCACACCGTCGATGTTTCGGCCGGTAGCTGTGCGCCGCGGGTCATCGAACAGCAGGGCGCAGGCACCAGGCAGCTACCAGCCATCGCCTGTCCACGACGCAGTTATTTTCAGACTCGAGATCTTTTCCGGGTCGATGAGGCAGCCATCTCTCCTTTTCCCGGGGCACGTTCGTACTCGGTGGCCGGGATCGCACGACCCGTCACCATCCCTCGCCTCTCTTGTGGACTCTAGAGCAGGTGGATGGAGGTGCGTCGAACCGAAGCCGGATATCGATCGAACATTCCCGCCGCCGGTCCGGTCCGGGCGAGGATCAACGCAATTCGAACAAGTGGCGGTGGAAACGAGAGGTGGAGCCGCCGCCAGCGGCGATCCAGTTGCTCCACTCCCGTCGACGGAAACGATTGTATACTATCGGGGGAGTGCTCATCCACCCATCCAGCAGCAGTAGTATCTTTTTCTTCGTCGTCGGCGAGACGCCACTTGCGGCCAGAGCTGGTGAAAATATCTCTGTCTCCGAGTTAGAGCGCAAGTTGCAGGCTCGTTCCGGAAAATATCTTCGAGCTGCATGAATAGTGCACTGTTCTCCGATCTTCCGTCTCTGTATTAAAAATTGTACTCCGGCCTACCATTTGCTGGCGTCTGGCACAAACCACGGGTTAGCCAATGGTTTCGCGATATATGGCCATGGTTGGTTACAAGGTCGGCGTCGCTCTCGTGCGTGTGGTTGGCAACTTGGCAATCCATATATCACAGAGAGAGAAAAATTGCAGCCAGAAGCTAGATACTTGCCGATCTAGCGTGATCTAAATTTTAAGGCCTCCATAGAATGTAGAAACTTCCTACGGTATGGATGTATGACTCTTTGTACTAGAATATGCACCCTTATATTTATTGTCTATGAAAACCATAGATTAGATGAGTGATGCTACCAAAAACTCTATATATTGGTTTTATGTAATCTCATCGTGCAAATGTGGGAAGAAACAAAGAGTGCCCCTTGGCAGATCAGTTATGGTCTTATCCAGAACAAATGTCAACTTCGAACTTCAAATGCACAACATTATTTATGGTAGCATACATGCATAAATTATTTATGTAGAGAGATTGCCCCTTGGCATATCAATTAAGGCCTTATGGAAGAGCGATGTTGGCTTCTTTCTTTTTAGAAAAATACAAACAATGTTGACTTCAATTTTGAAAAACTAAACAACATGGAATTACACCATAAAATACAAATGGATTATATAGTATCTATGAAAGAATTAACGTATTTAGTAATGCTACTACAGTATGTAGTATGCACAACAATATCAGAATATCTCATATTCTATATTAGGCTCAACAGCATCAACTCGATATTAATAATTGTATAGAGTGACATACATCAGTAGAATACTTAGAAGATAATCATCTATCAGTGATAAATGCATTATAGAAACTATAACATTGTAATCTGCACGGCAAAAAAGGTAACTATCATTCCATTTTGTTATTTGTATCACCACATGCAGATCAAGCATTATCGTTAATCATAACACTCAAATTATCCATATATTTTTTTAGTCTCGTGGCAAAGAAATTATGAGCCATGTTTGTCGACTCGAAATTCTATAGTAATCAATTTACGTAGTTAGGTAATACTTGTAGCCATTTGATAGCAGGAGAAAATGAATTGACCAATATTAAATCTAACAAATAGGACGTAAGAATCAGTGATATGGTACTAACGGTCACCTACGAAGATCTACCAAGCTGAAATCAAATAGGAAAAAATGGAACATATATTCCTTTGTGAGAATCGAAGATGGTCAATGGAGACCACAACAATCATGTGGACCATGAAGTGAGACAAAGAGAAGAGATAAGCACATAGTAGAGGGGTCTATATGTGGACATGTTGCCACGTTGAGGCTAGGTTCTGATGGCGATGAAAAGATTGAAAGATTCACACCAAAGTATGCAATTAACATAAATCAATTACAAGTTTCACACTGAAGCTGGCAAAACAATGTCCTGGGATCTAGTAATGAATTTTGAATTAAAGAAGAAGATCGAATCACATATCAACAAAAATCTATGTAGGAAGTTATGGATGCAACGATCCAAGGTATTGCGGAGGTTGAGTCAGGCGCGACCGTGCGAGAGGGCTAGAGGGATCCTGGAGGATGCTAGCTCGATGCGCAGGAGAATGTTGGCAACCTTGCGTAGGCGCGGAGCAATGAACCCAAGGATGACAATGGCCTTGATTCGGTCGCTCGATGCACAAGAGGTAGGCTACAACCTTGACACAACCACACTAGAGGACGAGGGTGGCTTTGGGA
Organism: Dactylis glomerata; assembly: GCA_007115705.1. Classification (NCBI taxonomy): domain Eukaryota; kingdom Viridiplantae; phylum Streptophyta; class Magnoliopsida; order Poales; family Poaceae; genus Dactylis; species Dactylis glomerata. The sequence goes on from QXEO01000379.1 coordinate 268,746, forward strand.
TGTAGAGGAGTGTGCGAGCTAATGTCAACGAGTAGGGCGAAGGAAAGGAGAATCGCTGGAGCACTACGCACCACCCTTATTTTGGTATCTTTGTTTTTTACATAGTGGCTTAGGTGGGTAAATCTGATGGCTCTCATGGTTTGAAGGCAGTTATACCATCACCACTAGCTAATTCCATTATAGAAGTAAAGATTTTATTGGAACAACACTTTGTAGAGGACTTGTCATAAGACAAAGATCTCTCCAATGAGACACATATTATTATTATTTTGAGGGAAGGAGACACATATATGAAGTTGTGACAAGGATAAAAAATATTTGAGGTATCTTATCTTTGCCATGGCTGAAGCCTAGACATGAATTCATACAAAGATGAAAGCCCACAAAGACTGATGCCGAAATATCATTACATGGCCGATGTGAGCCCACACGTAAATGTGGTCACTTCTTGCCACGAAGCTATTTACCTCCGCAGCAGCCAAATTCTAAAAAAAAAACCTCCGCAGCAGCCCGATTCCCCGCTCCATCTCCCACATAGCCCGTTAGATCCCGAGGACATCCTCTGTTCACCCACAGGCCACAGCAATGCTGCCGTCGCCGCCGGCGATCTCGCCGGCGCGGCTGCACAAGCTGGTGACCGCGCAGACGGACCCGCTCCTGGCGCTCGAGCTCGTCACCGTCACTTCCCCGACTACCACGCCGCACCCGGCCACCCTCCACGCGCTCCTCCTCCGCCTCTCCCGCCGCCACGACCACCTCCCCCACGCGCTCGCCCTCCTCCGCCGCCTCCCATCCCCGCCCTCCCCGCGCCTCCTCCTCCCGCTGCTCCTCTCCGTCCTCCGCCTCCGCCGCCCGCCCCACCTCTTCCTCTCCACCTTCAACACCCTCTTCGTCTCCGGGCCCAGCCCGCTGTCGCTCCACCCGCAGCTTCTCCTCCGCCTCCTCTCCGCCCTCTCCTCCACCGCCGCCCACTTCCCCTCCGCGCTCCACCTCCTCCGCCTCGTCTCCTCCCGCCTGCCCCTCCCCGCGCCGCTCGTCCTCGCCTCCCACAACCTGCTCATCGAGGCCGCCGCCCGCTCCGGGCACCTCGCCGTCTCGCTCTCGCTCTTCCACCGCCTGCGCTCCCTCCACGTCTCCCCCGACGCCGACACCTACCGCATGCTCACCCAGTCTCTCTGCCGCCGCGGCCAGGTCCGCACCGCCACTACCCTGCTCGACGAAATGCTGCACAGGGGCATCCCTGCCGATCCTCTCGCCTACACCACCGTGCTCAACGCCCTGTGCCGCAAGAAGCAGCTCCGGGAGGCCTACCGACTGCTGTGCCTCATGCGAGGCCGCGGGGTCTCTCCTGACATTGTGCATTACAACACTGTGATTGTCGGAATGTGCCGTGAAGGGCGGCCGCTGGACGCCTGTAAGGTGATCGGGGATATGACGGACAGCGGCTGCATACCGAATGTGGCGTCGTATGCAGCGGTAGTCAACGGGCTGTGTGTGAGCGGGCTGTTTGACAAAGCTGAGGCATACTTGGAAGATATGGTGGGTAAAGGGATTGTACCGCATTTCTCGGTGTTCCACTCGGTGATTAAGGGGTGTTGTACGGTTGGTAAGGTAGAAGAGGCTGCACGGATGATGAACCGGATGCTTGAACTTGGGATGCCTCCACATGTTGAGACATGGAGTTCAGTGATCAGCAGTGTTTGTAGCGACGAGGACTATGTTGAGGCGATTTTGTTGCGAATGATGAAAGGAAGGCAGAGTTGCTCGAACATGATGTTGAGGAGTACCTGTTGATGATGCTGTGTGGCACAGTGGCAGAGATGCAAGAAGCGACATCAGAGTTCTATCTATCCCGGGGTGATACACAATTCAGCTTTGCGAAAAAACAGCAAGATACGGTGCAAAAGATGGAGCGCGAAGACATGCAGCTGCTGGAGGAAACACCTCGTTTGTCAAAGGTGAGATCCTGGTCACATATCAGCGCGAGGGCAGCTGCTGTGGTGGTGGTGGTAACAATGTTTAATTTGAAGCCAGTACTGATAGAACCGGATGCTTGAACTTGGGATGCCTCCACATGTCGAGACATGGAGTTCAGTTATCAGCAGCGTTTGTAGTGACGAGGACTATGTTGAGGCAATTTTGTTGCAAATGATGAAAGGAAGGCAGAGCTGCTCGAACATGGTGTCGAGGAGTACCTGGTGATCATGCTGTGTGGCGCAGTGGCAGAGATGCAAGCAGCGACCAATCAGAGTTCTGTCTATCCCGGGGGTGATATAACCATCAGCTTTGCGAAAAATAACAAGACACAGTGCAAAAACTGGAGCGTGAAGATCCTGATAACATATTACCTCGAGGGCAGTTGCTGTTGTGGTGATCACAATGTTTAATTTGAAGCCAGTACTAGAAAAGATAGTTCCGATGCAAGGTGTGCAAAGTAGGCGTGGAGGTCAAGCTCAAGAACCAGAGGCTGTCAAGTGTCAACCAGTGAGAAGCCTGCAGTGCTAGTTGGTAAGCTGTTGCAACTTGCAATCTGCTTCAGCGATGACTGGTGAAGCTGAAGTGTTGGAGGTTGCTGCAAAGAGTGCACGACACAAAAAGGTCGTTGATGTTTTCATGATTGCAGAGAGTACCATGGTGGTTTGTGGTGTGGGATGCTAAAATGTAGAAAGCACAGATCCTGCTTCGATATTAACAACCAGTTGCCGATCTCCATGAGATTCAGTCTGCTCTAGGCTGCCACGTCGAAAGTTTTCCTCAGACATACTTAGGCCTTCCCCTGTCGAAGCACAAACTCAGCCTACTCAGGCTGCAGGATTTCACTCCTTTGATCGGAAAGTTGGACAAGTACTTGTCAGGTTGGAGCGTGATCGTGCTGTCTTTGGGTGGCCGCCTGGTGCGGCTGAACACGGTTCTTGATGCCCTGCCCACGTTCCCCATGGGCGCGATCGAGCTGCCTATGGCTCTGCTGCAAGCCATTGAAGGGCTGCACCATGCGTTTCTCAGGAATTCAGGCGATCGGTCCTCTGGGGAAAAATGCCTCGTGGCGTGGGCTGCTGTGTGCCGCCCCAAGCGGGTGGGTGGGCTTGGGATTAAGCAGCTCCTCAAGAATATCTGCCTGCAGATGAAGCTGGTGCATCGGATTCATGCGAACGCCGATGCCCTTTGGCCTAGGTGGGTCTGGGACTGCAAGAAAGGCCGCGCCGCCCAAGGCCATCACATGCTGGACCTCGGCATCAGGGGCACGCTCGTCCCAAGCTCAATGCTGCCAGGATCTCTGTCACTGAAAAAAGCGACACCCAGGTGCTCACGCGCTTTGCCAGGCATGGCGGCGCCCTCGACGTGAGCGCACTCTACAAACTCTGCTCGTGGGGCGGGTGGATGTGCCGTACCACGAGTCCACGACTTTGTGATCGAACTGTGCTCCTTCAAAGGTCAAATTCTTCGTGTGGCTCCTCTCCTGCGCTAGTATCCCGTCTAGGAGTGAGCTGCTGCGGAAGAAGATCCAGTCTGCCTGGTCTGCAATTTGCCGTGGGAAACATCTTTGGGTGCCCATCTGCTCAGTGGTTTTGGCCCGCCATTGGCTGTCCGTTGGTTGTTGAAACCAATGTTGTGGACATGCATGCCTACACCCTGCCGCCGTCCATCCCCGCGCCCGACGAGCTCTACCTTCTTTCTCCTGTACTGTTGGACTTGGACTGCAGCCAAACCTCCCTGACATCCTCAGAATCTGCAGGGATTATGCTCATCTGTGGCGGGAGCGCCTGCCACCACACCACACTATACTTCCCCCAGTATTTCTCCCGTTGATAGAAAAATAGCGCTTGCAGCAGTTTGTTTGTGGATACTTTGAGATCAGCTAACTTATAAGTGAAGCTGTGAATCAGAAATCTAATGCCTGAGAGGATACTGCAAACCTCTGCGCAGCTCCCACTCTGTTAGGGAAGAGATGAGGTGACATAGATAACGCAGCAGCAGTGTTGTAAGCAGTAGTCTGGGAACATTATCTATCGTTATTCAGGGTTAGAGTTCAGTAAGTACAAATAGGGGTATTGTCTTGTTTCTTGTATCACCCGTGTTTAAATTGCCGAGTGAAAGGTAACTATGTAATACTCTCAGATATCTTTGGTCAAAACAATGTTTTGGGGGCTCATTTTGATTTTTATTAACAAATATTTTTTTCTTTGAGAAAAAACACAACTGTTTTGTTGTCCTTCTCTACGCTCAACGGGCCAGAAGAGGAAGAGAAAGAACAAAGGGGATGAAGGAAGAAACATGATAGCAATGGACATCGATGGACCTAGCAAGGCGGTAGATTGAGGACGGTGGCAAACATTGTACATTGTAAACGCAACCTATATACTACAAATTTTAGATTAGAAACACATCAAGCAAGTATTCACAAATGAACCTCGTAGGTTATGTTCTTCCACCTGATGAACGTGCGGTACTAAGATCCATTGGTACAAAACCTAGGCTCTCATGGCCGGTACAGAGGCAGCAGTACATTGAAAAACATCACCGCTCCCTACTCGTCCCTGGATCCAACGGAGCCACACACTCGACCTAAAATACTCGGCCTAACATTAGATAAGCAAAAACCTCTTAATTGCATGCACGTCATCCCCGGCGGGCCGGCCGTCCGACTGGCCCGATCACTGGATGGAGCACATCGGTACACTGTCGTGCGCCGCGTAGCCGTAGGGATCCTGATCCGCCGCCCAGCCATCGTAGCCTCCGGCAGCGTAATGGTACCCCGGCGGCGGCGGAGGGTGGGAGTAGTAGCCGCGCGGCGGCGGCGGCTGCTGCTGGTGGTAGTAGGCGTGCGGCGGCTGGTGGCAGTAGCCGTACGACTGCGACGAGCCGTAGTGTGGCGCCGCGGTCGTCGGGCTCGGGCCGTAGTAAGGCGTCGAGCCGTCGTTGACGATGTGGGCGCGCCTATTCATCTTGCGCCAGATGCGCCGCTTCAGCGCCCACGCGTCCGCCGTCCCGTGCACCACGACGAGGCCCTGATCCGGCGACGACGACACGCTCTCCACGACTCCATCCCTGCACATACAAAGTCTAGCTACGTATCAGATTGATCGGTGTAGAGCTGTACTAACAGTAGATATCATCTTGAAGAAGATAGATTTACGAAGTGCACGTACCACGCAGGTTCTGGATGGCCTTCCTGATCTTCCTCGCGCAGTTGGAGTCGTCCACGCTCATCCTGAGCACCACCGGCCACGCCGCCATTGCTAGCTCTCTGCTCCTCCTTCTCTTGATCTCTCAAGTCTTGACTACGAACCAATGGACTCAGATCTCTCAAGGTGGGCGCGCGCTGGAATTCCTTGGGGTTGGTGCTTTTCGTGCCGCGAATGCCTGGATTATATAGAGGCGCTGGGGGTGCATAACAGGGAAAGAAATCAACTTGCCGGGGATAGGAGATACTGTCGATCAGATAGCTGCCGTCTATTGGAGATACGTTGATCGGCATGGGATCAAAGCTTCCTTTCATGTACGCCGTAATCTTTGCTTTCCATGCTGTGTCTGTGTGTGCTCGGCATGGCGGGACGGGCAAGTAAACGGCGCGCACTGCCTCTCGGCACCCTTCCTTTTTTCTTGTTTGACTTATCTTGGCGTCCTTCCCCATTCCTGGATTAATGTCGGTTGGAGATGAAGCACTCAATAACCACGCGAGCAGGCACATATCCGATCGATCGAGTACGTCACCTCGTAACGTTAGCCCCCATCTTGTGTAGTACGTTTTCCCTCTCTATTTGGAGATTATTCTTGATAAAGTAATCTAATTGGAGTTTTTTTACAAAAAAATCAAATTGGACTTGCTAAAGGTGTATGCACGAGCAGGCTCGCGTGTTGGTTTGCTCTTGTTTTGACACATAATAAGCGATCTTTATGCATTCAAATCTTTTTTACATCAACCTTGTTTCATCTAAATAAATTAAAGTACTACTAGTGAGGTAAATTATTTCCTCCTTTACGCTATGGTAGAACCGAGAGCATATGGTTTTGAGTCCGAGCCTCATATATGCATTTGTTTATTCATGCCTGTTACATTTGTGTTTGTGATCAAACACGAAATAAATTTTTTATATGTTTATTCATATATGGCCCCAAATGTGAGAGTTTTTTTATAATGGGGTTTATATGTTACTCGAATTCTGTTGAGTATTCTCCTCTCGTGGTTTGTGAGAGGATGCTCTATTTAGTTCTTGGGAAGTGCTCATCGTCGGTCGGCCGACAGGAATCTCAAAATCAGCCGCACCCTAAAATCGCCACCTGACATCCAAAACAAACCTGCAATGCAATTTTGTATTTCCTACTTCGGTTTCCTCAAATTCAACCTTCGGTCGTAAGCTTTTCAACATAAAACAAAGTGGTTATATCCATGTGGCCCTAACTGTCTTGATATTTATAGCAAAAATGACCCAGTGGTGATTTACCTCTAAGATAGAGGATATTGCAACAAAAATCCTCACTCTGTGCGCATTTATTTTCTATTGCAACAAAAACATCTCAACATTTTAAAAAAGTAATGTTACATAAAAAATCATTAAACAACAATTCTTTTGCTACAATTGATATGCAACCAAATTTGGTATCAATTTCAACGAAAATTGAAAACGATTACAAGAAAAAAATCATGTGTTTACAACAATAAAAAATGGTTAAGGAACAAATATTTTTTGATTGATTGATTTGCAAAAAAATCAACTATTTCAACAAATATCAGAAACAGTTACAACAAGAAATTATATATTTGATGCATTTTAAAAAGCATGTAGACATCATCAAAAAATCTCAAGAAACACAAAGTCTTTCATAACAAAACTCTTACTAGTTTGTTACATTTTTCAAATCTCTTATGCAACATCGAAAAACCAAAAAAAAACTTGTGACAAAATCCTAGGTAAACATTGCTACATCTTGCGTGTGCTTTTGTGAAAAACATATGAGTTTGTTACAAAGGTGAATCATATCTGCAACATTTTTGCTTGTTCGTTGACAGCATATCGAGTGATAATATGCGCATGACAGTTCACCTACACGCCCTCCAGCTCTACTTCCGTCCCCGGAACTCACTTTGAGCCCACTTCTAACCCTGGAACTCACTTCTGAGCCCTAGAGTCAATTATTGCTCGAATACTAAATCCTAGAACAGTTGTTCCAAAAATTAACTAAAGCTAATTAACATTTCCAAATGTATCAAAACATATCCAATATCATTTCTCACTCATATTTAGTCTCAGATCAATTTCCATGTAACACCAGAACTATTCCACTGACACGGCATTGACTCTGATACTCCACCGAAACTATTTTGATGTCGCCGAAACTATCGGACATTCTCTTAACCACAAACCATTTATAACAATTGCATATAACTCTCACAACATATTGTACATATGACCCGTATAGGTTTGGTAACAACGCAGACATGATCAATAACCAATAGCGGGAACTACACTTCCATAATGGATGATTTGCGTTCAAATGTGTCTTGAACGAACCTTTTGTGTTAGCACTTATGTTTTACGCATTGGCATCACAATATGTTGATAAACAGAGGTGAGACTTAAGGTATTCCCGTGAATCAACTCTTTTATCAGATCACAATGTCAGTTAATCTTGATCTTCATGATCTAATATCAAACTTCTTTATCTTGTTACATTTATATTGCTGATGTCATGTGATTTACATCACAGTGTCCGCAGATGATTAAGTGACATCACACTATCGATTAAGTGTCCATCGTCAGGATAAGCAAATCCCAAATATCGAATTATCATGCCCTCAGGCACCCTTTCCAACATATCTGAATTTTCTCTTTCTTATTACCCTTTTACCGTGTAACGTCTAGCCAACGCATATCTTTCAGAGTGAGAGGAAAAGACATTATCACGATCGGATTATACAGTAAGGAAACACTTTAAGATAATGCACTAGTAGAAAAACCCTTAGTAGTAATTATGTTAGTGGCGTGCCACTAGTGTCAGGCAAGATGCTGGTGGCGTGCAAAAATATTTGAACGCCACAATAAAATGTAACGGTGGCATTCGGTGTACGTGGGACACCACCACTAAGTGGGACCCATGGTCCAACTTTGTGGTGGCGTTCGGTGTACACCAAACGCGACCGTTTGCCTATATACGTACATGGGCCAGCCGGCCACCTACACGCACACTGCTCACACCCCGCTCATCTCCCTCTCTCCCTGATCTGTTTGCATCTCGTGCCGCAGCTGCCTCCCCAAGATCCACCTCCACGAGAGCCTCCATGCGCACCCTCTCCTCCAATTTATTTAGTCTAATTAGAGCCTAATTGTTTGGGCTTGTTGTGGCTGCCTATGTCTGGCTATGGTGTTGTGCAGGAAAAGCTACTATTACGAGTTATACTTTTTGGTTCTCTGGCTGCCTGTACGCTGCGAAATTGTCTGAAACGCCTCGAGTCCTGAGAATGTGTAAGTTTTAGTTGATTTACGTGTGTAACACATGGATCAACATAATTTAAAATACATACCCCTCACATATAACGTTGGCCAAAATAACATACTCCATATTTTTTTAGAATAATCTGAAACGCATATCCATGCCGATATACTAGCTACCAAATAATTCTAATTTGCTCTAGCGTTGAACAATGATTTAGCAATATCGTTGCTTGTCGAGTTCATGATTCTTGTGTTCTGTGCACCCATAGCACTATCCCCGGGCAAGGTTATTGATTGCCTTTGCATCTTAGGGATGTAATTCGCATCCGCATCACAACGATTAAATTGCTTCTCACATAAGTTGGAGTCTCTAATAAAATTGTAAAGCGCAATACAAGCTAGGATAATTCTCTTCTGTGCAACCAAACAGTAAGAAGGAATACCCTTCAGTTTGCGTCACTTATTTTTCACGATACCAAGCATGCACATAGTTGAAAATTTCTTCCTTTTCTATTGGTATCCCTTCTCGACGAAAATCTGGTAAATGGTACGTGTTGTTTTTATAAGAAGCTAGGAACCTCTTTCTATTTGGATAACCAGAATCAACGAGATAGTATGTACCTAAACATATTGAAAAAACATATGAGACCTGAAAGAACATTTTCTGTATTCCTATTGTTTGGTGTGTTAGATAACAACATTAGGGATTTAATCTTGTTTTGAAGTGTTGCAGATAATTCAGCTCGGAGCAAATGCAACATCGCCACCAAAAGGTAAGTTTGAAGAAGTTTTCCAGATTGGCGTCACTCAGATAAGGGGGCGGATATTTGGCTGGATTATTTGCATCCGAGCCGGATTATCCGCCCCCACGAGAAAAAGGGCTAAGGACCTGGCATGCCATCACCCAGATAAGGGGCAGATATTTGGCCAAATTATTTGCATCCGAGACGGATTATCCCCCCCCCCCCCCGCCCCCAAGAAAACTGCTAAGGACCTGGCACTGCGTCAACGAGATGAAGGGGTGGATTATTGGTCGGACTATTGGTCCAGGGGCCGGATAATCGCCCCCCCCCAGGATTTTTGCTAAGGACCTCGGGCGCTATCAACCAGATATGGGGCCAGAGTATTGGCCAGAGTTTTCTGTCCAGGGTCGGATAATCTGTCCCCATTTGGCCGAATAATCCCCCCCCCCGACGCAGCAACGGCTACAATTTAGTAGGCGATATAAATACCCCTCCCCTTCTTCCACCTCAAGCTGCTCGAGCTGCTCAAGAACAAGACACTATGTGGAGCCACCCAAATCACTAGATCTCCACCTCCAACCATCCAAAGCTCTTGATCTTTGGAGAATCGAAGGAGGAGATCCTGATCTACATCTTCACCGAAGGAATTTTATTTCCCTCCCCATTTGCTTGGAGAACTTATGCCTAGTGTTTCCTTGGAAACCCTAGGTGTTGTTGTTGTTTGATAAACTTGTCTTTGTGGTGTTTCAGCCTCCGTGACATTCTTGGAAGCCTCTAATTCAGTTGTGGATGTGTGCCCCAAGCTCCGTGTAAAGGTTTCGATCATTGATACGTCTCAAACGTATCTATAATTTTTGATGCTCCATGCTTGTTTTTACACCATTTGCCTATTGTTTCGTTACACTTAGTGGCACTTTTATGCATTTTCCGGAACTAACCTATTAACAAGCGCCACAGTGCCAGTTTCCTGTTTTCTGCTGTTTTTGTGTTTCAGAAGTGATACACAGGAAATATTCTCGGAATTGGACGAAACAAGTTCCTGAAGTCTTATTTTACCCGGAAGCTTCCAGAGATCCGAAGAGAAGTAGGAAGGGGGCCACCAGGGCCCCACACACAGGGGCGGCGCGGCCAGGCCCCTGGCCGCGCGGGCCCCGTGTGAGGGCGCCTGGCCCCTCCTCTGACATCGTACCTTCGCCTATAAAGACCCCCCGACGGAAAAAACCTAAGTACCCGATCAGATTTCCAGAACACATCGCGATCCGCCGCCGCCGTCGACCCGAAGATCGGGAGGGTCCAGAAGCTCTTCCCGGCACCCTGCCGGAGAGGGGAATCGCCACCGGAGGTCTTCTTCATCGCCATGCTTGCCTCCGGAGCGATGAGTGAGTAGTCTACCTTGGACTATGGGTCCATAGCAGTAGCTAGATGGTTGTCTTCTCCACCATGTGCTTCATGTTTAGATCTCATGAGCTGCCCTACATGATTGAGATCACCGTTATGTAATTCTATGATGTTGGTTTGTTGGGATCCGATGAATATTGGTGTTTATGATTAAGTTGCTGTACTGAATATTATCTTTTGTTATCTCTATGTTGTTTATAATCTTGCATGCTATCCGTTGTTAGTAGCTATCTTGGCCGAGTAGTTGCTAGTGACTCCAAGAGGGGGTATTTATGCTCGATAGTGGGTTCATGCCTCTATTTCACCTGGGGGAGTGACAGAAACCTCTAAGGTGGTAGATGTGCTGTTGCTACTAGGGAGAAAACAACATTCATATGCTCAAGGGCATATGCTTTGTTTACATTACACACTTTGCTTAATGCAATTATCTGTTGTTCGCAACTTAATACTTCTAGGGTGTTCGGATGATATCCCCGGGAGTGGATTATTAGTCATAGATGCAGTTGGATGGCGGTATATGTATTTTGTTGTAATGCCCAGAGTAAATCTCATAGTGATCTTCTTGACATATCACGTTTATCTTTATTCTATCAATTGCCCAACTGTAATTTGTTTACCCAGCATGTTTTATCTATGGAGAGACACCACTAGTGAACTGTGGACCCCGGTCCTATTTCCATCATATTGCTATCACCTGTTTACTTTCTCGCACTGTTTATTTTATTGCATTCTCTACTGTTTTCCACTCGATACGCTCATAACCTTTGTTTCAAGCAAACCGGTGAGATTGACAACCTCATCGTAAGTTGGAAGCAAAGTATTTGTTTGTGTGTGTGCATGTTCCACGTTGCAGCTAGCAAGCAAAGCTTGGACGAGGTGCCATATATAAATTGTCCGCTGCTGTCGCAAACTAGCAAGCATCACCTTCAGTCGTCACCGTCTCTCCTCTCCAAGAACGATAAACCTTGGTTTCTAACTGAGGGAAAACGAGCTACTATACTCATCATACCTTCCTCTTGGGGTTCCCAACGGGCTGGTCATTCACCACGCATCAATCATCGCCTTCAAGACCACCGCTTAGTGAAAGCGAGCTGGCCTCTTTGGCTTGCTCATCAAAGAATAAGGTAAGCCTTTGTGGCGTTGATGGACTCCGTGTCGCGAACATAGTTCCTGTTTAAGGTTCGTCATGCATGTGGGGTTATAAAAAGCAGGTACACCACAACACAGTACAAGGTAAATTGGCTTTCATACGCCACTTTCATGTCACTTATTTTGTTGTGATATAGACCATTTAATTCGGCTAAAGAGAACGAGAAGGAAAGCCACTATATACGCTGACATTGATGAGAAATAGATCAACAACACGAATAAAATTAAGTTAGCATCAGAAACTTCGAAACACGATCATCATATAGATGTCATCTCTCGCGGCTTGGTAGATATGATGCACTAAGCCAGCAGTCATCTCTCGCGACTGGGTAGATATGATGGGCTAAGTAAGGCCATAATAGATGGTGCAAGTAGCTAGCTAGGTCTCCAGGAAGATTAGTATCCGCGAGAGGTCAAGAAGATATGAAGCAGCAGGATGCCGAAGGAAATCGGAGCAACAACCCTATCCAAGAAACTTTGTGATTCCGGTACTTCCTGCGACTTACCTGACGACACCGTGACCTCCTTCGCAGTCTGCTTCATGCTTCTTCTGCATGTATCAGCCACCCTGTATGTACATGCCAGCAAAAAAAACACAACCAATTAGTAACTTCTAGAGGTAGTTAATCAATTGTAGACAAACTAGTTTGTCAAGCAAAAAATGGAAGGTAAGAACTTGAATTGTTATTACGCAGCACCTCTCTTCCATGGCAGATCCCGTTCTTCCTAGGAACTTTGCAAGCGCCTGGTTTGACTCCACCTTGACCTTTGCAGCATGGTCCTTGCAGTGCACCTTAGCAGCATCCCGCACGCCCATATCCTTGGAGTGCATCCTCACGTTCATGTTCATCAACTCTCCCTTAGTCTCCTCCACACGATTCTCAAGCTGCTGCTTAAGATATTTCAGACAATTAGGAAACTTGCTAGCTGATTTACTTACTAAATAAATGATAGCACCGAGTAAGCTAAAAATACCACTACTGTCTAATTGCACCGACTGCTACTACTGTGGCCCATTCAAATTTCAACGTTGCTAGTTGCTTCACAGTGGCAATCAAATATCTACTTTACAGGGTAAATAAAATGGCCACAAGCCATAAAAGAAGAAAGGCCCTGCTTTCATCAACAGACATGGCAGATTAGATGATTTTTCAAGAACATGCGGAGGATCGCATGTCTTCGGTATTAAGATAGAAACGGACTTTGATACAACCAAGCAAGAACGCAAGTCACAAGTGACCTGGTTCAAACATCCACACACAACACACGCTAATCTACGGGATTAGCAACCACTCCCAAACAACCACAACAACGATACAAACTCGACTTGTCCAATCCTAGCCAGCAATAACGAAGAACCGCAACACAAAGCAAAGAGGCCGCGTCACGACCGGTTTCGGAGCTTCCGACGAACGAGCTTACTCCAAGCAGCCCGGAGCGATGTACCGCCCACTCATGTGCCTAGAAGATGAACCGGCAAGTGGACGGCAGGCTCCGACCGGACCCGAAGAAGATGCCACCAAGAAACACCCGGAGATGGCATACATTGTGCCCTCAGATGCCCAGCCCTGTTCTGGGACCAAAGCCAACTCCACCAGCCACCCGGAGACTCCACAAGCAACTCACACGACGCTCCCAACAAAGAAACGACGCCATGGCGCCGCCGCCGCATGGTCCGACGAGTCGTACATAGGGTTTCCCCTAATGCTCGAGGAAGGGAGAGAGCGGTCGAGGCCATAACGACGCCTTAAAAAAGGGGACGGCGCCCGCAGGTGTCGCTGTCGTCAGTGCAAAGCGGGGATTTCTCCCTGGCCTGACCCTCGGTCCCACGAGGTCTAGCAGTACAGTGACAATCGGAAGTTGAAGGCCGCCAGCGCAAGGTGAGGAGACTTGACTCGTCGTCGAAGGAGAAGGGAGTCCACGGCCACCGCCGGCCAGATCGAGGAGGGATTCTTCCATTTGCCGCCGCATGGCCCCACACCACGGGGAGGCGGGCAGATTAGATGATGGATTGGCCATGACTAATCAAGAGCTTACGGGTAGAGATTAAGCCACATACCCACTTAAATTCGATCTTAAAGGAGTATACTCCTCCGTTCAGGTCTATAGGTCTTGCGTGTATCTCTAGATCATCAATTTGAACAACGTAATACGAGATATATGTATTATAAAAGATATATCATTGGAAACTTTAGATGTTATATTTTCTAATGGTATAACTTTTGTGTTATACAATTTAAATTACATTGGTAAAATTAATGATCTAGGGATACACACACGATGATCAAAAAGGATTGATGACAGATTACTAACCAGACAGAAAAAAGGTTTCTTTTTTTTTCAATTAGATTCTCCTAAACTCAATGCTGCAGGTATTGCATTCATCACTAAGCAGGAAAATATGTCATCTAGCACACAAAAACAAAATGGCAACTGACATACCGAACAAGGGATTTATTACTCTAAAATCTGAGTGATGAAGCGTCTGATAGATTCAATTCGACCTACTAGCAAAGCCAGCAGGACATGATTGTAATAGCAAATTAAGCTCCTGGAAGACAGAGATCCTGTTATTCCTCATCCATGTGCCGTTTTGTTTCATGCCAAAGTTGAGACCAAGGTGATTACTAGTGTATTTAGCTACCACTAGAAAAAAAATCTATGCTTGAAGGCAAGACCGCTAAAAAATCAAGAGTTAGTTCAATGTCACCATAAGTAATTAGCAGTGGATCACTATGACAGTTTTGATTTGCAGATCAATATACAGGCTACTCGGTTTTAACCAAATTATAGCTTAGAGGAGAAGGGGAATAACTGCACAGACTGAAAAGGATTAGGACACACGAAATCAACAGACGGTACAAGCGAGGAAGGAAAGATATGTTTTGATCACTTCCACGAAAGTAGGTATCTTCTGGTAGGAAATCAATAGACTTAGTCTCTAAAAAGACAAGATGCCTAAAAACGGCCCTAAAAACCTAGGGAGGCTACGCCATGAACTGCTATCGCCGTTCCTTAACAAATGCGACTATTTTACTCGATCAGAAAGAGTTAGGATGAGTCGATGTAATACTCCTCCCTTTCGGTTCGTCTGAATCTCAGGGACATGGTTGACAGAAATAAGAGAAAATCAACCTGCAGATCTAGTAAGTGAGCGACCACTGACCTGCCCTTTGTCGTGATTACACTAAAATTGTGTACGTGGAGATTTCGAGGAGCCTACCCTGCTATTGCTGGATTCACCCGTGGTCTTGAAGCGAAACGACGCCGCAGACGGTGGTGGGTGGGAATAGGGATGAAAACGGAGCGGAAATGGACGGAACTAAGTAGTGCCACATTTGCGGAGGCAGAAACGAATGCAGAAACACTGGAAAAAAATATAAAAACGGATACTTTCAGAAACAGATATGGAACAAATACGGTGCAAACACGGACAAAAAGCGGACGATTATCGGAACCAAAAGACCACGTGAATCATGCAGCAAAACTCAAGCAAGTCAACTAAATCGAATAACTTGTTCCCCAAACCTGTCAAGATTACTCTGTGTAAATGGGGGACTAGGGGTGGGTTGCTTTGATAGTTCAATATGACAAGATGACATATTAGGTCTGCTAGATCGGCCATGCAAAACAACCAAAAACGGAAATTCTGTATTAGTCGAAAACAAAAACTTCTATTTTCGCATCTGTTTTGCCGGAAAACGCTATTCCATTTCCGTTAAAAAAATTCCGTTTCCATTTCCGTTCCGCAGATTTCCGTTTTTGTTTCCATATTTTCATTTCATTTCCATTTTTCCGCGGAAAAATCGGAAAGTTTCCGCTCCACTTTCATCCCTAGGTGGGAAAGCCTCGCCGACCGCTGGAGCGCGAGTCCAACACCATAACGGAGCATCAATATCGCGGTCCGAGCCGATCCGATCTTCTTCCCTCCTTTCTCGATCTTTCTTCTCTCTCCTTTGCACGCCACGTTGTTCTCTCCCCTCCTCTACTCTTGTATATGGACGGACACGCCTAGGAAACAGACCCAAACACAAACACGAAACGTGTTTGTTTTGGTTCTAGCTAGCTAGAGATTGATGGAGAACTTGTTAAATAATATCTTAATTGATGTTCTGTTTTCAATTGTTGTTATGTACATTAATATTCAGTTGATGATATTTTATAATAAACAATCAAATTTTTATTTTTTCAAAATATGCCTGCCTGTGGCATTTTCGTACCTCTGAACGCCATAGATGTAGCGCACACTCGTGACGTTCCATGCGGACGCCACCGGTGTTTGTGCTACTGGTGGCGTTCTTCTAGCACGCACGCTACCACTACCAGTTATTAGTGGCACCAGATTGATGGCGTGCTACTTGAACGTGACTAACCTCCATTTCCAAACGCTACTAATAAGCTTTTTTATACTACTGATGCTACTAATGATGAAACATTTGTCTTGTTGCGGATCAATTGATTTGGATCTGGTTCAGTACGATTGTTTAGTCAAATAGATCTACCTCAGTATTGCTTAGCATCATTGTTACAATAACCACAATGCTTATGATCAAAAAACATGACCATCAAACAATACATGAGCTAGACCTTTACTAGAGGCGGGACTACGAACACTTGTTGTTTATCTTTCTACACGTGTTTATGAGTTTGTTCCTGTGAATAGCATATCAAAGATACATAGACCAAGAAACCTAGCAGTTATAGCACAAAGAGTTAATAATGAATTTGGAAATAAATAAGAACTTTTTACTATTGCCTTTAGGGCATATTCCCTTCAGTCTCCCACTTACACTAGAGTCAATAATCTAGTTGCGTAGAGTTTAATAAACACCAATAGAATTACGGTGTTTCTCATATATGCTTGCTGATGGTATGTACTTTGTCCTTCAGAACTGACTTCTCAGATCCGTATATGTCCTTTCTCAACACGGATATGGACAAGGTGAAACACAATTTTAAAGTGTTTGGATTTGTGGTGTAACTTTGGTTCTCTTGCCGTGTCCATTGTGCCACTAGGACGCAATGTTGCTAAGACAAAAGATTGTTCCTTGTCAACCATCCCAATAGACCTCTATCTTAGCTTCAAAAGTTGTGAGGTGTAACACTTTTATTGTATAGTTCGCTCTGGCACTTGGCTAAGAACTCTTGTAGCATAAGGTACCATACTTCAATATTAATTATTCATCCATATTATATTTGTGCATGTTTGGGTTACTAACGAATTAGCATATTGTACCTCTTACAACGATCTTCCCAGACCTTTAGGAATATTTTCTCAGTGCAAATTGATTGCTCACACGTGATCCAGACTCGAATCACCTTGTGTCTATCGCTAACACTTCGCGCAATCGAAAAACATGTATTTTACATTTCATAGCGCAAATTATATTTTTACTTTGCTTATCTTGCTAAGTACTTTGCTATGTGACTTAGAGATTATCCTTTCACAGATTCATCCATCTTAAACACATTACGACATTATCAATGTATGAGTTTTAGCTAAGCACTATAGGCGCCTTTATCTATTTTCATAGGTCTTAGTTCCCTATGTTGCTTTGCATAAATCTTTTCCTTTAAGACTACTTGAACGGCTCCTTTCACTGTTGTTAAAACTATATCTCATCAACCACATGTCGTTCACATATAGTATTAAAAAATATCTCAGGTTCCCACCTTCTTTCATGAAAAGATGATTCCTTTTACTATTTTAGATGAACCTAAACTCTTTTAACCACTTCATCCTAGCAAAGGCATAAACTCCTCATAACTTCAGCGGACTTAAGCATCACTATCAGCAAGACATTTTCGTTGTAGTTGAACCTTGAATATGTAAAAAACAAGTCAAGCTTTATAAATATCACTCATATCTGTTTTCTTTAACATCCATTTGGTTATATAACCTCTAAGAAAATAACCAATTATTTTGAACATGGATTTCAGTTAGGTTCTTATGGCTTCAAACCATTCTTTAGATCTAGGAATGCCATCTTTTATTTTATAATTTGCACTTAACTTTACTTTTTAATCTGTTCTATGGTTATCAATTTTAGTTTGTTCTGCGTGGTTTGACAAAAAATCTTGAATGATGTTTCTACATTTTATGCAAAAGCTTCCAGACTCAGTATATGAATGATTAACGGGTCTACTTCCTTTGTCTCAACCATCTTTACTATTAAAGTGAAGGCGAGTGCTGACAATCCCCCAGGGGCTGGAAACTTTCCAGCCTGTCCAGGTGCTGATACGTATTCTATTTAGATTTTTAATCCCGCAGGTTGCTGCAATGGAGTAAAAAATGTGTCGCTCGAAGCAAAATATTTATGTAATTGTAGCAAAAAATATTTTTACCTAAATCCCACAGGTTGCTGCAATGGAGCAAAAATATATCAGTCGGAGCAAAATATTTATATAATTGGAGCAAAATTATTTGTACCTAAGTCCCACAGGTTGCTGCAATAGAGCAAAAACGTATCGATCGGAGCAAAATATTTGTGTAATTATAGCAAAAAAAGTTTTCACATAAATCCCTCGTTATGCTTCTATGCAGCAAAAAAAACCTTATTTTCGCTTCACATCAGAGATTTCGTAGTAATTTTTTTTGCTATTCTAGCAAAGGCCGAGCTCTGCTAGCAAAAAATTTATGCCATTATAGCAAAACCGTGGTACAATTGTAGCCAAAAAAATAGCATCGCACTTTTCCAGCGGCCGCTTGCTCCTTGACTATGATGGTAGCATCGGCCAACACCGGCAGACCTTGGAGCTATGCTTGTCAACTTTGATAGCATCGCTGTCCACCCATGGAAGCCCGACACCCATGGTAGCATCACCGTCGTGATGTGGTGGCACGCGCGGCGTCCCAACGCCCGCAGTGAGATGTCTCAGCGCGGGTAGCATCATGCACGACCGGAACCGCGGTGGTAGAAGAAGGCGGACGAGGGCACGGCGAATCCACCGCTGCTTCGCTTGAGGAGGAAGGGCTGTGGGCGGCGCGCCGGCAGAGAAGGCACCCATTCACCGGGCGCGGTCGTCCAGGCGGCGCACGACCTGGGACTCTGGAAGACATCGCTGAGTAGTTAGTCGACGAAGAAGAGCTCCTCACGACCTGGGCTGCGGCGCACTCCGACGTGGCATGCAACGTAGGTCGGCGGGGACCTGCCGGAGGTCCGGGCAGACCGCCATGCCGACCTGCTCCGTAACTGCCGCCGCGCCGCCTACCACGAAACCGCCGCCGTAGCCTCTAGAAACCAGAGCCGTGCTTGCAGCTGCGCCTCCTTCAGCGAGCAGCCAAGCTCACGTCCTCACCGGCCGTGCCGTGGCGCAGCTCCTCCTCCCTCTGTCCCGAGCACCATCGAAGGAGGCGGGCGGTGGGTTGGTGGGGCCCAGGCAAAAGACATCCGCAGGATTGACGTGCATCGGACGGCAGCGCGCCCGGAGGATGCGAGCGACGCAGCCTCCGGCTGAAGACAAACATTTTCCTAAAGTGAAAGCGGTGTCTGGTATTATCACACATCTGAGTAATTAGGAAAGATGCCACCGAGTTCTTTTTTTAATCCACCGTGTTCTCACCCTCACTACTCCTAAAATCGCATCTTTCATCACACATACGTGGCTTATCCTAACAAACCTGTCTAACAAATCTTACCTAGGAAGGAAAACGCTAACAAACCGTGGGACGAGCATACCATACGACGGCGCCGCTCTGAGCTTCTGATTACTACGTACGCGAGAGGCGTTCTGGTGGTTTGGATCGACCAGAACCACCGCACGGGGCTACGAACCTGGAAACACTATGCAAACCTCACCGGCGGTGACAAGACATTGCTTGAACACAGCAACAGTAGAACTAGCTTCGACTTGTCATCTGCATCCATACATTGGATTGAGGGTAGCCGTATGCACAACAGTGTTGATCAGACACTGCATGTCAGAAAACCACAACGCATTGATCAAATGTAAAATCGTATAGATACAACGTGTCGCTACAATGCATTAATCGGGGCACGGTAGTTGCGTTCATTCCTTTGTTCATTCCTTTGAATGATACTACTCCCTCCGTTTGGAAATAGAAGGAACCTATACACTAAAAGATGTCTAGATACACTCATTTTACAAAGCTAAAACATCTTATATTTCTAAATGGAGAGTGTACAACCGTACAACGTGTAGTTACGATACATTAACATCGTTTAGAATCGCTCCATTGGTACCGTCCTCAAAGTTCATTGGTTGTTTAGTACTACTCTCTCTTCCAACATAATCAATATCCTAGATTTGTTCTAATTCAAACCTCTCTGTGTTTAACCAGAGTTATAGAAAAATATGTCAATATTTATAACACCAAATTTATATAGTAGTACAAATTAATTACATTGTTGATGTACATGATGTAATAAAACTAAATTGGTGTCTCAATTATAGATATGTTTTTCTATATATAAGCTTATTCATAACTTAAAGTAGTTTAACTTATAACAAAACTAGAACACCGATTATTTTAAAATAAAGTGAGTAGACATTTACATAATTTGCACTCACGGAACTAAATGCTTAGATGGGTCTTATGAAGGTGCTTCCTTGTGGACACTGTTTTCTTTTTGTATAAACCTCATATGCTAACGCCTGCTAAAAAAGAGAAGCTTAGTTCGCAAAATAAAAACTAAGGCCGTCCACGAGCATCAACTTAGCTAGCAACAAACAAACATAAGGTTAGCACTCTTTCTCCCCCTACTCATGTAGGAGCCCAACGCTAGAATTCCCCTCTTGATGCCTCCACTGCCGCCTCCATAACAGTAGACCCTATTCAGCCCTATTCATGCATCCTTCAGGATACATTTGTGTAAACACTTATCTCGACTGCCATGTGATCTAATCGATCCACCCTCACGATTTAGCTAGTCGTGTATGCTAGATGGGAGTCTTCCCACCCAAGTAGAAATGCTCTGGCTAGAGATATAAGACTTCCGGACCAAGCGAGCCACAGTCACTAGAACGTGTTCCAGGGAACACCGACAAAGAGTGATGAAGATGAAAGTGGGAGGAGTGGACGTGCAGAAAAGATGTATAGTAGAGAGCAGCAGACCAAGGCCACAACCTATTTTCCCCTCAAATCCAGTAAGAAGAGAGAGCGAGATAGAGAAAGAGAGGGAAAGGGAGATGGAGTGGGGAAAAGGGAGGGGGAGAGAGACAGAGGGATGGAGGAAGCCAGGAAGGGAGGGAGGGAGAGAGATATAGGAAGACATATTCGGAGAGGCGACTTTCTATGACCCCTCTATAACGGAAGCAATACTCATCGTCGCACTAACACACTTTATGTTGGTAATTAGGGCTTGCTTATCTCGATATAGACCATAATTCGAAGGGAGTTGAAGGTAAAACCAAGAATTAATATAAGAGTTAGATAGTAGGCAAAAAAAATAAGAATTCGCTGCAATGAACGGACATTTAGCTAGTATTAAATAGTATTACCGAAGATTAATAATCTTATGAAGCTGTGATATCCTCCACTCGCCTCTTTCACAAGAAACAGTTTCTTTAGAAATCTCCTATTGTCTGTGACAAGTAATTTTGCCATCGGTAAGGTGGCAGGTGGATTGTTTGCCCCTCTAATCAAACTGTTCACCGTCGCCACAGAAAAACAGCACGCTGCCGGTCCACAGATCTCTCTCCGACCAGACCACGGCCGTCCTCCGCCACAACTTCGCCATGGGCGCGCGCTAGCCCCGCCCTTCTTATCCTCCCCACCGCCTATGGCAGCAGCTGCTGCTGCCACTGTCGCTCTCCTCCCATGGCACTCCTCGCGCTCCGCCTCGGCCACCACCACCGCCTCCTCCCCGCGCCGCCCGCGCAACGCCGCCTCCGCCGCTGCGGCCAGCGCCTCTTCGTCTCCTGCAGCGCCGCCCAGGCGAGCGGCGCGCCCGCGGTGGTGTGGTTCAAGCATGACCTCCGCGTCGACGACAACCCGGGCCTCGTCGCCGCCTGCGCCGAGCGCCGCCGCCCCGTCGTGCCGCTCTACGTCTTCGACCGCCGCATCCTCGCCGGTAAGTTGCTTCTCGGCTCTAGCTCCTACAGCCTATGATCGCGACGGGGTTGCGGGACGGGGATCGTGCGCGGGGCGTGTTCGGCGCAATGCCGTAGGACGCTTGTTTGTCGGTGCCGATTATGTGCCTCCTCGCACGCTTCAGTCGTGAGGTGGGCTTGCTGCTGGATCGCTGCGATGCTGCCACAGTGATGGGAAAGCTAGTGCTATCTGATGATTCGTTTGATTGTTCTGTAGAAATGCAGAGCAAACTAAAGCCGAATTACACTGGGCATGGTGGGCGATGTGTCAGTTGCCAAAGAAAAATGTGACGTGTATCTGGTTGCCTTTACCATGTCCGCTTAGTTTGAACTTTACTGGCGCAAAACACAATCCGCCCAAGCGATAGACATTGTAGTGGACAAACCAGTTCTTAACTTGTGCCGCATCGCGCTTGTTGCTTCCCAGGGTAATGTAGCCGTCCAGATCCCCGCATGCAAGTTACTGTCAGCAAGTTATGTAACACATCTGCCTGTAGCAGACCAGTAAGGTCTAAAGAAGTAGACTGGGGTGTTGTACACCTATACTGACCTTCTGCAATGCTAGAATGATACACCTCTTAATAAGCACAGACTTTCCTAGAACATGCCAGCATGGTTTATCAGAAACCAGTGGATGACATTTGATAGTTGACATCTCATGAGTTTTAGCAGACAGTTTACCTGCCATCTTACTTTTAACTACACATTCACAGTTGACATTAGTATCAACCCCTTACCCCTTCATCGTTTACAGGCTATTCAGATACAATGCTGGAACTGCTACTTTTTGCTTTGAAAGACCTTAAGTTGGCATTGAAGCTTCAGCAGTCTGATCTGCTCATAGCCTTGGGAAATGCTGAAGATGTTGTTCTGAAACTTGCAAATGAGGTCGCTATGCAAGGTTCATGTTGAGAATTTAGATTTAAGAGTTTATGCATACCTTCCTAACATATCCGGATCTCCTGATTGGATGCGTTGGTGGAGTATAACAGGTACAAGTGGGCGTCATTTATACAGAAGAGGAGGTTGAACACAGTGTGCGCAGTGTTCTAGCTAATGTTGAATCTTCTGTGTCAAATGGATCATTCACATGGGGAAACCCTCCTGAGATAGAGGTTTGGAGTGCCCCACTGTATGGCTATAAGGTAGTTAAAGTTTGATATCTGAAGTTTTTAACCTCTCATTACCAGTTAGCAATTTGATTATGTATGGCATGCTGAAATGATCATTGCATCAGAGTCTGAGAGAATTGTCGGCATCACGCAATCAATTTTTGAAGGAGAAACTACCGATGCCTACCCCTCTCTCTTCCCCGACTTTTCCTGCACTAAATGTGGGGTTAGACACAGGTGCACTTCACTTCAAGTTGTTTTGGCTGATATTATCTTTCCTTGAACATCTTGTTGTGTCCATTTAGACATTAAACAGTTTTCTGTTCAGGTTCTTTACCCACACTCCAGGAACTAAAAGTATTCCTGAAAGAGAGTAGAACACCACAAGATGATTGGGTCCCTATCAAGAGCACGTCAGCAAGATCTATTCTAAAAGACATCCTCAGTAAGAGAAAGATTAAAAGTAATGTTACATTAAGTGTCAGCAATGGAGAAGACATAGAAGATATCACCACAGATGCTGGTGCATCGGGGAGGAGAATTAAGGATTCATTCTTTGCATCCGAAAGTTCACTTGAAGTTAGAGGCGGGACAGACATCGCTCTCGATGCTTTAGCTGCTTTCTTGAAATACCTGGAAGGCACAGGAAAAGCTAGTTGGCAAGAGTATGTGTCGCTACCTTTTCCTTCAATCATATTATCATCAGATGATTTGTCCACTCAAACATAAAATTACGGAATATATACTTAGAGAGAATTCTTATTTGACACTACTTGAAAGCTCAGTTCCTTATTTGGCCCTGATTTCCCCCTATTTGACACTTGGTGTAATTTTTTTTGCCTTAGATGACACAGCCGTTGGTTCCGTCAGTTTTTTCTCAGGTGGACAGAGATACCCCTCTGTAAGTCGCTAACTGTCCAACCCTGAAAATTTCAATCCCGATCGAACCGCCCTTGTCCCAAGTTCCCACCTACCCTGAACCCTAGCGGCGGCGTCCGTGGCCGTGTCCTGCTGGCTCGTAGTGGCAGCAGAGGCATGAACTGGGGAGCCATGGGCCATGCGCGACTGTCGGGATATGGCACTACTTTTTTTTTCTAAAATACAGTAGTGTCGGTCTAACAGATCGTGATCTGACCAATCTTTAGATCCTACTAATTCCTAATAAATCAGCTTCACTGTCAATCTGATCGGTCTTTCAAAAAAATATACTCCTAGTACGACCACTGCATTAGCTTTTGACCTGCGGAGAGCTAACAAGGTGAGTGATTTCTGTATATTTAAGCTTTACGTTGACATACAAAAGGCTGAGATGTACAGTTCTCTGCGATGCGTTGGATATGAATCTCTAGTTCCAGCAGATCATAAACATGCGGCCTTCGTTTCAATGGTAGAACATATAATTTGGATCACTTGCACTTGACCTGTTCTGTTACTTCTTGTGCCTTGGGCAGTGCACCATTACACCGGTTATGTCACAACTCACAAGGGATAGTACTCAGAGAGTTGGGCACACCTGTAATTTGAGCAATATTCTGATGTATAAAAGGGTTCATTTCCTCCTTCGTGTAGTATATTATTACTGAACTAATGATTTCTTGTGAAAGATAGCTAGTGGTGTGTTCAGTGGAGTAGTGGACCACTAAGAAACAGACATTTCCAGTGACAAAAGATAACTCTTTTTAGACGAAAACAAGCCTATTAGGTGTTACCATGTACAGTGATTTTAGATCAAATATATCACAGTACACAACTTTTGTCCTATAAACTTTTTTGGTCACATTATGCACCAGGGGCAAAAATGTCTTTTTAGGTCCCCTGTTAACATCGTTAGTTCTCAAAATGTATGAGAGTGTCATCTAAGGGAAAATTGACACCCAAGTGTCAAATAGGGAAGAAAAACTTTTCCAGGCCCAAATATGTAATGGAACTTTAAAGTAGTGTCAAATAAGGAATTCTCTCTAACTTATCAACGTTATTATTTTGCTTGTATCTGAAAATGCTACCTAGCTTACCTAGCTCCCAAGTGAACGAATTGCTGTTTTGCCGTTATTTGTGCAACGTCATCCCAGTGTTATATAAGATCAGTAGTTAATTCTGAAAACAATTAAACAAATCAATTAAAAAATTTGTGCAGGTTGCATGATAAAGTGCGGTACGCTGAAACCAGGGATGGCGCTTCGTTTTACACCTTGTTTGGTACAGCAATTCAGCTTGGAGTCATATCTAGGAGGAGAGTTTACCAAGAGACTATTCAATACGAGAGAGATCGCAATGCTGGCTTTCTGTCTCCATTTGGATACTCAACACCTACAGTGACATCGGCAGTAGATGCTATCTGTTCATTAGAGGTGATTTAACTTTATATCTCCGCAGTCGTACTTTCAGTTTACCTGCCCTTTTCCCCTCGCCTGAACTTCCTAACAATTATTTGTCCACATGAAAGTGGTCCTGGCTCTTGGCCTTGAAATCCCAATTATCCATTGAGGGAAAGTATCCTTTGAAGTTTTGGAGATGGAAGGGTTATCTTATACAGGTACGGTGTACTATCTCTCAAGTTCCATGCTCTCTTGTACAGATGATGCACTTTGCTTCCAGTCCACTGGCATCCGTTACTAAGTATCAATTTTTAGGCTGTGTTACCTTACCCATGTATAAAATGAAACTAGTCGTACTGTAGGATGGTAGAAGTAGAAACCCTTGTCCTTAGATCGAATATAGATGACTCGGACAACAATCGGAGTCACCAGCATTTTTCAAAACACCCTCTAGTTGGTCCACTTTGCACTTGTATCCCCACCTTCTAGTGATATGGTAAACTCACTGTGATCTATATACCATTCAAGTTTGGTCTAGCAACTGAGATTTGAGTTCCTATTATCCAAATTACCTTAGATGAGGACACTACCCATGTAGATGGGTACTAATACTGTACACATCCCAAATTAGTATCATATAGACTAACCAGCCTCTTTTCTCAAGTTCATATTATTTTCTTTACGAAGCTATATCTTTGTTACCATCTGTTGGCCCTATTTGATTGCAGAGATTGGTGGAAGCTTACATTGTATAAAATTGATTATTAGAGTGGTATGTCGTATATACTAAACTTGGAGTAGTTCCGCTCACATAGTTTGTTGCTAGGCGTTATCAATAGACTGAAGGCATAGCTTGATCATCTATCTCCGATGAGCTTCATTCTTTACTTTTCATATTTAGTAGATTTTTCATGTGTATGCTTCTTTAGCTTGTGCACATTCAACATAACATTTTTCTGCTCCCCTATGCTTATGCAACTAAATTTATTAATGTACAAAGATTTGCTTAGACCACCTACAAGAAATTCCTCATTTAAAGCTTTATTGGCAGTATACGTCGGTTGGCCATGAAGGTCCTGCAGTTCTTCTTGTGCACGGCTTTGGAGCTTCCCTGCAGCACTTCCGTGATAATATCAGCAGCATTGCTGATGAAGGGCACCGAGTGTGGGCAATAACCCTTCTTGGCTTTGGCAAATCAGAGAAACCAAACGTTGACTATTCAGAACTTCTGTGGTCAGAATTACTAAGGGACTTTATTGTGGATGTTGTGAAGGAGCCTGTTCATCTTGTTGGTAACTCTATTGGAGGTATGCTTTGACATACTAATCTTCCAACATTGCTAGGTGATGGGCAATAAACTATTTTGTTTGAACAATCTTAATTAAATCATTATTTTTGCTTAATATTCTCAGGATATATCTGTGCTATTACTGCTGGCTTATGGCCTTCTCTTGCAAATTCTCTGGTTCTTTTGAACTCAGCCGGTTCAGTTGTTCCAAGTTACACCTTCATCCCATTGAATAAAGTAAGGCAACAAGAACTCACTTGAAGTACTATGATTTTAAAAATGTTCACCGATTTTGTGTTGTATGATATCTATGGGTCAAAGATGTGTGATGATGTCTGCATCAGTTAAAATGGTATAAAATGCCATATGATTTTTTTTCATATTATAACTGGCTTAGATACTGAATATTACATGGGGGGGGGGGGGGGCATCTCTCATACATGTTCATGTATCTGCTAACTCACAACAACATTCAAAAAACATATGCATTATAACTCGGTAGTTTTATTTGATCCATATCGCCAGCTGGCAAAAAGATCTGTTGTGAAAATTTGATTTGAATTTTTAGATATACAATGCTTCTGTTAGGTTTTCTAATCATGGAAACATTCACAACTGTGAAGACAAATGTATTTGAGGTTAAAGTTATATGGTCAAGATATATATTGTTGACACTGCCAATGTCCCCTGTGTGATACAAAAAAGTAATCAAAGAAAGTTATAATTCTGTTTTGGACTTTTTAGCATCTGAGCTGCATAAACTTTATTTGTTAAATGTAATGCTATTAGATGCAAATAAATACAGGAAGGACGGACCTCATGGATTTCAAGGTTGCAGGCCCGCCTCCTTTTGCTCTTCTTGAGGTCAAGGGCAGGAAGCATTCTCAAGGATTACTATCCTACCGTATGTGTATCTTCAAGTGTGCTGCGTTTTAAAACATCTAATAGTACATATTTGCTATACTACTTACTAAGCAATACCAACTTTATCTTTTGTAGAGAACTGAACGGGTTGACAAGACACTCGTGGACGAGATTATAAGGGCTGTATCCTCAGATCACATAGTATATATTTAACAATTAATAATCAGTTGTGCACCAAATTGTGCATTTTTTCCTTGACAGACAAATCAGTCATATGACCCTGGCGCAGAGACAGTTATTGAGAGCATATTCAACTTCAATCTTTCAATCCCTCTTAATTTTCTGTTTGATTCCTTTGGAGGAAACATCTTAGTTATTCAGGTGTGTACCTAAAATCATCCACAAACATCATATCTATTACACCAGTACCTATTTAGTGACTGTTGACTTTTATGAGGCTAACCTTAGACTTTTGCTTCTTTTCAAAAGGGAATGAAAGATCCACTTACAAAATCCGAGTCATTTGTTTCCATGCTTAGAGAGCATTGCAGCAAGGTCCGTATTAGGGAGTTAAATGCAGGTGAGTTGATGTTCTCCCTTCCTCTTTCCCTCCCATCCCTCTCTGTTATTCAAGTTTGGGTTTGTTTCTCATAATGAAACACAACAGGTCACGCTCCGCACGATGAAGTTCCAGATGAAGTAAACTCCTTACTGTCTGAATGGATGAAAGTTAAAGAGACTGAACTTAAGCCAGCTTTAGAGAAGTCCAAGGTGATTTAGGTAACATTTAGATTCAGTGCTCCCTATCAGCGGGGTTTTTGTATGACATCATCGTCAGAGCCATTTGGTAATACATTGATCCCATGTGTTTCCAACAATCCTGTACAAAAAATCACCTTACAAATATGATTACCTTTAAGGTAACAAATATAACATGAGTTGTTAACTCTGTACAAAATTGTCAGTTTTGCATTATATTGGCAATTGGGATGAAAGGAAAAAACTAGCATCAGAGCCTGTTTCCTATGCATAGCAAATTGGAAGAATGTGATATGCAATTTGCGCTTGCAACAAACTCGCTAGTGGTTTGTAAAGTTGCTTGCTTTTGGTTATAATATGGATCGGGACCAGGGAATCAACCGCGAACCCCACAGCACAAGTAATGTCTAATCTAATCATACACACTTTTGATATCGTTGTGCAAGTCTGTTTGGTCTTGCTACATCTCTACTAACTTGCACTCCACTTGTTTATGTGACATGGCATAGATGTAGACACATCATGAATATTCATAATAATTGGATGTACTGTACTTTTTATTTCCAAATTCTCAGGGAAGCCACTTGTAATCACTTCACTAAACCATCCTCCAGCAAAATGAATTATTGGAAGTTGTATGAGAGAAGAAGAAGATTGGACAATGTCTTTTTGTATTGTGGGGACTAGGGAGTTCCATCTCCAAGTGTTGGCCTGTCTCCAGATCTTCTGTCAAGCAAAGCAGGGTCACAGTTGTATAGCCTCATAGGGTGCTTGCATTGACGTGTGTAGGATCACGTTTAAACCTCCTAGACTACTAATTAATGAATTATAGCATCAGCAATGCTGTTATTATTATCACCCAGTAATTTATTATCATTCTCGTCCTCTCCTTCCGATGTTGCGTAGAAACTCTTTTGTGACTGAATCCTCCAGGTGCATGCTTGCAGCCTGCGATCCTGAACATCCTTTGTTTGCTACAGAAATGCGTCTTCCTCGTCACTGAACCATGGTTTCATCATCCTGAGCATGCATTACATCATCACCACATTTACCAAGTTCCATTCAACAGAATACCCTACCAATCACTGGCGACCTGCATCTTTGGAAGATCATGCGGTGGCCCTGTCGGTCTCATCACCTTCTTCTCCCTCGAGAAAGAACCGAGCTTTAGTTCTCCATGACAGCAGCCTGTCCACTGTTCTTTGGAGTGATATCATGTCAGTTATGCAAGTCACTCATGATGCACGCTGTGAGATTAATTTGTCCTCTTTTGCTTTGATGTGCAATCTGTCAGTGCTTTGCTTTGCATAGCATAGAATCTTGTACGTAGGACCGGCATTGAGCACTTCATATCCTGCCTAGTGCGTACAATCTCGGTTTCTTTTCTACTCGTCGTTTTCGACGATACATTCTGCAACAGTGAGAAGGTTAATGCAAAGGCTTTTTAAGGGTAAAATCTACTAATAACAATTTGCACATACAACTAGACACTTCTTTTCTGATCAAAATTCTTGAAAGGTTGACGTGGATTCTAAAGCGACGCCTCAAAAACACCAAGGGGGTATCTGTATCTCATCATACACGTATGCTTTGGTTGGTGGTGTGGCCATCTGCAAAATCTCGAGACAGGGGCTCACATCAGTGACGTTAAAATAAAAACAAAGCTGTGACTGGGATCACCCAACCAACCCACCTTATCTAGGCTGAAGCTTTCACCTTGTCTAGAGGTCACCAAACCTGACAGCAACACAGGCAGTCCCAAAAGGTGTCAAGTTACAGTCTTAAAGATGACCGATTCCTTTTGACAAGCTGCTCATGCCCCTGCCGAAGTTCATGTTCCCCTAATGATAGGCCAAGGGACAAATTGCACTGCAGATATAAGCAAGTTCCTATTCATGGCTACATCTATTGTACTCTCTCCGTTCCAAAATATGTTGCGTATAATATTTTGGAAAAGTCAAACCTTAGAAATTTTGATCAAGTATATAACAAAAATCACCGACATGTACAATACCAAATGTATATAATATGGAAGTGTATTTCATGATGATTCAAATAACATTGATTTGGTATTGTAAAAGGTTACATATTTTGCTAAATACTTGATCAAACTTAACAAAATTTGACTTTGACCAAAAATTATAGGCAACATAATTTGGAACGGGGGAAGTATTGACTTATTGAGTCACTCCTGAAAACTAGCACTGGATACCCCTGCCAATCTAGTGTTGCACTACATCCTAGTTTCATGCACCGGAAGATTCTCCCAGTTAAGGTCCTTTTTGGATTGTTCGAATTTTATATGAATTTTGTAGGGTTCTAATCGTTTTGTTTATTTTCGTGTACGGTTGAAGCATTCACCTCCTTTCCATTCAAATGATTATTCCTAGAGTTTTCCTATGCTTTCATTAGGGTTGCAAGTGTTCATAGTTGCGGAGCTTTCCTAGGACAGGGGGGGGGGGCCATGGCCCCCTACTCCACAAAATTACTTAAAGATATCTGTAATATTTATACTAAATATTTTAAATATTACTCAAAGTTTAAGCATAATTGATGTTTTTGTACCCCTCAAAAATCTTCGTCAAGCTCTTCCACTAGGCACAAGTACATAGATGTCAGTATGGCACTCATCGTACTATGTACTTAACGCCCTAACCCCTCGAAGCCAACCCACAAAGTGGACAATTAGATGGGCGAGCTCAACCATAAAGAGTATTATTATAATAACCACGGCGGCCTTCTTCTCCCGAGCATCGGTTGCCACCGGCTTGTTGTCATGCGTACATTCATGCAATGGCTGCAAAGTCTTCAGAAGACCATACAATCCCATGAAGATGCTTCTGACCGTGCTCGCCTTGGTCACACATAAGCTACTTTAAAAAAATTAACTTGCATTTACCTTTTTCAATTCACAATTTCTAGGTATGCCTCCCAATGATGTTCCTCTGTGTTATATGTGTGCTCGGCGTTCTCCTCCTCCTTGCATCTTGTACTACGTGCGGCTGCTGAGGATCCACCGTAGGGCGACACGACACTAAAGGCCCCTTGTTCACAGTTGCGGAGCTTCCCTGGGGCAAGGGGGCCATGCCCCCCTACTCTACAAATTACTTAAAGATATCTCTAAAATTAAAGCTAAATTTTCAAATATTAGTCAAAATTTAAACATGATTGTTGTTCTTGTAAATCTCAACAATCTCCATCAAGCTCTACCACGTGGTCACACACAAAATACTTATAAAACTATTACTATTCCACAAGAGAAATATTACTGTAATGCAATAGGAAATTTAATAATTTGCACCTTTGATAGATGGTGATGTTCAACATATTTGATAAATTCCTTAATTAGGGTAGGGTGCTTTTCTACACATTTGGGAAAGTCAGATAGAAATCATGGCATCGAGAAAAATATTTTAAAATGTTGGACAATTTTATTTTGGGTAAGATCAAGGTGTCACATTAGAGGTAGGTTGCAACTTGCGTCGACTATATTTTCCAGAATTATTATAAATAGTTAGGCCTCATGAGTAGAACTGTAGTAGTGCGTGTACGCTAACTAATATCAGTCAATGTTTTTTATCTCAAAGAAAAGAGTACACAAACAAATTTTGCCCCAGGTTCCTAGCTCCTGGGGCCAAGTCTCGAACGCCCCTCTGCCCTGCCATATGGGTCAGCCCTGGCTAATTTGCTAAAACAAAACTACAACTAACCCAACCTATTCTGATTTCGAAGCGGGACGGATCATGTGGCATCCCTAGCTTTCAATCATTTGTCTTATACTTGCAAAATATTGTTTATATTTTTCCTACTGATCGTACAAAGTTCTCAATCGTGCTTCAACATCAAACATATACTCCCTCCGTTTATAAATATAAGATGTTTTAGATTTATAAAGTAAATATATCTAGACAAGTTTTAGTGTGTATATTTGAGTGAACCTACACATTAAAAAATGTCTAGATAAATTTGCTTCGTAAAGATAAAACATCTTATATTATATACCTGTAGGCTGTATAGCCATACAATTCGCACTTCTCGTTGTACAAGCTTCCTCGGATTTGTTAATGATTCTGCTGCTTTCGCAGGTGTCCCGATCTTCCAATCACATGTGACGTTTACAAGCTACTGCCAGTGGACTGCGCTGCGTTGGTGTTGCTGTCGGCTTTCAGGTCAAGTAGAAGTAGTGCGCCCTCGTGCTACCTCGTGCTCGCTCTCCACATCTCGATCGTGCCATATGTTTCTTTCTTGGCCGCTTCTTACGCTAACCGCCTCGCCGTGCGTTCAAGCGCTTAATTTGCGGTGCACGATGGCCATCCACGTACGAAGGCATGGTCCTGGCAAACACACTGAACGCGACACATCATCGTTTCGGTACGACTGCAACAGTTCAGAGTCTTTGCACGCCTATGACTTTTTTTAGGGGTAATGCTTGTAAGAATGGGTAAATCTACACACTAAGTATAGACTAGATATATATTAAACTAGATGAATCTACAATAAGCTAAATAACATATTATATTTATGAACGGAGAGAGTACTATGTATCATCATGTACTCAGCAATAAAATTAGAGAAGTATGATGTATGGCGAAAGATGACCATATAAGAGCAAGAATAATAAGAGAGCCGGCAGCTGGCTCTATAGCCATGCCATATCACCTAGTAATCATCATAAAGCCCACTTATACAATAGGTTGGCTATTATATTGGCTATTAGGTGAGCATTAATTATCAAATGCATGCATACAATTGGCCCTAAGCTATATACAACCTTCTTTTTCTTTATTCTTGTGCTACATCGGGGCTATATGTCAAGAGCCAGCTCCTCTCTCTCCTCATTTCTCTCTCTTTACCTTTTCTGAACAGGGGAAGGGCCCCGAAGGACCCAGAAACTGCATCAATCTTCAGCGGTGGGTTTACATATTACAAGGAAGGTCTCAAAGAAAAAAGAAATTACAGAATAGTCCTCCCATTTTGCACAAAGGACCTTGGAATAGAAAACAAAAAAGCCATCCGGTCCTTCTCTACCATAGACGAACTTGAGCTTCAGATCACAGGCGTCGACGCCACCGCCGGGGACTAGGCCACTTGGGGTGATGCTGACGGAGATCCTCGCGTTGAAGCTGATGAAGGGCCTCCCATAGGGCTCACCGGCCAGGAGGTTGATAGTGAGATGGCACTGAGCAGATTCCGGCACCAGAACACGGAGAGGCCGCCATTCCGCCATAAGAGTCGGTGGCAGACCGGCGCTTGGCCGGCGAAGGGCCACCGAGGATGCTCTCCAGAAGACCACCGCAGTCTCTGCTTCTCCCCGCTCCGCAGATCGGCAAAAGGTGAGTGCAAATCGCTGCTTCACATCATGACCACCACCACGATGGGCTGGATGAGGAAGAACACCGACCGCTCCACCTCGATCTGGATCGCCCGACCTGTGATTTATTGAGGGTATTGCAGCTGCAGCGCCGCCACCCGCCTCCGGTTCCATCCCCTGGAGCACCACGAGCAAGCACGCCGCCGCCACCCGCCGCCAGAAGCAGCCCAACGACCCTAGCAATGAAATACCCGATGGCATCACACCAGACTCCACAAAGGAAAATACCATACTAGGCTACTATGACTACTGCTGTACAGGAAGGAAGGGTCCCTCACCCAATCTCAACACCGGCCGATGCCAGAGAAGAGGGAGGAGGGGCCTGTCGGCCCGGATCTAGGAGGAGCAGAGAGAGAAAAGGTTGGGGAGAGCGAGAGCGGTTCTCTCTCTTTGCCTAAGATTTAGATGACATGACAAGTGCTATAGCCAGCTGACTCACCCGTATTGTACTTGCTCTAAGCTAGACAGCCAGCTCTCTTAGGTTGCATCGTTTTCTTGCTTATATTTCCGGTGACATGCATGCCAAGTTGAGTTCGATCGATAGCTAACTGACTTCAGATAACACGCCGATTAATTAACTTCACAAGTGCACATACATTAACGTATTTTTTTTGAGCTCATACATTAACGTATTGATTGCATGCCGTACGCGGATCTAGTTTGCAACATACATCTTGCATGCATGTGTTTTTCTCAAATATTTTCATCAACTTAATAAAAACTAAATAACATTGTAGATTAATCAGGCTACTAAGTACGGGTGTGCCCTATATAGCAATTTCCATTGTTACAGAAACACTTTGGCTATTTGGCAACCAAGTGTTTTTTTTTCATTCGTTAACCCTCGATTTTCTTTATCCATTCCGTCCCTTGATTTTTCAATGTTAATACCTTATTTGGCACAAAATTACATCCTATTACACTAGTATTTTACAAGTAGGTTAGTAAATTACTAGTCCAGTAACAATGTAAATTACATGTACACAATGTAATTTACATTGTTAATTGCATTTAAAATTACATTGTAACTTAATTTAATAATTTGACTTTTGATGAAATATGAAACAATCAAATATTCCATGTATCATCTTATGACTGAAAGAAAATTTGGGAAACAATGAATTGAAAACAGCTGAGAATCAAATAGATTATCCCTATAGAAATTACATCACTTTTTGTGAAATTAATATTTAAGAAAGGCCCAGATTTACGAGTAAACAAAACCTTTATGGTGGAAATACCTCATGCCAAAAGTCCATCTCCACTACAGCACGTTATGGCTATGCCGACGGCCGGCGGCCGTCGGGTCAGATACCTAAGGCCGTCGGGCCAGGCTGACCCGACGGCAGCCGTCGGCGTAGCCCCGTCGGCGTAACCCGGCGTCGGGCCAGCCAAGGAGGCCGTCGGGTCAGGTCTTAGCCGTTGGGTTAGCCTAGCGCCGACGGTCGGGAGGATGCCGTCGGTCGAGAATTATCGTCAGGTCAGCTGTCAGTGGGCCCCAGCGCCGTCTAACGGCGTCCAGCCCCTATGCCGACGGCAGTGCCGTCGGCTCAGCTTAGCAGGCAGGCCGGCCCACCAGAACGCGATTTCAGCCCGTTTTCCCTGCCAGGGGCTATGCCGACGGCATTGCCGTCGGGTTAGCCCCTGCCATTTGGTCATGTTGGAAGGGCTAACCCGACGGCAATGCCGTCGGCATAGCTCCTGGCAATTTTTTAAAAAAAATTTAGGTTTTCAGCAGGATATTTAGCAGGATATTTAGCAGGATATATAGCAGGTAGGCAATATAATAAAACAAATATATAAATGTATCATGTTATCACACATTCATATGCATAGTATCACACACATAGTATCACATATCACACACATAGTATCATGCATACATAGTATCACATATCCAACATCGTGCATACATAGTACCGCCCACACACGCTCACACTATCTAGTCGGCGATGACCCCATTTCTGACCTAGTGAAATTTGGAAAGCGCTCGTCGGCCGCGGTCGCCGTATCTCCAACGGAAGACCCAGGAGAAGCCGAAGGAGTACGGCGAGCACTTGGATGAATCGGCGTGATCTCTCGTGACGTACTCGGCGTTGCCCAGTCACCACCAAACTCGGCGTTCCGAGAACGGCCCGTTCTCTATATGTTTTGAACAAGAGTTAGCAACTTGCGACACGTTGGCATAGAGAAGGAGCAAGTATGCACGTTGGAGAAGAACTTACCGGGGTCTGTGCGTAGTACTGGGCAGCGAAGGCTTCCTTGTGTAGGCACACTGGGTTAGGCCCCGGCTCAGGTGGCCGCTCTGAGTCTAGCGCCGCGCTCCGCTCTCCAGTTCTAAGGAACATCTTCACCGCCTGTAAGATAGTTTGGATGTCAGATAATGCAAAGATAAAGGTTCAAAGTAGCTAGGATAAAAACAAGACGGCTCATCTTTTGCAAAGGTTTGAAACTTACGTCGGTGGACTCTAGGAGGTACGTATCGAAGACACGTCTCTTCTGCTCCCACGCATCTAGTTCGGCCTGATATGCCGCATAGTAGGCATCATATGCCGCCTCGAACTCATGCTACAATGTCAAAATTCATGAATTCTCGTCAACTTAGCCATTTTAGGGATGAATGTCGGAAAGATGATGAAAATGAGAACTTACATCGACCCGTGTAGTAGTCCTGCGAGGTGGCGGTGGCAGGACAGAGGGGCAGTCGGCGGTGAGGGTAGCTTTCACACACGTGAGGGTCGTGGTAGGCTGGATCACCGCATTAAGAATGCGGTAGCGGCCATGCTGCCGGCCACGCCCCGAGACGATCACCGAAGTCTCGTCAACCTCGACCGCCGCGGGGTCATCCACCTCTGGATGGAAACCCTGCAAAGTACTCGAGTACGAAGAGAAGTCCTCCGCGGTGTTGCCGTAGAACAGAGGGAGCGCAGGCTGAGGCTCACGGAGGTCAGGAGGCGCAAGCCTCATCGCCAGCCACACTTGCATGTCGGTGGGCATCACGCCGGTCTCACGAAACTGCATCGCGAAAGAGATGTAACGGTTATCAAGTAGGTAAATGAGAGGAAATAAATACAAGTTGTTTGAGGGTAAATAAATACCATCTTTGCCTTGAAGCGATCATGGTTCCTGTTGCCCGCATTGTGTGTTCCCTCGGTGCCGCGGTTTGCCTTGTTCCGCGAGC
Organism: Dactylis glomerata; assembly: GCA_007115705.1. NCBI lineage: Eukaryota > Viridiplantae > Streptophyta > Magnoliopsida > Poales > Poaceae > Dactylis > Dactylis glomerata. The sequence goes on from QXEO01000379.1 coordinate 305,411, forward strand.
TCACATCGTTGAAGGCCTCGTTCTTCCCCATCCACCTCAGGGCAAGATCCTTCCACGCCTCCACTTTCTCATCGGTCCACAAGGGGCGAACCTGAAAAATGAACATACGGAGTCAGTTGAGGAGCAGATAATGCAATTACAACTTGGAAGCACATTGCCAATTTACTTACCGATACATAATCATCTAGCATCATCGGAGGCGGATTATTGATAAGCTCATGCTTCGTCATCGTCCTGCCGAGCTTCTCAGCCAAGAAGTGGTTCATGGATGTGTGCTTCTGATTGTAGAACTGCTGGTGTGTCAGCTTCTGACACGCCCTCCGCAAAGTCGCGTTCGCCAACTCCTGATGCTCTGGAAGCACCCTGTGCCACCTCTGCACATCATGCATAAAAATTTGTGAGGGTCATGGGCTAGCATGGTGAGGTCATGAACTATGAATGGAATTCATAAAGTATATGCACTTACCCAAAACTTGACGATCACAGCATCAGAAGCTTTCGTAAAGCGAACACAATCTGCGGCCTTATAGTCCGCCCAATGGAGGGCAAGCTTAGGCACGCCGTCGGGGACCACTGTTTACAAGCCCGGCCAATACATCCTAATGGCAGCTCCAAGCAAGCCATTAGGAAGTCGGGGCCCCTGCGGAACGATCCAATTGCTGCATAATAATCAAACATTAGTACATGCCAAGAATGAAATTACATGTTCAAAATTACTATAGACACTTACTCAACGCCGTTAGGCTCAATGAGGAGCTTGCCCTCCTCGGTGGTAGGTTCCTTGCTCGGATGTGGAACCGTCGCTTCCCCACGAACCTTGTGCTTCTTGGGCTGCGGAACCCCCGCCGCCCCCCCCTCCATCCCCTCCTGCTCCATCCCCTCCCCCTCCATCCCCTCCCCCTCCATCCCCTCCTGTGTATCCTCCGTCTCCTCCACCTCCATAGACCGTGACTGGGAAGCCACGTCACCAGAAGTGGAGGGTAGGTCAGACAGAGGTGACTCTCCACCAACTCGTCCTCGTCCTCCCACTCCACCACCTCGTCCTCGTCCCCCCCTCCGCCTCCTCCTCCCGCGTCTCCTCCTCATCCTCCGTCTCCTTCGTCTCCTCGTCCTCGGCCTCGTCCTCGCCCTCGTCCCGCGTCTCCTCCATCTCTAAGACGCGGTGGCAGACGAGGTTCTCTTCTACTTCTGGTTATCTTCTGTTGCTGCATCGTATTAAGCAGGGAGGACGGCGATTGCTTGCTCATATTGATCAATCACCTGCATTGAAAAACAAATAAACAATTAAGATAAGTACAAAGCATGGCAAGATATGAAGATAAATACAAAGCATGGCAAGATATGAAGATAAATACAAAGCATGGCAAGATATGAAGATAAATACGAAGCATGGCAAGGTATGAAGATAAATACTAAGCATGCAAGATAAAATGACACTAAGACATAAAAAGACCCTCACCTCGAATCATCGCTCTCATAATCAGGGTTTTCATTATCATTATCACTATCACTATCACTATCACGTGAGTATCTTGGAAGCTCATCGCATGGTGGAGGCTCATGAACGATGCCATTGTTCGCATGTAACTTGGAGAGCATGTCAATGTCCTTTAGATCTACCACTGTCTCGCCACGAGGTTGTGCATCATTCTCAAGGTCCTCAAGACCACCCATTTGTAAGTCAAAGTCCCCAAAGGTCTCTTGCTCTTGATAGAAAATTCCCTCATATGTTACAGGGTCAATGTTGTTGTAATCTTCGACGGAGGGCATGGGTAGATTACCATGTGGAGATACCTGGAACACGACTTCCCAGCCGTTGAGTTCCACTTTCTGGCATGGGTAGGGCAAATAGTAAACTTGCTTGGCTTGGTGAGCCACAACAAACACATCCGCTCCGCTATAGGTGGTTGAAGGCCTAACCTCAACTAACCCAATGGAAGGGATAATACTTTGTCCACTGTGTGGGTCGAACCAGTGGCATTTGAACACAACCAGGTTGAGCTCTATGTTCGTTTGATCGAACGTCAGCTCGTATACGTTCTCTAACCTTCCGTAATAATCGAATCCATCGGTCCCTTTGGTGAAGACCCTGGTATTAACAGTTTTTGCATTAGGTCGACTCTTCTGGTGAAACTCTGTATGAAAGCGATACCCATTGACATCATACTTCTCATACTTCTTGACTTTATGGCTAAAACCTTGGGAAACACATCTCAACTCATCCGTCATCTCAATGTTGGGATCCGCTCCCTACAAGTTTAGTTCAAATTGTTTTTGTGCATTAATTACGTGTAAAAGGGACAAGTCACGGATTGCAAAGTAAGAAGGACAGGTTAGAAATTACTTTGTCCCTGAACCAAGCCGAGAATTTTTTTCTTTCCAGGGGCACCCTCTTTTAGAAGAATGTCCACCTCGACGGCATCGGGACCCATCGTTCCCGACCAGTGTTCATCAATAAATTGGCTAAAAGGAGAAAATAAGTATTAGACCAAAACCAAGTTACTAGTTGCAAAGTAATATGTTCACCATTTTACCTGGCGAAATCGACAACTTCATTCATGTTCATAAGCACATATAGCATTATGCAATCCTTCTCTTCATTGGTGATGATATAATTTTTTTAGCCACCGGGACATTGGAAGAGGAGGAGCTTGGGACTATGCTTGGGCTCATCGACATTGTACCGAGAGACCTGGTTATGCAGAGTGGGAACATCATCGGCATAGTAAGTTGTCGAGGTGTTTGCCATCTCCTCAAGCTGAGTTGCCTCAACTATGCATGCTTCAATCTTAGCTTTGTTTCCACATTTGTATCGAATATACTTGAACTCTCTCTCAATACAGAACTGCCAACGAATATGCACCGGTCCACCCAAAAGTGCCTCGTTCGCAAGATGAACAACGAGATGTGCCATCGGAGTAAAGAAGCCTGGCGGAAAGATCGTCTCTAACTTGCATAGCAACTCCGGCACTAGATCATGCAGCTTCTCAATCATTAGGGGACATATCTGCTTAGCACAGAGCGTGCGGAAAAAATGACTCAACTCCGCAAGAACTCGCCAGACATGCTCGGGGAGATACCCTCGAAACAAACCATTGCTTTCCATGTATATATGTCCTAAACAAACCAAAATAAAGCAAAAGATCCATCGGTGAGGCCTCATACGGAGAAAGCTATAGGGGTAGATCTCCGAACCCCCCCGGTCTAGGGTTTCGCCGGATAAAGACCACGGGAGCATCGTCCACCCTAGAAAACTTGCATGCATGTGTCCCTAACATATGTGTATAGGTGTGACCCAAGGTTGGTACATGCAATATATATAGGTCCCTAGCAAGGCCTTCTTCACATACATGGGGTGTTAACACTAGCTGAAATCCAGGATCTGTACGTGGAAACTCCCGCTACGGGTCTATCGGAGCCTATTTCATGGTAAAGTGGGCCCAACCATTGCTTTCCATGTATATATGTCCTAAACAAACCAAAATAAAGCAAAAGATCCATCAGTGAGGCCTCATACGGAGAAAGCTATAGGGGGTAGATCTCCGAACCCCCCGGTCTAGGGTTTCGCCGGATAAAGACCACAGGAGCATCGTCCACCCTAGAAAACTTGCATGCATGTGTCCCTAACATATGTGTATAGGTGTGACCCAAGGTTGGTACATGCAATATATATAGGTCCCGGGCATGGCCTTCTTCACATACATGGGGTGTTAACACTAGCTAAAATCCAGGATCTGTACGTGGAAACTCCCGCTACGGGTCTATCAGAGCCTATTTCATGGTAAAGTGGGCCCAACCATTGCTTTCCATGTATATATGTCCTAAACAAACCAAAATAAAGCAAAAGATCCATCGGTGAGGCCTCATACGGAGAAAGCTATAGGGGGTAGATCTCGGAACCCCCCCGGTCTAGGGTTTCGCCGGATAAAGACCACGGGAGCATCGTCCACCCTAGAAAACTTGCATGCATGTGTCCCTAACATATGTGTATAGGTGTGACCCAAGGTTGGTACATGCAATATATATAGGTCCCTAGCAAGGCCTTCTTCACATACATGGGGTGTTAACACTAGCTGAAATCCAGGATCTATACGTGGAAACTCCCGCTACGGGTCTATCGGAGCCTATTTCATGGTAAAGTGGGCCCAACCATTGCTTTCCATGTATATATGTCCTAAACAAACCAAAATAAAGCAAAAGATCCATCGGTAAGGCCTCATACGGAGAAAGCTATAGGGGGTAGATCTCCGAACCCCCCCCCCCCCCGTCTAGGGTTTCGCCGGATAAAGACCACAGGAGCATCGTCCACCCTAGAAAACTTGCATGCATGTGTCCCTAACATATGTGTATAGGTGTGACCCAAGGTTGGTACATGCAATATATATAGGTCCCGGGCAAGGCCTTCTTCACATACATGGGGTGTTAACACTAGCTAAAATCCAGGATCTGTACGTGGAAACTCCCGCTACGGGTCTATCGGAGCCTATTTCATGGTAAAGTGGGCCCAACCATTGCTTTCCATGTATATATGTCCTAAACAAACCAAAATAAAGCAAAAGATCCATCGGTGAGGCCTCATACGGAGAAAGCTATAGGGGTAGATCTCTGACCCCCCCGGTCTAGGGTTTCGCCGGATAAAGACCACGGGAGCATCGTCCACCCTAGAAAACTTGCATGCATGTGTCCCTAACATATGTGTATAGGTGTGACCCAAGGTTGGTACATGCAATATATGATGGGATTCAATAGCTATAGCTCCCCGGCCGCTCTCACCTGCCTCCCACGTACATATCGCTCCCGACTCATGACTTAGAGGTGTAAACTCCCACGTCAGTTCCACCGAGGGGAACCTTGTCATAGGAATGGCCAAACCTATGCTTACCATGTTCATATGTCCTAACTAAAGCTAAAGGAACACACTACCACACCTTAGTGCCGCCCTCCGGAGAAATCTAGGAGGGTAGACCGCGCGGGTGCTGCTGGCTAGGGTTTCGCCCCAGATTGGGCTTCGGGGGCCCGCATGCAACCCAGAGTATGCATGCGGACCTAACATGTGTGTGCATGTGTGTTGGTGGGTTGATGGGATTCAATAGCTATAGCTCCCCGGCCGCTCTGATGTGCCTCCCACGTACATATCGCTCCCGACTCATGACTTAGAGGTGTAAACTCCCACGTCGGTTCCACCGAGGGGAACCTTGTCCTAGAAATGGCTAAACCTATGCTTACCATGTTCATATGTCCTAACCAAAGCTAAAGGAACACACTACCCCACCTTAGTGCCGCCCTCCGGAGAAATCTAGGGGGGTAGACCGCGCGGGTGCTGCTGGCTAGGGTTTTGCCCCAGAACGGGCTTCGGGGGCCCAAAAAACAAAAATGCCTAAAAAATATAATTATACTATAATAATACAAAAATAATTAGTTAAAAATATGCATATTAATAAATGATTTTTGAAAAAAAAAATCACAGGCTGAGCCGACGGCATGCCGTCGGGTCAGGGCCCTGCAGGATAACGCCGTTGAGCGGGCCGAACGGCTGGCTCATGGTGAGTGGCTGAACCGACGGCCCTGCCTGTACCGACGGTACGCCGTCGAGCCCGCTAGGTCTACGCCGACGGCATTCCTGGCCCGACGGCCCAGTTGCTGGGCGTCCGTGGTGACGGGCTACGCCGACGGCCCCGATATTTGGCCGTCGGCGTAGCATTTGGCCGTCTGCACAAGGCTTCTTTCCTGTAGTGCTCATTGTCATGCGTCTCCTCTATAATCTTTTAGATTCTCTTGTGACCTCTGGTAAAAAAAAAGCCTATCACATCTTTCATGGCTTTTGTACATTTCACATCCAGTGATTGCTTACCTTTTCACTTTCCATTTTTTTCCCGGGTGTGTTACCCCTTTACTACTTTCCGTCCAACAAGTTTGCGTTTTTGAAACTAAAAAAGACTTATAGTATGACATATATTATTATTATTATTATTTCCAGATCTGCATCGTTAAATTGACAATACTTTCCGAATGAATATGTGTTAACATAAAGATTAAACGTAACTAACTTGCAAGTAGTTAACTACTCGACATATACATTACTGCAGTGAATCTCTCACTAACCATGGAGAGAGGATATCTATAGAAATATCTTTGCTTAGTTAGTACTGGTCAAGTTAAGCACCACACATGCATGTGTTCTACACATAATTAAGGACCCCTATTAAAGATGCAACAACTTTAACAATACATAGCCAATATATATTTATTGTAGTGTCTCCATACTAACTAGTTGAATTTCCAACCGCAAAATAACTAGCTGAATGTCCCTCTATTTTACATAGTTCTACTTGTCATAAAAACACATGATAATCAAGACTATGCACCTATATTTGATGTAAAAAATATATAAATCCATATTAATATACGCCATTATAACTTAGGACGGTTGAATAAATGTGTTTATCGCTCTAATCCATATTACTTGTCATTGAAATGACACTAAAATATGTCTAGATATATCCATATTAGCGACAAGTAATATGGGTCGGATGGACTAGGCCATATAATATGATGAATGTGTGAATTCCTAGCTTCTAAGAGTTGATATGTAAGCTCATTTTCATGTATTTACAAGATAAAGAGATAGGCATGTATTAATTACCCACCCAAACATTTTGCATTAGAAACATGTACATACAAGTAGACCAACACATATATATGACTTCTAAGGCCTCTCTCCTTGAGAGGAAACATATATTTCTAATTGGAACAATTTGATTAACCCCCTTGACCCACAAGGGAAAAATATACAACACAATGGCACTAACTTATATCTCACTCAATTCTTCAATCCAAGAATTAAATGGATCCAGATGAGAAAGAGTTTTATTAACTTCTCCACTATACAACACATGTTGGCATCTTCTCCAACCGATTGCTAGCTAGATGTAGGTAGACCGCTACAGATTTGATCCGCTTGAGCTGTCGACCATGGAGACGTCCACCGGCAAGCTCGAGTCCCCTATTCCAAAATCTTGATAGTCAAGTAACCAGTCTGTAACTCCAACAATGTCCCATGGGGTGGTAGCGGTGATGATGTTGAGCTCATCGATGTTGTCACTAGCTGTTAAGTGAATCCATGACTCGTCGACAACGCCAGAGGGCAGGTCCTCCTCCTCCTCCTCCATCAACCACTTCACCAACGGGTCCTGGTCATGGTTAGCGATGCCCATACTAGTCGTAGTGTTCATGTTCGATGACTCTGGCATGCTAGACTCTTCCCCAGATGATGTAACATCCTTGTCTGTGTCAATGTGTTTGTTCTCTTGTTGGCCGTCCATAGACTTGGATTCAGCTGTGATGGTGGAGGAGTGTGCAGACGTGGTGGTGGGGCTTGCTTGTTGAGGTTGTTTCTGGCCTTCAAGGGGCTCATGCGTGACCGGATCTATGCCCATCTTTATAAGTTTCTTCTTGATGTGCGTGTTCCAATGGTTCTTAATCTCATTATCCGTCCTTCCCGGTAATTTGGCAGCAATCTTGGACCATCTGCATAGAGATAGACGAAATTGACACGACATTCACATATCGGAAATGGAAGACATTTTTGAGAGTGCGGTCGAACTTCCATAACGTTGATGATTAATAAAGAAAAAATATTCAAATTGATAAGAGTAAATAGTCCCATGCATATTAATTTTCATCAAAACATATATGCAATAGTAATTTTTTGTAATTTCTAACGTATACAGATAAATCAGTCAAAGTTCTCCTATGTACTTGTGGATGAAGCATGTACCTATTAATTCACGATCATTGCTACATCATGCAAACATACATGCTTAGGTGAAACCAAAAAGAAACTTAGTACGTACTTCTTCTCACGGTTGCTTAGGGCTTACCAAAATTACTTATGACGATTAAAAGTTCACTATGAATGTTCTAAATTAAGTACATATAGCGGTATATATGCATGTTGATAACTAGTCAACACTTACATGAACAACCTTTTGCTGATACGGAGCACAATATATATAAGAATTAAGGTTCACTATCCATCACATCATCAACATCATCTATTTCTTTAAGCTATATATCTGTATGTTAGTAGTAACCTTTTATCAGTGACAAAACAACAAAATGGTTGGTAGAGTGAGCGAGAGTGGCTTTTTAAAAAAGTTTGAAAGTGTTGGCAACTTGACCTAAGCCCGATGCTTTCCATTTCTGAATCCAACACCGCTAGGGTTTCCTCAACCACACAAGCAAAGCTAGTGGTGGCTGCTAGCTCTCGGTCACTCATCAAGACAGTGAAGGATAGAAGAAAAACAGAAGCAGTGTCCGTGTTTCTGGAACTTTCTGCTATGACATAAATATGGCAAGCCACCGTAATACTGTCAGATTGTAGTGACATCATTACATTTTTGCGGGCATATTAAAATTATCATTTTCCTTTTTTCGGAATTAGTGACATAAATTTCTGCTGCCTAAGAACTGGAGTCATATGGACCAATAGTTTTATTATGGATTTGAAGACAATTTGTTTTTTTGGAAGCACCATTACTTTTCTTTCTGTACAGTTTAGTTTTCAGAATATCCGATAGGGGATCAACGACACACTAGTAAGATATCTTCTGTCTAAAGCTATTCATATGCACGTGTTTGATGTTTCCTGTACCGACTGCAATAGGTCACCAGCATGTCACGCTTCAACTCTTTGACCCGGTGCATGCATGCGACACTTGGGAAAATAGAATTATTAAAAATTCAAAGCATTTGTGATATTTATGTTTATCATAAAACTAATTAGTCTATCATTTTGATTTATTTGGTCTAAAATATACAATAGCATGTTTGGAATATGAGAATTTGCTTAAAAAATCCAAATTTATTCAATGCCTGCAATAATCGAGAAAATCCACTGGTACAAACATGGCCTTTGTTTTTCTTGGGCTTGGGTAATATGGAATATTAAGCACTTTGATCACTATATCACTTTGTAATTATATGGCTTACATACTAATTTACGGCACAATTCTGAGAAACTATTTCTATTCAAGTACCAGAATTTAAATTGAAATGGATTAACTCTAAACATATACCGCAATGGCCAAATACAACAATTCATATTTCAGTGATCTTATGTGTATTATACCTTTTGTCAATCAGAGTAAACCTTAAAAAGTTCCAACATACTCCTCATTTATGAATTAGAAATGACGCGTAGACATTGACACAATATTCAATAAACATATTTGACCAATATTTTTATTAAACATATATTGGTAGAGTGAAAGTACCACTTTCACTTTACAAATCGAAATATTTTTCTATATATTTATAACACCATGCATAGGAGTCATGCACAAATGGATACAGTACTACTTTGCAGCAAAATTAACACGAGTACACTTTATTATAAGTTCCTACTTGAACCTTAATTGATTTGCATTATTGCATAGGAGTTGTATTCACAAATGCTGAGTAGTCTGCTGACCTTAATTGATTTCTGAAGCAATAAAGAGCATTTCTCTCGCTGAAGACTACCAATACTATATACTCTCACTCTCGGATCGATCGGCCTGCTACGTCGTTACTATGTCATGCACACGCACCAACGCATGTACTAATTGCTAGCTCATACTACGAGTGTGATCACGCAGTTACGTTTACGTGCGTCGTTGTCAAGAAATATTAGCTGCGGTTGGCGGTCGATTGTGACTGGGAGTACTTTACTTTTTCTAAGGCAAGTGCGTACTGTATTTAGTTTTATCTTGTTTTGCAGTAGTCACTTGTGTGCGCATATTAACCAATTAAGCGCATCATGCACGAATATTAATTGAACTTCTGTTAGCGTACGTAGGTATCCTGATCAAGTGACCCTAGCTAGAGAGCTTAAACCCTACTTAATCGTCTCGATCTCACGTATATGTGATACGCAGAACTGCAGAAGTGCATGCATTGGTTTTGGATTATGGCATATACCGTACATCCACGACGTCTAAGAGACGATCGAGATGCCAGCCGCTAGCCATGTGTGCATCGATCGATCGAGATTAGAGACCACACCGAAAAATGTACTCAAGTGTAAATCTTTCCATGCATTAATATTTGCTATGGTAGGCACGTACCTGTTGCCGAGCTTTGCGTGGAGGTCGACGACGAGCCGCTCCTCGTCGTCGGTGAGGAGGCCGCGCTTGAGGTCTGGGCGGAGGTAGTTGGTCCAGCGGAGTCGGCAGCTCTTGCCGCATCGCAGCAGTCCTGCCATCTTGGGCACGGCGCGCCAGCAGCAGCGGCCGCCGTTGCCTAGGATGAAGCACATGAGCTTCTTGTCCTCCTCCGCCGTCCACGGGCCGCGCTTCACCCCCAGCTTGTCGCAGCATGGCTGCCGCCCCATCTAGTGGTCGTGGTCCTGGTCTGCCGGCGACGGAGAAGAGCTAGCTACCAACCTCGGTGTGTGATGGTGGTAGCTAAGGCGAAGCGTGCATTGAAGAGAAAGGTGTGTGCGTAGGTGTGTGTGACAAGTGCGTCGGAGCTGCAACGGGATAGAGAGAGAGAGTGTGTGTATATATAGTCCCGTTTCCAAGCTAGCTCTCTTTTAAGCCGTGCTGTGGCGACGGCGACGGCAAAGGAGAGAGTGAGGAGACAGGCTGAACCCACGAGGAGCACTTGGTCTGATTCTTACGGTCTTACTTTGTGCAAAAGCTAGCCACAAGTGTGGCATTAACCAGAAGCTATCTATAGGTTCTTTTTTCAAAGTTTCTGCAGCAGCAGAGCACATCAAGGTACACTAACCCGGACCACACACCCACACACAAAGGATGGATCGAGCTAGAGTTTGTTGTGCGTGTCTGTCTTGACCAGAATTTTCTCCCAAAGTTCGTGCACTTCAACATCAGCAGTAGTAACCCGGACCACCCCACACACAAAGGCTAGCTAGAGGCCTAGAGGCTAGAGCTACAGTTTGTTGTGTTGTGTTGTGCCTGATCAGCGAAAGGCCTTGCCGCTCCCGTTTCGTTTCCCACGGACACACGCATGTCGCCTTCATGTCTGCCGTGCCGTGGTTGCGCCCTTACGCAAGGATTCCATCAACCACCCCGTCATCAATCCCACAATCGACCCCAGCAATGTGGATGTGGGGGCGCAATCTAGGGGAAATCCATGGCCTTTGCGTGCGCGCAAGGACTCTGGTTAGAGCTCCTGAGTCTTGACCTCCGGGGGCATCCCGGGGCTCCGCCATGTGGCTTCTCGTAGGACTCCGGCAGGGTCTCGTGTCGGCTATACCCTCCAGCCCGGTGGCGTCGCCTTCCTCGGTAGACTGTAGTTACCACGATCGTCTTCGTGTGACAGGCAAGCTAAGTTACCTGACCAACCAACCAGTCGACCGGGCCAAGGCACCAAGCAACGACGCGGCAATCAGATATGGTGACTATGCAGCGAGCACGAGCGCACAATGCCACTCTACCTATCTATGCACAGTGGCAAGTCCAATCCAGCTTCGGAATTGTGTATATGTCGAGAGGTGTTTTGTGCTTTTGTGCTCATTACTCAATGACAAGTGGAACTCCTAACATCAGCTACAGGGTGAATCGTCTATGCACATTGCTTGGATCAATGCATGATTCGGTTACTTTATACAAATACAATAAATGATAAATGCAAGAATGAAATGAAAAGGAGAAGAGGGTTCAACCGAACACTGACCACGCTCATTCTTCAGAGTCACATATGGATCTCTAGCTTGGCAGGAATACAGCTAGGTCGACAGGAGTTCTACTCTGCTCAACTTTAACTTGACAGTTGACACCTTCTCAATTCATGTATTTCCAAGTTGTCCCGCTACTTTTTTTTCCATTTGCTGTTCAGAGAGTTGGAAGGTGCAAGGAACCACGAAGAAATAGGGTCACAGATCAGCCATACCATCGATCGCCTTCCTCGGACCTGTAGTTACTAATTGACATCTGGGCAGTCCAACCAAATCCCAGGCGTCCTGGCGTTTATCTGTCAATATCGAAAGATGTTGTTAGGTCCAGAGAGAAACACTGCCTGGAGGGTTGTACCTGACAATAAGTCCTTTCAGCTAGCAGTACAGCTCATGCTATTCCATCAGAAGGAACAAAAAGGATTATCCATTGGAGCATAATTCGGTTCAGTCTGGCCACAACAATGCAAGAATGACCGCTCAGTGCGATGAACTACAAATGGAATGCATTTTCTGATTCTATTTTCTTCGAACAACGTACAGAGCAAAAGGAAAAGGGTGGTGGACCTCACTTGTTCTGAGAAATGACATGTGCAGAAAAAGTAACTATGTTGCATGTACATAACTTGTTCTGAGAAATGAAAATCGACCCCAGCAATATGGATGTGGGGGAAGCAAATCCATGGTCTTTGCACGCAGGCGCTCTAGCTAGAGCTCCCAACCTCCAGGGGCTTCACGGGCCTTCGTAGCGTAGCTTCTCGTATGGCTCTGGCAGGGTCTCGTGTCAGCCATACCGTCCGCCCCGGAAGCGTCGCCTTCCAAGGACCTGTAGTAGACTGTAGTTACCACGATCGTCTTTGTGTAAGAGGCAAGCTAAGTTACCCGACCAACCAACCAGCCGACCAGGCCAAGGCTCCATCGCCAAGCAACAACACGGCAATCAGATACGGCGACTATGCAGTGAATGGGAGAGCATAATGCCGCTCCAGCTATCCATGCACAGGGGCAAGTCCAATCCAGCTTCCGAATTGCGTATCCAGAGGTGTTTTCTACTTTTGTACTCATTACTCAATGAGAAGTGGAACTCCTAATACCAGCTACAGGGGCGAAACGTCTATGCCCATTGCTTGGATCAATGTATGATTTGGTTCCTTATACAAACACAGTAATAATAATAAACGGAAGAAAGAAATGAAAGGAGAAGAGGGTTCAACCCAACTATGACCAGGTTCAGTCTTTAATTAGATTCATATATATGGATCTCTATTCTCTAGCTTGGCAGGAATACTGCTAGGTCGGCAGGAGTTCTACAATGCTCAACTTTAACTTGAAACCTTTTCAATTTATGTAATTCTAAGTTGCCCCAGAATTTCATTTGCTGTTCGGAGAGTTGGAAGGTGCAAGGAACCATGAAGAAACAGGGTCACAGATCAGCCATACCTTCGATCAACTTCCTCGGACCTGTAGATACTATAATTGACATCCTGTAATGGGCAGTTCAACCAAATCCCCGCGTCCTGGCATTTATCTGTCAATATCAAAAGATACTCTTAGGTCCAGAAAAAAACACTACCTGGAGGATTGTACCCAACAATAAGTTCTTTCAGCTAGCAATACAGCTCATGTTATTCCATCAGAAGGAACCAAAAAGATTATCCATAGTACCATAGTTTGGTTTAGTCCAGCCACAACAATGCAACAATGTCAGCTCACGGAGGTGAACTACGAATTATAAAACTGGGATGCATTTTCTGGGACCATTTTCTTCCAATAACGTACAGAGCAAAAGAAAAAGGGTGGTGGACCTCACCCTGTACTGAGAAATGAGATATGCAGACAAAGTAACTATCTGCAGGTACGTAACTGATTGTGCCGACATAGCACCTAAAGAAATAAATGACTGCGTCCAGTAACGAAAAAAATAATGTCAATTTGGTGATGTGATTTTGAAAGTTGAGACAAGAAGCCACTCTGAGGAATCTTTTTTGCGCCAAACGTGTCGAATGTTAACTGATGTGTTCAGGTTTTAGCTAGGACGCTCTGCCAATAAAACATATCTTTGCAAGATGAAAATCACAAGCCTCAGGTAATCTTGTCTAAGATGCAAGAAAATTGTAGACATATATGGTACTAGAATGAAAAACAACATGTGTAGTTTTCATAAGAAGATTAGAATGTGATGCAATTGTTGCCATGTGAAATATACGAATTCAGTTGACAAAACTGATCATCATAGGACAAGGCAGGGGCTGTGTTCCTGTCCCACTAAACACTATGGGGATTCGGTCCCTTAACCTGCATGGAAGGCATCAGTAATTACTGAAGAACAGTCTAATATGATGAAAGATTTCCTGCACAAAAAAATAATATGATGAAAGATTTAACTTTGAGATATGGAGACAATACACAACAAGGAAATTATTTATTAATTTGAAAATTGTTAAACCCAGCTACCAAAAGAAAGGTGAGGTTTCTATTAACTTGGAGAAATAACTAGAATTTGTCATCCCAAAGAAACATCTGATCAACCTTAAAATTATATACCTAAGAGGATTTACGAACGTTTAACGTGTTGAAAATTTGCATACACAGGATGCAATAAAAACATAAATCCAACTATAACCTTGTGAATTTAAGATTATCAGTGCTTCTGCATCCACCTTTCCCATCTTGTGAAGAACAATAAAACACTCTGTGATGTCACAAAATAATACTGAAAATTGAACTAAAACCACAAGGTTAACAATGGAAAAAGGGAGAAAAAAACATGACAACTTGAGGACGTGAAATAGCCAGGCTACACTGAACTACATCCACACATGCGGTACAATAGACTTTAACTGTTTCACATAACCATTTTAGATTTTACAGTGAAGAAAGAGAATGAGGATGACGTTAGCAATAAGGAAGATAACAGAGAAGCAAACTAAGAATGAGGTTTCCTCTAGGTGGTAGGTCACTTTTCTATCCTGTCCTGCAAGACTTACACCACAAGATGACAAGATCTAAGCCAGAAGCTAGCAATGTAGTATGTGTTTCAAACGCTTAATGATTCCTTGCAACCCCACCACATCCACATTGATTGCATAAGCACACGGCAATAAAAAACCAGGTAATGTCATCTTATTTCAGTGGTCACTTGACATGAAAAACTGCACTTACAGCACAGGTGTCTTCATGTGACTAATTGCTTCATCGCATGATCTCACGATCTCTTCGTCTTCTCCTCGTGTCTCAGGTCAGATCAGATTATTATGTACCTACTCTCAGGTGCTGTGGATTTGATTCCTCAATGGCATGGCCAGTCAATGATATGGAGAGCATCAGATAACAGTAATTTAGTACAATCTGGTGTTTGTGCACTTACCAACAACAGTAACAAGATGACAGTGCATGCAATGTCTTGTAGCCAGGTAGTGTAATTTTCTAAAGCGTCAAGCCTCACGGTTCTAGCTAGATCATGCTATGGACTACAGGGATGGCCACCATTTAGACATATTGTCAGATTAGAAATTGTAAACTAAAGTATAATCAAAAGAGGTGAGAAATTTCTGTCACCGGATTGCATCAGCCAAATTCACTGGTGAACAACCCGGCTACCAATCTTCCAGCTAATGAATATGCAGCTAACCCAATGTTGGAAGTGATTATCTGAATCCGTTTAGCTTGCTTGCTGGCATCTCGAATTCAGGTTCCCACGGTAATCGGTATGACGTATTGACGTCGGCCCCAGACACTTAATGAACGAGATCGAAATGCTTGACTGCGAAGCCAGGGAATGTGGCTTTCCTGAGAGCAGAGGAAGACCGGATCGTGGGTTGGTAGGCAGACGGCGGCGTCCTCGCCGTGGAGATCACGACCTCGGCCTCGCCGTAGTCCATGGCTCCACGGCGAGGGACAAGGGCGCGCCGCTTCCCTTCGCCAATTTTCTCCGTGCTTTTGGGATTTGGCGGGCGAGTGGACGATTAACCGTGGAGCGGCGGCGCGGATTGATCGGAAGGTGCCGGAGGTGGAGGAGAGGAGAGGATGAGAGGGGGGTTGTGGTTGACTGGGCCGACTATTCGGTGGCGGAATGAAAAGGCCCAGTCTCCACGAAAAGCCGGATGTCCAGATGGGCACGTGCTTTGGAGTGGGCTGTTAAATGGGGTTTTCTAGGAGATTGTTCGGAGTCTCGGAGATAATCGAAGTAATGCAAAATGCTCGCAATTCTCTTTATCCAGAGGCAACAATTTATGAGGCTTTTTTCTCACGTGATTTTGCTCATGTTGTTTTGGTCATTATCCTAGAGAAAGAAATTGTGTAGCCCATTTGTTTAGCTAGTTTAAGACTTTAAGGAGGATGAGACGATTGTTTGGCATGAGGATTCGTTCAATTTCATTGTAGTTATGCTAGAAAATAATGTAAACATGTTTATCAGTCAATAATGTTGTCGTGGTGGCTTTCCATAGAAAAAGATCTGCAAACTCAGCAAGGTTTTTTTGCCCACCCATGTTGGAGAGAAATAAAATAGAGTTTTCGGAGAAAAAATGTTCAAGATGTGTCTTTTTGTAAGGATGCTTGATTTTCTCATCCCTGGTATATTAAAAATATCCCTTTAGCTGCAGCTCACCCCTTTATTCCTCACATGATCCAATTTCTTCTTTCCTCCGGACATCCGTGTACTAATTGTTCAAGTTTTATATGCTTAACATTGATATTTTTGGAAAGCGAGGAACAATGTACTATTTGACAAGAAAATATGCATGCCTCCTCAAGTGTATGCAGAAGCTAATGCCATTTTACAGGGTTTCAAGCTTGAAGGAACAACATCCCCTGAAGTCCAGCAACTTCTACAACCTTTTTGTAATCCCCGCAACACAACTTAGATATCTATGTAGGAAATATTTTTTTCTCGAATGCATCTTGGAGGTTTCCATGGCCAACTGGGAAAATAGGCATCGGTGTAGTCATCAAAATACAAGGCAACGAGCACTGCCAGCCTTAGGTCCTCTAGCATTTTCCCTTTCGAGGCTAATGCGCCAGGCCTGCAACTTGCAACCATGTTTACAAACTTGCGGCATGTACAAGACCCATATTACTACACGAACAACATCTCAGTTATGGCATCTACGGTGGAAACTACAAACATTCTTAATGCACCAGGTCATTGGGAGGTCAGACCCTGTGTTTGCACAAATGCAATCAAGCCCTTCCTTTCAAAGATACAAGATCTCTCACATCCATAGAAGCAGGAATGTGGAAGCTCATCATCAAGCTGAGATTAGCTCTGAAAATTCAATCTAGTTCTTTAGCTATTCATTGCTTATCTTCGGAAATAAGACAATGTCTAAGTAGAGACATATTTGATGTATCGTGTGTGTCTCCATGCACGCTTCTTTGTGTAAAATATTCTTAATGAATAAAATCCCGTTGTTCAAAAAACGAGAGAAAGGGAAATTTACTCGAGCACGCACGTCATGTACCACCATTTTGCTTTAAGAGATTTCTTCATGGGCTTGGTGTTGGAATTATGCCCTAGAGGCAATAATAAAGATGTTATTATTATAATTCTTGTTCATGATAATGTTTATATTCCATGCTAGAATTGTATTAAGCGGAAACTTTAATACTTGTGTGGTTTATGAACAACACCGTGTCCCTAGTATGCCTCTATGGACTAGCTCATTGATTAATGATGGTTAAGGTTTCCTAACCATAGACATGAGTTGTCAATTAATAATGAGATCATATCATTAGGAGAATGATGTGATGGACAGACCCAAATAAAGCAGAGCAATTAGATCGTGTCATCGTGTTCATCTTTGCGAAGCTTTTCTTATGTCAAGTATTGTATTCCTTAGACCATGAGATAATACAACTTCCTAGTATCGGAAGAAAGCTTTGAGGTCATCAAACGTCATCCTATGTGAGGGTGATCATAAAGGTGTCTCTCTGGTGATCGGAAAGTACTTGTTGGGTTGTATGTATCGAGATGGAATTTGTCCCTCCCAAGTCGGAGAGATATACTTCGGGCCCACTCGGTAATCGATATCAACACCGCTTGCAAGCATATGGTTAAGGAGTTAATCATAAAGTGATATCGGATTACGGAACGAGTAAAGTACTTGCTGTGAACGAGATTGAACTAGGTATGGCGATACCGACGATCAAATCTCGGGCGAGTAAAATATCGTGTGACGAAGGGAATACATATACGGGATTAATTGAATCCTGACATCGTGGTTCATTTGATATGATCATCGATGAATATGTGGGAGTCAATATGGGTTTCCAGATCCCACTGTTGATTATTGATAGAAGATCATGTCTGCATATTCTCGAACCCGTAGGGTCACACACTTAACGTGCATCGACGCTAGGATAGAATGGATAATTGGTTTATGAGTTTTAGTTCGGAGTCTCGGATGAGATCCAGGACATCACGAGAGGTTCCGGAATGGTCCGGAGAATAAGATTCATATAAAGGAAAGCAGTTTTTGGATTCCGGAATCATTTCGGAGTTTATCGGTATTGTACCGGAAGGTTCTAGAAGGTTCCGGAGTGGGACCAATGTGGGCCCACTTGTCGGAGGCCTGCGTGGGCCTAAGGGGAAGTGCCCTGGCCACTTTGGGCCAGGCGCATAAGGCCCTAAAGGCCCAGCCGGCCAGCCCTAGGGGAAACCCTAGGGGAACCTTCCAGAAGGGGGGGGAAGACTTGCCCCCTACTCTTCCCCCCTAGCCGCCGCCCTAGAGGCTTGGAGGAGGGGCCAAGGTAGCCGGCCTGCCCCCCATATAAGGGGGGGCAGGGGCGCAGCCCCCTCCCACTCCAACCCTAGCCGCCGGCCAACTGCTGCCCCTCCACCTCTCTCTCTCGCGACTGTGCGTAGGCGAAGCCCTGCCGCAGAAACTCTCCACCATAAGCACCATGCCGTCGTGCTGCAGATCCAATCTATCTCTCCACCATACTTGCTGGACCAAGGAAGGAGGAGACATCGCTGCACCGTACGTGTGCATCTCTCGGAGGCGCCGCCACTTGCGGCGTAGGATCGGATCGGATCGCGAGGAGGAGACGGCAAGTACGACTACGTCAACCACGTTCTGTTGAATGTTTCCGCTGTGCGATATCTTCAAGGGTATGAAGATCTCATCTACCTCTCTCGTTGATTACATCTCTTAGATTAGATCTTGGCTTTCTTGTTCGCTCCGTAGGAAATTTTTTGATTTATTATGCTGCGAAACCCTTCAGTGGTATCAGAGCTAGATCTATGCGTAGATGTGTTTCACGAGTAGAACGCAACATGCTTGTTGTGGGCGTTGATGTTTTCTGTTGCAAACCTCTTGTTTTGTACTTCTTATGGCACGGCATAGTGAGATCGAAGCGGCCCAGGCCAACTTTACGCGACCTCGTTCGCGAGACCGGCTCCGCACTTGACGTGTGGCTTGTTCCACACATGCGGCTGGTGGATGCCAGTTTCTCTCACTATAGTAGTCATGAGATTTACAACGGATGTTAGCAACCATAATATCACCGTTGTGGCTTTTCGTAGGTAAGAATCGTTCTTAGCTTGTTACTCCCATAAGCCACGTAAAACATGCAACAACAAAGTAGAGGCGTCTAACTTGTTTTTGCAGGGAGTGTTTTGTGATATGGTATGGCCCAAGACATGATGTGTATGAATTAAGATGTATGCAATGATCATGTTTTGTAATCTTTCACGACTTGCATGTCGATGAGTTCACAACCGGCAGGAGCCATATGGTTGTCTTTATAATTGTGTATGATCTGCGTGTCAACTTCTTATACGCCATGTAATAGCTTTACTTTATCGCTAAGTAGTTAGCAATAGTTGTAGTTGCTATTCGTGGTGGAGGCAATCATGGTGGAGTGATGGAGATCATGCCGGCGCGCACAAGATGGAGATCATGGCGCGGAGATAGGCTATACCATGTCACATAAAATTATATGCATGTGATATTTATCCTTTTATGTATCTTATTATGCTTAGATCGCGACGGTAGCATTATAAGATGATTCCTCACTTAAAGATCAAGATAAAATTGTGTTCTCCCCTCGTATGCGCCGTTGCGAAAGTTCGTCATTTTCAAGCACCTCGTGATGATCGGGTGCTATAAACTCTACGTTCACATACAACGGGTGCAAGCCAGTTTTGCACACGCGGAGATACTTGGGTTTGACTTGACGAGCCTAGCATGTACAGACATGGCCTCGGAACACACGAACTGAAAGGTTAAACATGAGTCATATGAATGATATGATCGACACTTAGTTGTCCACCATTGAAACCACATCTCTTCTCGTGAAGATCGGATTAGGTGTGGTGAATTTGGATCGTGTTCACTAAACAACTTGAGGGATGTTGAATTTAGTGGGAGTTCATCTAGTAATTTGATTAAATTGAACTAGTTATCATGAACATAGTCTAAATTGTACTTGCAATGTTATAGATCAAATGGCTAAATCCAACTTCAACTTCAACGTGTTTGCTGAGAAAGAAAAGCTTAAGAACAATGGGTCTAACTTCACCAACTGGTTCCGCAATCTGAGAATCATTCTCGCTGGCGGACAAAAAAACCTATGTACTTGAGAAAGCGCTAGGTGACACCCCTGCTACAACCGCGAAAACTGAAGAACTTGCTGACTTCAATGCTCGCAGAGATGATTGTGATGCGATTATGAGTACCATGTTGTTTTCTATGGAACCGGAACTTCAAAATCGTTTTGAGAAGTACCGTGGGCCTTATGAGATACTTGAGGAACTGAAAACCATGTTTCAGACTCAGGCCCGTTCTGAGAGATATGCGATCTCTGAGAAGTTCTTTAATTGCAAGATGGAGGAAGGGAGTTCCGTTAGTGAGCACGCCATTAAGATGTCGGGCTACACTCAACGCCTTGAGCAACTGGACTGCAAGATTCCAGAGGAGCTCAAGATTGACAGAGTTCTGCAATCACTCCCTCCTAGCTACAAAGGTTTTGTAGTTACTCATAATCAAATTGGTTCCACTGATACGATCACTGAGCTCTTCGCAAAGCTTAAAGCTGCGGAGGTGGATATCAAGAAAGACAATCATGTGTTGATGGTCAACAAGACCACTAGCTTTAAGAAAGCTAAGGGTGCAAAGGGATCCTTCAAGAAAGGCAGCGGCAAGCGCGTTGCCCCTGCTGAGAAGAAGCTCAAGTCTGGACCTAAGCCGGACACTGAGTGCTTCTATTGCAAGGTCAAGGGTCACTGGAAGCGCAACTGTCCGAAGTACTTAGCGGACAAGAAGGCTGGCACCATTAAAGGTATATTTGATATACATGTTATTGATGTTTACCTTACTAGCGCTCGTTGTAGTGCCTGGGTATATGATACTGGTTCAGTTGCTAATATTTGTAACTCGAAACAGGAGCTACGAAATAGACGGCGGCTAGCAAGGGATGAGGTGACGATGTGCGTTGGCAATGGATCAAAAGTTGATGTGATGGCCGTCGGCACGCTCTCCTTAGTTTTACCTTCGGGATTAGTTTTAAACCTTAATAAATGTTATTATGTGCCTGCGTTGAGCATGAACATTATATCTGGATCGTGTTTATTGCAAGACGGTTATTCATTTAAATCTGAGAATAATGGTTGTTCTATTTATATGAATAATATCTTTTATGGTCATGCACCTGTTGTGAATGGTTTATTTCTTCTGAATCTCGAAAGCAATGAAACACACATCCATAACATTGAGGCTAAAAGATGCAAAGTAGATAGTGATAATCCAACTTATTTGTGGCACTGCCGTCTAGGTCATATTGGTGTAAAACGCATGAAGAAACTCCATTTTGATGGACTTTTGGAGTCTCTTGATTTTGAATCATTTGACACGTGCGAGCCGTGCCTCATGGGCAAGATGATGAAAACCCCGTTCTCCGGAATAATGGAGCGAGCAACGGACTTGTTGGAAATCATACATACCGATGTGTGCGGACCAATGAGTGTTTCGACGCGCGGTGGATATCGCTATTTTCTCACTTTTACTGATGACTTAAGTAGATATGGGTATATCTATTTAATGAAACATAAATCTGAAACGTTTGAAAAGTTCAAAGAATTTCAGAACGAAGTGGAAAACCATCGTAACAGGAAAATTAAATTTCTGCGATCCGATCGTGGAGGTGAGTATTTGAGTTATGATTTTCTCACGCATCTTAAAGCAAGCGGAATCGTTTCGCAACTCACGCCACCCGGAACACCACAGCGCAATGGTGTGTTTGAACGCCGGAATCAAACTCTATTAGATATGGTGCGATCAATGATGTCTCTTACAGATTTGCCGTTATCATTTTGGGGTTATGCATTAGAAACCGCTGCATTCACTTTAAATAGGGCACCATCTAAATCCGTTGAGACGACACCGTTTGAACTATGGTTTGGTGCTAAACCTAAGTTGTCGTTTCTTAAAGTTTGGGGATGCGAAGCTTACGTCAAGAAGTTGATGCCGGACAAGCTCGAACCCAAAGCGGAGAAATGCGTCTTCATAGGATACCCTAAGGAAACGATTGGGTATACCTTCTACCACAGATCCGAAGGCAAAGTGTTTGTTGCAAAGAACGGATCCTTTCTTGAGAAGGAGTTTCTCTCGAAAGAAGTGAGTGGGAGGAAGGTAGAACTAGACGAGGTTATTGAACCTTCTCTCGAGTTGGAGAGTAGCGCAGCACCTGAAGTTGTTCCGGTGCCGTTTGCACCAACAAGAGAGGAAGCTAATGATGAGGATCATGAAACTTCGAACGATGCTACTACTGAACTTCGCAGGTCGACAAGGTCACGTGCCACTCCTGAATGGTACGGTAACCCTGTCTTAACCGTCTTGTTGTTAGACAACAGTGAACCTGCGAACTATGAGGAAGCAATGATGAGCCCAGACTCTAAGAAATGGCTAGAGGCCATAAAATCCGAATTGGGATCCATGAGCGAAAACCAAGTATGGACTTTGGTGGACCCTCCTAGCGACCGTAAGGCCGTTGAGTGCAAATGGATTTTCAAGAAGAAAACGGACGCGGATGGTAATGTTATTGTCTATAAAGCTCGGCTTGTCGCAAAAGGTTTTCGGCAAGTTCAAGGTGTTGACTACGATGAGACTTTCTCTCCCGTAGCGATGTTTAAGTCCATTCAGATTTTATTAGCAATTGCTGCGTTTCATGATTATGAAATATGGCAGATGGATGTCAAGACTGCGTTCCTCAATGGCAACATTGATGAAGAGTTGTATATGATGCAGCCCGAAGGTTTTGTCGATCCTAAGGATGCTAATAAGGTGTGCAAACTTCAGCGTTCCATTTATGGACTGAAGCAAGCATCTCGGAGTTGGAACCTTCGTTTTGATCAAGTGATCAAGAGTTTTGGATTTGTTCCAAATTGCTACGAAGCTTGTATCTACAAGAAAGTGAGTGGGAGCTCGGTGACATTTTTAGTACTATATGTGGATGACATATTGATTATTGGAAATGACATCGGCATGCTTAACGATGTGAAGAGTTATTTGAATAAATGTTTTTCAATGAAAGATCTAGGAGAAGCTGCTTATATATTAGGCATCAAAATCTATAGAGATAGAGAAAGACGCCTAATAGCTTTAAGCCAAAGTACATACCTGGACAAAGTTCTGAAAAGGTTCAGAATGGATAAAGCAAAGAAAGGTTCATTGCCCATGTTGTCAGGTAAGATATTGAGCAAGGCTCAGTGTCCAGCTATGGTAAAAGATAGAGATACTATGAGCAAAGTGCCATATGCCTCGGCCATAGGTTCTATCATGTATGCCATGTTGTGTACTAGACCGGATGTGTCCAATGCTCTTAGTTTGACGAGCAGATACCAAAGTGATCCAGGAGTGGAACACTGGACAGCCGTAAAGAACATCCTAAAGTATTTAAATAGGACTAAAGAAATGTTCTTGGTCTATGGAGGTGATGAGGAGCTCGTCGTAAAAGGTTATGATGCCTTTGATGGCAACAGGCAGTCCTTGTGCGTGGTGAATGACCAGCCCGTTGGGAACCCCAAGAGGAAAGTATGATGAGTGCAGCAGCAAGTTTTCCCTCAGTTAAGAAACCAAGGTATATCG
This sequence comes from Dactylis glomerata, assembly GCA_007115705.1. Lineage (NCBI taxonomy): Eukaryota > Viridiplantae > Streptophyta > Magnoliopsida > Poales > Poaceae > Dactylis > Dactylis glomerata. The sequence continues at coordinate 329,174 of QXEO01000379.1, forward strand.
AACAGGAGAAGGGAGACGATGACGACTGAAGGTGTTTGTGGAACCTGAAAACACACAAACAAATACTTTGTCCCCAACTTGCGATGAGGTTGTCAATCTCACCGGTTTGCTTGAAACAAAGGTTATGAGTGTATCGAGTGGAAAACAGTAGTAATATGCTAGTAAAGTAAACAGTGCGGGTAAAGTAAACAGGTGATTGCAATATGATTAAAATAGGACCGGGGTCCACAGTTCACTAGTGGTGTCTCTCCATAGATAAATAACATGCTGGGTAAACAAATTACAGTTGGGCAATTGATAGAATAAAGATAACGTGATATGTCAAGAAGATCACTATGAGATTCACTCTGGGCATTACAACAAAATACATAGACCGCCATCCAACTGCATCTATGACTAATAATCCACCCCCGGGGATATCATCCGAACACCCTAGAAGTATTAAGTTGCGAACAACAGATAATTGCATTAAGCAAAGTGTGTAATGTAAACAAAGCATATGCCCTTGAGCATATGAATGTTGTTTTCTCCCTAGTAGCAACAACACATCTACCACCTTAGAGGTTTCTGTCACTCCCCCAGGTGAAATAGAGACATGAACCCACTATCGAGCATAAATACCCCCTCTTGGAGTCACTAGCAACTACTCGGCCAAGATAGCTACTAACAACGGAGAGCATGCAAGATCATAAACAACATAGAGATAACAAAAGATATAATTCAGTACAGCAACTTAATCATAAACACCAATATTCATAGGATCCCAACAAACCAACATCATAGTATTACATAACGGTGATCTCAATCATGTAGGGCAGCTCATGAGATCTAAACATGAAGCACATGGTGGAAAAGACAACCATCTAGCTACTGCTATGGACCCATAGTCCAAGGTAGACTACTCACTCATCGCTCCGGAGGCAAGCATGGCGATGAAGAAGACCTCCGGTGGCGATCCCCCTCTCCGGCAGGGTGCCGGGAAGAGCTTCTGGACCCTCCCGATCTTCGGGTCGACGGCGGCGGCGGATCGCGATGTATTCTGGAAAACTGATCGGGCCTTAGGTTTTTCTCGTCAGGGGGTATATGTAGGCGAAGGGGGACTGTCAGAGGAGGTCCCATGCTCCCTCACATGGGCCCGGCGCGGCCAGGGGCCTGGCCGCGCCACCCCTGTGTGTGGGGGCCACGTGGCCCCCCTCCGTCAGGTCTTCTGATCTTTGGGAGCTCCCCGGTGAAATATGACTTCAGGAACTTGTTTCGTCCAATTCCGAGAATATTTCATGTGTATCACTTCTGAAACACAAAAACAGCAGAAAACAGGAAACTGGCACTGTGGCACTTCGTTAATAGGTTAGTTCCGGAAAATGTATAAAAATGCCACTAAGTGTAACGAAACAATAGGCAAATGGTGTAAAAACAAGCATGGAGCATCAAAAATTATAGATACGTTTGAGACGTATCAAGCATCCCCAAGCTTAACTCCTGCTCGTCCTCGAGTAGGTAAGTGATAACAAAAGAATAATTTTTGAGGTGACATGCACCTACACAATCTTGATCATATATGTAAGCATTGGTGAGCTGGGATCAATAGAACTTAAAACATGGGCATGAAAGATATAATCATGACAATAAGAACTTAGCAACCATGTTGTAAACATGCAAATGAACACAAACAAAAGATCATGATAATGAAACAATGAAAGTCAAACGTGTGTTCAAATCATAAGGAAAAACATACAAATGGTTTTCAGCTTGTCCTTCAAAGAGATCAAAACATAAATGCATAGGACACCTCAAAGTTTAAGAGGGCGACTAGATACAAATAATTTAAGAACAAGTGAAACCAACAATATGAGTCAATCAATGAACCTTGGGACAATGCATATCACACTAAGAATGACAACTATGCTCTCTTAATGGTGCATAAAGAAAGAAGGTGGTGACTCAACATAAAAGTAAAAAGAAAGGCCCTTCGCAGAGGGAAGCAGTGATTTAAACATGTGCTAGAGCTTTTCATTTGTAAAACAGAGATAAAACTTGATTTTGAGAGGTGGTTGTCTTTGTCAACGACTGGCAATGGGGTTCTTACTATCTTCCATACAAAAAATAAAGCAAGTTTTTGAGAGAGAGATTGGCACTTTGGTGCTCTTTTTATAAAACTTGGCACTCCTCCCCACCTTTTCCTTTCACATACCATGGCTAACCGATTCCATCGGGTGCCCACCAACATTCACATTCATTGGAGGAGTGCCTTTTTTTCCTTTTTTTTCTTTTTTTTCTTTTTGGAATAAACAATATGGAAGATAGCAAATCCGACCACTACGTCCCCATGAGCTGAAAACAGTGTCACAAAACGAGAAGTATTTTGAAGGTTTTTGAAAGGTAGCACACGAAAATTTTACTTTGGAATGGCTTACAAATACCATGTATAGGAATTTATAGTGGACACAATGGAAAACTTTGGCTTTTAGGAGTTGGATGCACGAGTAGAGCTCATACTCAGTACAAGGCGAGGGCTAGCAAAAGACTGGGAGCGACCAACTAAGAGAGCAGTAATGGCCATAATCATGCAAAGCGACAAAGCGACATTAAAAGAAGCATACGATGGCATCAAAAGTCAAAAACTAAATGATCATGAAGGCTAATGGCGACTTTGGAAGAGTCTAACATGTGTGAGCATGCGCCAAGTCAACCCAAATAAAGCATCAAGGAGGAAACCAAAATAATGCTTCCATACAATAAAAACAACGCATGATTTTTCAAAGGCTCATTAAGCAATCTCAGTTATTTGAGACAAGTCATGCTACAGCAAAACCACTAAGCATACTATCAAAAAGACATCAAGCATGACATGAAAAAGCCTAAGCCGCAGTCTACACAAGCTCCTTCTTGTACCACTATTTTGCACAAAGCTTTTTCTCTTTTCCAACACCATTTGAAATTTTTATAAACACCTCTTTTGATGAAAACCAATGAAGATCAGAGGCAAAAATACACCTTGATGAAAAGATATGACAAGATCTGAACGCATATCAAGGCGAAAACGAAAACCAAAAGCAGTAGCGGAAAAACTAGAATGCTCGATTTATAAGAGTGAAAACTAGAGCATTCTTTGCAAATGAAAAAGAGTACATCTCCTCCAAAGGAAATTTGTTGGGGTCCAACCATTTATTGCAGCAAACAAACAAACTAAGCAAACTAAGAAAACTAAAACAACTGACGCTCCAAGAAAAACACATAGTGCATGAAGCAATAAAAATATAGTGTTTTGAAAGGTGACCTGATTTTTGCCGATGAAGAAGGGGTGCCTCGGGGGCATCCCCAAGCTTTGACGCTTGTACTTCTTGGATATTTCTTGGGGTGATGCATGGGCATCCCCAAGCTTGAGCTTTTGTCCATTCTTCAACTCATCTCATCATTCTCCAATCCCTACACTTGAAAACTTCCTTCATACAAAACTAAACACAATTCTATTAGCAACATTAGTGTAAGCATAAAATATATTCAACCTCTTTTAGCTTCAGGTTTCAACCCAAAACCACCACATATAAAGTATATACTACTGTAGCAACTTCCACAAGAGTTCCATGATCAAAAAGAACTCAAAAGAAAGCGATAAAGTGGCAAAAACAAATATTGGCAGAAATCTGTCAAAACTGGACAGCTGATAATGGACGAATTTTTGAGGGATTTTCTGTTGCTCAAATCAAAAAGTGTTCAACTAAGAAAAGTTTGGATATAACCTGGGGCATATGCACAAGAAATCGCAGGTCCAAAAGATATACAGAGAATTTTCACGAATTTTTACGGTGCAGCACCGAAAACAGTTTCAGGACAGCAATAACCCCAAATCTTTACCTCACTCAAATTAGAGGCTTCTCTTGGCACAAAAACGAAATAAACAAGATAAGGAGCGGTCATTACAGTAGTAATGACTTCCAAGACTCAAGAAAAAGAAAAAGTACTGAAAAGTAAACAATGGGTTATCTCCCAAGAGTGCTTTTCTTTAACGCCTTTGAGCTAGGCGCAGAAAATTGCGAATCAAGTAATATCAAGTGATGAAGCATTAAGCTCATAATTTGCTCTAAGAATAGAGTCAAAAGGTAATTTCTTTCTTTTCCTAGGGAAGTGTTCCATACCTTTCTTTAGTGGGAATTGATACTTGATAGTGCCTTCCCTCATATCAATGATAGCACCTACAGTTCGAAGAAAGGGTCTTCCCAAAATAATAGGACATGAAGCATGGCATTCAACGTCCATAACAAGAAAATCAACGGGAACAAGGTTATTGTTAACCACAATAAGAACATCATTAATTCTTCCCAAAGGTTTCTTCTTAGCAACATCAGCAATAGGAACATCAAAATAACATTTTTCAAGCAGTGGTAAATCAAGCATGTCATAAATCTTTCTAGGCATGATAGAAATACTAGCACCTAGATCACATAAAGCATGGCAATCATAACCATTAACATGCATATCAATGATGGGTTCCCAACCATCTTCTAACTTCTTGGGAACAGAGGCTTTTTGCTTCAACTTTTCATCCCTAATCTTTATGAGAGCATTGGTAATATGCTTAGTAAAAGCAATATTTAAAGAACTAGCATTGGGAGTCAAAGCAAGCTTTTGCAAGAACAAAATAACCTCAGATATATTGCAGCCATCAACATCAAAATCATTAAAAGAAATAGAGCTGTCATCTCCCACACTCCGAAAAATTTCAGCACTCTTTTGAGAAAAAGTTTTGGCAGTTTTAGGCTTTTTAACACAAGGAGTGGGAGTTTTCTCTACACCAATCAAAGTAAGAGGATTGATATCAGTAGGAGCAACATCATTAGAGGTAGTAATAGTACATACCTTCATCTCTCTAGCCATCTCATCTTCTCTTTCCCACCTGGCATGCAATTCCGCTAACAATCTAATATTTTTATCAATTCCAACTTGGGTAGCATTAGCGGCAGCAACAATATTGCTCACATTCACATCATTAGGAAACACTTTAAGTTTCAGAAGTTCAACATCATGAGCAAGGCTATCAACTTTAGAAGCAAGAATATCAATTTTGCCTAACTTTTCCTCAACAGACTTGTTAAAAGCAGTTTGTTTACCGATAAAGTCCTTGAGCATTACCTCAAGCTCGGAGGGCGCGGCCCTAGTGTTGTTGTAGGAATTACCATAAGAATTACCATAACCATTACCATTGGTAGAAGGATACGGCCTATAATTGTTACTAGCAAAATTGTTCCTATAAGCATTGTTATTAAAATTATTATTTCTAATGAAATTCACATCAACTTGCTCTTCTTGAGCAACCAAAGAGGCCAAAGGAACATTATTAGGATCAACATGAGTCCTATCATTAGCAAGCATAGCCATAATGGTATCAATCTTATCATTCAAGGAAGAGGTTTCCTCAACAGAATTTACCTTCTTACCTTGTGGAGCTCTCTCGGTGTGCCATTCGGAATAATTTACCATCATGTTGTCGAGTAGCTTTGATGCGGCGCCCAATGTGAGGGACATAAAAGTGCCTCCAGCAGCTGAATCAAGTAGGTTCCTTGAAGAAAAATTCAGTCCTGCATAAAAAGTTTGGATAATCATCCAAGTAGTTAGTCCATGAGTGGGGCAATTCTTTACCATAGATTTCATTCTTTCCCAAGCTTGAGCAACATGTTCATTATCAAACTGAGTAAACTTCATAATATTGCTACGCAACGATATAATCTTAGCAGGAGGATAATATCTACCAATAAAGGCATCCTTACACTTAGCCCATGAATCAATACTATTCTTAGTCAAAGACAGCAACCAATCTTTAGCCTTTCCTCTCAAAGAAAAAGGAAACAACTTGAGTTTAATAATATCACTATCAATATCCTTATATTTCTGCATCTCACATAGCTCAACAAAATTGTTGAGATGAGCTGCAGCATCTTCAGTACTAGCACCAGAAAATTGCTCTTTCATAACAAGGTTCAATAAAGCAGGCTTGATCTCATAAAAAGTGGTAGCAGGAACAGTTGGTGCAATAGGAGTGCAGATAAAATCACTATTGTTCGTGCTAGCAAAGTCACACAACTTGGTATTTTCAGGAGTACCCATTTCAGCAAAACGAAAGTAAACAAGTAAAAACAACTACCAAGGATTCTAATTTTTTTTGGGTTTTTGATATAAAAAGCAATGCAGGTAAAATAAAGTAAAGTAAAGCAAAACAAATAACAAAGTAAAGAATGTGTGTGCGAAGAACTCCCCTCGCAGAAGTCTTCTCTTCCTTCCCCGGCAACGGCGCCAGAAAAAGTGCTGATGCCTTTGATGGCAACAGGCAGTCCTTGTGCGTGGTGAATGACCAGCCCGTTGGGAACCCCAAGAGGAAAGTATGATGAGTGCAGCAGCAAGTTTTCCCTCAGTTAAGAAACCAAGGTATATCGAACAGGAGAAGGGAGGCGATGACGACTGAAGGTGTTTGTGGAACCTGCACACACACAAACAAATACTTTGTCCCCAACTTGCGATGAGGTTGTCAATCTCACCGGTTTGCTTGAAACAAAGGTTATGAGTGTATCGAGTGGAAAACAGTAGTAATATGCTAGTAAAGTAAACAGTGCGGGTAAAGTAAACAGGTGATTCCAATATGATTAAAATAGGACCGGGGTCCACAGTTCACTAGTGGTGTCTCTCCATAGATAAATAACATGCTGGGTAAACAAATTACAGTTGGGCAATTGATAGAATAAAGATAACGTGATATGTCAAGAAGATCACTATGAGATTCACTCTGGGCATTACAACAAAATACATAGACCGCCATCCAACTGCATCTATGACTAATAATCCACCCCCGGGGATATCATCCGAACACCCTAGAAGTATTAAGTTGCGAACAACAGATAATTGCATTAAGCAAAGTGTGTAATGTAAACAAAGCATATGCCCTTGAGCATATGAATGTTGTTTTCTCCCTAGTAGCAACAGCACATCTACCACCTTAGAGGTTTCTGTCACTCCCCCAGGTGAAATAGAGACATGAACCCACTATCGAGCATAAATACCCCCTCTTGGAGTCACTAGCAACTACTCGGCCAAGATAGCTACTAACAACGGAGAGCATGCAAGATCATAAACAACATAGAGATAACAAAAGATATAATTCAGTACAGCAACTTAATCATAAACACCAATATTCATCGGATCCCAACAAACCAATATCATAGTATTACATAACGGTGATCTCAATCATGTAGGGCAGCTCATGAGATCTAAACATGAAGCACATGGTGGAGAAGACAACCATCTAGCTACTGCTATGGACCCATAGTCCAAGGTAGACTACTCACTCATCGCTCCGGAGGCAAGCATGGCGATGAAGAAGACCTCCGGTGGCGATTCCCCTCTCCGGCAGGGTGCCGGGAAGAGCTTCTGGACCCTCCCGATCTTCGGGTCGATGGCGGCGGCGGATCGCGATGTATTCTGGAAAACTGATCGGGCCTTAGGTTTTTCTCGTCAGGGGGTATATGTAGGCGAAGGGGGACTGTCAGAGGAGGTGCCACGCTCCCTCACACGGGCCCGGCGCGGCCAGGGGCCTGGCCGCGCCACCCCTGTGTGTGGGGGCCACGTGGCCCCCCTCCGTCAGGTCTTCTGATCTTTGGGAGCTCCCCGGTGAAATATGACTTCAGGAACTTGTTTCGTCCAATTCCGAGAATATTTCCTGTGTATCACTTCTGAAACACAAAAACAGCAGAAAACAGGAAACTGGCACTGTGGCACTTCGTTAATAGGTTAGTTCCGGAAAATGTATAAAAATGCCACTAAGTGTAACGAAACAATAGGCAAATGGTGTAAAAACAAGCATGAAGCATCAAAAATTATAGATACGTTTGAGACGTATCAGGTTACGTCGACGCTAGCTTCGACACCGACCCGGATGATTCTAAATCTCAGACAGGATACGTTTATATTTTGAATGGTGGAGCTGTGAGCTGGAGAAGCTGCAAGCAAAGCGTGATCGCAGGATCTACAACAGAAGCGGAATACATGGCTGCTTCGGAAGCATCAAGTGAAGGAGTTTGGATCAGGAACTTCATCACTGAGCTTGGTGTAGTTCCAAATGCCTTGGACCCACTGGAGATATTGTGCGACAACACTGGCGCCATAGCATTGGCTAAGGAACCAAGATATCATCCAAAGACCAAGCACATCAACCGCCGTTTCCATATAATCCGAGATTATATATCAGATGGAGATCTGAAGATTAGCAAAGTACATACGGATCTGAATGTCGCAGATCCGTTGACTAAACCTCTTCCACGAGCAAAACATGATCAGCACCTTAATGCCATGGGTGTTAGATTGTTGCCAGATGTAAACTAGATTATTGACTCTAGTGCAAGTGGGAGACTGTTGGAATTATGCCCTAGAGGCAATAATAAAGATGTTATTATTATAATTCTTGTTCATGATAATGTTTATATTCCATGCTAGAATTGTATTAAGCGGAAACTTTAATACTTGTGTGGTTTATGAACAACACCGTGCCCCTAGTACGCCTCTATGGACTAGCTCATTGATTAATGATGGTTAAGGTTTCCTAACCATAGACATGAGTTGTTAATTAATAATGAGATCATATCATTAGGAGAATGATGTGATGGACAGACCCAAATAAAGCAGAGCAATTAGATCGTGTCATCGTGTTCATCTTTGCGAAGCTTTTCTTATGTCAAGTATTGTATTCCTTAGACCATGAGATAATACAACTCCCTAGTATCGGAAGAAAGCTTTGAGGTCATCAAACGTCATCCTATGTGAGGGTGATCATAAAGGTGTCTCTCAGGTGATCGGAAAGTACTTGTTGGGTTGTATGTATCGAGATGGAATTTGTCCCTCCCAAGTCGGAGAGATATACTTCGGGCCCACTCGGTAATCGATATCAACACCGCTTGCAAGCATATGGTTAAGGAGTTAATCATAAAGTGATATCGGATTACGGAACGAGTAAAGTACTTGCTGTGAACGAGATTGAACTAGGTATGGCGATACCGACGATCAAATCTCGGGCGAGTAAAATATCGTGTGACGAAGGGAATACATATACGGGATTAATTGAATCCTGACATCGTGGTTCATTCGATATGATCATCGATGAATATGTGGGAGTCAATATGGGTTTCCAGATCCCGCTGTTGATTATTGATAGAAGATCATGTCTGCATATTCTCGAACCCGTAGGGTCACACACTTAACGTGCATCGACGCTAGGATAGAATGGATAATTGGTTTATGAGTTTTAGTTCGGAGTCTCGGATGAGATCCAGGACATCACGAGAGGTTCCGGAATGGTCCGGAGAATAAGATTCATATAAAGGAAAGCAGTTTTTGGATTCCGGAATCGTTTCGGAGTTTATCGGTATTGTACCGGAAGGTTCTAGAAGGTTCCGGAGTGGGACCAACGTGGGCCCACTTGTCGGAGGCCTGCGTGGGCCTAAGGGGAAGTGCCCTGGCCACTTTGGGCCAGGCGCATAAGGCCCTAAAGGCCCAGCCGACCAGCCCTAGGGGAAACCCTAGGGGAACCTTCCAGAAGGGGGGGGGGAAGACTTGCCCCCTACTCTTCCCCCCTAGCCGCCGCCCTAGAGGCTTGGAGGAGGGGCCAAGGTAGCCGGCCTGCCCCCCATATAAGGGGGGGCAGGGGCGCAGCCCCTCCCACTCCAACCCTAGCCGCCGGCCAACTGCTGCCCCTCCACCTCTCTCTCTCGCGACTGTGCGTAGGCGAAGCCCTGCCGCAGAAACTCTCCACCATAAGCACCACGCCGTCGTGCTGCAGATCCAATCTATCTCTCCACCATACTTGCTGGACCAATGAAGGAGGAGACATCGCTGCACCGTACGTGTGCATCTCTCGGAGGCGCCGCCACTTGCGGCGTAGGATCAGATCGGATCGCGAGGAGGAGACGGCAAGTACGACTACGTCAACCACGTTCTGTTGAACGTTTCCGCTGTGCGATATCTTCAAGGGTATGAAGATCTCATCTACCTCTCTCGTTTATTACATCTCTTAGATTAGATCTTGGCTTTCTTGTTCGCTCCGTAGGAATTTTTTTGATTTATTATGCTGCGAAACCCTTCACTTGGCTCATTTCTCATTTGTGTCGTGACTGTTCACTCATGGATGTCCACTTAGAAAATTATGGGTTAGGGCTAGCGGTGTCATTGATAGCCCATGCTCACTTACATGCCAACCCTTCCCCTCCTTCCCAGAGTCGAGGTGGGCATAAAACTCAAAAACCGAAGCCGTCCCCATATTACCCAAAACCAGAAATATCGGGTGCTATATCAGGTTTCAAATATGGAAACTTGAGAATTCGGGTGTCAACTACAGGTGGGCATTCGGTCATGACCAATAATTCGGTATTTGTATCTCGGTCTATTTTAAACTCGGTCCTTTAGGAATAAATTCTGAAATATATACTTCTTAGTTTTACTACCCGAAAAATTTGGGTACGCAATAATTTGGTTTCGGTCGTCACCAAACAACGTGGTTGATTGGCAACATAAAACTTGGATATAATTTATTAAAAATGGAAGCATTTCAATTGGTAGAAATAAACATTCAACAAAATTATAATAGCTTATCGATAACATATTTTTTCGATCGGATGGAGTGATAGGCAGAGCAGCCCAAATGTCATACTAACAGAATCCCACTTTCAGCCCAAGCCCAAGCCCCAAAGTAAAATAACGCAACCCTAGCTGCTGGACCCCATCCTGCAGTGTCTCGTTGTCTCTTTCCTGGCTCACGCAACGCAACAGGCGACCGCCCCTCTTTGCCGTTCGCCACCGCCAGACTGACTGGCGCCTACAACGCCGGCTCCACGCACCGCCACGGTCAGGTCTAGGGTTTAGCGGCCGTATCGCTCCTCCCGCCGCCGTCCCTCGACACCACCACCCAAGCCTCCGATGGAAGTCGACTCCGACCCTTCCGCCGAGAGCAAGCCCACCCAGATGGACCTCGAGGACCAGGTACGCCGCCGCCCAACCGATTCCCTCGGGGAACTTATTTTCCTTTTTTTGGGGGTTCTGTCTGTGACCTTTTCGTGGGGTTCCTGTATGGCGTGCGCAGGCGGACGCGAAGGGGAAGGGGATGGCCGATGCTGAGGAGAAGGGGAAGGGCGAGGAGCTCGCGCACTCCATTGGGAACCTGTCCATCGGCTCGGGGCGGACCAACTTCAAGAAGAAGCCGGTGATCGTCCTCGTTATTGGCATGGCCGGTGGGTTGATTTCCTTTGCCACTATTCAATTATCATTTCTATTAGGAGTATGCATTGCCCACCCAACCTATGATATGTTGAAAAAGTAGTTGTGATTTATAGAAACAATACCTACATAGTACTTACAGACATTGAGATTTCACTCTGCAAGTGTATGTTAATAAAAGATATGATTGGACGTTGTGGCTAAATTCTCATTAACTAAGATCTACTCACTGTGCCCTTTTCAATATTCCCATTGGCAAATCAGAATTTCAGTTAACAAATAAACCCAACATTTCCATTTTGACGGATAAAGAGCTTTAGGGGAACAAATTGATTGAACGGTTTTTCAGGATAGTAGGCGCAATGAGACATAGAGCTTCAGTACTAACCCTTTTTTTGGTTTTGTACTATTTCTTGCGCCGTACCTCCATTGAATAATTTAATACAACTTAATACAAAATTATACTAGCTTATCGATAATCTTTTTCCGATCGAAGGGAGTAATAGTAGCGATGCATATGGGATGGGCTTGCCCAGTAAACCCGCCTCCCGTCCCGCCGACAAAACATAAATTTTCCGTCCATGGGATCCTGTTTGAGCCGGTAGGATTAGCTGTATGATTCCACTAATCCCATGTACAAACCGCCAACGTACAACTACAACCCTGGGAAGAGCTCTCCCGTACATATGGAGGTGTCAGTCGGTTAGCCTCGAGCTAGTTTATTTTGTGTCTGCTCACCGAACCCATGCATTGCCCACCGAACCCATGGTATGTTGAGATTTTATTGAGAAACTTGTTGAATGCCCACCACACTTGTAAATATGATGTATAGAAACAATACCTACACAATACTTACACACATTGAGATTTCACTCTGCAAGTGTATGTTAATAAAAGATATGATTGCCATTGTGGTTAAACTCTCATTAACTAAGATCTACTCCCTGTGCCCTTTCGGTATTCCCATTGTCAAATCAGGATTTCAGTTACAGATAAGCTCAACATTTCCATTTTGATCGATTAAGAGCTTTACGGGAACAAAATTGGTTGAACAGTTTTTCAGGATAGTAGGCGCAATAAGACATAGAGCTTCAATACTAACCCTTTTTTGGTTTTGTACTATTTCTTGCGCAGAACCTCCATTGAAAGTACATATGGCTATAATCCTAAGCTATTGAAAAGCTATGTATATAATGAGTGGTCCTAAGCAACTTCTTCCATTGTCTTTCATCCAGTTAAAACAAGACGGATCTGGTCTAGCTAGTTGTATCACAGAAACAAGATGTAAATGTAATACTTAAATCACATGAGCACATATAGTCTCTATACTAGCAAAGTGCCCGTGCGTTGCAACGGCTCTAGAAAAAATGTATCTTTATGACCTTGGAAAATAACATGTTGGCCTTTACTCACTTTTTGAGAGCGCTTTCACTTCATATTTAGTTATCTTGTTCTATCATAAATTATGTAGATGAAGAAAAAAACTTGCCGCCTACTTTCAAAATTAAAAAAAAATACTATTTTAAAGTTTCAAAAAGTTCTATAAATAAATCAAGATTGATACATTGTTGGGTTCTATCAACGTGCAAAGTTTCAAACCCAAATATCGTTTTTGAAAATGGAACTTGAAAATACCATTTTTGATTTTTTTAAAGCGAGCTACATGTACCTCGAGCTATATTTATAGTTTCCGTGAATACAACTACTACATTTTTCTTTTTCTTTTTGAAACTCAGAGATATAAGTGGTGCCCATGTGCATCAAATCTACACGCCCTATACTAATTTCCTTTGTCCTGATGTTCATTATAATTATAGTTGTGGCAATTTGGAGGCAAAATATTAGGGGGGTGCTAGGAATCGGCTTCCCATCAGACCAGACTATCACCGTAGGATCTTTTTGTCTAAACTGTGCGATTATGGCCCAATAAAGCAGTGCATGCATGCATGTGTTGCCAGTTTACATGATCTGCTTCCTAAAACTACTCCCCAAATCATGCATGATTAATTGCTAACGCTAATTAAGTGGAAATTTTTAGGAAACTCTTTCAGAATTTTTAAGGACATTGGTTTCTGTAACTAATTCCATGTACTCATTATGCTTCCTTATGCAAGCAAACTTGTCTTTATTATTCTGTATTGACTCTCCCTGATTTGCGTGATTGCGTGTTTTCTTAATTGTATCCCGTATTGATGTGTCTGTAATATGTAGGGGTATTTTTGTCACTTACATGATGTATGTCGAGTGGGTGGCTTCACCACCAACTCGAATCTTATAGGTAAGATACCTTGTTTTGTTCGTTGTCCTTCTTGAGGCGAGTGGATCCACACCTTTTATTTGTGGGAGCTTCATTTCCCAACTGGAGTATCCACATCTGTCTTGCGCTTGGTGGGTCACTGTCCTCGGCTGGGTCACGTCGCATACTGTAGTCATACTGGAGATAATACCGAGCTCGCGAAGCTTGTCAACTTGGCTGAGCGCGGTGGAGCGTGTGCATAGCGTCGTGCCACGGAGGTCGCAGTCCGGCTTTGCATCCACCGAGTAGTTTCTCCAGCTGCCAAAATCTGTATTCATACATAACATAAGCATTATGTATAAGTGTATGCTCTTGCTGCAACGGTAAGAAGATCGCAAAATGATCTCATCAACAGGCAAATCGCAAACCGTAAGGTTTTGCCACTAAAGAGAAGGAAGGTAGACCTTTACTTGTCAAAAATTAAGCGTAGCCATGCATCGAAGTTATTGTACATCTCCTGGCCATTTGTTTAGCTATTTTTTGTTATTCTTTCATCTGCCTCAGTCTTCCTTCTCCTCGCCATTGCCATCACCTGTCTTGCAAATTCTTTGGAATCTGCCATGTCTGTAAAAAGCAGAACCGTTCTGGGCTTAGAGGTTCAGTACATGCATTCTAAGACTGAAGTTTCATAGAGATATACTGATATTCTGATGTCAATTTTATAGACTGCAGCCAATACTATGTCCAGTGATTCTGTTTTTTAGTTTGTTGTTTTTGCTGTGTGAAAGAAACTAAGGAGCGTATGGAGAGTCAAATTAAATGTTTCAAGATTACGCACTTAAATTCTTAGATCAGTCGCATAGACAGAACGACTCATGTGGATGCACGAAGCCTTTTTTGTTGCAGAAACAGAGAGCTTTATCCATTGTTTAGATAAACGATTACAATTTGGAGTAACCAACGTGGCTGGTTAAATCAGAAGATATATTTCTATCTCATAATAGCTGACATCCTGATTGCCTGGATGTTGTGGAAACAACGCAATGCATGCGTGTTTGACGGCGAAAACCCTTCCACCAACCTGCTACACTCCAAGATCCGCACCGAAGCAGCGCTATGGACTAGGGCAGGAGCCAAGGGTTTACGTGTAATCCTACCACCCACCTGGGACGTGCATTAGGTCCTGTAAATAACCTGTAATCCGCCTCCTCGGAGGCTTGTAAAAACTTCTCTCTATGCAATGAAAAGAAACGCGAAGGTCCTTTGCGCTTTCGCGAAAATAAATAAATAATAGCTGACACTGTTTTATGATAAATTGAAACACATTTGGAATCTGCTCTTTTCGTACATCAAGAACAAAAGAGATATTCGAAAGATGCTTTATCCAATCCCAGTCTCCAAGCAAGCTATCTCAGATCATCAAGATTTCGTATGTACCGATGCATTTGGCGAAGTTCTCCTGGACCTCCTGGTGTAGGCGCTCATCTCAGACCATCAATGGACTTCCTTCTGTCCTTCTCAGCCTCCGTCTTGTACAGGAAGCAGAGCTCACCTAGTCGTCTGTACAGAAGCGAGAGCAGTGAAGGATATGGTGTCGGTTTACATGTGGGAGTAGTCGAGAGGAATGATGGCTGTGGCGGCGGTATGGAGTATGAACCTGGCATCGGCGGTGGTTCCACACTTCCATGCTCTGATAGAATGCAAGGAGTGAGTTGTGCGTATAATGTGTGTGGGCCATGCAGGCCGTTAAAGACTGGATTTTCTGCTCCTTACTTGTGGGGAGCCAGGGATGGAATCCTTGGTTTTTTACCAGTTTTTTTTATCGTGCGTTTTTTCCTGGTGCGAGAGGAGAGGGACGTAGGATGTACCAACCATCACGGACACCACCGATTGAGACTTAATAGTAAAGATTTGGGGATCAGGAGCTTACAGTTTTCGTCTATGCTGTAGGGACGGGGAAGACCACCTTCATGCACCGTCTGGTGTGCCATATGCAGGCAAAATCAAACATGAGGGGCTATGTGCTCAACCTTGACCCTGCGGTGATGACTCTGCCATTTGGGGCCAACATTGATATCCGTGACACTGTGCGTTACAAGGAGGTGATGAAGGAGTATGGCCTTGGCCCCAATGGTGGCATCCTTACCTCACTCAACCTGTTCTCAACCAAGTTTGACGAGGTACACATTCTATATAGATCTCATATGTTTGGAATGGTGGTCCTATGGTTCGTAATTTGCACTGGCATAGCTATAAAATGTGAATTTGTACAAACTTACAACCACACAGTCAAACTGAATTGATTTGTGTCAAGTTCCACCATTCAAACTGAAATGTTACATAAATTTTGCATAACTTTAGTTAGTGCAGGGTTTGTAGAAATTTAAATGATTGCGCTGATTAATGCCAACTTTTTTGCGAATTTCGTATGCTGTATTGGGTGGTTTCTGGAGCATGTCTTTCCGTAATTCTTGTGCCATTCAACTAATATGTATTATTCATCCTTACAGGTTATATCTGTTATTGAAAGGCGAGCAGACCAGCTGGATTACGTACTGGTTGACACCCCAGGGCAGATTGAAATCTTCACTTGGTCGGCTTCAGGAGCTATCATAACTGAAGCTTTTGCATCGACATTTCCGACGGTTGTTGCATATGTTGTTGACACTCCCAGGTCGACGAGCCCTGTAACATTCATGAGCAACATGATGTATGCGTGCAGTATCCTCTACAAGACCCGTTTGCCTCTGGTTCTGACATTTAACAAGGTTGATGTAGCCAAGCACGAGTTTGCTCTTGAGGTAGGTACACCCTTGTAATGATTGCAGTTTCACTGTTCTTATTTATGTACACTGCTGTTGCATTTAGCTACTATCTTGTATTCAAATTGTGTTCTATGCAGTGCAGTGGTTCTGTTTTGGGTATACTTCTGTCAATATGCCACGTTTGAATTGTCATGCTTTGGCATACGACTTAGGTTTATTGGACATCTGTATTATGAAAAATGAAATGTACTCATGCAAAAGGGTTTTTGTATATGACGTGTCCATGATATATTTACTCAATTTTGCTGTTGGTTTTCATTTTTTGACTCGGCCTTATATTGTTTTCTGGACCAGTGGATGCAAGACTTTGAAGCATTTCAGACAGCTTTGGATTCTGACTCACCGTACTCGTCTTCGTCTTCATTTACCCGGAGTCTCTCTCTTGTTTTGGATGAATTCTACAAGAACCTACGTTCTGTCGGAGTATCTGCAGTCTCTGGCACTGGAGTTGATGCATTTTTTGAAGCTATAGAAGCAAGCGCCAATGAATACATGGAGACATACAGGTTTGTCCCTTACGATATATAGTTCTATAATTACTGAGTGAACTGTCCATACTTTTCGTATTATTAAGTTGTCTTATCTGACGATCTTATTAGGGCTGATCTTGACAAGAGAATTGCTGAAAAGGAGAGACTTGAGGCTGAGCGCAGAAATGAGAACATGGAAAGACTGAGGAGAGATATGGAGAAGTCCAAAGGACAGACTGTGGTGCTCAGCACTGGTTTGAAGGACAAAGTTCCCTCTTCAGACATGATGGGTGATGTGGATGAGGAGGAAGAAGAGGAGGCGTTGGAGGATTTCAGGATATCTGAGATATCTGAGGATGATGATGATGAAGATGAAGGAGAAGATGAAGAAGTGACTCATTTCGGCTTTTAAGGTAATATAGTGTTACTTTATAATGTGCTTTAGAAGTGTTCTCAATACTGGATTATCTGTTATATTATTCATATAGTCAGGATCAATGGGCTGGTGCTATCTGGGCATTCATTTCGACCTGCATTTATTGATATACTAACATAACCATGATTCTGTTTTAGGGTTGGAGTAAATGCATATGCTGTTTTCTTAAGGGATAGTACTATGTTATCTACAGATTCACCCAGTGTGTAGTTACTTCTTCAAATTCGAGATCTCAGTGATGGTGATTTTGCATTGCTGTTATAGTACCGACTTAAGATGCTTTTTTATTGTTGGTAAGATCGCCAAGTCGAGATGTTAGTATCCTCCAAGGTCAATGAACGCTTTTCAAGATTCTTCAGTTCCACGCTTATGCCATTAAACTTTGTTGACAGGTGGTTGAACTGGACAGGGCGTTTACCTTGAGAGTGTTCTGGACGACCAGATCAGTAATCGTGTTTGTTTCCGGGTTATATCAGTGGGAAATGAAAAGCTGTTTTTTTTTGGAAGCTAATGAAAAACTGTTGATATCACTAGGTGGCTGACTGCAATTAGTCTGTAAATTAACTTGCACTTCGAGCTCGAATCTTATCGATAAACTTATTTTTTTCTCACTGGCTACTTCGTGTGAATCTTCTCGTTGCAACCCCACATCTATATTTTGTTTGCCCGAGGGAAAGACAACAAGCAATCAGGTAATGCCAGCTAATGAAAATGCAGCGAACGCAATGTGGATGTGGTTATCTGAATGAGATCGGTTTAGCTTGTTGGCATCTCGAATTCAGGATCCCTCGGTATGACGTCCCACCACAAACTGTATCACTCATGGACACTATGAACGACATCGAAATGCCTGACTGGGCAGCCGTGGAATGTAGCTTTTTTTTTTTTTTGACCCGGAACACACTTATTCCATTAACCATCCATTACATCATGTGGAATCATATCCACCCACACCTCACGATCAGCCTCATGCCTCGCTCCATAAGCAGCCAGTGCATGAGCTACTTTATTACACACACGTGGAGCATAGCTAATATCCACAGCACCAAAGTTTAACCTAATGAGCAGACGAGTATCTCTCAAAATAACTCCCTCCGGCGACAGATCAAGGTCAGATCCCTGTAGGGCAGTGACTAGAGTAAGCGAATCGGTCTCGAGCTTAATGTTGCCCATCCCCCACTCGGAAGCAGCCTGTACAGCTTCAGCACAGGCTTGCGCCTCCGCCTGCAAAGCTGAACCCACATGGTTCATTCTTCCCGCTCCTGCTCCCCGTATAGCTCCTTGTGCATCCCGCGCCACAAAACCCCAGCCACCCGAGCTCGTTTCAGCATCGAAAGCGCCATCAGTGTTTATTTTGATCGTATCACCTTCTGGTGCCTTCCATCTCCCTACATGCTTCTCTGTCGCAGCACAGGTTCTCTGCCGCCCTAGCGCCGACGATTCTCTTGTCCAGAACAAGATTTGCCCAATTGTCTCATCAATGGAAGGAGCTTTTTCACCTGCATTGATCTTATTTCTCCGCAGCCAGCATCGCCATAATAGACAGCTCGAAAGAACCTTCTTTTCCTCCTTGAGATTCAGGATCTCCTCCACTACCGCTCCTGCATGCTCGTACGAGGACATGCGATCACACAGTTCTCCCAGTCCCATCCTTCCCCAGATTTCTTTTGTCTCTTTGCATTTCAGAAAAAGATGTCCTCCATCTTCATCTAGTCTCTTGCAACACACACACCGCGTGTCACACTTGATTCCTCGACGCCCCAGGTTTGCTCTCAACGGGAGGCTATTATGCGTTAGTCTCCACAGAAATTGTTTTACCTTAGGGACACACTCCAGCTTCCAAAGTTTTTTCCAGAAGGAGTTTCCATCTTCACTCCTAGAGCTTGTTCCTTTTCCATCATCTCTTTGTCTCACATACACCTTGTATGCTGATTTAACTGAGAACATTCCCTTCTTATCAAAGTGCCAGGCTGGATAATCTTCAAAGTCAGGTCTGATCGGAGTGGCTAGAATTACTGCTGCATCCATTGGCCAGAAATTCTGATTAACCAGCTCCTCATCCCATTGCCCCGTTAGAGGGTTAATGAGCTCCTCAACCTTTGTCAGTAAGCACTGCCTCCTTGGTGTTACCGGCTGTCTAGCCCCCTCTCGGTTTAGCCACATATCGGTCCAGATATTAATCTGAGACCCATCCCCAACTCGCCATATCAAACCCTCATTCAGTAGCTTGACTCCTTTCAGAATACTCCTCCAAGCATACGATATACCAGCAATTGCAGTGGCTTCTAATATTGTTGTATCTGGGAAGTATCTTGCTTTTAAAACTCGGGCACACAACGAGTTTGGGTTTGTTAGCATTCTCCATGCTTGTCTGGCCAGCATAGCCATGTTAAACCCATATAGGTCTCGGAACCCTAAACCTCCTTCACTTTTTGGTTTAGTGAGTAACTCCCAACTGAGCCAGTGCATTTTATTCTCCTTATCATGCTGTGACCACCAATATCTGCAGATTAAAGTACTCATCTCTTCGCATAATTCTTTGGTAAGGTCAAAACATGACATAGCAAACGTTGGAATTGCTTGGGCTATAGCTTTTATCAGAATATCCTTCCCCGCACTTGACAGCAATCTCTCCATCCACCCTTGTATTCGTTTCCATAGACGATCTTTTAAATACTGGAAAGTTTTCTTTCTTGATCGACCCACATAGACTGGTAATCCCAGATATTTCTCTGTCTTTGCTTCCGCTCTGATGTGTAACTCCTCCAACACTTGCCGGCGACAAGATTCGCTGGTGTTTGAGCTGAACAACACTAACGATTTGTCAAAATTAATAGTCTGACCCGAGCACACCTCATATAGTTGTAGGATGTTTTGCAGAGACTTGGCACTTGCTTGGTTAGCTTTTATCAGTACCAATGAATCGTCTGCAAACAACAGGTGGTTAAAACTCGGGGCACCTTGGCAAATCCAAATTCCTTCGAGTTCGCCGCTTATTTCCGCCCTATTCAGCAAAGCAGAGAACCCCTCTGCACAAAGGAGGAACAGATATGGAGACAATGGATCTCCTTGTCTCAAACCTCGCTGTGGAGTGATCACATCCGATAATGAGCCATTTACCTTGACTTGATAAGTTACCAAAGATATGCATAGCATAATAATATCAATCCATTTCTCCGCAAACCCCATCTTTCTCATGACTCTCTCCACAAACTCCCATTCAACTCTATCGTATGCTTTGCTCATATCAAGTTTAATCGCTGCAAAGCCCTCCTTCCCCTGTCTCTTAGTTTTCATAAAGTGAGTACACTCATAGGCTAACAGGATGTTATCAGTTATCAGTCTCCCTGGAATAAAAGCACTTTGATTCGGCGCTATGATCTCCTCCAGAATTCCCTTCAACCGATTTGCCAAGATCTTAGAAATCAACTTATAGACCACGTTGCACAAGCTGATCGGTCTGAGATCCTTCATGATATCCGGCTCTTGGACTTTTGGTATAAGAACAATACAAGTTTCATTCCAATCAGCAGGCATCTGTCCTCCATTCAGCACCCCCAGAACTTCTTCTGTGACCTTCTCTCCTACCACATCCCAGAATTTCTTGTAGAACACTGCATGCATCCCATCAAGACCCGGAGCTTTTAGATCACCGATACTGTCCAAAGCTTCCACCACTTCCTTTGAAGTGAACTCCTTACACAGCTCCTCATTCATGTGGTCTGTTACTCTCAGTTCAATATTCTCTAGGAGCTCATTCATTCTCGATCCTGCAACAGAAGTAAATAGTGAAGTAAAGTACTTGGTTGCCACTTCTTTCATTTCCTCCTCCTCCTCCACCACCCCCCCATCATCCTTCTTCAAACTTTTGATCCGATTCTGCCTCCTCCTCTCCGACGCTAAGGAGTGAAAGAATTTAGTGTTTCGATCACCCTCTTTCAGCCAGCTTACATGTGCTCGCTGTCTCCAGTATAACTCCTTCTGATCTTCAAGCCTGCTAATTTTGAATCGCATCACTCCTTCTTTATTCACCTGCTCCTTACTGATCGATTTCTTCCTCCAACTTTCCAACTCCTTTTTTAATTTACTAATCCTCTTCTCTAAATCTCCCAGAATATTTCTACTCCAGTCAACCAGTTCACCTAGCACTCCTTTTACACCCTGCATAACTCCATTCCCATTTCTGCCTACCTCCTTTCCCCAAGCGTTTTCAACAATACCTCTACAATCCTCCTCTTCTAGCCACCTTGCTTCAAACCGAGGTATAGAGCTCCGAGCCGAGCTCTTTCTCCTACCAACACCACCGTGTGTGTCAATAACCACTGGGCGGTGATCCGAGTATTGTGGATCCACGTTCCGCACCTTAAACGCAGGGAACCGCATTTTCCACCCATCCGAAGCTACTGCCCTATCAAGCCTCTCCTTGATGTAATTTTTGGCATTATGGCTATGGTTCCTCCAGGTGAAAGGATCACCTACGAATCCAAGATCATCAAGACCACAGTACTCTAATGCTTCTCTGAATTTATCTATTTGTTTTTGTGGTTTCGGCACCCCTCCTTCCTTCTCCCACGAGAATAAGACCTCGTTAAAGTCACCAGCACACAGCCAAGGTTTGTCACTTTGGTTCTTTAGCGTACGCAACAGCTTCCAAGTCTTCTCCCTTTACTCCGTTTTCGGTTCTCCATAGATGCCAGTAAACCTCCACACAAATCCGTCTGATTCCGTGGTTTCAGTGTCGATGTGGTATTTTGACATAAATGGAAGAACCCTCAAATTTATAGTATTCTTCCAGAAGATGGCCAGCCCTCCACTCAAACCATCACACTCCTTTACCATCATATTTGGCATACCCAACTTCCACCTTAAACCCTCCAGTTTCTCTTTTCTCATTTTTGTTTCAGATAGAAAAAGCACATCGGGGTCCTCTCTCTTCTGGAGCTCCAGAAGTCCTCGAACTGCCGGCCCATTCCCCATACCCCGGCAGTTCCAGCAACAACATTTCATTGGGTCTCGCGGAGCTGTTCCGACAGCCCCGCTTCATTCTTAGTTGTTTCACTTGCCCCCTCGACCATTTCTACATCAACACTCCTCTTCTTCTTCGGCTTTGAAACCGCATCTACCTCCATTTCCTCCCCCCCTCTTTTCACTCCACTTTTAACCTGGCTCTCTACTCCAATAATCTTCTTCTCACTCCTAGCAACCCTTTTAAACTTCCCTTGTTTTGGTGGTGCCATCACCTTTTGTTCTTCTCCTTTCGGCCCCTCACTTCTCCCTCCCCCACCTTCACTCTCTCCCTCCTTCACCCCCTCTTTCTCTTCCACACCTGGCACCTCAGCCACCGCACCCCCTCCCAGGGACTCCTCTATAGCAACCTCCCCACCCCTCTCGTCTACCCCCTTCTCCTGCTGCTGATTCTCCAAAGCATCAAAGCAAAGACCCTTCTATGCACTCTTCCCTTTAGGGCCAACATTAGCACCCAAGATTTTGAGCGGGCTAGTCACTTCCTTCTCACTTCCCATAGTCTTGCTTCCTTTCCCCGACTCTACCTCTGTTCTCCTCCAAGATGGTGCGTCGCTTCTAGCTCTTCCACCGCTACTCCCCCCGCTTCCCTGACTACGGCTACCTCCACTCCCCCAACTTCTTCTATTTTCTACCAAGAAGTTTCTGCGTGGTGGTACCCATTTTAGCCACTTCCCAAATTGGGGCTCCTCTCCTTTCTTCAACTTCTTCGAACAGTCTTTCTCCACATGCCCGATCATGCCACAAATAAAACAAAAGTCCGGGCAATACTCATACTCAAAAGGGCACCAGATCGTCCTGATGCGTGGTAAATGACCAGCCCGTTGGGAACCCCAAGAGGAAGGTATGATGAGTATAGTAGCTCGTTTTCCCTCAGTAAGAAACCAAGGTTTATCGTTCAGGAGAAAAGCAGACAAATGACAGCTGAAGGTGATGCTTGCTAGTTTGCGACAGCAGCGGACAATTTATATATGGCGCCTCGTCCAAGCTTTGCTTTCTAGCTGCAACGTGGAACCTGCACACACACAAACAAATACTTTGCTCCCAACTTACGATGAGGTTGTCAATCTCACCGGTTTGCTTGAAACAAAGGTTATGAGTGTATCGAGTGGAAAACAGTAATAGTATGCGAGTAAAGTAAACAGTGCGGGAATAGTAAACAGGTGATTGCAATATGATTAAAATAGGACCGGGGTCCACAGTTCACTAGTGGTGTCTCTCCATAGATAAAATAACATGCTGGGTAAACAAATTACAGTTGGGCAATTGATAGAATAAAGATAACGTGATATGTCAAGAAGATCACTATGAGATTTACTCTGGGCATTACAACAAAATACATAGACCGCCATCCAACTGCATCTATGACTAATAATCCACCCTCGGGGATATCAATCCGAACACCCCAAAAGTATTAAGTTGCGAACAACAGATAATTGCATTAAGCAAAGTGTGTAATGTAAATAAAGCATATGCCCTTGAGCATATGAATGTTGTTTTCTCCCTAGTAGCAACAGCACATCTACCACCTTAGAGGTTTCTGTCACTCCCCCAGGTGAAATAGAGGCATGAACCCACTATCGAGCATAAATACCCCCTCTTGGAGTCACTAGCAACTACTCGGCCAAGATAGCTACTAACAACGGAGAGCATGCAAGATCATAAACAACATAGAGATAACAAAAGATATAATTCAATACAGCAACTTAATCATAAACACCAATATTCATCGGATCCCAACAAACCAACATCATAGAATTACATAACGGTGATCTCAATCATGTAGGGCAGCTCATGAGATCTAAACATGAAGCACATGGTGGAGAAGACAACCATCTAGCTACTGCTATGGACCCATAGTCCAAGGTAGACTACTCACTCATCGTTCCGGAGGCAAGCATGGCGATGAAGAAGACCTCCGGTGGCGATTCCCCTCTCCGGCAGGGTGCCGGGAAGAGCTTCTGGACCCTCCCGATCTTCGGGTCGACGGCGGCGGCGGATCGCGATGTGTTCTGGAAAACTGATCGGGTCCTTAGGTTTTTCTCGTCGGGGGGTCTTTATAGGCGAAGGGGCGATGTCAGAGGTGGAGCCAGGCTCCCTCACACAGGGGTGGCGCGGCCAGGGGCCTGGCCGCGCCGGCCCTGTGTGTGGGGCCCTGGTGGCCCCTCTCCGTCTCTCCTTCGGATGTCTGGAAGCTTCCGGGAAAAATAAGACTTCAGGAACTTGTTTCGTTCAATTCCGAGAATATTTCCTGTGTATCACTTCTGAAACACAAAAACAGCAGAAAACAGGAAACTGGCACTGTGTCACTTGTTAATAGGTTAGTTCCGGAAAATGCATAAAAATGCCACTAAGTGTAACGAAACAATAGGCAAATGGTGTAAAAACAAGCATGGAGCATCAAAAATTATAGATACGTTTGAGACGTATCAAGCATCCCCAAGCTTAACTCCTGCTCGTCCTCGAGTAGGTAAGTGATAACAAAGAATAATTTTTGAGGTGACATGCACCTACACAATCTTGATCATATATGTAAGCATTGGTGAGCTGGGATCAATAGAACTTAAAACATGGGCATGAAAGATATAATCATGACAATAAGAACTTAGCAACCATGTTGTAAACATGCAAATGAACACAAACAAAAGATCATGATAATGAAACAATGAAAGTCAAACGTGTGTTCAAATCATAAGGAAAAACATACAAATGGTTTTCAGCTTGTCCTTCAAAGAGAGCAAAACATAAATGCATAGGACACCTTCAAGTTTAAGAGGGCGACTAGATACAAATAATTTAAGAACAAGTGAAACCAATCATCATGAGTCAATCAATGAACTTTGGGACAATGCATATCACACTAAGAATGACAACTATGCTCTCTTAATGGTGCATAAAGAAAGAAGGTGGTGACTCAACATAAAAGTAAAAGAAAGACCCTTCGCAGAGGGAAGCAGTGATTGCAAGTTTTATAACCTTCAAAAATTATGGTACTTACCGGCTTTGAGCTCTCATTGCCCCCATCATAAGCATCTTGAATGGTTAAAGTTAATGCGAGAACAATTATGATGCATATGCTTGACAAATCATAAGTTGAAAACCTCGTGCCCCGTGAATACGAGTACCCAAACCTCATGCTACTTTACTTAGAGTCCCAAGCAAGGCTCTTGTCATTGTAAATATATGTGTATCATTGAGAACCGCCAATGGGGTACCTCCGTGCCCGATGACATGGAACAAGCCCACACCAAAATGACAGGACAAGCAGACAATGAACACCTCGACATCTCTTTTATTTGCTATATTGTTTAGCTTTTTATTATGAGATGCGTCGTCGAATGTTCACCATGGGTATGCTGCAAATTTCCACCATGAATTATGCATGGCTTAGATTGGCAGCCCGGTGTTTCCCTAACACATATAAAAACTCCATGATCCTCACAAGATTCCCAACTCATTTCACACCGCGGGCATCCATAAACAAAAGATCACGATATCAACTCAAATAGAAAGTGCAATGTTGAAAGCTTGCCCCATGACAACATGGCTGGGCTAGAATCCAACTTACAACTTGCAAGCATAACAACTCAACATAAAAGACCACAATGTCAAATTTTTAGAACAGGAAAAAGTAAAGTGTGCCTTCCGGTTCGTGAGAGCTTTACTGACCGAATTTCGCATAACACTGGTAAGAGTTTAATTTGAAGAGAATATAAAAGCAAGTCAAATTTACTTGGAATAGCAAATTGCTAGTAGGTATGTATGGTGGACACTTTGGAAAACTTTGGCTTTTAGGAGTTGGATGCACGAGTAGAGCTCATACTCAGTACAAGGTGAGGGCTAGCAAAAGACTGGGAGCGACCAACTAAGAGAGCAATAATGGCCATAATCATGCAAAGCGACAAAGCGACATTAAAAGAAGCATAAGATGGCATCAAAAGTCAAAAACTAAATGATCATGAAGGCTAATGGCGACTTTGTAAGAGTCTAACATGTGTGAGCATGCGCCAAGTCAACCCAAATAAAGCATCAAGGAGAAAACCAAAATAATGCTTCCATACAATAAAACAACGCATGATTTTTTTAAAGGCTCATTAAGCAATCTCAGTTATTTGAGACAAGTCATGATACAGCAAAACCACTAAGCATACTATCAAAAATACATCAAGCATGACATGAAAAAGCCTAAGCCGCAGTCTACACAAGCTCCTTCTTGTACCACTATTTTGCACAAAGCTTTTTCTCTTTTCCAACACCATTTGAAATTTTTATAAACACCTCTTTTGATGAAAACCAATAAAGATCAGAGGCAAAAATACACCTTGATGAAAAGATATGACAAGATCTGAATGCATATCAAGGCGAAATCGAAAACCAAAAGCAGTAGCAGAAAAAGTAGAACGCTCGATGAACGATAAGAGTGAAAAACTGAGCGTTCTTTGCAAATGAAAACGGGTACATCTCCTCCAAAGGAAATTTGTTGGGGTCCAACCATTTATTGCAGCAAACAAACAAACTAAACAAACTAAGAAAACTAAAACAACTGACGCTCCAAGAAAAACACATAGTGCATGAAGCAATAAAAATATAGTGTCTTGAAAGGTGACCTGATTTTTGCCGATGAAGAAGGGGTGCCTCGGGGGCATCCCCAAGCTTTGACGCTTGTACTTCTTGGATATTTCTTGGGGTGATTCATGGGCATCCCCAAGCTTGAGCTTTTGTCCATTCTTCAACTCATCTCATCATTCTCCAATCCCTACACTTGAAAACTTCCTTCATACAAAACTAAACACAATTCTATTAGCAACATTAGTGTAAGCATAAAATATATTCAACCTCTTTTAGCTTCAGGTTTCAACCCAAAACCACCACATATAAAGTATATACTACTGTAGCAACTTCCACAAGAGTTCCATGATCAAAAAGAACTCAAAAGAAAGCGATAAAGTGGCAAAAACAAATATTGGCAGAAATCTGTCAAAACTGAACAGCTGACAAAGGACGAATTTTTGAAAGGTTTTCTGTTGCTCAAATCAAAAAGTGTTCAACTAAGAAAAGTTTGGATATAACCTGGGGCATATGCACAAGAAATCGCAGGTCCAAAAGATAAACAGAGAATTTATACGATTTTTTACGGTGCAGCACCGAAAACAGTTTCAGGACAGCAATAACCCCAAATCTTTACCTCGCTCAAATTAGAGGCTTCTCTTGGCACTAAAACGAAATAAACAAGATAAGGAGCGGTCATTACAGTAGTAATGACTTCCAAGACTCAAATAAAAGAAAAAGTACTGAAAAGAAAACATTGGATTATCTCCCAAGAGTGCTTTTCTTTAACGCCTTTGAGCTAGGCGCAAAAATTGCGAATCAAGTAATATCAATAGATGAAGTGCTAGTTACCTCAGTAGGCTCTTTGAAGGTTCCCGAAGATGATTCAACCTGCAAGTCACCCTTAGTGGAACTAAGAGTTTTTCCAATTTTAAGAACATGTTGAGATTTAAGTGCAGAAACCTTGGGAACATACATAAATTTTTGCTCTTTTCCAACAAAAACTTTCTCCTTCTTAAATTTAAGAGAAGAGAAGATTAAGCTAAGAGTTTCCATAGACTCCTCTAGTTTACCTATCCTCAAGTTTTGATTGTCATGAGTAGTGCTAGCCTCTAAAACGGTAATTCTCTTACCAATGTTTTCTACTAATTCACTAACGCGGCTAGCATTTTCTAGGATACTTGGCAAACTTTTCTCTAAAGAGCTGAGCTTCTCTACCACCTCATCCAAGGTGGTCTCAGTTTTGGCAACTTGAATAGGTGGTACTCCCACTAAACTTTCAATTATAGTGCATGCTTCTCCAGCGGGAGTACCCAGAAAATTACCTCCTGTAAGAGTATCAAGAACATATCTATTCCAGCTAGATATACCAACATAAAAATTTCTAAGGAGGATCGTGGTAGAGTGCTTTTTGGTACACCTATGATGAACATTGTTAATACGGTACCAAGCATCTTTTAGACTTTCTCCCCCTTGTTTCTTAAAACTACGAACTTCTACTTTAGGATTACTCATTTTAACAAAACTAAAAGCAGATAAGTAAAAACAACTACCAAGGATTCTAATTTTTTTTGGGTTTTTGATATAAAGCAATGCAGGTAAAATAAATAAAGTAAAGCAAAACAATAACAAAGTAAAGAATGTCTGTGCGAAAAACTCCCCTCGCAGAAGTCTTCCACTTTTCCCCGGCAACGGCGCCAGAAAAAGAGCTTGATGCGTGGTAAATGACCAGCCCGTTGGGAACCCCAAGAGGAAGGTATGATGAGTATAGTAGCTCGTTTTCCCTCAGTAAGAAACCAAGGTTTATCGTTCAGGAGAAAAGCAAACAAATGACAGCTGAAGGTGATGCTTGCTAGTTTGCGACAGCAGCGGACAATTTATATATGGCGCCTCGTCCAAGCTTTGCTTGCTAGCTGCAACGTGGAACCTGCACACACACAAACAAATACTTTGCTCCCAACTTACGATGAGGTTGTCAATCTCACCGGTTTGCTTGAAACAAAGGTTATGAGTGTATCGAGTGGAAAACAATAATAGTATGCGAGTAAAGTAAACAGTGAGGGAATAGTAAATAGGTGATTGCAATATGATTAAAATAGGACCGGGGTCCACAGTTCACTAGTGGTGTCTCTCCATAGATAAAATAACATGCTGGGTAAACAAATTACAGTTGGGCAATTGATAGAATAAAGATAACGTGATATGTCAAGAAGATCACTATGAGATTTACTCTGGGCATTACAACAAAATACATAGACCGCCATCCAACTGCATCTATGACTAATAATCCACCCTCGGGGATATCAATCCGAACACCCCAAAAGTATTAAGTTGCGAACAACAGATAATTGCATTAAGCAAAGTGTGTAATGTAAACAAAGCATATGCCCTTGAGCATATGAATGTTGTTTTCTCCCTAGTAGCAACATCACATCTACCACCTTAGAGGTTTCTGTCACTCCCCCAGGTGAAATAGAGGCATGAACCCACTATCGAGCATAAATACCCCCTCTTGGAGTCACTAGCAACTACTCGGCCAAGATAGCTACTAACAACGGAGAGCATGCAAGATCATAAACAACATAGAGATAACAAAAGATATAATTCAGTACATCAACTTAATCATAAACACCAATATTCATCGGATCCCAACAAACCAACATCATAGAATTACATAACGGTGATCTCAATCATGTAGGGCAGCTCATGAGATCTAAACATGAAGCACATGGTGGAGAAGACAACCATCTAGCTACTGCTATGGACCCATAGTCCAAGGTAGACTACTCACTCATCGTTCCGGAGGCAAGCATGGCGATGAAGAAGACCTCCGGTGGCGATTCCCCTCTCAGGCAGGGTGCCGGGAAGAGCTTCTGGACCCTCCCGATCTTCGGGTCGACGGCGGCGGCGGATCGCGATGTGTTCTGGAAAACTGATCGGGTCCTTAGGTTTTTCTCGTCGGGGGGTCTTTATAGGTGAAGGGGCGATGTCAGAGGTGGAGCCAGGCTCCCTCACACAGGGGTGGCGCGGCCAGGGGCCTGGCCGCGCCGGCCCTGTGTGTGGGGCCCTGGTGGCCCCTCTCCGTCTCTCCTTCGGATGTCTGGAAGCTTCCGGGAAAAATAAGACTTCAGGAACTTGTTTCGTCCAATTCCGAGAATATTTCCTGTGTATCACTTCTGAAACACAAAAACAGCAGAAAACAGGAAACTGGCACTGTGGCACTTGTTAATAGGTTAGTTCCGGAAAATGCATAAAAATGCCACTAAGTGTAACGAAACAATAGGCAAATGGTGTAAAAACAAGCATGGAGCATCAAAAATTATAGATACGTTTGAGACGTATCACGTCCTCCTGCCACCCTCCACTTCTACCATAGTTCCTCTCATGATAGGTTTTGTGATCGACATTCTCACCTTGATCCTCAGAGACTGTCCTACTGCCATCCCGCCATCCAAGCCATCCACCTCAAGAAATTCTCCTATCTGGTTGCCTATGAGTTCACCAGTATCCCTATCCATATCACCCAGGGGTAGCTTGAACACTCTGACCCAGATAGGGATCATATTGAAACTATATTCATCAATAGTTTTGCTAGCATCAAACTCCTCCATCACTAAGAGATTTTTATCAAACATCCATGGACCATTGTCGACCGCCTTCCGCTTTCCGGAGGATTGCAGAAAGGTGAACATAAACTTATTGTCTCCAAGATCTTTTACCTTGATGCCTTTCATCGGACACCAGAGAGGTCCAAGTGCATTCTCCATTGCCTCCGTAACCGCCGGTTTTTCCGCCATCAACCAGCCCACCGCTTTCTCCTCCGATCCTTGCTTCTTCCCGCTCGCACTCCTACCGATTCTCACTCCTGCCATCTCCGCCTCCGACAGCCGGAGCCCCTTCATCATCCCTTCCACCCCTTCCATCACACCCCTCTTCTCACCCCCGATCGCCTGGAGAACCCTAGGAACCGGTGTATTACGATCGGATGCCCTAGGTGCACCCGAAAGGATTTTGGTGTGGAAACTACGCCGAGAGAGAGAGAGATGAGAGATCTCCCTAGCGGTACTCTAGCCAGATCTGACCAGAGCAGAGATTTCTAGGACGAGATCACTGTGATGAATCATGAGAAAGTGGAAACCCTAGGCTAGCCGCCGTAAGTCGCCTTGCGATCGCGGGACAGAGACGTAACCGTCACCCTCGGGACGGACTTATCACGCTGGGAGGCTCGTTTTTTTGGTCAGAAGAAGACTGGATCGTAGGGGTTGGAAGGCAGACGGTGACGTCTTCACCTGTGGAGATCATGACCTCGCCCTGGGCCTCGCCGTCGTCCATGACCACATGACGAGGGACAAGGGAGCGCTGCTTCTCTTCTCTGACTTTCTCGGGGATGGATGGACGATGAACCATGGTGTTGCGGCACATATTGATTGGGAGGTGCCGGAGGTGGAGGAGAGGATCAAATGGGAGGGACAGAGCTGTCGTGGACTAGGCTGTTGCTCGGTAGCGGAACAAAGCCTAGTCGGCACAAATTAGGGACGGTACCCGCAGGGTATGGGTACGGGTGGAGCTATCTATACCCGTACCCGGCATTTCAAATTTTATCTGTCACTTGACCCATATCTGTTAATGGGTACTCCCTAACATTGGTCGGAGGGAGTATAATTTTTTCCAATACCCGTTCTCCAGGTTAATGGATATCCGCGGATAAAAATACCCGCATTCATAACACATCAAATTAAGCAAAAATAATGGTAAACAACAATATATAACCATAATTTTTAATCTGCAGCACATCATAAACATCTACACATACATATGAACATCAACAAATTATAAACAACATATTCTCATAAACAATAGTACTTACCCATAACAACAACACAAGATAAATAAAATACAACAACATATAATCAGAAATATCAGCACTAGATTCAAACACTCAAAATTTCTAAACTCGCAACAAATTATAGAGGTACTCAAACCGTACATAAAGCCACAAAATAAGCATTAGAATAAAGAACACTACCGCAAGTTTTATAGAAATATTATAGAGATATACATATCAAAATATTGGACGGGTATATGGATACGTGTGTATGGGTATTACGATCCCATATCCGTACCCATTCTACCCGATGGGTATGATATTTCCTCATTTACATAGCTATGGGTAATTTTTTGTTTCATACCCGTATTTTTAATACTCCCTCCGATCCATATTACTCTTCGCTAATACGGATATATCTATCTCTACTAATAATATTGCAATAGGACTGGTCCGTGTCCGTAGAATACGCTTTCAACCAAATTAAAATACGTTTTCGTTCAACTTTTTTTTACCGATTTTACCCTCCCACAAAATCGCATAATACTACAAAGTGCCATGTACCGGTTCGTGCTTGTATTTCCACCTTCGTTCCCCTCGATTGCCCCGTCTCCGGAATCACTCCTTGCCGCACGGCTTACGATTGCGGAAAGATCACACCGATCCAAATCCAATCTAGGTGTCGCACTCCACGAAGTGCTCGTCCAACCGGCGGCGGATCAGGGGATGCCGGCGGTGATCCCGAGCGCGACGGCTGCCAAGCGCCCGTACTCCCTGCCGTGCGTGGTCGCGACGGCGGGGACTTTCCGCTCCTCCCCCTTCCACGCGTCCTCGCAGCGTTCCACCGTCCCCAGCGCCGCCGCGATCGGCTCCACGCCCCGCCCGTACACGCGTGCCCGGGCTACGCGAAGGTGGGAGTCGTCTCTATCTTTACTACTCTGGCCGTGGTACGTCTCCATACTTTTGCATTACCGCGCCTCCTCCGGCCGCCACCCCGGCTAGCCCAACCCGCGCCCCTGGCTGAAACAAGATCGAGGTCCCGAGCATGCCCCGTACAGATGCATTCGCCTCCTCGGGCTGTAGGTGCGACTCCTCCCACGGGATAGCCACGGTCCTGCTTCGGCTGCCTCAACAGTCCGGCCGTCGAAAAAGCACCGCCGACTCTGTCGCCGCGTCTGCTGCAACTAGTATCCCGGTCGCTAGCAGCAAGACTTGTTTGACTGTGTGGCTGAGGTCCCTTGGCCTCTCCTCTCACTTCTTGTGGCAGACCGGTCGAGCTCAGCTTTGATCAGTACATCAGCTGACTTGAGCCCATATCAGGTACTAATTATTAAGCTTCATGCACTAGCCAACGCAATCAAAAGTCCGAACTGATGGAAAGGGCTAGGCAATTCACTTATACACTTCAACACCCCCACTCACATATGACGGAAGAAGAGAAAATCAACACGTGGACACAGACATGAGAAGAGAAAGTCAACACGTGGACACAAAGGGGGGCAACAGCAATTTTTACAATAAATTGTGAAACCAGGACTCGAACTCGAGACCCTAGGCTTTGATACCATGTTAAGCTTCATGCACTAGCCAACGCAACCAAAAGTCCGAACTGATGGAAAGGGCTAGGCAATTCAGTTATACACTTCAACACCCCCACTCACGTGTGACGAGAGAAGAGAAAGTCAACACGTGGACATAAAGGGGGGCAACAGCAATTTAATAATAAATTGCGAAAACCAGGACTCAAACTCGAGACTCTGGGCTCTGATACCATGTAGAACTGCATGCTCTAATTATGACTCATTTGCATGATTTAGATTCACAATATTATTGTTATTGAAACCGGTTATCAAGTAGTATCACAACCTGACAGGATTGAAGAATTTTTCCAAATTCCATTAAACGCAGTGCTTAATAACTATCAAAGGTTCAGAGCATCCAATTCTAACTGAAGCTAAAAAGTTCAGAGAGTTGAGAGCTTTGCTTTTTTTTTGGCGGGGGAGTTGAGAGCTTTGTTTTGGCATGACTACGATTTGAAAAAAACTAGCAGCCAACACATACATAAAAATAAAAGCTGCATGCATCCCCATAATAAATAAATTGAATAATTGTTGTTTTCTCACAAACACACCATCGTGCATGTTTAGAGTATACCTATAGCTTGAGTTTTTCTAAGAGACACGGTGATATAAATATTGCTAGATATCCATTGAATTGAGTTTTGGCACACACTAAATCATAAATTACCAAATAATACAAACAATACACAGCATTTTCTCAAGGAAATGACACTGACCGAACATAAAAAAAATGACACTGGCCACAAATTTGCATCAACATGTTTATGGTGGAAGGATGTTGCGGGAGGCATAAAAAACTTGTTGGGTACCATGGGTGTCTCAAGGAGATTCCAAGATCCATAGAAAGTGGGATGGGAATATTCAAGGCTAGGAGATCACTCCGAAAGGATAAGCTCTCTAGGTGGTCAAGAGTGGGGCATCGGTCTACGTGGGGCATGGCGCTAGCGGACAGCCAGTGCATCGATAAGTTTTTCTATTTAAGTTCACATGAAGTTTAGAGTGATGGTATAATTCTATGCGGATCAGCCTTTGGATGGTATAAAAAAACATGGTATTTTCTGAAGTCTAGATATTTTAATGGTACACAACCAATTTTATTCTAATAAGAGATCATCTTACATCGTAAATCATAAGTAACCAATTTTCAGATAGAAAGACATGTCATAGAAAAATGAAATCAAAATTATGTTCATGATTTTAGAAATTGTTATAGACCCGTTTGGTTTCCAGTTCTCTAACAAGCATATCATGGGCAATTCAAAATCATGGCATGATGGTATCTATTATGTTTAATCATTATCGCTTTCGAATATGTATTATGTTGCAGCGTACAGATTCATACATTTACTTATTTCCCGTGGCAACGCACGGGTCTTCTGCTAGTCACTAAAATATATCTAGATACATCCGTATTAGCGAAGAGTAATATGAGTCGGAGGGAGTAGGTTTTTACCTGACGGGTAATGGGTACCCATTGCCATCCGCCACGAATGCCGGAAGGCCGATATGGACCTAGACAAAATTTTAGCATATGCAAAAATATCAAAAAAATAAGAATAAAGATTTTTTGCCAAATTCAAATACTGTTTCTGCCAAAAATCGGAACAAATATTTGTAGGGTAGCTAAGAATTAGCAAAACCGTAAAAATAAGCCATCCGAATATACCCCTTTTGACTTTTCACACGCACAGGCACGGCCGCACAAAATTCCTAGCAGACTACCACGCCACGCACGCAGTGAGGTAGTCGAGGCAGAGCGATCTGAACCCGTCCCCAAACCAGTCGCTCCCCACCAGGGATTCAATTCCCCCCACCATCGCGAATTCGCGATCGATCGATCGATTCCGTTTTTGTCTTCCGTTGCTTGGCGATTTTCGATCTCCCCAAAGAGAAAGAGGTAGCGGCAGCCGGCAGGTGGGCGGTTGGTGGCGGCTCCACTGATCCCAATCCAATCCGCTCGCCTAAAAATGGCGGCCAATAATAGCAGCGAGGCCCCCATCCCGCCGCTGGAGGAAGCAGGAGGGGGCGTGAAGCACGAGGCGGAGGCGGGGGCGGAGGGGAAGGAGAAGGCGCCGGCGCCGGCGACCTCGACGGCCACGAACATGCTGCACCGGGTTGGCTCGCGGCCGCAGCTCGACCTCAGCGGCGCCGCCATCCACGGCACCCTCGAGGACCGCAACCCCACCATCCTCCTGCCCAACCAGTCCGACGACATCTCCCACCTCGCCCTCGACATCGGCGGTACGCCCTTTTTTTTTTGGGGAGTATCGGCGGTACGCGCTTGCTTTCCCTGCCACAGCAATCGCCTGACTGCAATGTCGCGTCGCGGAGTGAGTTAGTTACAGTGGAGTGTCGAGTCAGTGCATGGAAGAGCTTTCCCTGCCACAGCAATCGCCTAACAGCAGTGGAGTGTCGCGGAGTGAGTTAGTTACTGTGGAGTATGGAGTCAGTGCATGGAAGAGCTTGCCAGTTTTCCGTTTTTAGACGGCTGGAATCTGAGCGGTGGATGGAGGCTTCCATTTTTTGGGATTGCTGTGCTGGTCACTACTGACTGATCGTTCTGAACTGCTTTATGTCAATGCTATTTATAACCAGACCTGCCTTGATTTGCTTATGGGCATGGTCCACCAGCAGTGTATCATTGCCGTCTCGTATTGCAGTGTAAGCGTATGGAGTGAGATGCTTACAGTGGAGTGTGTAGTCAGTGCATGAACAACGTGATGTAGCTTTCAATTTTTCAAAAAACTAAGTAAGGTGGGAGAAGGGAGATAATAGTGCATGAAAGATGGAATTTAAACGAAGGATGGAGGCTCTGTCCGGGGATCACTGTGTTGCTCAGTTCTGATCAATGTGGACCCTGTTATCCATGCTCTTGCTAATCGCTCATATTAATTGTCTGCATCTGATTTTTTTTGTTCAGAAGTTCTGTTTTTAGTCATCAGTCTGAATGAGAGCTACATACAGGCTGTTTGTTGAGTCATTGAACTTTATGTTTTGCTCCAGGTTCTCTTATAAAGCTGGTATACTTCTCACGGCACGCGGACACCGAGGATAAACGCAAGCTATCCACCAAGAGAAGACTTGAGATATTTACAGGTGCCAGGAGGAGTTACCCGGTTCTTGGAGGGAGGCTCCACTTTGTCAAATTTGAGACTGGCAAGCTAAACGAGTGTTTGGACTTCATTTCTTCCAAACAACTACACCGGGGTGGTATGCAAACATTACTTCGTTTAAATACAAATTTCTACTTTGGAATTTGGATTGTGAACATTTCGCATCTTGTATACTGTCGAGTGCACAAATATTATGTATACTTGTGTAATCTTAAATTAGTGGAAAACCAAGAAAAATCGCCAAATTGTAAATAGAGTGTAATAAGTATATATTGATAGATGTCAAAGTTACTATATCATGTTCATACATGCTAACAATTTTGACGTTGACTTGTGCATATTTCTTCTTCATTTGTCAGTCTTCTGGTTTTCCTTATTGGATGTATTTTCATGTTTGCATCTTCGATATCTTTATTCTGACGCCATGCTAAAGTATGCGTGTTTCATGTTTTACCTGACATTCTTCATTGTCTCCTGTCAGCCATCTGTCAAATGTTGATGATAAACACTAAATGGCATAATGTCCTAGTTCCTTCCCTCACTACGTCGTCCTGTATTTTACTGTTTTAACTTGTATCTTCTTAGAATTGAGTAGTA
The DNA here is from genome assembly GCA_007115705.1 of Dactylis glomerata. Taxonomy (NCBI): domain Eukaryota; kingdom Viridiplantae; phylum Streptophyta; class Magnoliopsida; order Poales; family Poaceae; genus Dactylis; species Dactylis glomerata. The sequence continues at coordinate 366,073 of QXEO01000379.1, forward strand.
GTTTTATGCTGCAGGAGTTGATTCACCTTCGTGGCGCTCAGGAGCTCAGCCTGATAACATTGTAATCAAGGTAACAACTAATGATACAACATCATCATGATTTATTGAAAATTGGTTTTACAATACCTCGAAAAGCTAGCTAGTGTCAGTTATGTTTGGACATTATGGTTTGCAATCTGGTTTTCATAATGCTATTTTGTTAGTGTACATGGTTAGTAGTGGTGGTTGTAAATAGGATTAACTTTGTTCTGGGTTTCTGGCACATACCACGTATTTTAAAAGGCATCTAGCGAATAACACCATAGATAGTCCGGTGGTACAATTCTTCCTCTCACATTAATTGCTTTTGAATGAAAATATGTTCAAATAGTCTTGATGGTTACTTCTACTATATAGAAGGAGATTCTTGATATTTGCACTATTCTTCCTTTCTTGATTTGTGGAATTAGAATTACATGTTTTACTGATTATATGATATTTTCTGGAAAGGCAACAGGTGGTGGAGCATACAAGTATGCTGATCTCTTTAAGGAAAGACTGGGAGTCAGTCTTGAGAAGGAGGATGAAATGGACTGTCTTGTAGCTGGATCAAATTTTTTGCTTAAGGTTTCTATGTCTAAATTGGCAATATCCTACAATGCAGTTCCATATTGTACATGTTGTTTATAATGGGTAGTTCAGATCATATTATGTCATTAAATTGCTGTTGTACTTCATCTCACAGAGTGGTCGCATTGAGATATTTAAATGATGTGGTAGTTAATGAAGACTTTATCTTTTGCCAGGCTATACGCCATGAAGCTTTTACACACATGGATGGCCAGAAAGAATACGTGCAAATTGACCAGAATGATATGTTTCCCTACCTTCTAGTTAATGTCGGATCTGGTGTCAGCATAATCAAGGTAACTTTTAGGTGTTGATCTTTTTATTCTCACTAGATCTTTGCTAATTCTTCTTCTTCAAAGGTTGATGGGCATGGGAAGTTTCAACGAGTAAGTGGAACAAATGTTGGTGGCGGTACATACTGGGGATTAGGGAGGTTAATGACAGAGTGCAAGAGGTGCCATTCTGTTTGTTCACAGACATCATACTTTTCTGCACAGAAGTTTGAAATTTCGAATTTGTTTCAGTTTTGACGAGTTACTAGAGTTGAGCCAACGTGGAGACAACAGCACCATTGACATGCTTGTAGGAGATATATATGGTGGTCTGGACTACTCCAAGGTAATTATTAGCATTGGTTGGAAACTATTTTATCATCATTTATGGACACCTTTAAGTTATTGTAGACACTGGATTTGGTAGCCTTTCACAAGTGGTACTAATGAGTACTCCCTCCGTTTATAAATATAAGATGTTTGAGGTTTGTGAAGCAAATGTATTTAGACACCTTTTAGTATGTATATTCGAGTGAACCTACACATTAAAAGATGTCTAGATACATTTGCTTCACAAAGCTAAAACATCTTATATTTATAAACGGAGGGAGTAATATTTACCGTGTCAATGTTTTGAATTCTTGATTTGCAATGCACTAATCCTTGCATGCTTGTGGTGTCTGGCAGATTGGCCTTTCAGCATCAACAATTGCCTCTAGTTTTGGGAAGACAATTTCAGATAACAAGGAGCTATCAGAATATAGACCCGAGGACATTTCACTCTCTCTCTTACGGATGATTTCATATAATATTGGCCAGGTATCTTGATGATGTTTGCTACGACTTACGCAAATGCTGATTAGATTGGCATAGTATTTTCATAAGAAGGCGTCAGCCATCGCTGCTTCAAAGTTTTCATAGATATTCAAACCTTATAATATTCTTGTGGACTCAAAAGTTCGAGCAAGTGATCTATACAATGAAACTTGGGAGCTGAAGCTCCAGTGTCCAACACTGAACAGTACTAGCATTCTTGCTGGAGTAACGAATTTCATCTTGTTATTGTTATCTAGTGAAATTTGTAAAAATCTATGTTATTATCCGTAGGCATTGGTGGATTTGAAAACATAATGAGCCCATGAGCTGCGAAAGATGATATCATATGACAGTGCTAAATAATGTATTCAATTTCAAATAGGTTTTCTGTTGTCAAAGGTCGATTGCCACTTAGCATGGGTGTTCAATGAACTCAGATATTTTGTGTTTGCTGTTGTAAGCTAACAAAGATGGTGACTCTATGAGTTTATGGTTCAACAAATTTCATTAAAAGAACACATATAACTGAAAGCTTCAAAATTCAGTTCAGTTTAATCTCGACCACTAGGTCTAAGGAGAAACTGGGTGTCTGTCCCGGTACCATTTTCGTGATAGCATATGCAACATTGCACGTTATAGAAGTTGCTGGACTCATCTTTTTGTTGGTGTTGTAGATTTCCTATCTTAATGCACTTCGTTATGGACTAAAGAGGATACTTTTTGGTGGATTCTTCATTCGTGGCCATGCTTACACCATGGACACCATTTCTTTTGCAGTAAATTTCTGGTAAACATTCCAAACACATTTTAGTTTTAAATGTGTTGCCACACTAATGTTGTTAATTTTGAAAAGAATTCTCCCCCATATCGTATTCGTATAATATGTTCCTGCAACCTTTGTTTCGGAAAGGTCAAAAGGAGAAGCAAAAGCCATGTTTCTTCGTCATGAGGGTTTTCTAGGAGCACTAGGCGCTTTTATGAGTTATGAGAAGCATGGTCTTGATGACTTGAGTGCACATCATTTAGTTGAGCGTTTCCCAATGGGTGCTCCTTATGTTGGTGGGAAGATTCATGGGCCTCCTCTGGGGGACCTCAATGAGAAGGCAAGAACACCTATTCTTGATTATGGACATTTTATTACATGTCTGTTCTGTATTGTTTGCAAGATCAATAAATTTTGATATGGAACTCTACTTGTCAGATATCATGGATGGAGAAGTTTGTGCAGAAAGGTACTCAGATTACAGCACCTGTGCCTATGGGAGCTCCTGCTACGACAGGCATGGGAGGCTTTGAAAGGCCGACTTCCAAGGGTGACATTTTGCGGTCTGATGCAAGTGCAGCTCTAAATGTTGGTGTTCTCCATCTTGTACCCTCATTGGATGTCTTCCCACTGTTGGAAGACCCAAAGACGTAAGTGCAACTATTTAGCTCTCATCTCTATTATGTCTAATAAAATTGTGAAATCAAAGGTCTAAAGCTAGATAGTTGGATCCGATTTCTCAAGTCTAACTTAGTATAAAAGTTGGAGCTCCACTTTCATTACCCTGAAGACTCCAAAAGTTATGAGTCGATACTTGCCTCCAAAGCTTACAGTTACGTAACCTAACCACTTTGTGAAGCATCTACTTAAGTTACTGAGATACTTCACCATATATCCAAGACTGAGATCTCCATGACCAAAAAAAAAAACTGTGCCTCAGCCAAACAGGCCTTTGTCCGAGCTAAAAAACCTCCTGGACTTTTGGTCACTTGTGGATATTGCTTGAGGGCAAGTGGTTTTATTCGATGTTAGGTAGTGAAAGAACAAATGCTATCATGTTCAACACAACTATATATCGTGAGTGAATTGTAATATGCAATCTGTACTGCAGGTATGAACCAAACACAATCGATCTTGACCAGAATGAGTTCAAGTATGCTTCTTTTCCTTTATCTATAAATATTTTAGAGGAACTGAGTTTTTGATGATATCTGAGATGTATCCTGATAGGTACTGGTTCACTATTTTGTCAGACCATCTCCCAGATCTTGTGGAGAAGGTATGATCCTCTTACAGATACCCTTGTATAACTTAGTTACAAGGCAAGAGATTTTGTTCCACTGAATGCCATTGTGATAACATATGACTACCTGACTATTTATACGCCAATTTATTACCGGGGGCCTGGGTAAGTATGTCAGCCTGCAAGCACGTGTCATGTGGTGCCAGCATTGTAAACACTGCCACAAATCGAAGGAGGGGCTGGCCGAACCTGTCGAGTCTTTGATATTAGTTTCCTATCAAAACTATTAATTGCTCTACTTCAGCCCTTTGGATAATTAAGCAGACATTCCACCCACAATAGATATTCCATTAAAAACTCTACTGTTCTTGTTAAGCACTACAATGTAGCATTTTCCTGAAACCCTGGCAGGAGCTTAAGAAGAAAACATAATAGACCAGTTAATTAAAGAGAAATCGGGTGAAAACCGCTACAACAGGCTCAACACCTAAGCTAAATTAGGAATGAAGCAGTTCTGCTAGTTCCTAGGTTCACAGTTCAGACAATAATCGACATTAAAACTGGTAGAGCAGCAATGTTCGATTTATACTAAATTGCATGTGGATACTTGAATAGTATTTCTATGTGACTAAATTCTGCTTGCTTTTGTTTGCAGGCGGTTGCTAGCGAAGGTGGGACCGATGACGCCAAACGGCGGGGAGATGCATTTGCGCATGCCTTTTCTGCTCATTTGGCACGGTACACAATTGCAATTGTAGAACTTTGGTGTTTGGTTCACTGCCACAATTATGACTCACCAACTTTCTTGGCTTCATGGCCCTTGCCACACTCATGGCTCCATTTTTCTTGGCCACAAATTGGCCGGAAACATTTGGCATTCTTATTCTTAGGCTTCAACCAAACGTCCCTGATGTGAAATGCATTACCCGATATCACTTTGTTGCTAACTTTTGTGAGTTTAGGTTGATGGAGGAGCCTGCTGCTTATGGGAAGTTCGGTTTAGCCAACCTATTGGAGTTGAGAGAAGAATGTTTGAGAGAATTTCAATTTTGCGATGCATATGTTAGTATCAAGCAAAGGTTAGGTCGTACTCTCTTTCATGGTTGTCAACAATTATCTCTACTCTGGCTATCTAAATTGTTTGATGTTTTCTGCAATGAAGGGAAAATGAAGCTTCACTGGCTGTTTTACCTGATCTACTCATGGAACTTGATAGTATGGATGAGGTATGAGAGAGAAGGTTTCTCTTTTTTTCTTTCTATTGGTAGAGCATGTAGAAAAAAACCCTGATTTTTTTTATCATCTCGCAGCAAAAAAAATAGAAAACACAATTTTCAGAAAATGCCATCTATTATGCTAACTGACAAACAGACCTGGTGTGGCCCACCTGCCATTGTCGTGGTTAACAGTTTTATGTTGATTTTTTTGCCTGCATGCTTATTTGACAGGCCAGGTGCTGCTGTCCAGTACCTCAGCAATCTAACTCAGTTTGAACTCTAGTTATGAATTCCTCTGAGTTTTCTTTTATGCTTTGGTTTTTGTCAGGAAGCTAGATTGCTTGCCCTAATTGAAGGCGTCCTTGCTGCAAATATATTTGACTGGGGGTCTAAAGCTTGTGTGGACCTTTATCACCAAGGAACTATAATAGATATTTACCGCATGAGCCGCAAGAAAATGCAACGTCCTTGGCGGGCAAGTACTCCAAAATCTGAAATTAAAATGTTATTGCAATGAAAGAGCTATACAAATTACATTTTAGGAATCATAATCGTGCTATGTCATTTATACTGTTATCTTTTGTTTCAGATTGATGACTTTGATATGTTCAAAAAGAGAATGCTTAAGAAGGATCAGCCATACAAAAGAGCACTTATTTCTGTTGATAACTCAGGTGCTGATGTTGTCCTTGGAATGCTTCCTTTAGCACGAGAACTTCTACGCAATGGAATCGAGGTATAAGCTGAGAATAAGAAAATAAGAAAAAACGCATTCCGTTTGATTTGCTCCACATTATAGTTTCAAGTGAAAAGAACACATGTTTTGCTGCTTCAAGTGATTGAGTCGTGGGACGATGTGCCTGGAATATGAAAATAAGAAGAAACACATTCCGTTAGATTTGCTCCACATTATGTTGCATGTTGATAATGTATCTAATTTGCATTTCTGTTCTCCTTAATGGAAAATATAGACTGCATGCCTGATTGGGAAATTACATTATATTTGTGACACTCAGAAGGCCCAGAACTGCTAGAAAGATGAATTTTGCATTTTAAGCAACCTTGTGAAATAACCAATCAATCATTACTCTTTCTTCTGCTTAGTATAGTCACTAAGAGAATACTGATTCTGCAGGTAGTTCTGGTTGCAAATTCATTGCCGGCTTTGAATGACGTTACGGCTAATGAACTTCCAGAAATTGTAGCTGAAGCTGCAAAGGTACAAAGTCATGTTTATACTCCTTGGCCATCCTAGCTGGGTTATCTAACTAGTGCTTTATTCGGCGTTATGTATCCGTAGCACTGTGGTATCCTTCGGAAAGCTGCAGAAGCAGGTGGATTGATAGTTGATGCCATGGCTGGCATTCAAGATGATGCCAAGGATGAACCAGTTTCAGTGCCCCTAATGGTCGTAGAGAATGGATGTGGCAGCCCTTGTATTGATTTCCGGCAGGTTAGCTCGGAGCTTGCAGCTGCTGCCAAGGATGCTGATCTGGTAAGAAGGCTGTCTGAGCTTTCTGAACTATATGTATTTCCTTGTGTGCAGTCAACTAGAGAGTTATTTGATTTGTTTTCTACATCAGTTCTTTGATTTGTTGGTTTTGGTTCTGGATGTTATGCAGTTAATCTTAGAAGGCATGGGGCGAGCACTGCATACCAACCTCAATGCCCGTTTCAAGTGTGATGCTCTGAAGGTACGTGCTGATTCAGGAGTTTTGTTATCTATCCGTCAGTATTATTGTCAAGCTAAGCATTGCGCGCAAAGGCTTCAAAACAGTATTTCAACCTAGAAACAGGTTCGAATTTACCCTTATTTGTTTATTACTTCATGCTTAGCAAACTGAATTGTATGTGCAGCTTGCTATGGTGAAGAACCAGAGGTTGGCAGAGAAGCTTTTTAACGGAAACATATACGACTGCATCTGTAAATTCGAACCTGTTTCTTGATGATGTTGAAGAGACTGCAGAGCATTTCGTATACAAAATCTAGGACAGCAGCACCATAGCTGTTTGAGCTCATGTTGTACTCAATAGTCAATGGCCACGACTGCAAGAATTGAAGATTTTTTCTCGCTTTGTGTAGCAAATACACAGTACTAGATAGTCTAATGGGGTGCTGCTGTTTGTGTAATACTGTCACCTGAACAATTTCCCTCAGATTGTGTTGTGCAAGATACTCCCTCCGTTTATAAATATAAGATGTTTTAGGTTTGTGAAGTGAATGTATCTAGACAAGTTTTAGTGTGTATATTCGAGTGAACCTACACACTAAAACTTATCTAGATACGTTTATTTCACAAAGCTAAAACATCTTATATTTATGAACGAAGGGAGTAGTAATAAAGAGGTTCAGAGAATAACATTTCGAATGCAAAGAGAGATTCAGTTTCTTCACCGGCCTGGCATTGCACAAATAAGGAAGTTCAGGACATCATTGTCACTTGCAGATTGAGCAACCAGTAATTAAAGTGAGCGAGAAATACATGAAGAGTGAGCAGATTAGCCTTAAAATGCCAAGACAAACGCATGGATACGGCAGTCAGTTGATCAACAATTCAACATCGCCGATCACACGAGCTCCCGTCCATATAGGCGATTGGCGAAGCTGATGTCGTAGGCCTTGTGTACTGCAAGAATCCAAGATCTTTTTCTCCCCTCGCCGTAACATATACTTGTACTCCCTCTGTTTAGAAATATAAGATGTTTTAGCTTTATAAAGATGTGTATAGATTCGCTCGAATTTATACACTAAAAGATGTCTAGATACATTTCATTCACAAAGCTAAAACATCTTATATTTCCGAACGGAGGGAGTACAAGCTAAAGAATGTCACCTGAACAACTTTCAGGGTGTTGCAACATAGTAAAATTAAGAGGTTCAGAGAATAACATTTTCAGAATGCACAGAGATTCAGTTTCTTCGAGGCAATGCACAAAAAGATTCGACAGGAAGTTCAGCACATCATCACTTGCAAATACTCTCTCCGTTTAGAAATATAAAATGTTTTAGCTCTGTGAAGCTAATGTATCTAGACATCTTTTAGTGTATAAAACCTATACACTAAAAGATGTCTAATACATCAACTTCACAAAACTAAAACATCTTATATTTCCGAACGGAGAAAGTACTAACTAAATCGGTGAGAAATACATGCACAGAGTCAGCAGATTAGACTTCAAACAAAACGGCAGCCAGTTGATTCACAAATCAAACACTAAGAAAAACAGGAAACGGCAGCCAGTTGATTCAGAAATCAACAGGGCCGTCGACCACAGCTCATCTAGGCGAAGTTGATGTCGTAGGCCTTGGTGCCATCGGCCCTGAAGATGCCGAAGTGCCGCTCGATCTCCGCACCCGGCTTGCCGTCCTCGTCGTAGAGGTCGAACAGGAACACCTCCACGGGCGTCCTGGGCCGGCGCGGCGTGCCGGCTCCCCGCGCCGCCCTCTCCGCCATCCCGCCGTTGTACACCGCCGCGTTCTCGGGGGTCGCCGCCGGGTGCCCCGCGGTGGGCCACCCGGTCTCGGTCACCGCCACGGCCATCCCGCCGAAGCCCTCCCGCTCGAGCGCCGCCGCCGCCGCGTCCACCGTCGCGTCGAACAGGCCCGTGTACGCCAGTGCGCCGTCGCGCACCACTGTTGTGGTGGAGGAGGAGGAGGAGGAGAGGGCGTAGTCGAGCGGGACATTGGCGGGGTCGCTGGCGTGGCTGATGAACGGGTAGGCGTTGAGCATGAAGGGCGCGCCGGTGTCGGCGAGGAAGCGCAGCATGGGCCGGAGCACGTCGAGCGCGGCGCCGTCGAACGCCCCCGCGGAGGGCGGGTAGGAGGCGGCGAGCACGGAGGAGGCGTGCGCGGAGGAGACCCTGACGGCGCCGTCGAGCCCGAGCGCGGCCAGCGCGGCGTGGAGGTTGCGCATGGCCGGCACGAGGTGCGGCGCGTAGAACTGGTTGTTGTAGAGCACCTCGTTGCCGACGACGAGGTAGCGGAGGCGAGCGGCGACGGGGCCGGCTGCGAGGCCGCTGGAGCGGAGCCACTGCAGCGCGCCGTCGGGCCCGGAGGAGGAGAGGAAGGTGAGGTTCTCGTTGGGCACGCCGACGGCGAGGTCGATGCCGGCCGCGGCGAAGGTCGGGAGGACTGCCGGGTCCGGGAGGAAGAGCCGCGCCTTGGTGATGCCGTTCTGCTTAAGCAGCGCCGCGGCTGCCTCCGGCGCGGGGAGGTTGGTCCCGACGCGGCCGTGGCAGACGCCGATCTTCGCCGGGTCGCCGGCCGCGGCGGCCGCGAGGAGAAGGGCGTAGCCGAGACACGACATTGCTGCTGCTGCTCTGGTGGCCATTGTGCGTTTCGTGGAGTGTTGTATCGTGGTGTTCTCCTGGTTGATGTCTCTCACGGTTATATAGACAGGGAGGGAGGCAAGCCGTGCCTTGCAAACAGCAAGGCACTGATCTCTGTCCAGGCGTTGGGATGTTGGCGGATTCAGAATCTGATCTGAAGGAGAAGGAGAATGGTAACAGAGGCGGTACGAGCGTACGATTGATTGCATGAGTAGCCGTTGAGCATATATAGCCGTTGGCTTCCGAATGCTGCAGACCAACAGATGGCAGGCTGGGTGAGATTCGTCAGACGACCCGAGGATGAACGGCAACGTTTTTTCTAAAGTACAAGACTATATGGATGAGCTGATTACAATCAACAGCGAATGTCGGTGCAATGGTTTCTAATTTGGAAAATGGATTTTTTTTTTTACAAATATGACTGTCTGCTCAACGCTAATGTCAAAGATAACCCCCTTCGAATTTTATTGTAAAAAATAGTCTGGCGGAATGAGGAAAACGTGCCACGTGGCTCCTCCCGCCAACACACATGGCGGAGTAAACTTTCCACCGAAGGGACTCGCGGAAGGTTCTTCCCGTCATTGGAAAAGGCGGAAGGAGACGAGACCTGCTCTATGTGCGAAACAACAGCATGCATGTGGAGCTGGCCAAAGGGAGGCCTCCACTTGGTGGCAGGGGAGAGGCTAGCTCAGTGATGTTGCTCGTGCCGCTCCATGCTTATGCCAGGGCATCAAAGCGCAGAATTACAAGCCGTTACCGCGCCTAGCCGTTATCTCATCCATTAGATTCTGTTGAAGATTTACCTGCTGGATGAATCCCACCTCGCCGGCATCGAAGAACATGGCAACACCCCGGCTAGATCCGTGCGCCGTGGCGGGGGCGGGATTCTGAGGCCGGAGAGAGAAACGATGATGAGACCGGAGAGAGAAACGGCGATTCAAATTTGAAAATGGCGTGAGCTCCTTAAGTCTGTGGCGGCGTATTGCAACTGGGATCCCCACTACTGAATATCTGAATCTGTACGAGAGTATGCCCGAGCTTCGCGCATGGAGGCTGGAAATACAAAGCCATATCGATCAACACAACTCGTTCAGTGGGGACAGAGCTCGAATCTCCAATGGAAACGGACGCGCATGATAAAACCTCTGCGCCATAACGGCTTGTAACACGACTTTTGGCCAGGGCATGCTTTAATCAAACAATCTGTGAATAAATGCATGCATATCTCCTAGCTGGTGCAGCCTGACAAATGCATCATGATGCATTCTCCCTTAGTTGCCAAGGGCGGAGGACATTCCACCAGCACCTTTGGCGGGAACTTTGCTTCGCCATATCATCTGGCGGGAAGAGCCACGTGGCGCATTTTCCTCATTCCATCAGACTATTTTTGACAATATGATTTGCAGACGGTTATTTTTGACATTAGCATTGGGCAGACATTCATATTTGTAAAAAATCTTGGAAACTGCTTCTCTTTATTCGGAGGCTGCATCCTTCTCCAGCATCCACCTTCAGCGCGTGACACGCGTCCCCACGGGCCTACAGAAACCTTATCCTCTCCGTCGAGCCCATCCTCACCCACACGGCCACACCGTCCAGCGTTGTCGCTGTGCTCCTGATTTATCCTACCCATTTCGCACTTTAGCCCACACCGATGCAGCCTCCAGCGGTGCCCCAGTGACAAGGGTTAACTCGACAAATGTCCTAGATGAAGGACTTAGGATCGGGGGAATAGGGCGTCGGATGAACTCGATGGTAAAGATCAGTCAAACAAGGCGTGTATCGAGAATAAACGTGGTGGTCAACTTACCTTACTCTCAATCTGTCCCTGACCGGCCTCTCCTGGCCCCTATATATAGGAGGCCAGGTCTCAAGAAACCGGTCGGGTCCGCTCCGTCGAGCCCATCCTCACCCACACGGCCACACCGTCCAGCGCTGTCGCTGTGCTCTTGATTTATCCTACCCATTTCGCACTTTAGCCCACACCGATGCAGCCTCCAGCGGTGCCCCAGTGACAAGGGTTAACTCGACAAATGTCCTAGATGAAGGACTTAGGATCGGGGGAATAGGGCGTCGGATGAACTCGATGGTAAAGATCAGTCAAACAAGGCGTGTATCGAGAATAAACGTGGTGGTCTACTTACCTTACTCTCAATCTGTCCCTGACCGGCCTCTCCTGGCCCCTATATATAGGAGGCCAGGTCTCAAGAAACCGGTCGGGTCCGATACATATTACAATATCTGTATACGACATGGACTCAAACTTCGACTATGATTACTCTTGGGCCTAGCTTAACGGGCCTCAGGGGTACACATGTAATGGGCTCTATTAGCTATACCCTTGTCAGTAGTCCCCGAGATTCTACCAGAATTGCAGATTCAGGTTGAATCTCAAGTCTTCATATCTTCGACTTGATCAATCTTCGACTTCTTCTTCTCCCTGTACTCAATTAAACAACTTTCATTATATTATCTCGCAAGGGGTTTTGGTTAACAAGTCTGACAGCTCTGACGGATCAAGAGGCCAGTTAACTGCCGGAGCAGATACTTGTCACCTACTTCAAACTCAATCCCCTTGGACTTGAGTCTGGGACCTGGTCTAACCCCTTCTTTTGCCGCATTTAGGACTTACAAAGAAAGAGTTCTAGTAGTTCTCAGGGTACCCAGTGCATCCACCAGGATTTTCTTCGCGTCATAGACACGGAAAGTTACTAGCAGAGCGCATTCAGGTGCGTATACTAGGCCACACAGGACGGATCCTGGGGTCTTACCTTCGTGACCTTTTATGACCACGACATTCAAGCTTTATCGCGATGACTTAGCCTGAGAATCATTTAACTTCTTGTTGCAAGCCTTGTTTGACTGTTGAAATGTGCAAAATCTTCGAGTTGTTCTTCCTTCAAATAATCGCGAAAGACTCCCGATAGGAGTAATCGATGTCATTTTGTCGACAATGTAGTCGAAGATTGTTGTCGACAAAGGTAGTCGATTATACTTTTGAACTTTTACTCAACGTTACCTGTTGTCATCGGGTGCACGACCAGTGCTCTCGATGGGAGTAGCCCCCGAGGCTATAGCCGAAATTTTTTGGGTATAGGCTCAAAATATATTGTCTTCCCATCTGCCAGCTATGTTATTCTTGTGTTGATTCGTCGGGTGCGCATCAATTGCTCCCAATGGTATTAGCCCCCGAGTCTATAAGGAGGGGGTGCGTTTAAATCTTTTATAGACTCAAATAACTTCCTTCTGCATTGCCTTTTGTCTGTGGAGGTTTTATTTTATATATGTTTCCGCTATTCCTTTCTCTGCTCCGAGCGAAACGTCAAAGCCCATAACTTTAATTGGACCTATAATTCATAAAGGCCCACAAAAAGTTACTTATAAATAAAGTACACCGGCTCACCAGGGAAAACCCTAATCCCTTCATTGTCAGCTTTCTCCGCCGCATCGTCTTCTTCCTCCAAATCCCATCTAGGGTTTTTCCTTTCCACCAAGCGCAGCTTCCTGATGGCGGATGCTGGTGATGCCAATATTGACACCGGCATGCTGATGGAGAAGCGGGGACGCGGCCGTCCCCGCGACAGTAAAAACAAACCGAAGGACGCCTCCCTGGCGGCTTCTTCATCTGCATCTGCAAAGCGGCGCCCTGGTCGCCCCTTGGGGAGTAAAAATAAGCCCAAGGTATCTGCTGCTACTGCTCCAGGCTCCAGCACTGCTCCTCGCAACGCCTCTCCTCCTCCTCCTGCCATGATCTATTCTTTCTTCTGTATCGCTGGTGCTCAATGCCGTGAGCAGCAGCGTGTTCCGCTGAAGTTCACCAAGTTCATGGATGGACGTGAGCTTTGTGAAGCAATTCTCTGCGAGCAGTCTGGAGGAGGAACTCCCTATGAAGTGGAAGTGTACTACGATGGGCGCGGCGAGATGTACTTCAGGGGCGGTTGGCCCCAATTTGTAGAGGACCATGACCTGCATCAAGGGTTTTTCATGCTCTTCGACTACCACTGTGGTACGTCGAAGTTTGACGTGAAGATCTACGACTGCACTCAATGCCAGAAAGAGTACAAAGCTGAAGTGCACTTTCAGTAGATTTTCTTTTGATGTAATCCTTGGATTTGGTGCTCCCTTAGCTTGCTTTATATAATAAGTATATATAATGAACTTTATGTTATGCCATCGCGTTTTAGTAATAGACCAGAGGAACTATCAGCGTTCCGAGGTATGTTGATTTACTTGCGCATTTCTTTTAGCCGTGTTTGCTCTTCGTCGAATATAGGGTTGTGAACAACCTTGCAGTAACTCTCGAAGATACGTGAGTATATGATCTTGATAATTTTTATATTTCTTTATACGACTCGAGGGTCGGAGCCCCTGAATGGAAAATAGTGACATATTATACATATTGTCGAGTTGACCCAAGGAACCCGACCTCTGGCCTCATGTTCTGGGTTCAGAGGGTCATAACTCGTAGTTTTCTATCGTCGTGCCTCTTCTACGCATAGAAACACCGAAGCTGTTCTGCATTCCACGGGTTGCTCTCATCTTTACCTGTCTTCTTATCTTGTAGTCGATAAGCTCCTCCTGGGATGACTTCGGTAACGATGTAAGGTCCCACCCACGGGGACTCTAATTTGCCATGGCCGTCCTGCTTGAGTCGTAAGACTAGGTCCCCTACCACGAAAGATCGGGGGCGAACTCGACTACTATGGTAGTTCCGTAGACTTTGCTGGTACTGCGTAGCTCTGGCTAGTGCTACGTCTCTTGCTTCGTTGAGTGCATCGACGTCGTCTTGGAGTGCTTATGTGGAAGTCATTTCGTTGTAAGTCGCAATTCTTGGAGCTTCATGAGTAATTTTGACTGGAAGAACGGCTTCTGCGCCATGGACCAGGAAGAAAAGGTGTTTCTTGGGTAGCCGCATTGGGCGTAGTTCTCAGACTCCAGAGCACGGAGGGTAGATCATCTACCCAGGCGTGTTTGGCTTTCTCCAGGGGCGCTAATAGCCTCTTTTTTATTCCATTGCATATTAAGCCGTTGGCTTTCTCGACTTGTCCATTTTTTGGATGCGCTATAGATGCGAATTTTAGTTTGATTCACATACTCTCGCAGTAGCTTTTGAACTCCTTTGATGTAAAGTTTGTCCCGTTGTCTGTGATGATGCTATGCGGTACTCCGAAGCAAAATACCATGGACTTGATGAAGTTGATTGCTACTGTGGAATCTTGAGTTGTTATCGGGGCTGCTTCTACCCACTTGGTGAATTTGTCCACTGCCACCAACATGTAGACATGTCCTCCTGACCAAGATTTGTGCAGTTTCCCTGCCATGTCCAGACCCCATTGTGCAAAGGGCCAGGACAGTGGTATTGGATGTAGTTCTGCTACTGGTGCATGTGGTCGAGATGCGAATCGTTGAAAGGCCTCACACCTTCGAACTATATCTTTTGCATCTTTGATGGCCGTTAACCAATAGAATCCTGCACGAAAAGCTTTGGCTGCAATAGCTCTGCTGCTAGCATGATGCCCGCACACTCCTGCATGGATGTATTTTAATATATTTTGTCCTTCTTGAGGGGTGATGCATCGCTGTAAGACGCCAGTTATGCTTTTCTTGTACAACTTCCCCTGTAATACTACAAAAGCTTTGGATCGTCGTATTATCCTTCTTGCTTCGACTGTATCTTCGGGTAATGTCTTGTTTATCATGTATGCCAAGTATGGTTGCATCCAAGTTTCTTCCACCATCATGACTTACTCTGGTTCTGTTGTGCTTCCTGTGCCAGGCTTGCCAGCCCCCAAGCCCGTCGTCGGATGCTGGCTTGGTTCTCCTGGAGTCGAACTCTTGCTACTTTTTATTGACCTCTCTATTATTTCTTCCCAAAAGACTCCTGGTGGTATAGGCAGGCATTGGGACCCGATGTTTGCTAGATTGTCGGCTTCCTCGTTGCTGGCCCTGCTGACATGTCAAACTTCGCATCCATCAAAGGTTCCTTCTAGGTAGTAATACAAGTTTTTGTATGCCGTCATGTTGTCGCTAATGGCGTCGCACCGATTCATCACTTGCTGGACAACGAGATTCGAGTCCCCAAATATTTTCAGTCGAGTTGCTCCACATGCTTTGGCCATTTTCATTCCATGGAGCAAAGCCTCGTATCCGTCTTCATTGTTGGAAGCTTGTGGAAAACTCATCCTTAACACATACTTTAGTTTATCGCCTTGTGGTGATATTAAGACTACTCCTGCTCATTCGCCTTGGACCTTTTTTGATCCGTCAAAGTACATTGTCCACACAATCGACAGATCAGGTGGTCCTGTGTTTTGTAGTTTGAGTCACTCTGCTGTGAAATCTGGTAGTACCTGAGATTTGATTGCTTTCCGTTTCTCGTACGTGATGTCTAAGGGCGATAGTCTGATTCCCCATAAGGAGACACGTCCTGTTGCTGCAGGGTTGTTCAATATATGTGATAGTGGGGCTTCGTTAACCACTATGATTGGGTGCACCGCGAAATATTGCTGTAACTTTCGTGCTGTTGTGAATACGCTGTATGCAAGCTTCTGGTAGTGCGGGTACCTCTGCTTTGTTGGAGATAGGACTTCGCTAAGGAAATATACCGGCTGCTAGACTCCATGCACCTTTCCTTCTTCACTTCGCTCGACTACTAGTACCGTGCTTACCACTTGATGTGTGGCTGCGATTTATAGTAGTAGTGGCTCTTTTTCTTTCGGTGCGACCAACACCAGTGTTGTGGAAAGCACTTTTTTCAGTTGTGCGAAAGCTGTGTCTGCCTCTTCTGTCCACTCGAACTTGTCATCTGATTTTTTCATGAGTGCGTAGAAGGGGAGAGCTTTTTCTCCTAATCGAGCGACAAATCGACTTAATGCCGCCACGCTTCCTGCGAGTTTCTGTACGTCGTGTAGTTTTGCTAGTTTCCCCATTGTTAGTATGGCTTAGATTTTCTCTGGGTTTGCCTCTATGCCTCTTGCTGATACCAGAAATCCTAGAAGTTGCCCTGCTGACACGCCAAAAGAGCATTTTGTCAGGTTGAGCTTGAGCTTGTACCTGTTGAGGTTGTCGAAAGTTTCCTGTAGGTCGCTGATTAAAGACTCCTCATTCCTTGTTGTGATGACTACGTCATTGATGTAGACCTGGATGTTGCAGCCTATTTGGCTTCTGAGACAATTTTGCATCATCCGTTGGTAAGTTGCTCCTGCGTTTTTGAGACCGAAGGGCATGACTTGATAGCAAAAAAGCCATATGGTGTGATAAAAGCTGTTTTTTCTTCGTCTTCTTTCTTTAGCTTGATCTGGTTGTAGCTGGAATATGCATACAGAAAGGAAAGCATCGCGCACCCCGCTGTTGAATCGATTATCTGATCAATGCGAGGTAGCGGAAAGGGATCCTTGGGGCAGTGTTTATTGAGAGACGTGTAGTCGACACACACTCTTTGTACGTCCGTGTTTTTCTTGGGGACAATAACTGGGTTGGCTACCCAAATTGATGCTTTGATTTCTCTGATGAAGCCTGCGTTTTCTAGCCTGTGTAGCTCGGCTGCTATTGCTTTTCTTTTGGGTTCATAAAACCGTCGTAGGGGTTGCTTGACTAGCTTTGCTTTTGGATCCACATTTAGTGCGTGCTCGACGAGTTCCCTAGGAACCCCTGGCATGCCTGAAGGACACCAGGCGAAGATTTTCCAGCGCTCATGGAGGAACTCGATGAGCGCGCTTTTCTATGCGGGGTCCAAGTTTACCGCTATTGAAGTGGTTTTGTTTGGGTCCGTAGGGTGAACCTGGATTTTCTTCGAGTCTTGGGTTGTGTCAAAAGCCTGGTCTGGCAGGGATCGACCGACGTCGGGTAGCACATTGTGATTAGTTTTGCCCTTGGGTCTTGCATATTCAGCTGTCATGCCGAAAGTTTGCGCCATCCTATTGAATTCTTTGTCGCAGGTGTTGGATACTTCAAAACTGCCTCGGACTGTGATGGTCCCCTTAGGTCCTGGAATTTTGAGTGTTAAGTACGCGTAATGAGGGACTGCCATGAATTTTGCAAATGCTGGTCGCCCCAGGATTGCGTGGTACTGCGAGGGCCAGTCCATCACTTCGAACTCTAACTTCTCTCTGCGGTAATTGCCACTGTCGCCGAAGCAAACGTCGAGTTCGATTTTCCCGAGGGGGTAATTTGCGCTCCCTGGTACTATGCCGTGGAAAGAGCAGTCTGTCGGCTTCAAGTTTTCCAACGAGATGCTCATTGCTTTTAGAGTCCCTGCGTATATCAGGTTTATTCCACTGCCTGCATCCATGAATACTCACCCTATGTCATACCCTCCTATTTGTGCTTTTAACACCATTTGTGCGTGCCCTGGCCTAGGTACTTTCCCTGGGTGGTCTACTCTACTAAACCTGATTGGCTGGTCGGATCACCTTAGGTATTCAGTAGTAGCTGGTGGTGATGATATTGCTAGGTTCACTTGCCTTGATATGCTTTTCTGCTCTTTTTTAGACTTCAGGACAGGTTGAATCATTGCGGATATGTACACTTTTGGCTCTGGATGCCTTGCGTTGTGTTGGACTTGATATCCTTGACTTGTGTTCCTTCCTCCTTGATGTGTTCCTTGGTCTAACTCAAGAGCACCTTGCAACCTTAAGAATGTTCTACAGTCCTTCATCTGGTGATTAGAAACTCTCTTCTTATCCAAGTACGTATAGTGGATATGGCAGGGCGCATGGAGCATGTCCTCTGCCGATGGGCCAGAATACTTCGGCTTTTCTCTTTCCCAACTGTTATTTTCTCGGTACTCTCTATTTTTGTTGCCTTCCTCGTTCCTCCTTTCATATCCTGCCGCTATTTGGTTGCATCTTATGCGGCTATCCTCATTGCGAGACCTGCGCCTTTGCCTGCTTGCTCCGTCGACTTCTGGTAAATGTGCCCTTTTGTTGTTGTAAGCGTCTTCTCCGTTGGTAAATTTATTTGCTATCTCCATTAATTTCGACACTGTTTTGGGCCTTGTTCTCCCTAATTCTTCCACGAGATCCGAATGGCAAAGGCCAGCTGAGAAAGCATCTATTACCCGCTCGTCGGAGACGTCTTCTGCAGAGTTTTTTATTATGCTCCACTGCTGTATGTATGAACGTAGGGCTTCGCCCTTTCTCTGCATGCAGGATTTGACTTCTTCTAGGGATGCTGGATACTTGTATGTCGAACGAAAATTTCTTGCGAATAGACTCTCTAGTTCTCCCCAACTTCCGGTGGAATCGTTGGGTAAGGTGCTTAACCAAGACCGTGCTGTGCCGGTGAGGTGTAACTGCAAACTTTGCATTGCCGTTGCTCTTGTTCCTCCGAGTATTTGTACTGCTTGAAGGTAGTCTGATAATCACAGTTTAGGTTCTTGTGACCCATCGTACTTTTACTGATCGTGTGGTAATTTAAATCCTTTGGGTACTCGCGTTCTGCGAACCCTTCGGGTAAAGCATAGCGCGCCCATCTCTTTTTCGTCGTCCTCATAATTTTCTTCCTTCCACGCATAGTGTGTGTTGTTTACTCTTGTTTGTGCTATGATATTCCTTGCATCCTCCCTTCGTGCCCTGCGCTTTTCGTCGCCTGATGAGTCGCTTGTTTGGCTTTGTGAGGATTGGTACTTGATGCTTTCCTTTCCCTTGTCCTCGTAATATGTCGCGTTGCTCTCTGAAGAACGTTTCCTTAGTCTGTCTTCTACTAACCCGAGGCTTCTTATTGCGGCTTGATGCATGTGCTCCCGTGGATCTCCGGGTTCAGGTTGCATAGTTAGTAGGTACGCCTGTGCTGCTACTAGTGCTGCTCCTGGTGTTTCTTGCACAAAATCCTCCTCATCGTCTGATGGATGTGCGCTTATGCTCCTTGCATGATTCTCTTCCCTTGCCCACGCTGTTGTCCTCCTATTGTGCTTTGGATCCTTATGTCTCTTTCTGCTGGATTCTGATGCTTCGCTGTATTCATCCCAATATGCTCGACTTGACACACTATTGTTTTCTTGACTTCTCCTGATATTGTCTTTTTCCTCCCGTAGCTTCTTTTTGTGCTGATGCAGGGCATACTGGTACCCCATCAAGACTTCCCTTCTCGAATTGGCGGGTACCTCTGTGCCGTGGTTGATGGCCGACATAATGATTCTCCACTCTCCGGTGGAAACGTGAATTTTCTCCTTTTCCTTTTTGCTGTTACTCCTTGATTTGTTGACTTGCACATGGGTTGCTGCATTGTCTACAGGATCGTTGTCTTCTGCTGATTTTGTGATGATGACGCATAGCTGGTGTATATTGTCGGAGACGCCACCGCTTTGGGTAATGAAGTCCTTTTGGCTAGGATATGATTGATCCACTATTTCTCCCATGTCGAGTTTTTCCATGGTTTCGTCGAGTTCTTCGATTTTTTCTCCTGTATTTTCTGCTATTGTGTAGTTGACCGGCGAGTTTACCTCGCTGGAGGAGCCCACTGATGATCTTGACATCGCGATTGTCTTGACTTCGCTTGCCAACGGATCCAGTTTTGCTGGATCTGAGAGGCGAGTCGAACCCAAAGATCCGATTAGAAAGTTCAGGCTTCCGATCGTCAGCTCCATCTCCTGGTTTCCATCGACTTCTGGATTACTGTTGGCTAAAAGCAAAAAAGCCGTTGAATTCATGATTCCAACACCCCAGTTCCCCACGGTCGGCGCCAATTGACGAGGGTTAACTCGACAAATGTCCTAGATGAAGGACTTAGAATCGGGGGAATAGGGCGTCAGATGAACTCGAAGGTAAAGATCAGTCAAACAAGGCGTGTATCGAGAATAAACGTGGTGGTCAACTCCCCTTACTCTCAATCTGTCCCTGACCGGCCTCTCCTGGCCCCTATATATAGGTGGCCAGGTCTCAAGGAACCGGTCGGGTCCGATACATATTACAATATCTGTATACGACATGGACTCAAACTTCGACTATGATTACTCTTGGGTCTAGCTTGATGGGCCTCAGGGGTACACAAGTAATGGGCTCTATTAGCTATACCCTTGTCACCCGGCGTTCGTAGCCCCCCGGAGATGCCATGCATCCCCAATTGCTGCCCACGCCCTGCGTCCTAGCCGTCACCCGCGCCTTGCGTCCCCAGCTCCCGGCGGCACCCCCTGCATCCCAAGCATCCCGGCGGCGCCCCTGCATCTGGTAGTGAGGCTGGAGGAGGACGCAGCGCCCTGCATCCCTAGCCTCCGCTTGCACCCTGTGTCCCCATCTTCCGGCGGTGCCCCTGTGTCCCCAGCCTCCTGGCAGCACCCTTGTATCTGGTACCGGCGAAGAAGATCCAACTAGTTTCATGTGCTGCCAGGTCATCCTCGACATGCCTCACGACAATGCACGTGCTCAACCTCTCCTTCAATGGCGACCGGAGATACAATGGCGAAGCGGTGTTGCTGCTAGGGAGAGACGAAGCTACTCCGAGGCTACGATGCTAGTGCTACAGATGGCCGCGACCGATGCTACCGCCGTGGAGGGTGGTGCTGCCCAGCCCAATTTCGAATGCTACGCACTAATATTCTTTTTGCTACATGAGTTTTCTAGATTTAAATCGTGTAAAGATTTTTTTTGCTCTAACCGTGCGGATTTGCATAACAGTAATTTTTTTGCTAGGACTGTTCTATGATTTTGCTAAAATAGTACAAAGTTTTGCTATGATCTGTCTGGCTAGAGTGATCGGTGAAGTCGGCTTTGCTACATAGCACAATTTTTTTTGCTACGAGGTCTCCAGCAATGTCTTTGGTGAGGTCACGGGAGAGATCTCCTTCGATATCTCCGATGAGATTTGTTTTGCTATAATAGTCTAATTTTTTTGCTACGAGGTCTCCAGCGAGATCTCCGGTGATTCTAGTCTGTTTTGTGACTGAACCGTTTTTGCTACGATGAAGCAAAATGAGGTATTTTTTTTGCTTCATAGAAACATTTAAGGGATTTAGGTGAAAACCATTTTTGCTACAATTACATAAATATTTTGCTTCGATTGATACATTTTGCTCCATTGCAGCAACCTTTGGGATTGGAAGTTCAAATAGAACACGTGTCAGAACCTGGAGCAGGAGGATGGATAGTTTCCAACCCCCGAGGATCCTCAGCACTCGCCTTCTAATTTTTGACCGTCGTTGTTTTTATTGAACTCAGACATTCACAATATATACGAGGAAAGAGTCAAGGTCCTATCTCTACATAGTTAGAACGCACACAACCGATAACAAGGAAAAAAAGATAAAATGAAAACTACAAAGTTATACTACCCCGTTAAAAAATATAAGCTTCAAATGACGGTTGATCAATGGAATTCTATTTGTTGTGTTATGTTAGGTCATAGGAACATTAAAAACCAGTTTTAGAGGGATTACGATATTCCGAAGCTCCGGTTCGGGCGAAACCCGGATCCACGGGCACGTATTGTTCTACCTCTTTGAATCAATTCAAAGTGCGCGAAAGACATGAGATAAAGGACAGAAAAATAATGATAAAATGCGGCATAAATAATGGCCTAAAAATATAAGTAATAAAAAAAATTATGATCTTACAAAAAAGTGTATGCCGGTGTATATGCAGATCGTATAGACTCTACATGTACCCCATGCCATTTCTTCTCCATTGACGCCTTCCTTCGGGAACCGGCTCATCTAGGAGCAAAGTCAGGGAGAAATCTGAAGAAAAGTCAGGGTATTTGTAGCATACGTACCCTATTATGTGTTATAATTAATTATGGTAGATAATTACAGTAGATATAAAAAGTTCAAAGTAATTTTTATGAAACTATAGTTTTGTCTATATGTAGTTATTCTAAATTCATAACATAAATGTGTTATGGAAAATAATTTAAAATGTTTTAGTCTTAGTTGTATGAATTGGAAGAAGAGAAGCTTACATGACTTTTCCCTTCAACGTTAGAGGATCCCGTCCCCTTCCGCGAGCAGACGCTTGGACACCATGTATGCTGGACGTGGCCTTTATGTTAAGGGGATGCTCGGCATATGTTCTAGTTCTAGATATGCCGAGCCTAACACTCTGGCAAACGGCCTATATGCCTAGCGGGTGATTATGCCGAGCGTATTCTAGCTACACTCAGCAAACGCGTTCTATGACGCTCGGCGTACCTGTGGCGGCGCTCGGCAACATCGCTATTTCCTGTACTGCACGGAGAGGTTGAGTAGAGCACCTGACCAGATGCCCAGGTAGGGCACCAGTTAGACGGTTAAAAGATTTCACATATCGATCACAAGCTTCGTTAATTCATAAATGGGCGGACGGGACTTTCTTGATAGATAAGCGCACCGGACACAAACTCATTGTCCTCGAGGGCTCATTCCTATCGGTTTCTTCTCTCTCCTCATCTACAGTTTCTGAGAGTGCTCTCGAGCGAGTCGGGCCGAACCAAAGCCGCTCTCACCGGCGAGGCCAACGGCAAGCGGCAGAGAGGAGGTGACGACGGCCTTTCTGTACAGAGTAGCTCCTTAGGTGTGTTGTGTTACGGCTTTCTGCCGGTAGTTCGAGGCGGCTCCCTAAATCTCGCCGGCCAGATCTGGGGCCTCTCTGGGTTCGGCGGCTTCGCGTTGTTGCTCCGACGGTCGGAGGGAATCCTGAAGCGGCGGCCCGACGTCTCCTTTAATAAGGCTATGGTCAGTCTCCTTTGCTGGCTCTTGGTGGTGTTGTCCTGTTGCCCTCTTCTCCTGGCCTACCGTGGCGGCGAGGGGGAGAAGGGGCAGCGGGCTGTGCTGACTAGAGTTGGGGGAGACTTGGGTGAATCGCCCGATTTGGTGCTCTGGCGCGGTACCAATCGGTCACCGATGGGACTCCGTTCTGTCCCCTTGTGGTGGAGGGCAGGAGTGGATCTCGGGCTAGCGAGCCCTGCCCGGTTTGAGCGTCTTCGTCGACAGACCCAGGGCGCAGCCGTTGGAGCCTTCCTCCTGGCCGGCCACGGTGGTGGGGGGGGGGGGGGGGGACTCCGCTTCTGTGCCCTCTCGATTTGCTCCTCGATTGGTGGTGCGAGCTTCAGGAGAAGCTGCCGCACTTCCTCGCCTCCCTCTCCTGACGGCAACGATTTCCGACCGTCGGTGGGATGCTTGATGGAAGCGCGTCAGTGGATCATTTCCTCTCTGTTGGCAACGACTGCCGGCGGTTGGGTTGCGCTCAAGTGGCAGGTGATGCATGTAAAATGCATATATGATCTTTGCACTTTACCACTTGATATTCCACCTTATTTGCATCATATATTGGTTAATTTATGCTTTTTGATGATTATTGGGAATAATTAACATGTTCCCTAAGAGCAACTCTAGCAGACCCCCCATCCGCAAACCTACAAAACTGAGTTCGGGTCAGCCTGTAAACGCGATACGATATACAGTTCGAAAATGCATCGTGCAGACTAGATCCCGCAAAAGGAAACTGCAAAATAGCATATTCCACTAAAAGGCCCACTTGTCAGTCTTTTACATTTTTCCTTTCTTTTTTTCCTTTCTTTTTTTCCTTTCTTCTCAGGCTACTCCTCCCTCCGACGAGTTTGCTTCGGCCAGCCTGCTAGCCCCGCTGCCGGCCGGCTCACCCTCGATGTTGGCCTACCCCGCCGCCTACCCCTCACATCAGCCGCCAGCCGCTCGCCCCCACCGCCGGAAGCCCGCTTGCCCCACAGCTGGCCGCCCGCGCACCAGCCCCTGCCGCCGCCCGCCCGCCAGCCCCGCCCGGGCACCTGCCCGCTCGTGGTCGCGAGCGTGGATGCCGCGCAGCCTGCCGGCCAGAAGCCCGACCGATCCAGCTCATTGCCTCACCACTGCTGGCCTCCCGTGCATACTTCCTCGACCATGGCCGTAAGTTCAAATTACCCTCGATTTGTTCCCATTTTGACCAACATTTGATTGGAATTTGATCCGAATGAGCATCTCCATCAAATAGCGGTCGAAATTTAGGAATTAATTGATAGTTGGTGAGATTCTGGCAACTCCAGCGATACTCCGGCAAAACTCCAGCCAAACTTCGAGCATTGACCGGGTTGCAGGTGCCCCATATTTTGTTCGGTTTGGCCAACAAAACTGAACATATGGAGGTCGTCCAACGTGGATGCAGGCTTACCTGCAAAACGTTTGTAGGTCGGACTACTTTTGTGGGTTCTGTTCTGCGCCGTTTTTTTACCTAAACCAGAAACCTGCAAAATTTGCGGATTTGACCACATTTGGGGGGTCTGCTAGAGTTGCTCTAATTTTATCGGATTAACCTGGGAAAACTAGAAAACCTCTTTTTCTATGTTTTTAACTTTCAGGGAACCAAACGGAGTCCAAATTATCTAAAACTTTGGGGGAACCAGTTTTTCCATGGAATAAGACTTCGGAGAGAAGGAAGTGCAACATAGGAGGTCCGAGGGAGAAACGGGCATGGCCCATGCGGACAGATGCCTGGGCCGCGTGGGGCCTGCTCGTTCTCACCTCGTTGCTCTGATGCCATCGATCTTCGTCTCGTTGGATGCGTCTTGACCTAAAACCATCTGTAAAAAGGGTCCCTCCATGGGTCGCGAAAGAGAGCGCCGCGGAAACATAGAAACATGAAATAGAAGCCTGGGAGATCGAAGATTGGAGGGGAAAACTCCAGCGGGGCGCTGCCGGCGTGATCTTCATCCCCTCTAACGACTCTACCTTCATCACCATGATAAAGGGGGAGTAGTCCACCTCTGTACTACGGGTTTGTGGCAGTGGCTATATGTATCTCTCTCTTGTTCTTCATCGTTTTAGCGCCATATGAGCTACATAACATGATCATGGCCATCTTTGTATCAATTTTGTGGTGGATCTTTCTATGAGTAATATATGAGATTGCAATTGTTTTTTAATTTCAGTGTATGAGTAGATGCATATTATGTATTGATACGTTGCAAATGTTTCTATAATTTTTGATGCTCCATGCTTCTTTTATACAAACTGCTTTGTGTTTTGTTTACACTTCGTGGCATTTTTATGCATTTTTCAGAACTAACCTATTAACGAGATGCCACAGTGCCAGTTCCTGTTTTCTGCTATTTTTTTGTTTCAGAAAATTTACAGAGGAATTATTATCGGAATTGGATGAAACGAAAGTCGAAGTTCCTATTTACCTGACACAGAGACAGAGTCCAAAGGAGAGACGAAGAGGGGCCAGAGGGCAGCCGCACCATAGAGTGGCGCGGGCCACCCCCTGGCCATGCCACCAGGTGGTGTGGACCCCTGGTCCACCCCCTGACATCGCCCTTCCGCCTATAAATTCCCTTCGATGGGAAAACCCTAAGGAGACGAACACTTTTCCACGAAACATACTGCAAGCCACCACCGTCGTCGTCCTGAGATCGGGAGAGTCCAGATGCTCTTCCAGGCACCCTGCCAGAGAGGGGAATCATCACCAGAGGCCTTCTTCATCACCATGCCAGCCTCTGGAGTGATCCGTGAGTAGTCTACCTTGGACTATGGGTCCATAGTAGTAGCTAGATGGTTGTCTTCTCCTCCATGTGCTTCATGTCTAGATCTTGTGAGCTGCCTATCATGATCAAGATAATCGTTATGTAATTCTACATGTTGTGTTTGTTGGGATCCGATGAATATTGAGTACTATGTCCAGTTGATTGTTGATTTATCATGTCTATGTTATTTATGATCTTGCATGCTCTCCGTTGCTAGTAGATATCTTGGCCGAGTAGATGCTAGTGACTCCAAGAGGGAGTATTTATGCTCGATAGTGGGTTCATGCCTCTAGTAATCTGGGAGAGTGACAATAACTTCTAAGGTTGTAGATGTGCTGTTGCTACTAGGGAGAAAATAACAATCTTTTGTCCAAGGACATTTGTATTGTTTACATTACACACTTTTCTTAAAGCGATAATCTATTGCTTGCAACTTAATACCCAAGGGTTGTTTGGATGATATCCTGCAGGTGGATTATTAGTCATAGATGCAGTTGGATTACGGTCTATGTATTATGTTGTAATGCCCAAGTGAATCTCATAGTGATCTTCATGACATGTACATGCATTGCTTTGCATTTTTTATTCTGTCAATTGCCCAACTGTAATTTGTTTACCCAGCATATTATTTATCTTTATAGAGAGACACCTCTAGTGAACTGTGGACCTCGGTCCATTCTTTTACATATATTACCTTCTACTGCAAGCACCGTTTACTTTCTGCAAGCATTATTTATTTACTTACTGCAAACAAATATCCTTTTCCACACGATACGTTTAATCCTTTGTTTTTAGCAAACCAGCGAGATTGACAACCTCACTGCAAGTTGGGGCAAAGTACTTTGGTTGTGTTGTGTGCAGGTTCCACGTTGAAGCTGGCGCCAAAGCTACGCCCCAGACATTTTCCAGGCGCCGACAACAAGTTTCTGGTGTCGTTGCCAAAGTCAGCTAGCAACAACCTTCAGAAGTGGTTTCTTTCTCCTACTGGTCGATTAAACTTTGGTTTCATAACTGAGGAAAAACTTACCATTGTGCTCATCACACCTTACTCTTGGGGTTCCCAACTGGTCTACGCACCATATACCCCATTCTTGTTTACTTGTTTTGATCAAGCATGTTTATGAGAGCATGTGTGGGGGAACATGTGCATTAGTTGGAGTAACGGGGGGGGGGGGGTGATTTATCCGGGTAGGACAGTCCTTTGGAGTCACTTGGGTGTTTACCTTACTTTGTTGCCTCACTAGGGATAAAGAAAATACCATGCTACAGGGTATCTCTAGCGTGACCTTGCTGAGTATCCGCGACTGGATCTAGCATGTTCTTATTTTAACTTCATGTCATTGTGCTTAATGCTATGCTATGAGTTTTATCTTAATACTGAGGTGACTAGATTAAATTCCCATCTTGGTGGAGTATGTGAGAGATGAATAACCAAAACATCTCTATATAGGACATGATGCCCATATGAATTCATTTGAATGTGAACTTTGTTGCAATCTTTTATGTTAATTGTATGATCTTTTGTCCGCCATATCTTTTATGAGAGAGTGCATTAGTGAACCTAGGGATGAAAATGGAGTGGAAGCGGACGTAAATGAGTAGTGCCACATTTGTTGTCATATTCTTTTGCGGAAATAGAAATGGATACAGAAACTCCGAAAACAAAAAGCAGATGATTGACGGAAACAGACACGGACCGAATACGGCACGGACGTGGACAAAAAGCAGATGATTACCGGAACCAAGAAACCATTTGAATTATGTAGAGAAATCCAAAAAAACTCAAGTAAACCGACAAATTTGTTCCCTAACCATATCACGATTTCTCAGTGTAACAGGGAGTAGAGCAGGGGTTGTTTATGTGGTTTGGTTTGATAAGGTCATGTATTGAGTCCGCTAGATTGACTATGCAAAACCACTTGAAAACGGAAATTCCACATCAGCTGGAAACGGAAATTCCATTTTCGCGTTTGTTCCGCAAGAAAATGCTGTTCCGTTTTCGTTTCCGCTTCCACCAAAAATCCATTTTTGTTTCTATTTTGTAAAATTCCATTTCTATTTCCATATTTTCATTCCATTTCCATTTTCTGCAGAAAATTCGGAAAGTTTCCACTCCATTTTCATCCCTAAGTGAACCCATGAACCCTGGTCTACTTTTTATTATAAGAAACACCTTTCCATTCACTTTATCGTTGTTTTCATTTTTATTCATAATTAATTTCGAAAATACAAAAACATTTCCTTTATTGCATTTCAAAAACCAAAACACTACAACCATATCTTTTACTGTTTATCATTGCATTGCATATTACTTTAGTTTGCATATTCCCGCGAGCCATCAAGATATTTTCTGGCGCCGTTGCATTTGCATATTTACTTTCAGTTTTGTATACTTACACACACCTTGTGTCTGACAACCACTTGGTGAGGTTGAGGACACAAAGCGAATTTATTTACTTTGCAGGTTGTTATCCTTGTACATACAGTTCCCCGAGAGTTCGATATAAACCCTCGAGTCACCTTCGTGGGGAAAATTGTGCTTCCCTGTGCTCAACACTCTACTCTTAGAGTCTTGATTGGCGGTGCTAGCCACCCAGTTGGGAACCCCAAGAGGAAGGTATGATGAGCATAGCGGCAAGTTTCCCTCAGTATGAAACAAGGTTTAATCAAACCAGTAGGAGAAAGAAACCACTTCTGAAGGTTGATGCTAGCTGGCTTGGTGACGGCTCCAGATAATTTGTTTATGGCGCCTATCTGGGCATAGCTCTTGCACCAGTAGCAACGTGGAACTTGCACACAACACAACCAAAGTACTTTGGCCCAACTTGTAGTGAGGTTGTCAATCTCACCGGTTTGCTGTAAACAAAGGATTAAACGTATCATGTGGTAAAAGATATTTGTTTGCAAGAAAGTAAATAATGCTTGTAGAAAGTAAATGATAATATGAATGTAAAAGAATGGACCGGGGTCCACAGTTCACTAGAGGTGTCTCTCCATAAAGATAATAATATGCTGGGTAAACAAATTACAGTTGGGTAATTGACATAATAAAGAATGCAAGCAATGCATGTACATGTCATGAGGATCACTACAAGATTCACTTGGGCATTACAACATAATACATAGACAGTAATCCAACTACGTCTATGACTAATAATCCACCCGCCGGATATCATCTGAACAACCGTTGGGTATTAAGTTGCAAGCAACAGATTATCGCCTTAAGCAAAGTATGTAATGTAAACAATAGAAATGTCCTTGAACACAAGATTGTTGTTTTCTCCCTGGTAGCAACAGCACATCTACAACCTTAGAAGTTGTTGTCACTCTCCCAATTTACTAGAGGTATGAACCCACTATCGAGCATAAATACTCCCTCTTGGAGTCACTAGCATCTACTCGGCCAAGATATCTACTAGCAACGGAGAGCATGCAAGATCATAAACAACATAGAGATGATAAATCACAAATCAACTTGACATAGTACTCAATATTCATCGGATCCCAACAAACACAATATGTAGAATTACATAACGATGATCTTGATCATGATAGGCAGCTCACAAGATCTAAACATGAAGCACATGGAGGGGAAGACATCCATCTAGCTACTGCTATGGACCCATAGTCCAAGGTAGACTACTCACACATCACTCTGGAGGCAGGCATGGTGATGAAGAAGGCCTCCGGTGGTGATTCCCCTCTCCAGCAGAGTATCGGGAAGAGCTTCTGGACCCTCCCGATCTCGCGTCGACGATGATGGCGGCTTGCAGTATGTTTTCTGGAAAAGAGTTCGGGCCCTAGGGTTTTCCCATCGAGGGGATTAAATAGGCGGAAGGGCGATGTCGGGGGGTGGACCAGGCGGTCACACCCCTGGTGGCGCGGCCTAGGCCTGGCCCGTGCCACCATAGGGTGTGGCTGGCCCCTCGTCCGTCTCCTGCTCTCCTTTGGACTTCGTCTTCGTGTCAGGTAATTAGGGACTTCAGCTTTTGTTTTGTCCAATTCTGAGAATATTTCCTGTGTAACTTTTTTGAAACACAAAAACAATAGAAAATAGGGAAATGGCACTGTGGCATCTTGTTAATAGGTTAGTTCTGGAAAATGCATAAAAACGCCACGAAGTGCAATCAAAACACAAAGCAAATGGTGCATAAACAAGCATAGAGCATAAAAAATTATAGATACGTTTGAGACGTATCAAGCATCCCCAAGCTTAACTCCTGCTTGTCCTCGAGTAGGTAAGTGATAACAAAATAATAATTTTTGAGGTGATATGCACCAACACAATCTTGATCAAACGATGTAAAGCATTGAGTGTTGAGATCAAAGTACTCTAACATGGGCATAAAAGATATAATCTTGACAATAGAACTTAGCAACCATGTTATAACATAAAAATTTACACAAACAAAAGATCATGAGTAATAATGCATTGGAAGTCAATTGTTTGTTTCGAGCATATAGAAAAACATAGCAAAATGGTATTTAGCTTGTCCCTCATGGAGTAGCAAAACATAAATGCATAGGACACTTTCAAGTTTAAGAGGGTGACTAGATACAAATAATTTGAGAACAAGCAATACCATAATCATGAATCAATCAATAATAAATTTTGGGACCATGCACATTATACTCAGAATGACAACTATGCTCTCTCAAACGATGCATAAAGGTAGAAGGTGAAGACTCAACATAAAAGTAAAAGAAAGGCCCTTCACAGAGGGAAGCAGGGATTTCAAGTTTTTATAAACCTTCCAAAAAACTATGGTACTTACTAGCATTGAGCTCTCATTGCCCCCATCATAGGCATCTTGAATGGTTAAGGTTAATGCGAGTACAAATATGAGACGTATGCTTGACAAATCATAAGTAGAAAATCTCATGTCCCGTGAATACGAGTACTTAAACAGTGCTAGTCGACTTAGGTCCCAAGCAAGTTCTTATCATTGTAAGCATACGTGTATCATTGAAAACGTTAACAGGGTACCTCTTGCCCGATGACATGGAAACTAGCCCACATCAAAATGACAAGACAAACATACAATGGACACCTCGACATCTCTTTTATTTACCATTGGGTATAGCTTTTTATTTTGAGATGCGTCGTCGAATGTCCACTATGGTTATGCTGTAAATTTCTACCATGAATGATGCATGGCTTAGATTAGTGGCCCAGGCATTTCTCAAACCCATATACAAACTCCATGAACTCCACAAGTTTCTAACTCCTTTCACACAGATAAGCATCCATAAACAAAAGATCATAATATCAACTTCAATAGAAGTGAGTGCAATGTTGAAAGCGTACCCCATGACAGCATGGCTGAGCTAACTCCCAACTTACAACTTGCAAGCATAGAGAGCCACAATGGTCAAGTTTATTAAGTGCAAGAAAGTAAATGTGCCGTCAGGTTCGTGAGAGCTTTACTAACTAATTTTCACATAACAAAAAGTTTAATTTGGAAGATAGATAAAAGCAAGACAAATGTACTAGGAATAGCAAATTGCTAATAGGTAGATATGGTGGACTCTTTGAAATAACTTGGTTTTTGGTAGTTAGATGCACGAGAAGTATTCCCTCTTAGTACAGATGAAGGCTAGCAAAAGACTGGGAGCGACCAACTAAGAGAGCAATAACGGCCATAATCATGCATAGCGACAAAACATTATTAACCAAAGCATAAAGTGGTATCACAAGTCAAAAACCAAATGATCATAGAGGCTTGAGGCGACTAGTTTGTAGTCAAACATGGTGTGAGCATGCGCTAAATCAACCCAAATAAAGCATCAAAGGAGAATACCACAATAATATGCTCCCATATAATAAAAACAACGTATGATTCTTTCAAAGGCACATTAAGCACTCCCAGTCATTTGAGACAAGTTATGCTACAGCAAAACTACTAAGCATATAATCAAAATAACATCAAGCATGACATGCAAAAGTCTAAGCCACAGTCTAAACAAGCTCCCATTTTTTACCACTATAGGCATGAAACTTTTTTCGCTTTTCCAACACCAATCAACCTTTTTGAAGCAACTCTTAAAGATGAAAAGCAACATAGACCAGAGGTCTAAACACACCTAGCTACAAAGAACTAACAAGTTCTGAACAAAAATCAAGGCAAAAAACGAAAGCTAAACACAGTACTAGAAAAAGAGAACACTCGTTGAACGATAAGAGTGAAAACAAGAGTGTTCTAGACAATGAAAAACGGAGTGTATCTTCTCCAAAAGAAATATGTTGGGGTCCAACCATTTATTGCAGCAAACAAAACAAAATAAAACTGAAAGCGAAAATAAAGACGCTCCAAGAAAAATGCATATCATACAAAGCAATAAAAATATAGTGTCTTGAAAGATGACCTGATATTTGTCAATGAAGAAGGGGTGCCTTGGGGCATCCCCAAGATTTGACGCTTGTACTTCTTGGATATTTCTTGGGGTGACATGGGAATCCCCAAGCTTGAGATTTTGTCCATACTTCATCTCATCTCATCATTCTCCTTTCCCTACACTTGAAAACTTCCTTCATACAAAACTTCACACAATTCTTATTAGCAACATTAGTGTATGCAAGATAGTAAATCCACTCTTTGGTTCAGTTTCAACTCAAGTATAACACCCATTAAAGCATAAGATACTGTAGCAACTCTCTCAAAAGTTCCGTGATCAAAAGAACTCAAAAAGAAAGAGATCAAGAGGCAAACACAAATAGTGGCAGAAATCTGTCAAAATAGAACAGCTGGTAAAGATCGATTTTTTTTGAAAATCTTCTGTTGCTAAAATCGAAAAGTGCAAAACTAATGAAAGTTAGAAAACAACCTGGGGCATGTGCACAAGAAATCTCAGATCAAAAAGATGTACTGAGAATTTTCACGAATTTTTACGGTACAACGCAGAAATCTGTTTCAGGACAGCAACTTCCCCAAATCTTACCTTCCTCCAATTAGAGGTTCTTCTTGGCACAAAAACGAAATAAAAATGATAAGGAGAGGTCATTACAGTAGTAATAACTTCCAAGACTCAACAAAAAGAAAAAGTACTGAAAAGAAAATATTGGGTTATCTCCCAAGAGTGCTTTTCTTTAACGCCTTTGAGCTAGGCGCAAAAAGTGGAAATCAAGTATTTTCAAGTGATGAAGCATAATAATTTGCTCTAAGAATAGAGTCAAAAAGTAACTTCTTTCTCTTTCTAGGGAAGTGTTCCATATCTTTCTTGAGAGGGAATTGATATTTAATGGTGCCTTCTTTCTTATCAATAATAGCACCAACAGTTCTAAAAAAAGGTCTTCCCAAAATAATAGGACAAGAAGCATTGCATTCAATATCCAAAACAAGGAAATCAATGGGAACAAGGTTATTGTTAACCATAATAAGAACATCATTAATCCTTCCCATAGGTTTTTCTTAGCAACATCAGCAAGAGGAACTTCAAAATAACAATTTTCTAATGGTGGTAAACCAAGCATATCATAAATTTTTCTAGGCATAATAGAAATACTTGCACCAAGATCACATAAAGCATTGCAATCAAAATCATTCACATTCATCTCAATGATGGGCTCCCAACCATCTTCTAACTTTTTAGGAATAGAAACTTTTTGTTTCAACTTATCCTCTCTAATTTGCATGAGGGCATTCGTAATATGCTTTGTAAAAGACACATTCATAGAACTAGCATTAGGAATTCTAGCAAGCTTTTGCAAGAATAAAATTACTTCAGAAATATTGCAACCATCAACATCAAAATCATTAAAGGTAGTAGAACTATTGTCTCCCATACTCCAAAAAATTTCAGCACTTTTATTAGAAAAAGTTTCTGTAGTTTTAGGCAATTTAGCACAAGGAGAAGGAATTTTCTCTACATCAATCAAAGTAAGAGGATTGCTAGCATTTGAAACAACATCACTAGTGGTGATAATAGTACAAACCTTCATATTTCTAGACATCTCATCTTCTCTTTCCCACCTAGCATGCAATTCTACTAACATCCTAACATTATTATCAATCTTAACCTGAATGGCATTAAAAGTCTTGCTTTCTTTCACATCAGGAGGCAAAACCTTTAGTTTCAGAAGTTCAACATCAAGATCTAGGTGGTGGCGCGGTGTTGATGATGTAAATGACCGGCCAGTTGGGAACCCCAAGAGAAGGTGTGATGAGCACAGCGGCAAGTTTTCCCTCAGTTATGAAACCAAGGTATGTCAATCCAGTAGGAAAAAGCCAAACTCTAGAAGGTGATGCTTGCTAGCTTAGTGACACTCCAACAAGGGCGCCGTTAATGATTCTTGTTAGCGCGTCTTCAACTAGTAGCAACGCGGAACCTGCACACAACACAACCAAGAACTTTGCTCCCAACTTACGTTGAGATTGTCAATCTCACCGGTTTGCTGTAAACAAAGGAATAAGCGTATCGAGTGGAAAGCAATAGTAGTATGTAAGAAAGTAAACAGTGCGAGTAAAGTAAACAGGTGATAGCAATATAAAGGAAATTGGACCGGGGTCCACAGTTCACTAGTGGTGTCTCTCCACAAGATAAATAACAACATGTTGGGTAAACAAATTACAGTTAGGCAATTGATAGAATAAAGACAACGTGCATATGTCAAGAGGATCACTATGAGATTTACTCTAGGCATTACAACAAGATACATAGACCGCCATCCAACTGCATCTATGACTAATAATCCACCCATGGGGAATCATCCGAGGACCCCGTGAATATTAAGTTGCGATCAACAGATAATTGCATTACGCAGAGTGTGTAATGTAAACAAAGCATATGTCCTTGGACATAAGAATGTTGTTTTCTCCCTAGTGGCAACAGCATATCTACAACCTTAGAGGTTTCTGTCACTCCCCCAGATTAAATAGAGGCATGAACCCAACTATCGAGCATAAATACCCCCTCTTGGAGTCACTAGGATCTACTTGGCCAAGATAGCTACTAACAACGGAGAGCATGCAAGATCATAAACAGCATAGAGATAACATAAGATAATATTCAGCACATCAACTCAATCATAACACCAATATTCATCAGATCCCAACAAACACAACATGTAGAATTACATAACGGTGATCTCGATCATGTAAGGCAGCTCACGAGATCTAAACATGAAGCACATGGTGGAGAAGACAACCATCTAGCTACTGCTATGGACCCATAGTCCAAGGTAGACTACTCACTCATCACGCCGGAGGCAAGCATGGCGATGAAGAAGACCTCCGGTGGCGATTCCCCTCTCCGGCAGGGTGCCGGGAAGAGCTTCTGGACCCTCCCGATCTCGGGTCGACGACGACGGCGGATCGTGATGTGTTTCTTAAAAATTGATCGGGTTTTTAGGTTTTCCCATAGGGGGGTCTTTATAGGCGAAGGGACATCGTCAGAAGTGGACCAGGGGGGTCTCACCCATAGGGGGCGCGGGCCAGGGGCTGGCCGCGCCGCCCTATGGTGTGGCCAGCCCGTGGCTCCCCTCTGTCTCCTCTTCAGACTTCTGGAAGCTTCGTTTAATATCTGGATGTTCAGCTTTTGTTTCGTCCAATTCCGAGAATATTTCCTGTGTAACTTTTCTGAAACACAAAAATAGCAGAAAACAGGGAACTGGCACTGTGGCATCTTGTTAATAGGTTAGTTCCAGAAAACGCATAAAAACGCCACGAAGTATAATGAAACACTAAGCAAATGGTGTAAAAACAAGCATGGAGCATCAAAAATTATAGATACGCTTGAGACATATCAAGCATCCCCAAGCTTAACTCCTGCTCGTCCTCGAGTAGGTAAGTGATAACAAAGAATAATTTTTGAGGTGACATGCACCTACACAATCTTGATCATCTATGTAAGCATTGAGTGCTGGGATCAAAAGAACTTAAAACATGGGCATGAAAAATATAATCTTGATAGAAGAAACTTAGCAACTATGTTATAACATGAAAAAGAACACAAACAAAAGATCATCAAAATGAAACAATGAAAGTCAAACGTGTGTTCAAATCATAAGGAAAAACATAGCAAATGGTTTTCAGCTTGTCCTTTATGAGATAGCAAAACATAAATGCATAGGACACCTTCAAGTTTAAGAGGGCGACTAGATACAAATAATTTAAGAACAAGTGAAACCAAAATCATGAATCAATCAATGAAAACTTTGGGATAATGCACATTATACTAAGTATGACAACTATGCTCTCTTAGATGGTGCATAAAGATAGAAGGTGGTGACTCAACAGAAAAGTAAAAGAAAGGCCCTTCGCAGAGGGAAGCAGTGATTGCAAGTTTTATAAACCTTCAAAAATTATGGTACTTACTAGCTTTGAGCTCTCATTGCCCCCATCATAGGCATCTTGAATGGTTAAAGTTAATGCGAGTACAATTATGAAGCATATGCTTGACAAATCATAATTTGAAAACCTCATGTCCCGTGAAGTACGAATACCCAAACCTCATGCTACTCGACTTAGAGTCCCAAGCAAGCTCTTGTCATTGTAAATATATGTGTATCATCAAGAACCGCCAACGGGGTACCTCCTGCCCGATGACATTGTCGTGGGAATTTAGAGACACTAGCCATGGGGATGGCTTATCGGAGGGGCTCGACGGTGTGCGATGATGGGTCCGGCTCGGGATTGTGCCAACAGAGACACCTCGGTTTACCTAGGTTCAGGGCCCTCCATGCCGGAGGTAACACCCCTACTTCCAGCCTTGCTTTTTATTATCTCGACAGTTGTTACAACGCTCCTCGAGCTGTTCGGTCTAGAGGAGGAAGAAGAAGATGGATCGAATCTCCCTAGGCTAAGGGTCCAGACCTCTGTATATAGGCAGGGCCTGGTTACAGATTAGGTGGCCGGCTGCCCGGCTGCCGGCTCTTCTGTGGCTGCGTCTTCGGCGTCATCCTCTGGCCTGCTCTGACGGTAGCCACTTTATAAAGTGGCTTTCCCCTTTGGACCGGCATCTTGGAGGAATATGCCCTCCCTTTTGCCTCAGATCCTTTCGTGGGGAAGGCTCTTGCTGGCTCATTGGTCAAGCCCGGGCGTGGCTTGCATCACGCCCGTCCTTCTCCTCTGTCGATCTTGTCGAGGCCTGGCCACTTTCGGTGAAACAGCCGTTGGAGGGGTCTTGTCGTCTTCGTCCGGCTCTGGCTCTCCTCAGTGGAGTCGCCAGCCGGCTGCTAGCGCAGCCGGCCCTTTGGCCAGAGCCGGTCTTCTTGACTTAGCGCCGTGGAGATTCTTGGGACGCCAGCCGGCAGACAGCGCTGCCCTTGGCATACCCCTGAAGTCATCCCCACGACACTAGCCCCTGAAACTGGCAAAGTCTCATGGGTGAGCATGGGGCTTCGGCGGGTTCTACTTCTCGCCGAAGTCGGCACGCTTCCGTCGAAGTCCCAGGATTCTTCGTCTGGCTTGGAGGTCATCGATCTTGAGATCCAGTCTCACAGATTATCACCGGCCGTCTCGGGTCATGCCGGCTCCAGGATTGATTCGGCTGGCGGCTGACACGTGGCCGCAAACCGGCACGCAGCCCCTCAGAACTTGTGCCACTTCGGGTTCTGATCCCATGTCGCGGTTGGCATAATTTCGCAGCGTAACGTCTCGTCTCTTGGACTTTGGAGCCATCACAATAACTCCCCAAGTCATCATGTGGGGTAAACTGGCATGCGTCAGCGACATGTCCCGTCGGTTTCCCCCACGATCTGACACGACGACCGCAGCGGTTGCCCTCTAGTAAGTGCGCACGATGCGGGGCAGTTACCGAAGCGTCGGGCGCCATCGAGCCCACTCACTCATCTCCCCTGCCGCTCCTTCTTAAATACTGAGGGCGCTTGGGGTTGAGGGCGCGCTCCACTTCTTCCTCCACTTCAACCTTCCCCTCAGAGCTCCGCCGAGCCATGTCCTCTCTCGGAGGTTCCACCATCGGAGCTGAAGGGGTCCCGAAGAGATGGGGGCCCGGTCGCCCAAAAGGTAGCGAGAAGAAAACCGAGATGCCGGTGGCGACGCTGCCTGCGTCTCGGAAGCGCGGGCGCCCGAAGGGGAGCTACATCCAGAAGACCCTGGCGGCCTTAGCAGCCGCAGCCGTTGCTGCTCCTGCCACGGTCGCCACGGCCGGAGTATCTCTGGCTCTTGATGGCGAAGGTGCTCCAGAGAGGCGAGGGCCCGGCCACCCGAGGGGAAGCGGGAAGAAAACCGTACCAACAGCGGCGGCCGCTCCTTCGTCGCCCTACCGCCGCGGACAGCCACCGGGCAGCAAAAATAAGAAAACCCTTGCTGCCCTCGGTGCCGCTGCCTGTGGCTCCGTGAGGCCCCGCGCCGCAACCTCTCCTCCGGTTGGTTCATCTCGGCTCTGGTCGGTGAAACCGGTGCTCCAGCCACCGGCCTACATTTTGGCCGAGGGGTGGTCCACCTTCATCGTCCCGATACTCTCTGGAGCCAAGGACCTCCTCCGCCTTCCATCCCAGTTCATGGAATCGATGGAGGGCCAGGAGATGGCCTATGCCACGCTGCAGGAGTGCAGCCTTGGCCAGCCCAAGTACCACGTAGAGGTCTACTACGACGGCCAGGGGGTATGCTACTTCCGCGACGGGTGGTCAAAGTTCTTCATCGACTACGGCGTGCACGAGGGCTGGTTCCTCCTCTTCACTCGTCGTGATAGGAAACGGAACTTCACCGTCTGCATCTTCGACGGTACTCTCTCTGCCCGGACCTTCGCCGCCTGGTCGTGAAGAACCAGCATCCCGCCGCCCGTCCGCTTTCGCGGATCTCGTCGACCTCGAGCGCGGGCCTCTCTGGGACAAAGTACATGCAGCGCTCGCGCCATGCCGAGGAAGGCGAGCATCTCCGAGGCGAGGAGCACTTCATACCTTTAGGGTAGCAACCTAGGGAGCCTTTGTAATCATCAGATATCTGCTTAATGAAACTTGTTCTGCGAATCTCGCTCATTTTGTCTTTGTGGAAATTTGCTTTGTCCTTGTATGAATGTCTTCTGTTTCCATCAGATCGCGGTGAAGATTTCACAGCTAGGACTCTTCCTTCGCTAGAACCATCATTGCGTATGCCTGTAGGTAGGGGCTAGGTAGCCGCCAACCTAACGAGACGTTCCTGGCGAGCTCTTCCGGCTTCAGCGTGGAGGGAGAGGTGCCTCTGCTAACCGGCTTCGGGAGATGCGAGCTAGCACCGGCTTGAGGAGACAGGAATGGAAGCTACGTCCTGTGCCGGCTTGGGCGAGACCGGAGCCGACACGTCTCCCCTTTATGAGCCTTCGCGTGCCCCTTGCCGTGGCTAGAGTGAACCTCCGAACCACTGGCCTTAGCCCTTTCTTTGCGAGCGCTAGATTTCGATTTCGATGCCCTTTTGCTGGTCATGTCGCAGCGCCGACTGGTCGGACAGCCGGCGAGGGATTGGAGCCGGCCCGTTTCTAAGGGCCAATTCCCTTTCCCCCTAGCCCCCGAGTTTTGGAGCAGCTGGAATAACAGCTGGCTTGAAACTAGCTCGTTCGCATACGGCGCCGACGTCACGCGAGGCAGCTCTAGCTTCGAACCTCCTTGACGTGGCTACTCAGCCTAAATATTGAAAAAACTGTGATCATCGACCATTTGCTGGCCTGCCTTAGCCTGGTTCCCTCAACTTTTTCCTTAATCTCCCCACCCTTCGGCCCTTCTACCCCCAACCGGCAGCCTGGTGCTGGTTGGTCTCCCTTGGGCCGGCAGCCGAATGCCGGCCTAGGGTGGGAGCGTGCCGCGGGGTGAGAAGTAGTACTTCAGTTTGTTGGGCACCCGACTCGAGCTAGCCAACGCCTGGTTAATGAACACTACCTTCAACGCTTAGTTGAGCGACTCTTTTTATCATTTGCGGTTTTCCCTGCGGCTTTCCTTCGTATGTGGTCTGCCGGCTCCTATCCATCCGGCTCCGCAGAGCCGGGGGATGGAGGTTGGGCTCGAGACTTGCTCCATACGTAGTACTCATCCGGCTAGCGGGAAATCGATCGTTTTTAGGACAGCCGGCTTGTGGCTTGGTGCCCGGAGCCGACCACCGGTCAAGTGAATAACGCATGAAGCAAAACATACACAAAGTGTTTTTCTCGTAGCCGGCTGTAACTAGGCGTTCCGTTATCCTTTATTCATGGACAAGTTTTCAGGGTACAAGCTTTTGCCTTAGTAGAAGAAAGGTCTTAGGAGATTGACATTCCAAGGACGCTCCGTCTCCTTGTCAGAATTATCTGCCTTGTTCTTCCTGGGCTCTTGTGCGTCGATGAGGTAGTATGCCCCATTTCCTAGCACCCGGCTGACAATGAATGGTCCCTCCCAGGGAGAGGACAGCTTGTGCATGCCTTTGGTGTTTTGGATTAGCCGGAGCATGAGATCTCCTTCGTGAAACGCGAGCGGACGGATCTTCCGGCTGTGGTATTGTCACAACTACTGCTGATAGAGCACTGATCTGGCCAAGGCCTGCTCTCGTGTCTCCTCGAGGAGGTCGACACCATCTTACGGGCTTCTTTGGCTTGCTTTTCCATGTACTGGACAACTCTGGGCGCATCAAATTCGATGTCGGTGGGCAACACTGTCTCTGCCCCGTAGACTAGAAAGAAAGGGGTGAAGCCGACAGAGCGATTAGGAGTAGTGCGCAGGCTCCAAAGTACTAAGGGTAACTCTTCGACCCAGCAGCCGGCTGAGCGCTCGAGAGGCTCGACCAGTCTTGGTTTGATGCCGGCCAGAATCAGCCCATTTGCCTTCTCCACTTGTCCATTGGTCTGAGGATGCGCCACTGACGCCAGGTCCAGCCGGATGCCCTTCTGGCCGCAGTCCTCTGAGAAGACTCCCTTTGCAAAGTTTGTCCCATTGTCAGTGATGATGCTATGGGGAACTCCATATCTTGTGATGATCTCGTTGAAGAACTTGATGGTGGATGAGCCGTCAAGTTTTTTGATTGGCTTTACTACGATCCACTTGGTGAACTTGTCCACTGCGACCAGCAAATGCGTCAAGCCACCGGGCGCTATCTTGAATGGTCCAACCATGTCCAGGCCCCAGACAGCGAATGGCCAGGTGAGCGGGATGGTCTTGAGGGCTGCCGCTGGAGTGTTCCGATGCTTGGAGAAGCGCTGGCAGCCATTGCAGTGCTTTACCAGTTGTTCTGCGTCCTTCTGGGCCTTCGGCCAATAGAAACCATGGCGGAAGGCCTTAGCCACCAAGGCTCTCGAAGATGCGGGATGCCCGCACTCCCCTTGATGTATCTCTCTCAGCAACTCTAGCCCTTCCTCTGGCTCGATGCACTTCTGGAAGACCCCTGACACGCTGCGCTTGTACAGATCGCTGTTGATGATGGTGTATGCTTGCGCGCGACGTTGAAGTCGCCTAGCTTCTGCTTCGTCTTGAGGCAAGTCCCCAGTGATGAGGTAGTTGGAGAATGGCTCTGCCTAGGATGGTATCTCCCGTATGTGGAAGACATTGGCGACCAGGGGATCAGCAGCCCCCAGGTCCGTCATCATGCCGACTTCATCTGGTTGGCCAGCTGTGGGGGCCGGCCCGGAGATGGCATCCCCCGAGTCCTTCGTCGAGCCGGCCGCGCTGGGCTGGCCGGCTGCTTCCTTCAGCCCCGAGGCGGCAGCCCCCGAGTCCGGTGGTGGCGCCTGAGCCAGAGCAGGGTCTCCGGGCACGTAGATGGAGGTGGACTCCGGTGAGGGCTTGATGGACGGCTTGTGAATGATCTCCAACGACACCCCAGCCGGGATATCTTGCTTGGTGGAACCGATCTTGGATAGCCGATCTGCTTCGTCGTTGTTTGCCCTAGGGACGTGATGAAACTCGTAGCCCTCGAAGAATCCGCAGAGCTATTGCACGTATAAGCGATAGGAGGCCATGTTGGTGTCCTTGGCGTTCCATTCCCCGGAGACCTGGTGCACCACCAGGTCGGAGTCTCCGAAATAGAGGATCCTCCGAATGCCAATCTCCTTGGCTAGCTTGAGCCCATGCACCAGGGCCTCGTATTCTGCGACGTTGTTCGACGCACGGAAGTGCATCTGCAACATGCACTGCAGCTTGTCTCCCTTAGGAGAGGTGAGGACAACACCGGTTCCCAAGCCCCCGAGCATCTTGGAGCCATCGTAGTTCATGCGTCAGTATGTTGAGTCTGGAGCCGGCGGCAAGTACTGGTGCTCTCCCCAATCAGCGAAGAAGTCTGCTATGATCTGGGACTTGATCGTCGTCCTGGGCTTGTACTGAATGGTATGAGCGGCAACCTCAATCGCCCATTTAGCCACCCTGCCAGTTGCATCCTTGCATCCTATGATCTCCGAGAGTAGAGTGGTGCTCACCACCGTGATGGGTTGCTCCTCAAAGTAGTGCTTTAGCTTCCTGGCCGCCAGGTACATGCCATACGCGACCTTCTGGTAGTGCGGGTAGTTTTGCTTGGAGAGAGTGAGCACCTCACTCAAGTAATACACCGGGCATTGAACCGGCAGCTCCTTGCCTTCCTCGGTGCACTCCACCATGATCACAACGCTGATGACTCGCGGAGTAGCTGCGATGTAGAGCAGCATTGGCTCCCGCGGAGCTGGCGCGGCCAAGATTGGTGCGGTAGACAAGGCTCGCTTGAGGTCATTGAAGGCATCATCAGCGCGCTGGGACCAAACGAAATGGTCCGTCTTCTTCATCAGCTGGTACAACGGCATGGCTTTCTCCCCGAGCCGGCTGACAAACCGGCTGAGCGAGGCCAAACATCCAGCAAACTTCTGCACATCTCTGAGCTGGGTGGGCGGCTCTAGGGCCTCGATGGCTTTTATCTTCGAGGGGTTAGCCTCGATCCCTCGCTGGGAAACGATATAACCTAGGAGCTGTCCAGCCGGTACGCCAAAGGTGCACTTCTCAGGATTGAGCTACATGCG
Organism: Dactylis glomerata; assembly: GCA_007115705.1. Classification (NCBI taxonomy): domain Eukaryota; kingdom Viridiplantae; phylum Streptophyta; class Magnoliopsida; order Poales; family Poaceae; genus Dactylis; species Dactylis glomerata. Next base: position 408,643 of record QXEO01000379.1, read on the forward strand.
ATAGCACCGCAGGTTGGCAAAGGTCTCCTTGAGATCGTCCAGGAGCGTGCCGCTCTGCTTAGTCTTCACCACCACGTCGTCCATGTAAGCGTGCACGTTCCGCCCAATCTGCCCTTGCAGACATCGCTGCATGGTTCGCTGGTAAGTAGCTCCAGCGTTCTTCAAGCCGAATGGCATGGTGACATAGCAGTAGGCTCCATATGGGGTGATGAAGGATGTCTTGATCTGATCTGGCTGGTAGAGTGGGATCTGGTGATAGCCTGAATATGCGTCTAGGAAGGACAGCAGGTCACAACCGGCTGTGGAATCGATCACCTGGTCGATGCGTAGTAGCGCGAAGGGATCCTTGGGGCAAGCCTTGTTGAGGCTGGTGTAGTCGATACACATGCGCCAAGTGTTGTTCTTCTTTAGGACCAAGACTGGGTTTGCCAGCCAGTCAGGGTAAAATACTTCCATGATGAAGCCAGCTCCAAGGAGCTGGGCGATCTCCTCACCGATGGCTTTCCTTTTCTCTTCTGCGAAGCACCGCAGCGGTTGCTTGACCGGCTTGGCATCCGGCCGGACATTGAGTGAGTGCTCAGCCAGCTCCCTCGGCACACCTGGCATGTCCTTTGGAGACCATGCGAAGATGTCCCGATTCTCACGGAGGAAGCAGGTGAGCTCGCTTTCCTATTTAGTAGAAAGGCCGGTGCCGATGATGACGAACTTGGAGGGATCGCTCTCATCCAACATGATCTTCTTGGTGTCGTTAGCCGGCTAGAACTGCTCCACCGGCGATTGGCGAGCCGGCACATCTTGTTGGGTTAGCTCCACGCAATGGAGGAGTTGCCGCTTCTCCTCGGCGATGACCAATGCTTCCGCCAGCTGCGAGCTCTCCTTGGCGCATGATACGTCTCAAACGTATCTATAATTTTTGATGCTCCATGCTTGTTTTTACACCATTTGCTTACTATTTCGTTACACATCGTGGTGTTTTTATGCATAATCCGGAACTAACCTATTAACGAGATGTCACAGTGCTAGTTCCCTGTTTTCTGCTGTTTTTGTGTTTCAGAAAAGTTACACAGGAAATATTCTCGGAATTGGACGAAACAAAAGCCAAACATCCAGAAATTTACCGAAGCTTCCAGAGAACCGAAGAGGAGATGGAGTGGGGCCACGAGGGGCCCACACAATAGGGCGGCACGGCCCAGGCCCTGGCCGCGCCCCCTATGTGTGAGACCACCTCGGTTCACCTCTGGCGATGCCCATTCGCCTATAAAGACCTCCCGACGGGAAAAACCTAAGTACCCGATCACTTTTCCAGAAACACATCGCGATCCGCCGCCATCGTCGACCCGAGATCGGGAGGGTCCAGAAGCTCTTCCCGGCACCCTGCTGGAGAGGGGAATCGCCACCGGAGGTCTTCTTCATCGCCATGCTTGCCTCCGGCACGATGAGTGAGTAGTCTACCTTGGACTATGGGTCCATAGTAGTAGCTAGATGGTTGTCTTCTCCACCATGTGCTTCATGTTTAGATCTTGTGAGCTGCCTTACATGATCGAGATCACCATTATGTAATTCTACATGTTGTGTTTGTTGGGATCCGATGAATATTGGTGTTATGATTGAGTTGATGTGCTAAATATTATCTTATGTTATCTCTATGTTGTTTATGATCTTGCATGCTCTCCATTGTTAGTAGCTATCTTGGCCGAGTAGATACTAGTGACTCCAAGAGGGCGTATTTATGCTCGATAGTTGGGTTCATGCCTCTATTTAATCTGGGGGAGTGATAGAAACCTCTAAGGTTGTAGATGTGCTGTTGCCACTAGGGAGAAAACAACATTCATATGTCCAAGGGCATATGCTTTATTTACATTACATACTTTGCTTAATGCAGTTATCTGTTGTTCGCAACTTAATACTTGTGGAGTTCTCGGATTGATTCGCCACAAGTGGATTATTAGTCATAGATGCAGTTGGATGATGGTCTATGTATCTTGTTGTAATGCCCAGAGTAAATCTCATAGTGATCCTCTCGATATATGCACGTTATCTTTATTTTCTCAATTGCCCAACTGTAATTTGTTTACCCAGCATGTGTTATTTTATCTTATGGAGAGACACCACTAGTGAACTGCGGACCCCGGTCCTATTTCCTTTATATTTCTATCACCTATTTACTTTACTCACACTGTTTACTTTACTCGCATACTACTATTACTTTCCACTCGATACGCTCATTTCTTTGTTTACAGCAAACCGGTGAGATTGACAACCTCATCGTAAGTTGGGAACAAAGTATTTGGTTGTGTTGTGTGCAGGTTCCACGTTGCTACTAGTTGAAGACGCGCTAACAAGATATCATTAACGGCGCCCTTGTTGGAGTGTCACTAGGCTAGAAAGCATCACCTTCTGGAGTTTGGCTTTTTTCCTACTGGATTGACATACCTTGGTTTCATAACTGAGAGAAAACTTGCTGCTATATTCATCAAACCTTCTCTTGGGGTTTCCAACTGGCTGGTCATCTACTTCATCAACTACACGCCAACAAGTTCTCTGTCACTATTTAATACCACGCCACCAACAAGTTTTCTGGCGCCGTTTCCGGGGAAAAAGAAGACTTCTGCAAGGGGAGTTTCACACGCACATCCTTTACTTTGTTTTAGTTTTGCTTTTACTTTATTTTACTTGTTTTGTTCTATCAAAAACACAAAAAAATTAGTTTCCTTTATAGTTGTTATTTCTTTACTCTTGGTTCATTATGTTGTTCCCTAAGTACGTTTTGGAGGACCTCTCAGTAGGTAGTGGTTCTATTATTGGGAAAAGTAACATTGAGGAGTTCTTTAATCATATTAGTATGCATGATGATGTTGAGGAAAAGTCTTTGGCTGAGCTTGCTCCTAGATATGAAGTTGCTTCTGCTTATTTAGTTCACATATTGGAAGCTAGGTTTGCTAGCCTTAATCCTTTTATGCAACACATGTTTCTTAAGCTTCATGATATTGAAGATCCCGAGAAGAAAGCTTTTATCTTGGAAAATTTGCGCATAGAATTTAGAGATGTTGCCATTGAAGCTAGGAAGGTTTTTAAGCATTTTAATAAGATTGGCTCACATATAAAGGTTGTTAGTACAAACAATGAGGGAACCGAAATATCAATACCTAGCAAACTCTTGGGATTGTATGAAGTTTTTGAAAATAATTTTAATTGGATCTGTCCCAAAAATATTTTTAGTGAATTGAGTGAACCAAAGCGTGATCACAAGGGGTCTTCAAAAACTTATGTGGATGAAATACAATGCCTTATTGAAAAGACTTCTGCAGTTGATCTTAATGCTTCTTTCGAAAATACTTGATTCACACTTTGTGCGCCTAGCTCAAAGGCGTTAAAGAAAAGCACTCTTGGGAGATAACCTAATATTTTACTTTCACTTCTTTTTCTTTTATTTGAGTCTTGGAAGTTATTACTACTATAATAACCTCTCCTTATAATTTTTATTTCGTTTTTGTGCCAAGAGAAGCCTCTAATTTGAGTGAGGTAAGATTTGGGGATGTTGCTGTCCTGAAACAGATTTCAGTGCTGCACCGTAAAAATTCGTGAAAATTCTCAGAATATCTTTTGGACCTGCGATTTCTTTTGCATATGCCCCAGGTTATATCAAAACTTTCATTAGTTATACACTTTTTGATTTGAGCAACAGAAAACCCTCTAAAAATTCTACCTTTGTCAGCTGTTCTGTTTTGACAGATTGCTGCCAATATTTGTGTTTGCTTCTTTATCGCTTTCTTTTTTAGTTCTTTTGATCACGGAACTTTTGGGGAAGTTGATACAGTAGTATATGCTTTATATGTGGTGGTTTTGAGTTGAAACCTGAAGCAAAAAAGGTTGATTCATTGCTATGCTTACACTAATGTTGCTAATAGAATTGTGTTTAGTTTTGTATGAAGGAAGTTTTCAAGTGTAGGGATTGGAGAATGATGAGATGAGTTGAAGAATGGACAAAAGCTCAAGCTTGGGGATGCCCATGTGACCCCAAGAAATATCCAAGAGGTACAAGCATCAAAGCTTGGGGATGCCCCCGAGGCACCCCTTCTTTATCGGCAAAAATCAGGTCACCTTTCAACACACTATATTTTTATTGCTTCATGCATTATGCGTTTTTCTTGGAGCGTCAGTTGTTTTTAGTTTTCAGTTTTCTTTAGTTTTGTTTGCTGCAATAAATGGTTGAACCCCAACAAATTTCCTTTGGAGAAGTTGGCTTGCTTTTCATTTGCCAAGAACACTCCGTTTTTCACTCTTATCGTTTCAACGAGTGTTCTCTTTTTCTAGAACTGCGTTTAGCTTTCGATTTTCGCCTTGATTTGTGTTCAGATCTTGTTATATATTTTCATCAAGGTGTATTTTTACCTCTGGTCCATGTTGGTTTTCATCAAAAGAGTTGTTTCAAAAAAGTTCGAATGGTGTTGGAAAAGAGGAAAAAGCTTTATGCAAAAAAGTGGTACAAAAATGAGCTTGTGTAGACTGCGGCCTAGGCTTTTGCATGCCGTGCTTGATGTCTTTTTGATAGTATGCTTAGTGGTTTTGCTGTAGCATGACTTGTCTCAAATGACTGAGATTGCTTAATGAGCCTTTGAAAAAATCATGCGTTGTTTTAATTATTTGGAAGCATTATTTTGGTTTTCTCCTTGATGCTTTATTTGGGTTGACTTGGCGCATGCTCACACATGTTAGACTCATACAAAGTCGCCATAAGCCTCTATGATCATTTAGTTTTTGACTTTTGATGTCATCTTATGCTTCTTTTAATGTCGATTTGTCACTTTACATGATTATGTCCGTTATTGCTCTCTTTGTTGGTCGCTCCCAGTCTTTTGCTAGCCCTCGTTTTGTACTGAGTATGAGCTCTACTCGTGCATCCAACTCCTAAAAACCAAGTTGTTCCTATGTGTCCACCATACATACCTATTAGCAATTTGCTATTCCAAAGTACATTTGACTTGCTTTTATCTATCCTTCAAATTAAACTCTTTTGGTGTTATGCGAAAATTGGTCAGTAAAGCTCTCACGAACCTGATGGCACACTTTAATTTTCTCGTTCTTAAAAATTTGACATTGTGGCTCTCTTGTGTTGAGTTGTTATGCTTACAAGTTGTAAGTTGGAAATTAGCCCAGCCATGCCATCATGGGGCAAGCTTTCAACATTGCACTATCTTTCATTTGAGTTGATATCGTGATCTTTTGTTTATGGATACTCGCGATGTGAAATAAGTTGGGAAACTAGCGGGATCATGGAGTTTGTATATGTGTTAGAGAAACGCCTGGGCTGCTAATCTAAGCCATGCATAATTCATGGTGGAAATTTACAGCATGCCCATAGTGAACATTCGACGACGCATCTCACAATAAAAAGCTATACTAATGGTAAATAAAAGAGATGCCGAGGTGTTCATTGTCTGTTTGTCCTGTCATTTTGATGTGGGCTTGTTCCATGTCATCGGGCAGGAGGTACCCCGTTGGCGGTTCTCGATGATACACATATATTTACAATGACAAGAGCTTGCTTGGGACTCTAAGTCGAGTAGCATGAGGTTTGGGTATTCGTATTTCATGGGACACGAGGTTTTCAACTTATGATTTGTCAAGCATATGCAGCATAAGTGTATTCGCATTAACTTTAACCATTCAAGATGCCTATGATGGGGGCAATGAGAGCTCAAAGCTAGTAAGTACCATAATTTTTGAAGGTTTATAAAACTCGCAATCACTGCTTCCTTCCGCGAAGGGCCTTTCTTATACTTTTATGTTGAGTCACCACCTTCTATCTTTAAGCACCATCTAAGAGAGCATAGTTGTCATTCTGAGTATAATGTGCATTGTCCCAAAGTTTTCATTGATTGATTCATGATGTTGGTTTCACTTGTTCTTAAATTATTTGTATCTAGTCGCCCTCTTAAACTTGAAGGTGTCCTATGCATTTATGTTTTGCTCTCTCATGAAGGACAAGCTGAAAACCATTTGTATGTTTTTCCATATGATTTGAACACACATTTGACTTTCATTGTTTCATTTTTATGATCTTTCGTTTGTGTTCTTTTTCATGATTATAACATGGTTGCTAAGTTTCCTCTATCAAGATTATATCTTTCATGCCCATGTTTTAAGTTCTTTTGATCCCAGCACACAACGCTTACATAGATGATCAAAATTGAGTAGGTGCATGTCACCTCAAAAATTATTTCTTTTGTTATCACTTACCTACTTGAGGATGAGCAGGAGTTAAGCTTGGGGATGTTGATAGGTCTCAAACGTATCTACAATTTTTGATGCTCCATTTGCTTAGTGTTTCGTTACACTTCGTGGCGTTTTTATGCATTTTCCGGAACTAACCTATTAACGAGATGCCACAGTGCCAGTTCCCTGTTTTCTGCTGTTTTTGTGTTTCAGAAAAGTTACGCAGGAAATATTCTCGGAATTGGACGAAACAAAAGCCAAACATCTAGAAATTTACCGAAGCTTCTAGAGAACTGAAGAGGAGATGGAGTGGGGCCACGAGGGGCCCACACAACAGGGCAGCACGGCCCAGGCCCTGGCCGTGTCCCCTATGTGTGAGACCACCTCGGTCCACCTCTGACGATGCCCCTTCGCCCATAAAGACCCCTCGACGGGAAAAACCTAAGTACCCGATCACTTTTCCAGAAACACATCGCGATCTGCCGCCGTCATTGACCCGAGATTGGGAGGGTCCACAAGCTCTTCCCAGCACCCTACCGGAGAGGGGAATCGCCATCGGAGGTCTTCTTCATCGCCATGCTTGCCTCCGGCGCGATGAGTGAGTAGTCTACCTTTGACTATGGGTCCATAGCAGTAGTTAGATGGTTGTCTTCTCCACCATGTGCTTCATGTTTAGATCTCATGAGCTGCCTTACATGATCGAGATCACCGTTATGTAATTCTACATGTTGTGTTTGTTGGGATCCGATGAATATTGGTATTATGATTGAGTTTATGTGCTAAATATTATCTTATGTTATCTCTATGTTGTTTATGATCTTGCATGCTCTCCGTTGTTAGTAGCTATCTTGGCCGAGTAGATACTAGTGACTCCAAGAGGGGGTATTTATGCTCGATAGTTGGGCTCATGCCTCTATTTAATCTGGGGGGAGTGACAGAAACCTCTAAGGTTGTAGATGTGCTGTTGCCACTAGGGAGAAAACAACATTCATATGTCCAAGGGCATATGCTTTGTTTACATTACACACTTTGCTTAATGCAGTTATCTATTGTTCGCAACTTAATACTTGTGGAGTTCTCGGATTGATTCGCCACAAGTGGATTATTAGTCATAGATGCAGTTGGATGGCGGTCTATGTATCTTGTTGTAATGCCCAGAGTGAATCTCATAGTGATCCTCTCGACATATGCACGTTATCTTTATTCTATCAATTGCTCAACTGTAATTTGTTTACCCAGCATGTGTTATTTTATCTTATGGAGAGACACCACTAGTGAACTGTGGACCCCGGTCCTATTTCCTTTATATTGCTATCACCTATTTACTTTACTCGCACTGTTTACTTTACTCGCATACTACTATTGCTTTCCACTCGATACGCTCATTCCTTTGTTTACAGCAAACCGGTGAGATTGACAACCTCATCGTAAGTTGGGAACAAAGTATTTGGTTGTGTTGTGTGCAGGTTCCACGTTGCTACTAGTTGAAGACACGCTAACAAGATATCGTTAATGGCGCCCTTGTTGGAGTGTCACTAGGCTAGCAAGCATCACCTTCTAGAGTTTGGCTTTTTCCTACTGGATTGACATACCTTGGTTTCATAACTGAGGGAAAACTTGCTGCTATATTCATCAAACCTTCTCTTGGGGTTTCCAACTGGCCGGTCATCTACTTCATCAACTACACGCCAACAAGTTCTCTGGCACTATTCAATACCGCGCCACCAGCGCACGCTAGCGATTTCTTGAAGCTTTTCCCGAGACTGTGATCACGCCCCTGGGCCCTGGGAGCTTCATCTTCAGATAGGCATAGTGTGGCACCACCATGAACTTGGCTAGGGCTGGACGGCCAAGCAATGCATGGTAGGGACTGCTGATGTCCACCACTTCGAACCAGATGGGCTCGCGGCGGCTATTACCTTTCTCCCCGAAGAGAACCTCCAGCTGCACCCTGCCCATAGGGGTGCACGAATGCCCAGGAACGATGCCATGGAAGGTGAGCCGGCTCGGTTTCAGCTGAGCAAGCGGGATGCCCAGCTTCTCCATTGAGCTTCGGTAAAGAAGGTTGATGCTGCTGCCGCCGTCGATGAGCACGCGGGAGAACCGGCATGTGTGCGTATCAGAGCACATGACGGGGTCCAGGACCAGAGCATACTCTCTAGGGCTGGGAATTAGCCCTGGATGGTCCTCGCGCCCCCAGGTGATGGCCGCCTCGGACCAGTGCATGAATTGGGGCTCTGCAGGCATGACGGCGTTCACCTCCGCCTTGTGCCAAAGGTCGTTCCTTTTGTCTTTGCCCGGGGTGGTAAAGATGTGATATTGCTCAACATCCACCGAAAAGTCATCCTCGCCTTGATCTGGATCGTCGGCAGCCGGCTCGGGCTGCTGGTCCTCCTGACCTTCAGCCGGCTGCGCTTGTGAAGCTCCGGGGAGCTGCTGAGCACGCGGCTCCAGCTCTCTCATGAAACGGCACTGACGCGTGGAGTGGGTCGCTTCTCTGCCAGGGGTGCTGTGGAATTTGCATGGCTGGTCAAGTGTAGCGTCGAGGGTGTACTTGCCCTCCTTGCGCCCCTGACCGCCGCCATCAGCCCCCGGGCCTCCTTGGTCGGTAGCCGCTCGCTTTGAGCTAGCAGGTCCCCTAGGGAGCGTCTTCATATGGTCAAGCCACAGGTGGATGTGCAGGGCCGGCTGGCGAACTTGAGGCTCCAGCCCTGGCGTCGGTGCCAGGACTGGGCGCGGCCTGCCAGCTCCGCCAGCCTGCTGGGCACGTCGACCTCGGGTGTTACAGCTCGGAGCGCGACCGCCCTGTCCGCGCCCCCCATAGCCTAGGCTTGCCGATGCCGGCCGCTGGACCTGGCTAGGGCCCGCGGCGACGAGTCCATGGCCGCGCTGCTGGCCACGAACAAGCTCGTCCGGCGCATCTCCATGCGCATCGTAGAACTCACGGGGCATGGTGCTCATGCGACACCGGGCGGTTTCCTCCTCGGCCGCCCTGCTGAGGAGAACGAGGCGCGTCCGCTCCAGGGCCTCCGCAACCTGGGCAGGGTCGATGACGTGGTCGAGCGGTGCGCGCAGGTCCACGACGGCGATGTCCAAGGTGTCCTGCTCTGGGAGTGGAGCGTTCTGCTCCTGTGGAGGAAGGCGTTCGAGGGGCGGGCGCGTGGGGCGCGGTGAGTCGCCGCCCTCCTCGTCTCCCAGGGCCATCACTTTGACCATGGTGCCAAATTCGTAGCTTTCACCGCAGCTCGAGCCTCCATCGCTGAGAGGGTCGAGGACATCGGTTACCTCTTCCGGGAAGGGCTTGGCGACGTAGAAGTGGTGGCCGCCGACGCCGAGGAAGGAGCCGCTATCGCCGAAGCCGTCCATGAAGTAGGCCAAGTTGTCGCTGACGCAGTCGAGGGTGCTGAACCTCCAGACGAGGCCGGAGGCGACCCTCTCGCCAGGAATCGATGGGGATCCCAGCCGGAACTTGACTCCAGTCGCCGCCCCGCGTTGCCCCATGGTGGGCGCCAACTGTCGTGGGAATTTAGAGATAGTATCCATGGGGATGGCTTATCGGAGGGGCTTGACGGTGTGCGACGATGGGCCCGGCTCAGGATTGTGCCAACAGAGACACCTCGGTTTACCCAGGTTCAGGGCCCTTCACGCCGGAGGTAACACCCCTACTTCCTGCCTTGCTTTTTATTATCTCGATAGTTGTTACAATGCTCCTCGAGCTGTTCGGTCTAGAGGAGGAAGAAGAAGATGGATCGGATCTCCCCACGCTAAGGGTCCAGACCCCTTTATATAGGCAGGGGTCTGGTTACAGATTAGGTGGCCAGCTGCCTGGCTGTCGGCTCCTCCGTGGCTGTGTCTTTGGCGTCATCCTCTGGCCTGCTCTGACGGTAGCCACTTTATAAAGTGGCTTTCCCCTTTGGACCGGCATCTTGGAGGCATATGCCCTCCCTTTTGCCTCGGATCCTTTCGTGGGGAAGGCTCTTGCTGGCTCATTGGTTGAGCCCGGGCGTGGCTTGCGTCACACCCGTCCTTCTCCTCTGTCGATCTTGTCGGGGCCTAGCCACTTTCGGCGAAATAGCCATTGGAGGGGTCTTGTCGTCTTCGTCCGGCTCTGGCTCTCCTCGGTGGAGTCGCCAGCCGGCTGCTAGCGCAGCCGGTCCTTTGGCCAGAGCCGGTCTTCTTGACTTAGCGCCGTAGAGATTCCTGGGATGCTAGCCGGCAGACAGCGCTGCCCTTGGCATACCCCTGAAGTCATCCCCACGACAGACATGGAACAAGCCCACATCAAAATGACAAGACAAACAGACAATGAACACCTCGACATCTCTTTTATTTACTATTGGTATAGCTTTTTATTTTGAGATGCGTCGTCGAATGTCCACTATGGGCATGCTGTAAATTTCCACCATGAATTATGCATGGCTTAGATTAGCGGCCCAGGCATTTCCCTAACACATATAAGAACTCCATGATTCTGCAAGATTCCCAACTTGTTTCACATCGCGAGTATCCATAAACAAAAGATCACGATATCAACTCAAATAAGAAGTGCAATGTTGAAAGCTTGCCCCATGATGGCATGGCTGGGCTAATTTCCAACTTACAACTTGCAAGCATAACAACTCAACACAAGAGAGCCACAATGTCAAATTTTTAAGAACGAGAAAAGTAAAGTGTGCCATCAGGTTCGTGAGAGCTTTACTGACCAATTTTCGCATAACACCAAAAGAGTTTAATTTGAAGGATAGATAAAAGCAAGTCAAATGTACTTTGGAATAGCAAATTGCTAATAGGTATGTATGGTGGACACATAGGAACAACTTGGTTTTTAGGAGTTGGATGCACGAGTAGAGCTCATACTCAGTACAAAACGAGGGCTAGCAAAAGACTGGGAGCGACCAACTAAGAGAGCAATAACGGCCATAATCATGCAAAGCGACAAAGCAACATTAAAAGAAGCATAAGATGGCATCAAAAATCAAAAACTAAATGATCATAAAGGCTTATGGCGACTTTGTATGAGTCTAACATATGTGAGCATGCGCCAAGTCAACCCAAATAAAGCATCAAGGAGAAAACAAAAATAATGCTTCCAAATAATAAAAACAACGCATGATTTTTTCAAAGGTTCATTAAGCAATCTCAGTCATTTGAGACAAGTCATGCTACAATAAAACCACTAAGAATACTATCAAAACGATATCAAGCACGTCATGCAAAAGCCTAGGCCGCAGTCTACACAAGCTTCTTTTTGTACCACTTTTTTGCATGAAACTTTTTCTCTTTTCCAACACCATTCGAACCTTTTTGAAATAAATCTTTTGATGAATACCAACATGGACCAGAGGTCAAAATACACCTTGATGCAAAGATATAACAAGATCTGAACACAAATCAAGGTGAAAAACAAAAACTAAACGCAGTTCTAGAAAAAGAGAACACTCGTTGAACGATAGGAGTGAAAAACGGAGTGTTCTTGGCAAATGAAAAGCAAGGCAACTTCTCCAAAAGGAATTTGTTGGGTTCCAACCATTTATTGCAGCAAACAAAACTAAACAAAACTGAAAACAAAACAACTGACTCTCCAAGAAAAATGCATAGTGCATGAAGCAATAAAAATATAGTGTGTTGAAAGGTGACCTGATTTTTGCCGATGAAGAAGGGGTGCCTCGGGGGCATCCCCAAGCTTTGACGCTTGTACCTCTTGGATATTTCTTGGGGTGTGTGGGCATCCCCAAGCTTGAGCTTTTGTCCATTCTTCAACTCATCTCATCATTCTCCAATCCCTACACTTGAAAACTTCCTTCATACAAAACTCAACACAATTCTATTAGCAACATTAGTGTAAGCATAATATTGAATCAACCCCTTTTTGCTTCAGGTTTCAACTCAAAACCACCACATATAAAGCATATACTACTGTAGAAACTTCTCCAAAAGTTCCGTGATCAAAAGAACTCAAAAAGAAAGCGATCGAGAGGCAAACACAAATAGTGGCAGAAATCTGTCAAAACAGAACAGCTGACAAAGGTCGAATTTTTAGAGGGTTTTCTGTTGCTCAAATCAAAAAGTGTTAAACTAATGAAAGTTTGGATATAACCTGGGTCATATGCACGAGAAATCACAAGTCAAAAAGATATTCTGAGAATTTTCACGAATTTTTACGGTGCAGCACCGAAATCTGTTTCAGGACAGCAACATCCCCAAATCTTACCTCACTCAAATTAGAGGCTTCTCTTGGCACAACAACGAAATAAAAATGATAAGGAGAGATTATTACAGTAGTAACAACTTCCAAGACTCAAATAAAAGAAAAATAACTGAAATTAAACATTGGGTTATCTCCCAAGAGTGCTTTTCTTTAATGCCTTTGAGCTAGGCTCAGTAATTTGAGAAGATGCTCACATAAGAAATATGAATTGAAGCAAAAGAGAGCATCAAGGAGCAAGTATAAAACACATTTAAGTCTAACCCACTTCCTATGCATAGGAATCCTGTAAGAAAATAAATCAAAGAAGCACATAGTAACAAGTATGGGTTGATAAAACAAGAGCAACTTCGGAACTTCCAATATAAAGAGAGGTGTTTTAGTAACATGAGAATTCCAACAACCATATTTTCCTCTCTCATAATAATTTTCAGTAGCATCATGAACAAACTCAACAATATAAATATCACATTCATCCTCCTTTGTTAAGCATGGAGGGCTATCAAATAAGGTATTAGTTAAAGAGTTACTCTTATTGGGAGGTAGACATGGGCTCCATTCTTCCTCCTCTTGATCATCACTCTCTTCCTCGTTTTCATCCAATGAGCTTCCAGTTTTAGCAATTTCTTCTTCCATAGGCTCCTTCAAGGCATTAGTCTCTTCCGTTGGAGAGCATCTATTAAGATATTTAACAATATAGCTATTTTCTTCCTTATAATTATCAAAGCAAAATTTAAGTATATCATAAACCTCATATTTATAAAGTGCATCATCAGTATTTTCAAGCAAATAAGCAAGTTCGAATGCACCCTTCCAAGCAATAAATTCTTCAATTTGTTCCACATCATAAAAGTCATAATTTCCATTAATATAAGAAGATATGGTAACATCATCATTATACTCACATTGAAAAGGGAGGTGTTTATACCTCCTACAACAACAAGATCTATCAAAGCAATAAGTAACATTATAAGTAGAGCACACGTTTCTAGCAATGATATACAATCTATTGATTTGTTCCCATAAGTGTTTCCCTTTTTGTGATAAGCGGTGTTCCTCATAATAATTTTGTTGCTCTTCCGTGAACCCACCTTGCCAAAAAGATTTAGTTTCAAAGAAACCAACCATTGATAGAAATCATGATAAAGCAAGACAATAACAGACCAACAAAAATAACAACTATAGTAGGAACTAATTTTTTTTTGTATTTTTGATAAAATGATGCAAGCAAAAATAAAGTAAAGCAAAACTTAAAAAAAGTAAAGGATGTGCGTGCGAAACTCCCCTTGCAGAAGTCTTCTTTTTCCCCAGCAATGGCGCTAGAAAACTTGTTGGTGGCGCGGTGTTGATGATGTAAATGACCGGCCAGTTGGGAACCCCAAGAGAAGGTGTGATGAGCACAGCAGCAAGTTTTCCCTCAGTTATGAAACCAAGGTATGTCAATCCAGTAGGAAAAAGCCAAACTCCAGAAGGTGATGCTTGCTAGCTTAGTGACACTCCAACAAGGGCGCCGTTAACGATTCTTGTTAGCGCGTCTTCAACTAGTAGCAACGCGAAACCTGCACACAACACAACTAAGAACTTTGCTCCCAACTTACGATGAGGATGTCAATCTCACCGGTTTGTGTAAACAAAGGAATAAGCGTATCAAGTGGAAAGCAATAGTAGTATGCAAGAAAGTAAACATTGTGAGTAAAGTAAACAGGTGATAGCAATATAAAGGAAATTGGACCGGGGTCCACATTTCACTAGTGGTGTCTCTCCATAAGATAAATAACAACATGCTGGGTAAACAAATTATAGTTGGGCAATTGATAGAATAAAGACAACGTGCATATGTCAAGAGGATCACTATGAGATTTACTCTAGGCATTACAACAAGATACATAGACCGCCATCCAACTGCATCTATGACTAATAATCCACCCACGGGGAATCATCCGAGGACCCCCTGAATATTAAGTTGCGAACAACAGATAATTGCATTAAGCAAAGTGTGTAATGTAAACAAAGCATATGTCCTTGGACATAAGAATGTTGTTTTCTCCCTAGTGGCAACAACACATTTACAACCTTAGAGGTTTCTGTCACTCCCCCAGATTAAATAGAGGCATGAACCCAACTATCGAGCATAAATACCCCCTCTTGGAGTCACTAGTATCTACTTGGCCAAGATAGCTACTAACAATGGAGAGCATGCAAGATCATAAACAACATAGAGATAACATAAGATAATATTCAGCACATCAACTCAATCGTAACACCAATATTCATCGGATCCCAACAAACACAACATGTAGAATTACATAACGATGATCTCGATCATGTAAGGCAGCTCACGAGATCTAAACATGAAGCACATGGTGGAGAAGACAACCATCTAGCTACTGCTATGGACCCATAGTCCAAGGTAGACTACTTACTCATCATGCCGGAGGCAAGCATGGCGATGAAGAAGACCTCTGGTGGCGATTCCCCTCTCCGGCAGAGTGCTGGGAAGAGCTTCTGGACCCTCCCGATCTCGGGTCGACGACGGCGGCGGATCGCGATGTGTTTCTGGAAAATTGATCAGGTTTTTAGGTTTTTCCCGTCGGGGGGTCTTTATAGGCGAAGGGGCAGCGTCAGAAGTGGACCAGGGGGTCTCACCCATAGGGGGCGCGGGCCAGGGGCTGGCCGCATCGCCCTATGGTGTGGCCAGCCCGTGGCTCCCCTCCGTCTCCTCTTCGGACTTCTGGAAGCTTCGTTTAATATCTGGATGTTCGGCTTTTGTTTTGTCCAATTCCGAGAATATTTCCTATGTAACTTTTCTGAAACACAAAAACAACAGAAAATAGGGAAATGGCACTGTGGCATCTTGTTAATAGGTTAGTTCCGGAAAATGCATAAAAACACCACGAAGTGTAACGAAACACTAAGAAAATGGTGTAAAAACAAGCATGGAGCATCAAAAATTATAGATACGTTTGAGACGTATCACAAGGCTATCAACTTTAGAAGCAAGAACATCAATTTTACCCAAATTTTCCTCAACAGACTTATTAAAAGCAGTTTGTTTACTAATGAAGTCCTTGAGCATGACTTCAAGATCAGAGGGCGCACCCCTATTGTTGTTGGAGGAATTACCATAAGAGTTACCATAACTATTACCATTGGTAGAAGGATACGGCCTATAATTGTTGCTAGCAAAATTGTTCCTATACACACTATTGTTGAAATTATTATTTCTAATGAAATTTACATCAACATGCTCTTCTTGAGCAACCAAAGAGGCCAAAGGAACATTATTAGGATCAACATGAGCTCTATCATTAGCATGCATAGCCATAATGGTATCAATCTTATCACTCAAGGAAGAGGTTTCTTCAACAGAATTTACCTTCTTACCTTGTGGAGCTCTCTCGGTGTGCCACTCAAAATAATTTACCATCATATTATCAAGAAGCTTTGTTGCGGCGCCCAGGGTGATGGACATAAAGGTACCTCCAGCAGCTGAATCCAAGAGATTTCTTGAAGAAAAATTTAGTCCTGCATAAAAGGTTTGGATAATCATAGAAGTAGTCAGTCAATGATTGGGACAATTCTTTATCAAAGATTTCATTCTTTCCCAAGCTTGAGAAACATGTTCATTATCAAACTGTTTAAACCTCACAATATCACTTCTCAAAGATATAATCTTAGCAGGAGGATAATATTTTCCAATAAAAGCATCCTTACACTTAACCCAAGAATCAATACTATTTCTAGGCAAAGATAGCAACCAATCCTTAGCTCTTCCTCTCAAAGAGAAAGGAAACAACTTGAGCTTAATAACATCTCCATCTACATCCTTATACTTTTGCATCTCACATAGCTCAACAAAATTGTTGAGATGAGCTACAGCATCATCAGTACTAGCACCAGAAAATTGCTCTTTCATAACAAGATTCAACAAAAGCAGGTTTAATCTCATAATAATTTGCCTCAAGGGCAGGTGGCGCAATAGGAGTGCAGATGAAATCATTGTTGTTTGTGCTAGTAAAGTCACACAACTTGGTGTTCTCAGGAGTACTCATTCTAGCAAGACTAAAAGCAGACAAGCAAAAATAACAACTATAAAGGAACTATTTTTTTGTGTATTTTCGATAAAAAGATCCAAGCAAAAATAAAGTAAAGAAAGTAAGCAAAACAATAAGAAAGTAAAAGATTGGAAGCGAGAGACTCCCCTTGCAGTAATCCTCTTTCTCCCCGGCAACGGCGCCAAAAAAATGCTTGATTGGCGGTGCTAGCCACCTAGTTGGGAGCCCCAAGAGGAAGGTATGATGAGCACAGTGGCAAGTTTCCCTCAGTATGAAACCAAGGTTTAATTGAACCAGTAGGAGAAAGAAACCACTTCTTAAGGTTGATGCTAGCTGGCTTGGCGACGGCTCCAGACAATTTGTTTACGGCGCCTATCTGGGGGTAGCTCTGGCACCAGCATCAACGTGGAACCTGCGCACAACACAACCAAAGTACTTTGCCCCAACTTGTAGTGAGGTTGTCAATCTCACCGGTTTGCTGTAAACAAAGGATTAAATGTATCGTGTGGTAAAAGATATTTATTTGCAAGAAAGTAAATAATGCTTATAGAAAGTAAACGGTAATATGAATGTAAAAGAATGGACCAGGGTCCACAGTTCACTAGAGGTGTCTCTCCATGAAGATAATAATATGCTGGGTAAACAAATTATAGTTGGGCAATTAACATAATAAAGAATACAAGCAATGTATGTACATGTCATGAGGATCACTATGAGATTCACTTGGGCATTACAACATAATACATAGACCGTAATCCAACTGCGTCAATGACTAATAATCCACCCACCGGATATCATCCAAACAACCGTTGGGTTTTGAGTTGCAAGCAACAGATTATTGCCTTAAGCAAAGTGTGTAATGTAAACAATACAAATGTCCTTGAACACAAGATTGTTGTTTTCTCCCTAGTAGCAACAACACATCTACAACCTTAGAAGTTGTTGTCACTCTCCCAGGTTACTAGAGGCATGAACCCACTATCGAGCATAAATACTCCCTCTTGGACTCACTAGCATCTACTCGGCCAAGATATCTACTAGCAACAGAGAGCATGCAAGATCATAAACAACATAGAGATGATAAATCACAAATCAACTTGACATAGTACTCAATATTCATCGGATCCCAACAAACACAATATGTAGAATTACATAACGATGATCTTGATCATGATAGGCAGCTCACAAGATCTAAACATGAAGCACATGGAGGAGAAGACATCCATCTAGCTACTGCTATCGACCCATAGTCCAAGGTAGACTACTCACACATCACTCCGGAGGCAGGCATGGTGATGAAGAAGGCCTTCGGTGGTGATTCCCCTCTCCAGCAGGGTGCCGGGAAGAGCTTCTGAACCCTCCCGATCTCGCGTCCATGATGACGGCGGCTTGCAGTATGTTTTCTGGAAAAGAGTTCGAGCCCTAGGGTTTTCCCATCGAGGGGATTAAATAGGTAGAAGGGTGATGTCAGGGAGTGGACCAGGCGGTCACACCCCTGGTGGCGCGGCCTAGGCCTGGCCCGCGCCACCATAGGGTGTGGCTGGCCCCTGGTCTGTCTCCTGCTCTCCTTTGGACTCCGTCTTCATGTCAGGTAATTAGGGACTTCAGCTTTTGTTTCGTCTGATTCCGGGAATATTTCCTGCGTAACTTTTCTGAAACACAAAAAAAGCAGAAAATAGGGAACTAGCACTGTGGCATCTTGTTAATAGGTTAGTTCCGGAAAATGCATAAAAACGCCACGAAGTGCAAACAAAACACAAAGCAAATGGTGCATAAACAAGCATGGAGCATCAAAAATTATAGATACGTTTGATACGTATCAAGTCTCAACCTAGAGGAAGCATCAAGCATATTTTCTAGCACCGTTGCCGGGAACTAGTAGAAGGATTGCTCACAAGAAAGTCTTCATCACCAACTTGTGCAAACTCATAAGCTTGGGAAGGTTGCACCTACGTGAGTATCATCTTGTCCTTTTAGATTTGCAAAGTACTTTATTTTTGTTTTGTTATTGTCTTGAATATCATTTTTTATTTTTAGTTTTGCATTACTTTATTTTTTCAGTTTGCATTTTTATTTTTTGTTTCCATCTTGTTTACTACTTTTTATTTTGGTTGCATTAGTGGTAGCATCATTTTACTTCCATTTTTCATTCTAAAAACTAAAAAACACATAAAAATGGATTCTAGCATCGAAATGAATTATTTTGCTCAACACAATGGAGAATCGTTAATGGAGGCTTGGTCTAGGATAAAAAAACATCAATAAGAATTCTGCTAAAGGGCCAACTCTAGCCACTCTGATTAAAAGCTTCTATGGGGGTTTAGATGAGTGGTCAAAAAAAATTCTAGACTCATTAACCAGCGGTAAATTTTCTTTAGGGAACCCTTTCCATGCTATTAATTTGATGGGTGATCTACTTGGGAGTTCAGTAAAACCAATAGATGAACTTGGAACCAAACAATTGAAGAACTCTGTTGATAGGGCCATATCGGAATTGCAAACTTATATGGAAGAGTGTCCTGCTAAGAATGAGATTTTAAATCTTATTATCCATGCTAGCTCTCAGTTTAGAAAAACTAAACAAAAACCGTCCACTATTTCTCAAAAAATGGAAATTATTGTTAATCATACTGGTTCAAATTATGCTTCTTGATAATAAGTTTCACTCTATGATCAATCTGGTGGAAAGAATCCCTCTTGATACTACTGAAGAAGAGAACAATCTTAAAATGGCGTTAGAAGCTTTATTAAGGAAAAGGAAGGAGAAAGAGATAGAAGAAGTAAAAATGCTTAGTGAAGTTAAAGATCCTTTGCTTGATTTGGAAAAGTGTAGCTTGCATGAACTTATGTCTATCTTACAAAAATTTGCAAGTGATCCATCTATAAATGCTAACCAAGCAGGTCTTATATTGCTAATCATGTCTTGAAAGAAAAGATTGCTACGTACAACCAGGAGGCCATGATACCACCAAAGATTGGGGATGCGTGGATCCCAAAGGTACTAGTAACTATTGGAAAAGAAACACATCATGCTATTTTAGATCTTGGATCTAGTGTTTCTGTTTTATCTAAGGAGATATATGAATTGCTAGAGTTACAAAATATTGAAAAATGCTCTGTTGACTTGCTACTTGCTGATGATTCTATTAAACATGATTTAGGCAAGGTTAGTAATGTTATGGTAGAGCTGCACATGACTTTTGCACCTGTTGATTTCATTATCATGGATATGGGGAATAAAACCTCCAGTCCAATTATTCTTGGTAGACCTTTTCTTCGTACTACATGTGCTATCATTGATTCCAAGGAAGGCAATGTGAAGTTTCAGTTTCCACACAATAAGTGCATGGAACACTTCGCAAGGAAGCGAGACACGCTGAAGTACAAGTTCCCTCATGAACTTCACCCATCTTAATTATCATGTAAGTAAGCCTAGCTATATGGCTATAAAGAAAGCGCTTTACAGGAGGCAACCCGGTTGTTTTTGTTTTGATTTTCTTTGTGTCCTATTGCTGTAACAAGAGACTTTGTTTTTGGTTTTGTTACTAGAGTTTTTAATAAAGTGCCAAGTTTTACTCATTTTGGATTGTTAAAGTTGCCGAAAACTTACGGAGCAAAAATTCCTGCGCGAACTCTTTTCAGTAAACAAATTCTAAAAAATTCTCTGTAGCTCCGATTGAGCTCTCCTTTTAACTAAAGTTGCAAATTTTCATCCTCAGTATGCCTGATTTTTTACAGAATTTTTCTACATGTTTAAGTTGGGTAATTAATTACGTTTTGCTGCCGCAATATTTCTAGACAGATTCTATCCTATTTTGTTTTATGCATTCTTTGAGCTTTTAAGCTAATTTTTTGATTGGTTTGAGTTTATGAGAAGGAATACAACATTATATGCCTACTGGAAACTTTTCATGTAATTTGTTTTGGGAATTACATGCAGCAAGCATCATGCTTTTTATGCCTACTAATGTCACCCCACAGAAAAAGAGATGAAAGATATCTTTGTGTTGAAGTTTTTTCAGAGGAATTAGAGGAGCTACACCAAGAGACATTCAAGAATGGTGAAAACCATAAGCTTAGGGATGTCATGAACCCATTGGACTACACACTCTCTAACGAGGGTTAACTCGACAAATGTCCTAGATGAAGGACTTAGGATCGGGGGAATAGAGCGTCAGATGAACTCGAAGATAAATCAGTCAAACAAGGTGTGTACCGAAAGTAAACGTGGTGGTAAAATTGGCTTGCTTCCAATTTGTCCCTCACCGTCCTCTCCTGGCCCCTATATATAGGTGGCCAGGTCTCAAGGAACAGGAGGGGTCCGATACATATTACAACATCGGTATACGACATGAACTCGTATTTCGACTAAGATTACACATGGGCCTAGCTTAATGGGCCTCAGGGGTATTCAAGTAACAGGCTCTATTATCTATACCCTTGTCAGTAGCCCCCGAGATTCTACCAGAATTGCAGATTCGGGTTGAATCTCCAATCTTCATATCTTTGACTTGATCAATCTTTCGACTTCTTCTTCTTCCTGTAAAAATAATTTACTTCCATTATATATCTCGCAAGGGGTTTTGATGAATCAAGCCTGACAACTCTGACGGATCAAGAGTCCAGTTAACTGCCGGAGCAGATACTTGTCACCTACTTCAAATTCAATCCCCTTAGACTTGAATCTGGGAAACTAGTCAAACCCATTCTTTTGCCGCATTTAGGACTTACAAAGAACGAGTCCCAGTGGTTCTCAGGGTACCCAGTGCGTCCACCAGGATTTTGTTTGCGTTGTAGACATGGATAGTTACTAGCAGAGCGCATCCATGTGCGTATACCAGGCCACACAGGACGGATCCTGGGGTCTTACCTTCACGATATGTTTCAATCATGGCATTCGAGTTTCATCGCAATGACGCAACTTGAGAATCATATGTTGCAGCCTTGTTTGACTGTTTTAGCTCTAAAAACCTTTGGGTTGTCCAACCTTGACTAATATAAATTCCCTTCCGATGGGAGTGATTGCACTATTCAAGTCTTCTTTTGCCTTCTTTTACTCTCTTAGTAATTTTAAGAATTTCTTCGGGTGCGTGACCAGCGCTCCCGATGGGAGTAGCCCTCGAGGCTATAGTCGAAAACGTGTTTCGACTATAGGTTCAAATAAATTTTTCTTCCTTCATCCGCCACAATGCAGCTCATTTGATAATATCGTCGGGTGCGCGACCAGCGCTCCTGATGGTAGTAGTCCCCGAGGCTATAGTCAAAATATTTTTGGGTATAGACTCAAAGATGGGTTTTCTTACCTGATGCCTCTTTATTTTGTGTAACAAATTTTGTCGGGTTCCTCGATCAGCACTGATGGCATGCTAGACTTTTTGCTTAATTTTCTATGAGTATCCATAACTGTCGCGTTGTATCTTTGATGCTTTTATTTCCCCGTTACTCGAACGCTTATGACGTCATTAGTAGAATCACTCTGTGTGTGATTTGACTGTGCGCTGACCGTTGCTCGTGGGCAGCGCAGTAATTTTACGATTTTTCCTACCCGTTAGTGGGCTACCTCTTCCGCTTCTTGCGCCACGTCTCAGCCCACATTCCTTCGTCAGGAAGATTTATAAGGGGGATAGTGGGGCTGTTACTATTTACCAGTTCCTTGTCCTTCTGCCGCCACCACTGCTGCATCTCTCTTGCGCTTCTGAGCTCCTTCGCAGCCCCCGAGTGTAGCTTCTGTAGATGCGCGTCAAAAGTCTCGCTCACAAGAACCAGATGGGGAAGAAGAAGATCACCAACGCGTCAACCAGCTGGGTGCCCTCTGAGTTTGAGCAATCCAATCTGACCAAGGCCCAGGACAATGGATTTCTCGTCGGAGGTGACCAAGTCATCTTCCCCAGCACTGAACGCATCCCCAAGCCCCCGAGCGGCTATCGGGTGATGTTTCTTGCCTTCCTTTTGCGCGGCTTGTCCTTTCCTGCCCACGAATTTCTTCCTAGGCTTCTCTTCGTTTACGGCATGCAGCTTCATCAGCTCACGCCAAATTCTATTTGGCACATCGCTTGTTTCGTTACTCTTTGCGAGTCTTTCCTGGGAATCGAACCTCATTGGATTCTCTGGAAATATCTCTTCCGCCTTTGCCCTAGTGTCTCTTTATCGAAGAAACCTGAGCTAGGCGGGGCTGTTATTTCTGTCCGCGCTGAGGCACATTATTTGGAGTTTAAAATGGCTGCCTCGGTGCAAGGTTGGAGGAAGAAGTGGTTTTATGTCAAAGATCAGAAAAATTCTTCCTCTGACCAATACGGCATTGCCCCCTTTGATGCCAATACAGATCTGAAGAAATTGTCGTCGTGGGATTCTCCTCCCATAGAAGCTGAGATGGAAAGTATCAAGCCCTTGCTGGCCCGCATCCAAGCTCCGAAGAGTGCGAGTGGAGGTGCACTGTCGGGGATGCAGCTCATGGTGTTCTTTCTGCAGCGGCGAATTCAGCCTCTTCAACATCGCGTTTCCAAGCTTTGGTCATACTCTGGCTCGGAGGATTCTTCTCGAGTGTCTGAAGAGGACATAGATAAGAAGGATCTCGACAAACGAGTGAGAGCTCTGACTGCTCTCACAAAGGATGACGAGATTCCAGCGTTAGCAGCTGATTTCTTTGACTCTGAGCATCCCTTGCCTGCGGTATGTGCTCTTTCTTCTCATTTATTCGTCTTCTTGTATTTTGGTGCTGCTTTTGTGTGAGCTTTGCGAATTGTTCTTGTGTAGGGCCACCAACCCTTTGTTTCCCATCCTCCTCTTCCAGAGGGAGGACCTATTCAGGCTGATCATGTTTCTGCTACTTCCGAAGCCCCCGAGGCTGACGAAAGCCAGGACGGAGATGATGTCGAAGTTTCGCTATAAGAAGATAATTCGACTATGTCGGCTCCTCCTGCACATTCTGAAGAACCTAGCCTTGATAAGAAGAGGAAACGTGTCGAAGAGCTTCTTTCTTCGAGTACTTCTGCTCCCAAAATTACGGTCGGGGAGCCCTGCTGGCGTGTAGTTGATGTGGGAGCTTCTTCTTCTTTCTTTGGAGGTATTCTTCTTTAGTCCCCGGCAACGGCGCCAGAAAAGAGGATGCTAGCGTGTAGCTGGCGGTCCTTGTGCGTGGTGAATAACCAGCCCGTTGGGAACCCCAAGAGGAAGGTGTGATGAGTATAGCAGCTAATTTTCCCTCAGTTAAGAAACCAAGGTATGTCGATCTTGGAGAGGAGAGACAAACGACTGAAGGTGATGCTTACTAGCTTGCGACAGCTTCGGACAATTTATATATGGCACCTCGTCCAAGCTTTGCTTGCTGGCTGCAACGCGGAACCTGCACACAACACAACCAAGTACTTTGTTCCCAACTTGTGATGAGGTTGTCAATCTCACCGGTTTGCTTGAAACAAAGGTTATGAGCGTATCGAGTGGAAAACAGTAAAAGTATGCGAGTAAAGTAAACAGTGCGAGTAAAGTAAATAGGTAATAGCAATATGATGGAAATAGGACTGGGGTCCACAGTTCACTAGTGGTGTCTCTCCATAAGATAAATAACACATGCTGGGTAAACAAATTACAGTTGGGCAATTGATAGAATAAAGATAAACGTGATATGTCAAGAAGATCACTATGAGATTTACTCTGGGCATTACAAAAAATACATAGACCGCCATCCAACTGCATCTATGACTAATAATCCACTTGTGGCGAATCAATCCGAGAACTCCACAAGTATTAAGTTGCGAACAACAGATAATTGCATTAAGCAAACTGTGTAATGTAAACAAAACATATGCCCTTAAGCATATGAATGTTGTTTTCTCCCTAGTAGCAATAGCACATCTACAACCTTAGAGGTTTCTATCACTCCCCCAGGTTAAATAGAGGCATGAACCCACTATCGAGCATAAATACCCCCTCTTGGAGTCACTAGCAACTACTCGGCCAAGATAGCTACTAACAACGGAGAGCATGCAAGATCATAAACAACATAGAGATAACAAAAGATAATATTCAGTACAACAACTCAATCATAAACACCAATATTCATCGGATCCCAACAAACCAAACATGTAGAATTACATAACGGTGATCTCAATCATGTAGGGCAGCTCATGAGATCTAAACATGAAGCACATAGTGGAGGAGACAACCATCTAGCTACTACTATGGACCCATAGTCCAAGGTAGACTACTCACTCATCGCTCCGGAGGCAATCATGGCGATGAAGAAGACCTTCGGCGGCGATTCCCCTCTCCGGCAGGGTGCCGGGAAGAGCTTCTGGACCCTCCCGATCTTCGGTTCGACGGCGGCGGCGGATCACGATGTGTTCTAGAAAAGTGATCGGGTACTTAGGTTTTTTCCGTCGGGGGGTCTTTATAGGCGAAGGGGCGATGTTAGAGGAGGGGCCAGGTGGCCTCACACCATGGTGGCGCGGGCCAGGGGCTGGCCGCGCCACCCCTGTGTGTGGGCCCCTGGTGGCCCCCCTCCTACTCTCCTTCGGATCTCTGGAAGCTTCCGGGTAAAATAAGACTTCAGGAACTTGTTTCGTCCAATTCCGAGAATATTTCCTGTGTATCACTTCTGAAACACAAAAACAGCAGAAAATAGGGAACTGGCACTGTGGCAACTCGTTAATAGGTTAGTTCCAGAAAATGCATAAAAGTGCCACGAAGTGTAACGAAACATTAGGCAAATGGTGTAAAAACAAGCATGGAGCATCAAAAATTATAGATACGTTGGAGACGTATCAAGCATCCCCAAGCTTAACTCCTGCTCGTCCTCGAGTAGGTAAGTGATAACAAAAGAATAATTTTTGAGGTGACATGCACCTACACAATCTTGATCATATATGTAAGCATTTGTGAGCTGGGATCATAAGAACTTAAAATATGGGCATGAAAGATATAATCTTGACAATAAGAACTTAGCAACCATGTTGTAAACATGCAAATGAACACAAACAAAAGATCATGAAAATGAAACAATGAAAGTCAAACGTGTGTTCAAATCATAAGGAAAAACATACAAATGGTTTTCAACTTGTCCTTCAAAGAGAGCAAAACATAAATGCATAGGACACCTTCAAGTTTAAGAGGGCGACTAGATACAAATAATTTGAGAACAAGTGAAACCAACAATATGAATCAATCAATGAACTTTGGGACAATGCATATTACACTAAGAATGACAACTATGCTCTCTTAATGGTGCATAAAGATAGAAGGTGGTGACTCAACATAAAAGTAGAAGAAAGGCCCTTCGCAGAGGGAAGCAGTGATTGCAAGTTTTATAACCTTCAAAAATTATGGTACTTACCGGTTTTGAGCTCTCATTGCCCCCATCATAAGCATCTTGAATGGTTAAAGTTAATGCGAGAACAATTATGATGCATATGCTTGACAAATCATAAGTTGAAAACCTCGTGCCCCGTGAATACGAGTACCCAAACTTCATGCTACTTTACTTAGAGTCCCAAGCAAGGCTCTTGTCATTGTAAGTATATGCATATCATTGAGAACCGCCAATGGGGTACCTCCGTGCCCGATGACATGGAACAAGCCCACACCAAAATGACAGGACAAGCAGACAGTGAACACCTCACCATCTCTTTTATTTGCCATTTGTTTAGCTTTTTATTGTGAGATGCGTCGTCGAATGTTCACCATGGGTATGCTGCAAATTTCCACCATGAATTATGCATGGCTTAGATTAGCGGCCCGGCGTTTCCCTAACACATATACAAACTCCATGATCCCCACAAGATTCCCAATTCATTTCACACCGCGGGCATCCATAAACAAAAGATCACGATATCAACTCAAATAAGAAGTGCAATGTTGAAAGCTTGCCCATGACTGCATGGCTGGGCTACTCTCCAACTTACAACTTGCAAGCATAACAACTCAACATAAGAGACCACAATGTCAAATTTTTAAGAACAGGAAAAAGTAAAGTGTGCCTTTCGGTTCGTGAGAGCTTTACTGACCGAATTTCGCATAACACTGGTAAGAGTTTAATTTGAAGAGAAAATAAAAGCAAGTCAAATTTACTTGGAATAGCAAATTGCTAGTAGGTATGTATGGTGGACACTTTGGAAAACTTTGGCTTTTAGGAGTTGGATGCACGAGTAGAGCTCATACTCAGTAGAAGGCGAGGGCTAGCAAAAGACTTGGAGCGACCAACTAAGAGAGCAATAATGGCCATAATCATGCAAAGAGACAAAGCGACATTAAAAGAAGCATAAGATGGCATCAAAAGTCAAAACTAAATGATCATAGAGGCTATTGGTGACTTTGTAAGAGTCTAACATGTGTGAGCATGCGCCAAGTCAACCCAAATAAAGCATCAAGGAGAAAACCAAAATAATGCTTCCATACAATAAAAACAACGCATGATTTTTTCAAAGGCTCATTAAGCAATCTCAGTTATTTGAGACAAGTCATGCTACAGCAAAACCACTAAGCAAACTATCAAAAAGACATCAAGCATGACATGAAAAAGCCTAAGCCGCAGTCTACACAAGCTCCTTCTTGTACCACTATTTTGTACAAAGCTTTTTCTCTTTTCCAACACCATTTGAAATTTTTATAAACACCTCTTTTGATGAAAACCAATAAAGATCAGAGGCAAAAATACACCTTGATGAAAAGATATGGCAAGGTCTGAACACAAATCAAGGTGAAAATGAAAACCAAAAGCAGTAGCGGAAAAAGAAGAACACCCGGTGAAATTGTAAGAATGAAAAACGGAGTGTTCTTGGCAAATGAAAACGAGGCAACTTCTCCAAAAGAAATTTGTTGGGGTACAACCATTTATTGCAGCAAACAAACAAACTAAACTAACTAAGAAAACTAAAAAAACTGATGCTCCAAGAAAAACACATAGTGTATGAAGCAATAAAAATATAGTGTCTTGAAAGGTGACCTGATTTTTGCTGATGAAGAAGGGGTGCCTCGGGGGCATCCCCAAGCTTTGACGCTTGTACTTCTTGGATATTTCTTGGGGTGATGCATGGGCATCCCTAAGCTTGAGCTTTTGTCCATTCTTCAACTCATCTCATCATTCTCCAATCCCTACACTTGAAAACTTCCTTCATACAAAACTAAACACAATTCTATTAGCAACATTAGTGCAAGCATAACATATAATCAACCTCTTTTTGCTTCAGGTTTCAACTAAAAACCACCACATATATAGCAAATGCTACTGTAGCAACTTCTCAAAAAGTTCCATGATCAAAAGAACTCAAAAGAAAGCGATAAAGTGGCAAACACAAAAATTAGCAGAAATCTGTCAAAACTGAACAGCTGACAAAGGTCGAATTTTTGAGGGGTTTTATGTTGCTCAAATCAAAAAGTATTCAAATAACAAAAGTTTGTATATAACCTGGGTCATATGCACAAGAAATCTCAGGTCCAAAAGATATACAGAGAATTTATACGATTTTTTACGGTGCAGCACCGAAAACAGTTTCAGCATAGCAACATCCCCAAATCTTTACCTCACTCGAATTAGAGGCTTCTCTTGGCACAAAAACGAAATAAACAAGATAAGGAGCGGTAATTACAGTAGTAATGACTTCCAAGACTCAAATAAAAGAAAAAGTACTGAAAGTAAAAACATTGGGTTATCTCCCAAGAGTGCTTTTCTTTAACGCCTTTGAGTTAGGCGCAGAAAATTGCGAATCAAGTAATATCAAGTGATGAAGCATCACTTACCTCAGTAGGCACTTTGGAAGTTCCTGAAGATGATTCAACCTGCAAGTCACCCTTAGTGGAACTAATAGTCTTACCAATTTTAAGAACATGTTGAGATTTAAGCGCAGAAACCTTGGGAACATACATAAATTTTTGCTCTTTTCCAACAAACACTTTCTCTTTCTTAAATTTAAGAGAAGAGAAGATTAAGCTAAGAGTTTCCATGGACTCCTCTAGTTTACCAATCCTCAAGTTTGGATTATCAAGAGTAGTGCTAGCCTCTAAAATGGTAATTCTCTTACCATTATTTTCTATTAATTCACTAACTCGGCTAGCATTTTCTACGATACTTGGCAAACTTTTCTCTAAAGAGCTGAGCCTTTCTACCATCTCCTCCAAGGTGGTCTCAGTTTTAGCAACATGAATAGGTGGTATTCCCACTAAACTTTCAATTATAGTGCATGCTTCTCCAGCGGGAGTACCCAGAAAATTACCTCCTGTAAGAGTATCGAGAGCATACCTATTCCAACTAGATATACCAACATAAAAATTTCTAAGGAGGATCGTGGTAGAGTGCTTTTTGGTACACCTATGATGAGCATTGTTAATACGATACCAAGCATCTTTTAAAATTTCTCCCCCTTGTTGCTTAAAACTATGAACTTCTACTTCAGGATTACTCATTTTAACAAAACTAAAAGCAAACAAATAAAACAGCTACCAAGGATTCTAATTTTTTTTGGGTTTTTGATATAAAACGATGCGGGTAAAATAAATAGAGTAAAGCAAAACAATAAAACAAAGTAAAGGATGTGCGTGCGAAAAACTCCTCTCGCAGAAGTCTTCTACTTCCTCCCTGGCAACAGCGCCAGAAAAGACTTGCTGGCGTGTAGTTGACGTGGGAGCTTCTTCTTCTTTCTTTGGAGGTATTCTTCTTTAGTCCCCGGCAACGGCGCCGGAAAAGAGGCTGCTAGCGTGTAGCTGGCGGTCCTTGTGCGTGGTGAATAACCAGCCCATTGGGAACCCCAAGAGGAAGGTGTGATGAGTATAGCAGCTAGTTTCCCCTCAGTTAAGAAACTAAGGTATGTCGATCTAGGAGAGGAGAGACAAATGACTGAAGGTGATGCTTGCTAGCTTGCGACAGCTTTGGACAATTTATATATGGCGCCTCGTCCAAGCTTTGCTTGCTGGCTGCAACGCGGAACCTGCACACAACACAACCAAGTACTTTGTTCCCAACTTGCGATGAGGTTGTCAATCTCACCGGTTTGCTTGAAACAAAGGTTATGAGCGTATCGAGTGGAAAACAGTAAAAGTATGCAAGTAAAGTAAACAGTGCGAGTAAAGTAAACAGTGCGAGTAAAGTAAACAGGTAATAGCAATATGATGGAAATAGGACCAGGGTCCACAGTTCACTAGTGGTGTCTCTCCATAAGATAAATAACACATGCTCGGTAAACAAATTATAGTTGGGCAATTGATAGAATAAAGATAAACATGATATGTCAAGAAGATCACTATGAGATTTACTCTGGGCATTACAACAAAATACATAGACCACCATCCAACTGCATCTATGACTAATAATTCACTTGTGGCGAATCAATCCGAGAACTCCACAAGTATTAAGTTGCGAACAACAGATAATTGCATTAAGCAAAGTGTGTAATGTAAACAAAACATATGCCCTTGAGCATATGAATGTTGTTTTCTCCCTAGTAGCAACAGCACATCTACAACCTTAGAGGTTTCTGTCACTCCCCTAGGTTAAATAGAGGCATGAACCCACTATCGAGCATAAATACCCCCTCTTGGAGTCACTAGCAACTACTCGGCCAAGATAGCTACTAACAACGGAGAGCATGCAAGATCATAAACAACATAGAGATAACAAAAGATAATATTCAGTACAGCAACTCAATCATAAACACCAATATTCATCGGATCCCAACAAACCAAACATGTAAAATTACATAACGGTGATCTCAATCATGTAGGGCAGCTCATGAGATCTAAACATGAAGCACATGGTGGAGGAGACAACCATCTAGCTACTGCTATGGACCCATAGTCCAAGGTAGACTACTCACTCATCGCTCCGGAGGCAAGCATGGCGATGAAGAAGACCTCCGGCGGCGATTCCCCTATCCGGCAGGGTGCCGGGAAGAGCTTCTGGACCCTCCCGATCTTTGGGTCGATGGCGGCGGCGGATCGCGATGTGTTCTGGAAAAGTGATCGGGTACTTAGGTTTTTTCTATCGGGGGGTCTTTATAGGCGAAGGGGCGATGTCAGAGGAGGGCCCAGGTGGCCTCACACCATGGTGGCACGGGCCAGGGGCTGGCCGCGCCACCCCTGTGTGTGGGCCCCTGGTGGCCCCCCTCCTACTCTCCTTTGGATCTCTGGAAGCTTCCGGGTAAAATAAGACTTCAGGAACTTGTTTCGTCCAATTCCGAGAATATTTCCTGTGTATCACTTCTGAAACACAAAAACAGCAGAAAATAGGGAACAAGCACTGTGGCAACTTGTTAATAGGTTAGTTCCAGAAAATGCATAAAAGTGTCACGAAGTGTAACGAAACATTAGGCAAATGGTGTAAAAACAAGCATGGAGCATCAAAAATTATAGATACGTTGGAGACGTATCAATCCCTCTGCTCCCAATCCTCCTGAAGCTGAAATTTTCGACCTTTTGGACTCGTGAGTCTTGCTGATTCGAATACCTATCTTTTATTCATTTTCTTTCTTTTGACTAATGCAAAGTTTTTGCTTTTTTCCCTTTCTAGTGATGATGAGGACCCGAAAAGGGATGCTGCCACTTCTTCCCTTGTTGATACTTTTGCTACCAATGAGCCGCCTTCTCAAGAGGCTGCTGTGGTAGTAAAGTCGCCAGAAGCCCCTGTTAAGAAGGGTACCTCTTCTTGTGCTTCCAAACGTCTGAAGAAGGCGACAACGGCGAGCGCTTCCCTTGACACCCATCAACCAGTGGGCTCTCCTGATGACGTAAGTACTACTTCTTGTAGCTTGTTCTTTTTATTGCTTGAATTTTTCTTCTCATGCCTTCCTTTAGCAGATGCTGATGAAAAAATTCGTCTCCCTGGGCACTGAGTGCGTTGAGTTCCTGAAGGCTGCTCAGGCTTCTCGGGGTAAGCCTTTTTTTATGTTTTGTCTTCTGCTTGTCTCGTGTCTCTTTCCATGATTTCTTATTCGCCTTTCGTTTCCTTGTTCCGTACTGCAGATGCTTTGACGGCGGCAAATGCGCGTATAGCGTCTCTAGAAGCCGAACTCAATGGCTCTAGAAAGGCTTGGGATACTGCTACTGCTGCCAAGGTTGATGCTGAGAAGGCTGCTAAGTCAGCAGCAACCAAGGCAAAGAAGGCTGAGAAGGCACTTGCTGATGCTGATCAGGGGCGTGTTCAAAGAGAGCAAGCCATAACCAAATGCCTCAATCAGATTTTGGCCCTTGCTGGTGGTAAATACCATGATGTTCTCTTTTTGTCTATTTGCTCATTCTCCTACTTGCTGGTGTTTGCTCATTATCTCTTGTCTCTGTCCTTTGTGTTTCCGCAGAGAACACTGGAATATCTTTGGCACCTTTACAACCGAACGATGAAGATCCTCTAATGGATGCGGTGAATTTGCTGGAGTCAAACTGGATATCGGTGCAGGAAATTCTTGAGCTTACTCGTCGCGTGCTGACGCAGATGTTTGTCGGGTTATGGCCGAAGAAAAGGGCGGATATGCCAGCTGATGACCTCAAGAAACTTGTCGCAACCTTCGACACCGTCGAAGATCCTATTCTGGCGATGAAGAGCCGTTCGGTGAAGCGAGGTGTCGAAGGGGCCATTGCACTTGCTCAATCGCACGGCGAGGAGGTGAATTGGGAGAAGGTTAGCTCTTCTCGTGCTCGACCTCTTTCGGAGCTGCTGGGCTTCTTCGAGAAGGCAAAGAAGTATGTGCCAGGCATCATGTCGATTATCACTCCATCAGCGGCTTTTTCGACTTCCACGCCGACCTCTTCGACTCATGCGGCAAGTGCTTCGATGCCTCCGCCAAGCGCTGGTGCTGCCTCATCCGCACCTTCTACCTCCACGGAGCCTGCTGCTGAGGTGGCATAGACTTAGTCTTTCTTTGTAGTCTTCTTTTCTTTTGATGTAGTGAACTCGTTCATATTTTGCCTGAAAATCAGTCAGGGAACTCTGCACTCTTTGTAAATACTTCGCCTTTATGAAATGTTGTGCTTGTTTGCTTTTCTGAGTTGTTTTCCTCTTGTCTTCTTGCCTTCCAGCGTGAGTGTACTGGTGGACCGATGGATCATGGTTGTGAGTCGCCTCCTGCCGATGCGTTTTGCTTTGCAATTCCTTCGCCTCCTCGTTCTCCTTGCCGATGCACCGAATACTTGTCGAGGATTTCAGACCTTGAAGGTCGTTTGTCTTTGATGAAGCGTCAGGCAAAAACTGCGATGGACCAGGCCGACAAATCTTATGGCTTGATGAAGCAGATATCCATTCTGGAGGATAAAGTGTCAGGTCTAGTGGTCCAAGTTACACATCTGAAGGAGTGCGATTCTTTTCTTGTTGACTTCATCGAATCAGCTTGTGAGCAGCTGAAGTGTAGGTTTCCTGC
The DNA here is from genome assembly GCA_007115705.1 of Dactylis glomerata. Taxonomy (NCBI): domain Eukaryota; kingdom Viridiplantae; phylum Streptophyta; class Magnoliopsida; order Poales; family Poaceae; genus Dactylis; species Dactylis glomerata. Next base: position 441,450 of record QXEO01000379.1, read on the forward strand.
AGACATTCTCAAAATTATTGCCGCTACTTTTGTCTTTGTATTTTGATGAGTTTGCGCCTTCCAGGTACTTGCTTACATCCTGCTAATGAAAACCGTCGAGTTGCCGAGCGAATCGCAGCTTTGGAGAAAGTATCGAAAGATATGACTTCTTTGTGGGCTAACCCGAGGTGCCGCAGTGCTGTTGTTCTCCTACAGGATCGTGCTCAGCACATTGGGGAGGCTGTTGATGGTTGTCAAAGATCCTTGACGATCATGTACTCCGTTATGCTTCCCCACAATCCTTCGCCTGGAAGCTTTAAGCAGCTACTCGATGTTTTCAAATCTAGTCAACGAATTCATCGGCTGATAGAGCTCAACTTAGTGGCTAGTGCCAATTTTGCTCTTGGATGGATACGCAAGTGGCATCCAAGGCTGAATTATAGTTCCATGTCGCTAAGTTATCCCCAGGGGGCGTGAGGCTGCGAGTCCATATGGATGCTACGCTTCAGCCGGCGAGGAGGATCATAGCTAGATTGCTTCGAGAGGATGCGGTTTTTCCGCGAGCACCATTACTTGAATCCTCTTAGAGTGGATGATTTGGATCAACCAATGTTGTAATGCTTTTATTGTATATATGCTTTGTATGTAGAACGCGAGAGTTTCTATTTCCGGGTCTTTTGCCAGAATTTTTTTGTTCTCAGGGCATTTTGTGTTTAGTGCGTTTGCCGCAATTTCGTTTAAGATATCGAAGACATGTAGACTCGAATAGGAGGAACTTTGTCTTTATTTATGCTTATAATGTAAGATACATGGGGTGTCCCAAGAGATCCAGCCAATGACCCGTGTTCTGGATCTAGAGGGCATTGCCCTAGAATAGCTTGTGGCTTTTATAGCCTTATTTTTCTACTCTACTTTTGCGTACTTGTTCCCTATGTCGCCGAGGTCCTTCCCTCTTCTCCTGTAGCTTCCCCTGGGTTTGACAGCTGTACCCGCGGTTTCTTCACCTCTGGCTCTGCTGGATGTCCTTCGAGTTGTTGTGCGGATCCTATAGTCGCGCTTTTTGCCTTGTCTTTAGGTTCTCTATAGTTGGCCATCATGCCGAAATTTTGGGCCATTTTGTGGAATTCCTTGTCGCATAAATCCGAGAGTTCGAAGCTTCCTTTTATCGTGATAATTCTGTTGGGTTCTGGCATCTTGAGTACCAGGTAAGTATAGTGAGGTACTGCCATGAATCACGAAAACACGGGTCGCCCGAGGATCGCGTGATATTGTGATGGCCGGTCCATGACTTTGAAGTCGAGCTTCTCTCTTCTATAGTTTTGGTGATTCCCGAAGCAAACGTTGAGTGCTATCCGACCTAATGGATAGTTAGCACTCCCTGGGACGATTCCGTGGAAGGAACAGTTGGTTGGTTTCAGGAACTCTAATGATATGTGCATTGCCCGGAGAGTCTTTGTGTATATGAGATTATTCCGCTTCCTGCATCCATGAATACTCTATCGACGTCGTATGTCCCAATTTGAGCTTTGAGTACCAGAGGCGCGTTTCCCGGACGAGGTACCGTTATGGGGTGATCATCCCTACTGAATTCTATGGGTTGCTCTGACCAGTGTAAATATTCCGTTGTTGCTGGAGGCGATGTTACTGCTAGGTTAACTTGGCGAGTTATGCTCTTTTCCTCTTTGTTTGACTTTGGCACTAGTTGTATCATTGCTATGATGTGCCCTTTGGATGGGACATATCCTCCATCATTGTCGTGTCCCTGATTTGGCTGATCCTGACCTTGCGAGGCTCCATTGTTTGCTTGTTAATCTTTTGTAGGCGCGTTGTTGGTGTTCCCTTCATATCCCTGTCTCTTTGCTTCAGCTTGTTTGCTTATTGCTGCTTCTGGAGTTTCAAGAACATCGTGCAATCTTTCATTGCGTTACTGTACGCAGGCTTTGACTTCTTCTATCGACGCTGGCCGTTTGTATGTTGACTTGGAGTTGCTTGTGAATTACTTTGTGAGTACCTCACAGCTTCCAATTGTTCCTTTTTCTAATTTGCTCAACCATGACCTTGCTGCGCCGGTGAGGTGTAATTGCAAACTTTGCATTGCTGTTTCCTTTGTTCCTCCCAATATTTTTACTGCCTGTAAATAATCTGAGAGCCATGACTGTGGCTCCTGAGATCCATCGTACTTTTGCTGATCATGGGGTACTTTGAAACCCTTGGGTACTGGCATGGTGCGAACCCTATGAGTAAAGCACGAGGCCCCCATCTCCTTTTCATCATCTTCGTAGTCATATGCTTTGGTGGGAGTCCTGGATCTTTGGGTTCCTGCATGCTTCGAGCTTTTGTGTCGCCTTGGTGATGGTGTTCTAGATCGTCGGCTACCACTTCTGTGCCGAGGACTGTTGTGATGGCGTGGTGATCTTGGTTTATGTGTTCCTCTATTGCGATATGCCTCCTCTTCTTTTGCTGACAATTTGTTGCCTACCATCTTCAATCCTTGTAGTGCTGCCCGGTGCATATGTTCCCTTGGGTCTCCTGGATTTGGCCGTGTTGTGTGCAGATATGCTTGAGCTGCCACAAGTGTTGCTTCTGGTGTCTTTGGTATAATGTTCCCTTGCTCGTCGACCGATAGGAAGACGAGTCGAGGTTCTTAGAGAGGCTTTGCCTTTCTAAGTACTCAAGGTTTTCAAACCTTGATCCATCTCGATGATGCCTTCTGCTGTTTGTGTATGATGCATCACTGCGTGCTCTGTGATAAGCTGCGCTTGCTTCAATGGCTGAATCTCTTCTCTTCTGTATTTCAATTCTCTCTTTTGCTAATTGCATTGACTGCTGTCTTAAGGCGTAATGATACCCTAACAACATATTCTTGCTTGCATCCGCTGGTATTGGCGTGCCGTCTTCCACGACTGTTTTGATTATCCTCCACTCTTCGACTGATAGTTGAACTTTCTCCCTGCTTGCAAGGGAATCTGCAGTTTCTCCTTCTGCTAAGTGATTTGCTCCTCTGTTTATGTTTGCTGAGCACTGGATTGTTGTTTTCGTCGAGTTCTTCTGAGTTGTCTCCTATAATAGTGAGTACTTGGTACCGATTGTCGAACTTGCTGTTGAAACTTGAGAAGATTGAATCGTCATCCTCATGAAGCTCTAATCCTGTATTCCAGGTGTTTGTTGATTTGTCTGAAGTATCATCATGGCAGATCATGAGGTCTTCGAGTTGATCTCCTAAGTCAAAAGTCTCCATGGTTTCGTCGACTTCTGTGATTTTTCCTTCTGCTATTTCTGTTGCTGCGAAGCTGACCGGCGAGTTTACCTCGCTGGAAGAGCCCACTGGTGATTCTGATACTGCAACTGTCTTGGATTCGCTTGCTGATGGCCCCGGTTTCACCGGATCTGAAATGCGAATCGAACCTGAAGATCCGACGTGAAAGTTTAAGCTTCCGATCGTCAGGTCCATATCTTGATCCATGCTCTTGAATATTGGAGTGAAGTTTGACGGGTGAGGCTGAAAATCGACGGTTCTGAAGGATATCTGGGTTTCGTCGACTTCTGAACTGTTGTTGGCTAAAAGCAAAAAATTCATCAAATTCATGATTCCAACGCCCAGAGTCCCCACGATCGGCGCCAATTGACGAGGGTTAACTCGACAAATGTCCTAGATAAAGGACTTAGGATCAGGGGAATAGGGCGTCGGATGAACTCGAAGGTAAATCAGTCAAACAAGGTGTATACCAAAAGTAAACGTGGTGGTAAACTTGGCTTGCTTCCAATCTGTCCCTCACCGTCCTCTCCTGGCCCCTATATATAGGTGGCCAGGTCTCAAGGAACGGGAGGGGTCCGATACATATTACAACATCGGTATACGACATGAACTCGTATTTTGACTAATATTACACTTGGGCCTAGCTTAACGGGCCTTAGGGGTATTCAAGTAATAGGCTCTATTATCTATACCCTTGCCACTCTCGGTTTGCACACGTCTACCTTTTGTTTTTCTATCAACACATTTTTATCGCATAAACTTGGAGCGTCTTCTATAGTATTGTTATAGTTTGTTTTTGTTTTGTTTTATTTTTATTTGGGTGAGACCACCATGTTTATTTACTTTGAGAGAAAGCTACTGGAGGTTTGGTTTGATTTGATTTGGATGCATTGAAATATTTGGGATTGAGATATAGGAGTTGATTATTAAGATACATATATATATTTGCATGCTTCATATGCTTCGAATAAGTTTTGATCTGCATGTTGTTTATTAGGAGCTATCTTGCATTCATTGTTTTGATGCTTAATACTTGTTTACATTGTTTAACATGGATTGTTTAGCTCTATGGACACTTATGCATGCATGTAGTTGGTCAACTTTCTCTCTCTTGCTAGCCCAAAAATAAAAATTCAACAAGTCAAAAACTTGTTTTTCCAACACCTTCATCCAAGTTATTCCAGTGAGTGCACCATATCTACCTATTAGATTTTATGCTATTCTAAGTATGTTTCTCATGTTTCATTGTTTTACTTAGTTTCTGAATGTTAAAAATGCTTATGAGTATGTTTGTTATGAGAAAAGTGGTGTAAAGGCTCCCACGAACTTGAATGCACACTTTACTTTTCTTGCACTTGATAAACATGAACCATTGTGATTAAGATTATGAAGTTGTGAGCTTGACAAAGTCTGAGTTAGGAGTTGGCTCATCTATGCTGTCATAGGGAACGCTTTCAACATTGCACTTGTTTATATGCTAGTTGATGTCATGTTTCTTTTGGTTTTGGATGCTTATCACTTGTGAAAAATAGAGTGAGGAAACATTGTTTATTCATGGAGTTTGTATAAATGGTTAGAGAAAACTCTTGGGCCGCTAATCTAAACCATGCATTATTCATGGTGGAAATTTATGACATTCCATAGTGAGCATTCGACGACGCATCTCATAAAAAAAGTTATACCCACTGGTAAATAAAAGAGATGTCAAGGTGTTCATTGTCTATTTGTCTTGTCATTTTGATATGGGAAAGCTTCCATATCATCGGGCAAGAGGTACCCCAGTTGAGAGTCTCTATGATACTATTATACTTACAATGACAAGAATTTGCTTTGTATCCCGAGTTAAGTAACATTTGGTGTAGGCACTTATTTCCAAGGGGCATGAGGCATTTGACTTATATTTTGTCAAGAGCACTACTCATATTTGCTTTCACTTTAACCATTAACCATTTCAAGATGCTAATGATAGGGGAAATGGGAGCCTGAAACCAGTGAATACCATATCTCAAACATAAGCTTAAGTTGAAGCATTTGGAAGCTAGATATTACTTTACTCATGTTTTACCTCTGCTTATCAGCTGTTTATCTTTAGTGTCCACCTTTACATTCAGTTTCAAAAAGAATACTCTATGACCATTATAGGATGTCTTTACTTTTTTATTTCATTTTGCATACATTTGGTCCATAGTGCTTTCTTCTATGTTTTACTTTGTGAATCATTATTAGACATCCTTACATTGAAATGTTGATATCTTTTGATAATCTATCTTGCATATTGCAACTTATTTATAGAATGAATCATTTGATTATGTGTAGCAGCAATAATCTTCTTTGATACCTTACATAGTAGTAAAGTATAAAGCTCATGTCAGTTTAATCACCTTTATACTCAAGGACGAGTATAGGTTAAGCTTGGGGATGCTGATGCATGTAAAATGCATACATGATCTTTGCACTTTACCACTTGATATTCCACCTTATTTGCATCATATATTGGTTATATTCATGCTTTTTGATGATTATTGGGAATAATTCACATGTTCCCTTATTTTAGCGGATTAACCTGGGAAAACCAGAAAACCTCTTTTTCTATGTTTTTAATTTCTAGGGACCCAAACGGAGTCCAAATTACTTCAAACTTTGGGGGAACCAATTTTTCCATGGAACAAGACTTCGGAGAGAAGGAAGTGCAACAGAGGAGGTCTGAGGGAGAAACGGGCATGGCCCATGCGGCCAGATGCCTGGGCCGCGTGGGGCCTGCTCGTTCTCACCTTGTTGCTCCGATGCCGTTGATCTTCATCTTGTTGCATGCATCTTGACCTAAAACCATCTATAAAAAGGATCCCTCTGCGGGCTGTAAAAGAGAGCGCCGCCAAAACATAGAAACACAAAACAGAAGCCTAGGAGATCGAAGATTGGAGGGGAAAACTCCGACGGGGCACTGCCGGTGTGATCTCCATCCCCTCCAACGACTCTACCTTCGTCACTATGATGAAGGGGGAATAGTCCACCTCTGGACTACGGGTTTGTGGCAGTAGCTATATGTATCTCTCTCTTGTTCTTCATCATTTTAGCGCCATATGAGCTGCATAACATGATTATCATCATCTTTGTATCACTTTTGTGGTGGATCTTTCTATGAGTAATATATGAGATTATAATTGTTCTTTAATTTCAGTGTATGAGTAGATGCATATTATGTACCCCGTTCTTGTTTACTTATTATGATCAAGCATGTTTATGAGAGCATGTGTGGGGGAACGTGTGCATTAGTTAGAGTAACGCGGGGTAATTTTTTCAGGAAGGACAGTCCCTTGGAGCCACTTGGGTGTTTACCTTACTTTGTTGCCTCACTAGGGATAAACAAACTACCATGCTACAGGGTATATCTAGCGTGACCTTGCTGAGTATTCGCGACAAGATCTAGCATGTTCTTATTTTAACTTCATGTTATTGTGCTTAATGCTTAATGTCTACGCACGCTTCTATTCTTGTAGACAGTTTTGGGCCTGCAAGTGCAAATGTTTGTAGAACATCAGCAAGTTTCCCTTAAGTGAATCACCTAAGGTTTATCAAACTTAGGGAGGTAGAGGTCAAAGATATCCCTCTCAAGCAACCATGCAATTAAGATACAAGAAGTCTCTTGTGTCCCCAACACACCCAATACACTTGTCAGGTGTATAGGTGCACTAGTTCGGCAAAGAGATAGTGAAATACAAGTAATATGGATGATTATAAGTGATAATTGCAACCTAAAATAAAAATGGCAGCAAGCAAACATGTAGCAGAACTGGTTGTAAATGGTGTTTCAATGCTTAGAAACAAGGCCTAGGGATCATACTTTCACTAGTGGACACTCTCAACAATGATATCATAATTGAATACATAAATATCTTTTCTTCACTATGCTACTCTGAACTACTCTCTGGTTGGATAACGAACACCAATTCATCGCATAGGGATGTAAAAGCACTCCTTAAAGTTCGCATTCCCCATCTAGATAACCCCACACTGTCACCTTGAGCAAACTAGATGGTTTCAGACAAACACCACAATTTCATAGGGATATCCAACTCAAATTATAACTCATGATAAGTATTTCTGTAATCTTTAGCCTAAGAGCCACACACGATGCGCACACTGTCACCTTCACACCGTGGGACAAGGTGTCTCCAGAGATCACATTAATAAAAGCACTTGAGTAGCATAATAGATGAAGAGTAACATCTACTTATTCAACTAGATTACAAAGCACAAGATCACATAAATATCACACCATGGGAGAGAGAGATAAACCAGATAGCTATCGGTAGAGCCCTCAACGTCGGGGGAGAACTACTCCCTCCTTATCATGGGAGTCAGCAACAGCGATGAAGATGGCGGTGGAGTCGATGGAGATGGCTCCCGGGGCAATTCCCCATCCCGGTAGGGTGCCAGAATAGAGATTTCTATCCCCCGAAACTTGTCTTCGATGGCGGCAGCGCTGCTAAACTTTTCATGGATGGAGGCTTATTGATTTAGGGTTTTCACGTTGGGGGAATATATAGGCGGAAGGGCGATGTCGGTGGGCACTCGAGGGGCCCACATCACAGGGCTATGTGGCCAGAGGTAGGCCCGCGCCACCCTATGGTGCGGCCGCCTCCCAGCTCTTCTCCGTCTCCCCTTTGGACTCCGTCTTCATGTCAGAAAAATAGGAACTTTGGCCTTTGTTTCGTCCAATTCCGAGAATATTTCCTTTGGTAAAAATCTCGAAAAAAAAACAGCAGAAAATAGGAACTGGCACTGTGGCATCTTGTTAATAGGTTAGTTCCAAAAAAAATGCATAAAAATGCCATAAAGTGTAAACAAAACATAAAGTAATTGGTGTAAAACAAGCATGGACCATCAAAAATTATAGATACATTTGCAACGTATCAATGCTATGCTCTGAGTTTTATCTTAATACCGAGGTGACTAGATTAAATTCCCATCTTGGTGGAGTATGAGAGAGATGAATAACCAAAACATCTCTATATAGGACGTGATGCCCATATGAATTCATTTGAATGTGAACTTTGTTGCAATCTTTTATGTTAATTGTATGATCTTTTGTCCGCCATATCTTTTATGAGAGAGTGCATTAGTGAACCCATGAGCCCCGGTCCACTTTTTATTATAAGAAACACCTTTCCATTCACTTTATCGCTGTTTTCATTTTCACTCATAATTAATTTCAAAAATATAAAAACATTTCCTTTATTGTATTTCACAAACCAAAACACTACAACCATATCTTTTACTGCTTATCATTGCATTGCATATTACTTAAGTTTGCATATTCTCGCGAGCCATCAAGATATTTTTTGGCGCCGTTGCATTTGCATATTTACTTCCAGTTTTGTATATTTACACACACCTTGTGTCTGACAACCACTTGGTGAGGTTGAGGACACAAAGCAAATTTATTTACTTTGCAGGTTATTTGAAGAAGGACAGGAAGGATCCTTGTACACACAGTTCCCTGAGAGTTCGATATAAACCCTCAAGTCACCTTCGTGGGGAAAACTGCGCTTCCCTGTGCTCAACACTCTACTATTGGAGTCTCAACCTAGCGAAAGCATCAGTAGGATGTCGATGATGTTACCTGTGGCTTCATCTTCAACGACTACTCCTGCAAGTTTTGTAAGCCAACTGAACTAATCAGTTCCTATGGTCATTGTGGTTGTGATTCAGATCTCAGGCAGGGGCAGATCACATCTGAAAGGAAGACTTCTAGATTTGGCCTTGCAAATGGCCACATTTCCATGGTGCTCAATGCATCCATGATTGGCTTCATCACCACCATGTTGACGCCTGCTTGCACTGACCATCATGTGAGGCGTACTCGTTCTCATTGCTTACTGAAAACCAAGGAGAAGGTGCTGAATTTTCTGAAGGCTTGTTGCCACACTCTGATTTACTATCAAGATACTGATCACTCTGTCTTTGCGTTCTTCATTCCGCTCGGGTGTATTCTCCGGAGACAGTTGAGAGAGTCTCTGATGTCGCTCCCCAGATTTAGCGGCGAAGATTTCTTCGATTTGAGCTCGGTGATTTGTCCTCAAAACCTACAGCTCAATCTTAAACCTCACAGTTGCCTACCAACATGATTGCTGGTTGAGCCACTGGCTCTACGGTTGATCAGGTTCCAAGAGGCCCCTGGAGAAGTCAATTGCAGGTTTTTTCTATCCGAAGTCTCATCGGACCTCCTGGCAGGCTCCAATTATGTTCTTCCGCATAGGCAGTGTGCTTTTTCAGTGCTAGCTTTAGCGAGTGTGTGCCTAGTCGTCCTTTTCATCTCTGATTCTTAGAGTTTGAGTTGTAAGTCTTGTGTTGTAATCGTTTGCTACTTTTAATATATTAGCATTCTCCGTAAAAAAATCATCGTCCTCTGACAAAACATCAGCACGGTAGAGTGTCTCCAGTTCACCGGTCTTGGTATCATAGTATCCTAACGACTATCCGGTGTTGAGCAAAATCTGTGTGTCTGTCGGGTCACTACCAATCAGCAGCGTTCTCTCAGATGAGTACTCTGACGAGTACTTGGCTAGCTCTATGCGGCACTCCACGCACCACGCATCGTCATCCCCCATCATCCATACATCAATGGCGTCCGCGTCTCGATTTGACCATGCAACACGAATTGTGCCGTGAAGCTCAACGACGAACACACGGCCGTCGCCGTGGTTCCACGGGGCCCCTTTAATGTCCTTAAACTCTCTTTCCATGGTGCCAAACGCCACCAGCTCCCAGCAGGCCGTGGCTGGTCTTGGCCTGAGCTTGGGGACGATGACCCAGTAGATCTTGCCATCCGCGTAGGTGGGTGGCACATCGCCGGGCACTGGCCTTGGCGGAGGCTCAACAGGACTCCACCAGTCGCTAGTACACGTCGTACGTTCAATCATAATTTGCAGTCTTGAGTGTCCATGTTCTTCTCCTCGTAGGAGAGAGACACCAGCCCATGGTCGTCGATGTCGTCGGAGGCGTCATATCCCAACGCGATATGGCCAGCGAAAGTATCAGGTTGTCCGTTGTCTCGGTCGTCATCCAGCATGCTCCGTATTCGCTGGTTGTAGCCCATGGCCGGATTGCACAGAAAGTCCAAGCCATTAAGGGCGTGATTGGTAGCCTGCACCCTTTTTTGGGCTCCCTAGGCGCAGGTGCTGGCGGGCCTGGGTCGCATCGAATGGTCCAAAACCAGCGTTGGCATTTCGTTTGGTGGCCTGGGTCACACCCAGAGAGCCAAAAGGCCCATGTTGATTGGATGCTCTCAGTTTTCGTCGCTGTGCGAGCACAGCACAACGCCTGCTGTTTGCTTGCCGTCTGAAGGACACTTGCACTGAGATGTGCTCACCACTTTCAAACATTGGTGAGCTTACCTTCAAACAGTAGCATTACAACACACCGTGATCACAACATTAGGCACAAATGACTGCATAACAAAGCAAGCACACGCTGATCACACACCATAGCATACTTAACTATAGGCTGTTCAAGCAGACTGCACACCAGGGGAACACTCCCCTAGCACAAAATAGGTTCACATAGGACCAACCATCGCATAATTACACCAGGGGAACACTCCCCTGGCACAAAACAAGTGTTTTCATCATCCGTCGGGACTAACTACTTCAATTCATAACATTACCTAGGACGCAACATCACTTTGCCACCGTCAGGCCATGGCGCTTGCACTTCATCACCGACTGGACGGAGGAGGTGGCTCGGATCAGGGTGAACTAGAAGTAGTTGACGTCGAGCTCGAAGACGAGGACATCGTCCTTCCGCAGAGTGAGCTTCTTCACCATGGCCTCCCAGCCCCGCATGAAGAACAGCTTGCCCTAGAACCACTCCATGTTCACCCTATACTCGCAAAACTCACCGTGGCGGAGCGGGATGGTGGCACCTGCTTGGGATGTGATCTTCAGCACCCTAGACACCTCCCAGGCTATGGCAGGAGGGACAGAAAGGACGACAAGGTCGCACTCCCTGAGCTGGACGTAAAACCGCCTTGGCACCGGGACGACCTCGTAATGCCCAGGCGAGGTTTACGGCCAGACGTCGACCTGCCCTCCCTCTCCCTGAGATAGGCGACCGCCCCAGGAACTTCTAGGCGTGCGTCGATGTAGGGGTTCACGGGGAGCTCGTCCTCCTTGTCCAGAGCCCGGTGCATGTAGCCGGCGACGATGGCGTCCCAATCCTGTACATGATCAGCAGAATGATCCCACATCAACGACAATGTCTACCAAGCAATTTGTACCAATGTCTAATAGCAATTTGTACCAATGTCTACCAAGCAATGTCTACCAAGCTTACAACAATGTCTACCAAGCAATGTCTACCAAGCTTACAACAATGTCTACCAAGCTTACAACAATGTGTACCAAGCTAACACCAATGGCTAGTTTGCACCAATGTGTACCAAGCTAACACCAATGGCTACTTTGCAGCAATGTGTACCAAGCTAACACCAATGGCTAATTTATAACAATATCTACGAAGCTAACACCAATGGCTAATTTGCACCAATGTCTACCAAGCTAACACCAATGGCTAATTTGCACCAATGTCTACTTTGTAGCAATCCTACCAATGTCTACTGCTAGGCGCGCATGTCAAATCGTTGATCCTACGAAATGTTTACTGCTAGGTGTGCATGTGAACTAGTTGATCGGGATTGAAGCCATGGGGATGTAAAACGACGATGGGAAGCCATCTAGTACTAGTCAGCCTCAAAAAACCCTAGTCAATCTAGGATTTAAGCCATGGGGACGGGAGAACTTGCCTCGGGGGGAGGGGGGAGGAAAGACCTGCTGGCGCCTTGGAGGGGGAGTAGCCGACGCCGGAGATCTTGTGGTCGCCGGTGATGGGGCCGGTGAAGGCGCGACGGCTGGCGGCGGCGCCATCGGTTCGATCCGCACCCCGCTTAACGGTTGTGGGTATGGGGCGAAGCGGAACAGCTCAACCCTCCTCCTTTGAGAAGGGTGAACCATTGTCACCGTCTCCCGGCTACCGCCGGGGGCACCCGCATTGATCTCCGCCAGTCGGTGAGGATCAATGGGCAGGAGGGGATCAAATCTGAGAGGCGGCGACAGTGGCTCGAATCTGCCCGTCGGCAGATCCTCCGCTGGCCCTCCCTCAGCGGCCATCAATGCTCTCGTGGGCGCGCGCGCATGCATCGTCGCGTACGGCGATGGCCGTCTGAGCGCCGGCTCTGTGGGCAGTCCAATCGGCGCCGCCGCCCTGCCAAGGTCTTCCGGGTCGCAGTCGATGACGATCAGCGTCCTCGCCGGAGTCCGCCGGATCAGACAGGAAGGCGAAGGAGGCGAAGGCACAGGCGATGCATCCATGGGTGAGGGTTGTTGATGGGACGTGAGAGGAGCGGTGACTGCACTGAGACTGGGGACAGTGCAGTTATGCCGCGTCTCCCGTGATTTCTCCACGCATGCGATCGGGGGAGATTTCGATGCATCTTTTGCCTCTGCCCAGCCTGGCCCTGGGGAAACCGCCGATTTGGGCGTTTCCACTGGACTTGCGCGAGGGGTGCTTTAACGCGCCCGCTGGCCTGCACCGAGGGGTGTTGTGGGCATCCAAATGGGCCGCTATCTTCTCCCCAGGGCCTGGTCCAACTGCTCACAGTCTACCAAACACGCCCTAAGGGTCTTGTTGGGGATATACCAAATAGGTATACCAGCGACGTAGTCCTAAATCAGCAAGCCAGGGTGGCCCATCAGGGGTGGTATGGCGGATTCGCCATACCGGGCGGCCCAGTTGCTGAAGTTGGCACGGCGGTACCAGACGCAGGCGCTTATGGCGGATCCGGAGACAAGCCTATGGCGGGCTACTGGCAGCGAGCTTATGGCGGATCCGCATGACGGCCCATGGCGGGTGACCTTGTAGCGCACGCATAGGACTTAGTCTAGGACTCTAAGTTGTATCCGCTCCGGTACCAACGTGCAGCCCACGCCAGGCGCCTTTATAAGCCCGGCGTGGAGCAGCCCTTGAGGCATCAGACCAATCTTACGGCCAATCGCATAGCGAAAGAGCCAACCTCATCATTGTAACCGAGCACTTGTTGCCTTATAGTGAATTATAGCAGCACGTAGGGTCTCGCCACCGTTGCGGGATCTGAAGCTGGGTAAACTCGTGCTACCACCGTCCTGGATCGCTCCTCCGTGTTCACCCCCTTCCACAAACCGCCATACACCTACCCCTATGGCAGATCTGTTGACGAGACCACGACAGTTGGCGCCCACCGTGGGGCTTAGCGCGTCTGGAGCGCGGATCCAGGCGGGATCCGCCTTCGCAGGCATCGGTGACACCGTCGCCATCGGGCGCGTCCTCTACGATTCCGGCTTCCCCATCGTCCCAGCGGATAACCTCTGGGTGCCGGCTAGAGAAGACCCTGCTCGATTCACCGTCATCCCGATTGGAGATATCCATATCTTCATTGGAGAGACAAACCCTACCCCCGCTACGGAAACCAATTTCCGGCGGATTGGTATGGCTGAAATCCCCAAACGGACCGCTTTCGAGCTGGATACGGAGGAGGACTCATCTGATCTGGAAGTTTTCAAGATGCCCAGATCGGATCCAAAAAATAATCCCACCCAGCCCGCCCCAGAGGTAGAGGAAGTGGTGGAAGACCACAGTGAATCCGCCATGAGCAATCTGGCGTTAGAGGCACCGCGGTACTGCCTTGTTGCGTTCGCAGGTATCACTTCGGGATCTACCTCCAATGGAGAAGATAGCCCAGGTGAATCCATCCTAGAGGCACTTAACGAAAGTGGTGAATCGGATGACTGGGATAGCAAAGGCTATGATTCTGACCATTACGATGCCGCTATGAGGAAACTCGAGGCGGAATTGGCGCAGCAGGCACTTGAAGAGCAACAAGCAGCGGCCAAGCAGGTGTTTGTCACCAACAAAGGAGATGGTGCTGGGCAGACAACCGGTGATCTGCCATCTCAGGCAGTCCACGACGGAGATGCCGGCAATGAGCAGGGTAACCCGCCACCAGCCGCTGATCCCGCCGCGGAGCAACTTCCCGAGATTCATGGCGGACCCAGGCCGCTACCCGCCATCCCCGAGGACCAGCACCAAGAAGACTTCACAACCCCGCTGGATAAGGTCGTCTACGGAACTCTAGCAGATCCAATCACCCCTGACTATGTCAGAGATGTGAACGATCTCGAGAAGAAAAGGCGAGCACTCCTCAAGGAAGCAAAGCGAGTCGAGAAGATGGGCAAGCAGGTTGATGACGACATTGCTAAAGCTCAAGACACGCTGAAGCGCGCAAGGACAATGGAAGAGAAGTATGTTACTCTCATCCAGAACCAGATGAACGAGGGAGGCGACCCGCAGTTGGTACGAAACCTTGAGTTCACCGTACCAACAGCGGAAACTTTGGCCAAGATGTACATCAAGAATCCGCCATACGGGGATAAAAACCACGATGAAGTCAGGGCTACGCCCGTAGAGAACATCGTGGCCGCAAAGGAGCTATTGGAGCATAACAAGAGTCCAGCAGCCCTAGAGACAGCGGTTAAACTGATGACCAAAGCATTAGTACAGCAGGAAAAGGCCACGTCATCACGACGGCTCGAAACTGATCCCGCGCTATGCAGGTCCAGTACTGCGTCTAAAGCTCAGGGAGCTGGCAATAATGGTGGTCGTCCTGACAACGAGTCTCATACCGGATCCTCGGAGATCCGAAGAAGAGAAGCTCGCAATCGGAGACACGCCATCCCAATATCCTCCGATGACGACAGACCACATGGCAAAGGCCCACAGAGAAATCCATCGCCACCCCGCAAGAATTACCCGGCCTACGGATACCAACAAACCACTGCTGCTCCTCGCCATAAGACCAACATGCCACCACCAAAGCACAGGACGTTCGAAGTCCCTAAGGGAGGAATCGTCATAATCGACAATGATGGCAAACGAGGACGAAGCCGTGACGCTGGACGCAGAGAAGATCCGCCACGACGAGTAAACAGCAGGGATGGCGGATCCAGGAGAAGGGACCGATCTCGCCATGATGACGGCTCGCATCGTAACGGTGACAAGGATAAGCATCGCTCCACTCGCCGCCACGATGACAAAGGGCAAGGCTCCCGCCGCCATGACGATGACCCATCACGAAGAACGGACGGAAGTCGTAGCTGCAGAGAACAGTCGCAGGACGGCGAGAGTAAGCGCAGACGCGACCCTTCGCCATCCCCACCAGGGAGCCCTCATGGCGGCGGTGGCGGTGGCGGCGGGCCAGCAAGGTCGCGCAACTCTCGCAAGGATCCGCCGGACCAGAAACCCTACGATGCCCGTACCCATCTAAACGAGATTGCCAAGTCTCAAACGGCCTTCTTCCTCGGCCCAAGGTGCTTTGGACCCCGGATTCGTGATGAGCCCATCCCGTATGGGTTCAAAATCGAGAAAAATATCCGCCAGTACAATGGAGTCGATAGGCCTTTGACCTGGCTACAAGACTACTTCAACACAGTACAATTCGCCGGGGGATCTCCCAATGTTGCTGTCCGCTATCTACCCCTGATGCTATCCGGCACTGCGAGGCAATGGATCAACGACTTGGCAGAAAACTCCATCCAAACCTGGTTCGACATGCAAACTGCGTTCACCGAAAATTTCGAGGGGACTTACAAAAGACCCCACAACATTGGTGACCTCCAACGGTGCCGACGAGCCGACGACGAGACCTCCCGAACTTTCCTCGCGCGATGGCTGGATATGAAGAACTCCTGTGAAGGGGTTACTGACGAATCCGCCATCCTCGCGTTTATTGACAGTTTGGAGAGAGGCCAACTGCTCCGCCATCGCCTGTTGCGGGAAAGGAACGAAGGGAAATTGACCCTAAATTCCATGATCACCATCGCAAGCAATTACGCGGCCGCCGACGACGACGCCCGCGAATCTCTGAAGGCTTCCGCCATCCAGAACAGTGGAAAGCGGAATAGCAGTAACAAGCGAAAGAATCCGCCAGAAGAGCCGCAGGCTCCGGACATGGTGGCCACAACCTTTGCTGACAAAGGCCAAAGCAGCCAGCGCGGCCGGGGACGCGGAGGTGGCGGTGGCCAGCCGCGGAGTTCCACAGCTCCCGCTTCAGCGCCATCCGCCCCCGTGTCCTACGACGAATACCGCGATATGCCATGCTTTGCCCACCGCGACGCTTCAGGAAAGTGCAACCACACCAACCGGAACTGCAAGTTTGTCAACGACCTCAAGGCGGATCAAGAAGCTGGCTTCAAGCGCAGCCGGCGACAACGGCCTCGTGGCAAAGGAAAAGCGGATAAAGACAAGGAGTCTAGGGATGGCAGCGATATGGATGAAGACCCTGCGCCCAAACCCGCCGAAAAGGCAGAGGGTGGTGCTGGCAAGGGTAACCCAATCAAGGACAAAAAAGGTGCCTTTCACACATTCCTTGGACCCCCCACGGCTAAGGCACAGAGAGCTGCTATGCGCTCACTTAATGCCACCGTGCCAACAATCCGCCAGTACGTCCGATGGTCCAAAGTACCGGTGCACTGGAGCCACGATGATCATCCAGAGCACATCCCAGATGGCTATTACGCCATGGTGGTATGCCCTATAATCCATGGCTATGAGTTCTCCAAATGCTTAATGGATGGCGGCAGCAGTCTGAACATCATGTACGAGGAAACGCTGACAAAGCTCGGCCTTACCAAGACCCAACTCCGCCATAGCGCGGTCACCTTTTATGGGGTGGTTCCTGGTCGCCAAGCCAAGTCTCTCGGGTCCATCACACTCAAGGTTGCCTTCGGTAGTGAGGAAAACTACCGAGAAGAGCCCATAACCTTTGAGGTGGTCCCATTCAAAAGCACTTACCACGTGATCTTCGGGCGCCCGGCCTTCCACAGCTTTCATGCAAGGCCATGCTACATCTACAATCAGCTGAAGATGCCAGGACCGGATGGCATAATCACCGTTTATGGCAGCTTCAGAAAGGCAAAGGAGTGCGAGGAGGGAGAAGCCGCCTTCGCGGAAGCAGTGTTCTTCGGCGAAGAATTCAAAGAAATCCACGCCGCAACGGACCCCGCGGAGATGCCGACATTCAAGCAGGACGTTTCCGCCACCCCACCCACCTTCAAGCCTACAGTCGATACAAAACAGGTGGAACTTGTCGCTGGCGATGCCGCCAAGACTACCGCCATTGGGACAAATTTGTCCCCCGCATAGGAAAGCGCGCTCGTCGAGTTCCTCCGTGAGAACCGGGACATCTTCGCATGGCAGCCATCTGACATGATGGGTGTACCCAGGGAACTCGCCGAGCACGCTCTGCAGATAATTCCTGGCTCAAAGCCAGTAAGACAAGCCATGAGACGCTTCGGAGATGAAAAGCGCCACGCCATAGCAAAGGAGATTTCCAAGCTGTTGAAAGCAGGCTTCATCAAGGAAGTGATACATACCAAGTGGGTGGCGAATCCGGTACTAGTTCCTAAGAAAAACACAAAAGTTCTGCGCATGTGCGTAGATTATACTGGCCTGAACAAAGCATGTCCAAAAGACCCTTTTCCCTTGCCTCGCATTGACCAAGTCATTGACTCGACGGCGGGATCGGAGCTACTGTGTTTCTTAGATGCCTACTCCGGATACCACCAGATCAAGATGAAAAAGTCCGATCAGCTCGCTACGTCGTTCGTAACACCTTATGGCACATATTGCTATGTCACAATGCCATTCGGTCTGAAAAACGCAGGAGCAACGTATCAGCGCACCATGCAAAAGTGCCTGGCGGATCAAATCGGAAGAAACATCCACGCATACGTGGACGACATCGCAGTCATGTCCAAGAAGCAAGATGGCCTTATAGCGGATTTGCAAGAGACGTTTGACAACCTCAGGAAGTACAACATGATGCTTAACCCCACGAAGTGCGTCTTCGGGGTCCCAGCTGGACAACTCCTAGGATTCATCGTCTCCCACCGCGGAATTGAGGTTAATCCGGAGAAGATCAAGGCAATCCTCGACATCTCCCGACCCATCGACCTAAAAGACGTGCAGAGACTCACAGGCTGCGTGGCAGCAGTGAGCAGATTCATCAGTCGTCTTGGCGAGAAGGCTTTGCCACTCTACAAGCTGATGAAGAAATCACACGAATTCGTCTGGACTGACGAGGCAGACGCTGCACTTAAGGATCTGAAGAGAGTGCTATCCACTGCACCAGTCCTAGCGGCACCCGAAGACCAGGAGCCCATGTTACTATACATGGCGGCGACCAATAGGGTGGTCAGCATCGTCATGGTGGTAGAGCGTAAGGAAGAAGCGCAGGAGTATGGCGTACAGCGACCAGTCTACTATGTCAGCGAGGTCGTGACGGAATCCAAGCAGCGCTACCCTCACTACCAAAAATTGGCATACGGAGTTTTCCTAGCTTCTCGTAAGTTAAGGCATTACTTGTTGGGGATATACCAAATAGGTATACCAGCGACGTAGTCCTAAATCAGCAAGCCAGGGTGGCCCATCAGGGGTGGTATGGCGGATTCGCCATACCGGGCGGCCCAGTTGCTGAAGTTGGCACGGCGGTACCAGACGCAGGCGCTTATGGCGGATCCGGAGACAAGCCTATGGCGGGCTACTGGCGGCGAGCTTATGGCGGATCCGCATGACGGCCCATGGCGGGTGACCTTGTAGCGCACGCATAGGACTTAGTCTAGGACTCTAAGTTGTATCCGCTCCGGTACCAACATGCAGCCCACGCCAGGCGCCTTTATAAGCCCGGCGTGGAGCAGCCCTTGAGGCATCAGACCAATCTTACGGCCAATCGCATAGCGAAAGAGCCAACCTCATCATTGTAACCGAGCACTTGTTGCCTTATAGTGAATTATAGCAGCACGTAGGGTCTCGCCACCGTTGCGGGATCTGAAGCTGGGTAAACTCGTGCTACCACCGTCCTGGATCGCTCCTCCGTGTTCACCCCCTTCCACAAACCGCCATACACCTACCCCTATGGCAGATCTGTTGACGAAACCACGACAGTTGGCGCCCACCGTGGGGCTTAGCGCGTCTGGAGCGCGGATCCAGGCGGGATCCGCCTTTGCAGGCATCGGTGACACCGTCAGGGGCCACTCAGGGGCCGAATTGATGCAAAGTATTTTTTCCTGCCATGTTGCAGGGCACATCTCAAGAAGATGGCGGAACTTTGGAGGACACCTCATCCCCACCATCACCACCTGCTGTAGCCGCGGAGGCGGATGCCGAAGCTTGGCTTGGCGACCCTGGCAGCTCGTATGCTTCATAGTATACGTTCAGCTGAGTGCCAAGGGCACACAGTTGATCGTACCCAAGCACGCTTTGCCGGATGGCGGCCTCGTCCACCGGTGCGCCATCCTCGCCGCTCTCGGGGATGCCGGAGGTGAGCTGGTCCAGGTCCATGTCAGGGTAGTGGGCCTTAGCCAATGTCAGCGCTGTTCTGGCACCACCCCGAGCAGAGGACAGCTTCCAATCCGCCACCAGCCCTGGCACCAGCAGCAGCTTCTGCGTGAGCGCGATGGCGGAAAGGTTGGAAGAACCCGCTATCTGCAGGCTCCCGCACGCTTGGCGACCAGCGCTGAGAAGGCCATCAAGCTCCTTCCTAGCTGCGTCCGTGGCCATGCGCAAGCCCTCGGCGGTGTCCACCTCGCTTTGTCCCAAGGAAGCTGCATGGCGGAAACAAGAAGATGCGTCACGAACTGCATAGCAGAAATTGGAAAATTTTACGCTATAAGAAGAAACGGTACCTAGCAAGTTGTCTTGGAAGTAATGGAGGAGCTCGTTAAAGCCTTCGCGCCGCTTCTCAAAATCAGCGGCGGCTTTGCGGAGATCCGCTATCTCCTTATCTTTCTTCTTGCCCTGGTTCTCCTGGTCCTTCAGCTGCCTCTCGAGGGTGGCGTTTTCGGCCAGTGATTTCCGGAGCTGTTGATTCAGCCCGTCCATCGCAATGGCATGGCCCTGCTCCATCCCCTCGATTGTGGACTTAAGCTTGGCGGCATCTGCATGGCGGAATTTTGTTAGCTCAGCATTGATTGAATAAGCATAAAGGAAACTTCAGGTAGATTACCGCTATTCTCAAGCTGCTGCCGCAAATCCGCCACAAGAGTGCTCTTTTCCGCCAGCTCCTTCTCCTGCGAGCTGACAACCTGGACCAGGTCCTCCACCACCTTCTTATAGTTCTGGCAAAATTTGAAGTGTTAGTCAATCTTAGAGCTTTATGCCGGATATGAATCCGCCATAACACTCGGGGGCTACTCACTGATTCTTTTTTTAGTCACTCTTAGAGCATCATGATGAAGGATTATCCGCCATGATGCTCAGGGGCTACTTATGCTGATTTTTTGTCTTCTAAGAGCTTTATGCCGGATGATTATCCGCCATAACGCTCGGGGGCTACTCAATATGAAAAATTAAAAAAGTTCTCTATAGAGCACTGTGTGAATTACCAGCGCTCGGGGGCTACGTTATTTAAAAACTTACAGAAGTCAACCTTGGAGCCCCATAGCGGATTAAATTTGCGAATCCGCCATGGCGCTCGGGGGCTACTGGGAGTACATACCTCTTTAACAATACTGGTTCTCTGAACAAACGCCGCCATTGCAGATGACACATGGTTACTGGCATCCTCTTGCATATTGTCAAGGCGGAAAAGAGCAGTTGCTTTCTTCTCCCACTTTGAAGCTTTTTCAGCTCCCGTATCCGTCTGGATTGCTTTTCCGCTAAAACTCACCTTCTTAGTACCCTTAGCGGGGCGATCTGATGGTCCAGTACTTTTTCCTGGAGCATCCGCCACCTTGCTGGTATGATGAGAAGAGGTGGAAGGCCCAGTTGGGCGAGCAGGAGCATCTGGTGTAGGTGGAATGGCAGCGGGAGAAGGCTTGGCTAGTGGAGGTTTCGGGCCAGAAACCTTTCTTCTTCTGTGTGCAAGAGAGACAGATTAGAAAAGTTATGCATGGTATGAAGGCGAATGGTGATTATACTTACTTCTGCTCCGGTAAATTTATGGTGGCGGAATGTTCTGGCACGGTTTCCAGATGGCCGCGAAGGGCAGGGGACGAATGGCGAGAGATCACTCTTTTGCCCATCCCGCGAATGCGTCCGCCAGCACCGCGAACGCCACGAGGAACCGCCACTACAGGTTCATCCGCCACTACCTCTTCTTCCGTCGCTTTTTGTCCTTTGGGAGATGAGGAGGTCTCATCCTCATCATCGGTAAGATCTTTCGTCCGAGGATAGCGGACAAGACCGCACAGCTCAGAGGGTGGCAGAGAAGAGAGCTGCGGAGAAATGTGAAGTTATTCAAGGAAAATTAGCTGTTATGGCGGAATATGGAGAAGCACTTACCTTTGGACAACTGCCATTTTCATACATAGGGGTTCTTAGCTTCAGAGGCTCGTCTCGCCCCACCTTAATGATATTGCGAATCCGGAGCTCGATTTCTTCAGCGGACAGTTCCTCCTTGGAATAGCGCTGGGGATCGTCTATTCCGCTATATTCGCACATCAGGCTTGGGCGGTATTGAAGAGGCTGAATCCGCCGTGAGATCCAGCAGTAAATGGTGTCAGCACCTGTCAGTCCAGAGAAGACAAGTTTCGAAATCCGCCGTGAGCATAATTGGCATTCATCGTCCATTGTGAAGTCATCCATTACACCCCAGCTATCCTGCTCCTCGGCGGGGCCATCAGTAAAAGACCGCAGGCCGAACTTCCTTTCAGGAGGGGCCTGGTTAGCCTGATAGAAGAAGGAACCCCGCCATCCCTTAGCAGAGTCGTGAGGAACAATGTAGGGGTAGGATTTCCCATGCCGAGGAACAAAGGAGATTGACCCGCAATTGCGAGGATTCCCGTTCGTGTCCCGGTTATGGCGGATATTAAAGTATAAGCGGAATAAGTCTCCGCGTGGGCTGATGCCTAGATACCCTTCGCATAGCGCAATGAAACCTGCTAAGGCAGTGAAGCTATTCGGGGCAATGTGGTGCAGCTGTAACCTGTAATGGCGGAGAACTTCTCTCAGGAAGTAGGATGGCGGAAGGCTGAAGCCACGATCAATATGAGACTTCAGCATAACGACCTCCTCATCTGAAGGAGTTGGCGTCGCTTCACCAGGCACAACCCGCCATCTGGAGGTTTCCTTAGCAGCTATGCGGCCTTCCCGCTCCAAGGAAGATAGAATTTCCTCGCTCAGAATGCAGGGGTCCCAATCCCCTCCAGAGGTTTCGGGCATGGCGGACTCTATATCAGAGGATCGCACGGAGCCCTCAGCAGCTTCAGACTTTGAAGTTTGGCGAGGAGATTCGGGCTCCATGGCGGCCAGTGGCGTGGCGGTGATGATTTCTAAAACTTCAAGCGAGGACGAAGAAGACGAGGCCAGCTTGTAGCGGAAAATGCTGCCGGCGGCGAGGTGTTTCGCGGCGGCTCGCTGGAGATGGCGAAGCTCTCGTGGCGGTGCTGAAGAGAGAGAGGCGACGGGGGCGAATGAAGGAGTGATCGGCCGGGGGTGAGAGGCCGGGGTATATATAGACCCCGGGCCTCGAGATTCGTGCCCGCCATCACCACCGCTCGTCCCGATCGCAGGAACCCTAATCTGGTGACACGTGTCCAAGGGTAAAAAAGTAACTCTGTGAATCTTACCCTAGAAGGAACTGTGTGCCAAAATTTACGGCGGATTTCAACGGTATGATCCATCGGATCCCGAAAATCTCGCTAAGATAACTACGTCGCTTGATCCGCTATTTACGGCGGATTGATAGATGGAAAAAGGAATCTCAAGATAACCGCCATCCCAGTCAAGAAGAGCTATGGCGGAAACGACCTATCCAGAACAAGCATGGCGGATGTAGATGGTGATCTTGAAGTTCCCTGGGGGCTACTGTTGGGGATATACCAAATAGGTATACCAGCGACGTAGTCCTAAATCAGCAAGCCAGGGTGGCCCATCAGGGGTGGTATGGCGGATTCGCCATACCGGGCGGCCCAGTTGCTGAAGTTGGCACGGCGGTACCAGACGCAGGCGCTTATGGCGGATCCGGAGACAAGCCTATGGCGGGCTACTGGCGGCGAGCTTATGGTGGATCCGCATGACGGCCCATGGCGGGTGACCTTGTAGCGCACGCATAGGACTTAGTCTAGGACTCTAAGTTGTATCCGCTCCGGTACCAACGTGCAGCCCACGCCAGGCGCCTTTATAAGCCCGGCGTGGAGCAGCCCTTGAGGCATCAGACCAATCTTACGGCCAATCGCATAGCGAAAGAGCCAACCTCATCATTGTAACCGAGCACTTGTTGCCTTATAGTGAATTATAGCAGCACGTAGGGTCTCGCCACCGTTGCGGGATCTGAAGCTGGGTAAACTCGTGCTACCACCGTCCTAGATCGCTCCTCCGTGTTCACCCCCTTCCACAAACCGCCATACACCTACCCCTATGGCAGATCTGTTGACGAAACCACGACATTACTTCTATGACCATAAGATCACAGTGGTGAGCAAAGCTCCACTGAAGGACATCATCAACAACAGCGACGCAACAGGGCGAGTTGCGAAGTGGGGCATTGAATTGGCCTCTTTTGACATCGACTATAAGCCTCGCACCGCCATCAAGTCTCAGGCGTTGGCGGAGTTTATGGCGGATTGGAAAGAAGCACAGGAGACTACGCCCGTCCCAGAACCAGAGCATTGGGTGATGCACTTTGATGGCTCAAAGTTGCTACACGGCTCGGGGGCTGGAGTGACGCTCAAATCTCCTAAGGGAGATGAGCTCAGCTACGTTCTCCAGATTCACTTCCCCACCACCAATAACATCGCGGAGTATGAAGCGCTACTACACGGGCTACGTGTCGCAAAGGAAATCGGCGTACAACACATCATGTGTTGTGGAGACTCTGACCTTGTGGCTCAGCAGGTGGCTGGCACATATAAAGCTCGGAACGAAGACATGGCGGCATACAGGGACGAAGTGGACGAGATGGCTAAAAGTTTCCTCGGCTACGACATAAAGCACGTACGGCGAGAAGATAACATGGCGGCCGACACCTTGTCCAAACTGGGATCCAGCCGAAAGGCAGTTCCGCCAGGCGTATTCCTCGAGCATCTGCGCGTACCATCAGTCAAGATGGTGGATCCAGAAAATCCGGAGATGGCGAGCTCCCCTGTTATGGCGGTTTTTCCTAGCAATCCGCCATGGGCTGAGCCCTTCCTGGAATATCTGACGAGCAAGAAGCTTCCCGAAGACGAAGTCCAGAAAAGACAAATCGAGCGTAGAGTCAAAGCGTACACCATCATTGATGGCCAACTCTACAAACGAAGCAACTCGGGAGTTTTTATGAAGTGCATATCCCAAGTGGATGGAATCGAGATACTAAGAGAGATCCATGAAGGCGAATGTGGGCATCACGCCGCCGCCAGATCCCTAGTAGCAAAAGCGTTCCGCCATGGGTTCTACTGGCCAACAGCCAAAGCAGATGCAGACCGCATTGTGGAACTCTGCCATGGTTGCCAGATGTACTCCAAGCAGACCCATATGCCCGCCACAGCAGTGCATACGATCCCTATAACTTGGCCTTTCGCAGTCTGGGGGCTGGACATGGTGGGTCCGCTAAAAACAGCACCTTCGGGATTTACGCACCTTTTGGTAGCGGTAGACAAATTCACGAAGTGGGTGGAAGCTAAGCCCATCAATAAACTTGATGGCAAAACCGCCCTAAAGTTTGTCAAGGACATTGTGGTCAGATTCGGCATCCCACACAACATCATCACCGATAATGGCACAAACTTGTCTCAGGGAGAAGTTGAGGAATACTGCCATCACAACGGAATCCGCCTTGACCTAGCATCTGTGGCACATCCACAGTCTAATGGCCAAGTTGAGCGGACCAACGGACTAATCATGTCAGGGATCAAGCCACGCCTAGAAGCACCGCTACATAGAGCAGCTGGAGCCTGGGCAGAGGAGTTGCTATCTGTACTGTGGAGTCTACGGACCACGCCAAACAGATCAACCGGCCTTACCCCTTTCTTCTTAGTCTACGGAGCAGAGGCAATCTTGCCAAGTGATGTTCAGTATGATTCTCCAAGAGTCGAGGCCTACAAGGAAGAAGATGCAGAAGCGTCCAGACAACTATCTGTGGACCTGCTAGAAGAAGAGCGCGACCTCGCAGCTCAGAGATCCGCCATCTACCAGCAGAATCTCCGCCGCTATCACAGCAGGCGAGTTCGCCAACGCTCGTTTAAGGAAGGTGACCTGGTGCTACGCCTCAAACAGCAGAAGTCCCACAAGCTATCCCCGCCTTGGGAAGGACCCTTCGTCATCAGCAAAGCTCTACTGAATGGATCCTACTACCTCGTTGATATTCGCGAGCTAGATAAGCGACCAAGTAAGAAGCGCAAACGAAGAGACCCTGACGATATCTACGACGAGACAGATCGTCCATGGAATATCGCACAGCTACGTCCTTTCTACACTTAGCACTTTTTTAGCTATGTAATAGGCACCTCTATATGATCAATGAAATAAAGCATTTGGTTCACTCTTGATTTTTTCTGAGTCTTTTACCTCCTTTATTGTTCATTTAGATCGTATAGAACCTTTTACGCAATTGTGCTCTGCACTTGCGTCTCTTTTTAAATCCGCCATAAGCGGTCCGCGTAGCCTTTTTATGTTTTGATCTTCATTCGATGTTCTCTGTGTGGATTCCAGAGTAGTGACTTTTTGACGATCCTAGCCGCCATCTGCTCAGGGTTCTGGACGGTTGCTATTAAGTATCGTCGCCCTAGCGGATTGATCGTGCGAAGATTTCGCCATCTCACGAAAAGTCAAGCGCAGAGAGCCGGATGGCGGATCGCATAATCCTATGCGTGAAAAATTTTAAGTGTTGTTTTTTGGGCATGGCAAAAACTGCAAGTTGCATAAAACTAGGCCTGGCAGTTTCTTCGCGCAAATTAAACCACTTCATAAAAAACAAACTGCAAAAGTTCATAAAGCATTCTACTGATCCGCCACAAGCAGATCAGTCACAGTGCAGACACATCACACGCAGTTTAAGTTTAAATTACAGACCCACTCAGGGGCCGAATTGATGCAAAGTATTTTTTCCTGCCATGTTGCAGGGCACATCTCAAGAAGATGGCGGAACTTTGGAGGACACCTCATCCCCGCCATCACCACCTGCTGTAGCCGCGGAGGCGGATGCCGAAGCTTGGCTTGGCGACCCTGGCAGCTCGTATGCTTCATAGTATACGTTCAGCTGAGTGCCAAGGGCACACAGTTGATCGTACCCAAGCACGCTCTGCCGGATGGCGGCCTCGTCCACCGGTGCGCCATCCTCGCCGCTCTCGGGGATGCCGGAGGTGAGCTGGTCCAGGTCCATGTCAGGGTAGTGGGCCTTAGCCAATGTCAGCGCTGTTCTGGCACCACCCCGAGCAGAGGACAGCTTCCAATCCGCCACCAGCCCTGGCACCAGCAGCAGCTTCTGCGTGAGCGCGATGGCGGAAAGGTTGGAAGAACCCGCTATCTGCAGGCTCCCGCATGCTTGGCGACCAGCGCTGAGAAGGCCATCAAGCTCCTTCCTAGCTGCGTCCGTGGCCATGCGCAAGCCCTCGGTGGTGTCCACCTCGCTTTGTCCCAAGGAAGCTGCATGGCGGAAACAAGAAGATGCGTCACGAACTGCATAGCAGAAATTGGAAAATTTTACGCTATAAGAAGAAACGGTACCTAGCAAGTTGTCTTGGAAGTGATGGAGGAGCTCGTTAAAGCCTTCGCGCCGCTTCTCAAAATCAGCGGCGGCTTTGCGGAGATCCGCTATCTCCTTATCTTTCTTCTTGCCCTGGTTCTCCTGGTCCTTCAGCTGCCTCTCGAGGGTGGCGTTTTCGGCCAGTGATTTCCGGAGCTGTTGATTCAGCCCGTCCATCGCAATGGCATGGCCCTGCTCCATCCCCTCGATTGTGGACTTAAGCTTGGCGGCATCTGCATGGCGGAATTTTGTTAGCTCAGCATTGATTGAATAAGCATAAAGGAAACTTCAGGTAGATTACCGCTATTCTCAAGCTGCTGCCGCAAATCCGCCACAAGAGTGCTCTTTTCCGCCAGCTCCTTCTCCTGCGAGCTGACGACCTGGACCAGGTCCTCCACCACCTTCTTATAGTTCTGGCAAAATTTGAAGTGTTAGTCAATCTTAGAGCTTTATGCCGGATATGAATCCGCCATAACGCTCGGGGGCTACTCACTGATTCTTTTTTTAGTCACTCTTAGAGTATCATGATGAAGGATTATCCGCCATGATGCTCGGGGGCTACGGCCCCCTTCTTTTCAGCTTATTTTCCAGATTCTCCCAGAAGCTACCCTCCACCAGCTTCTCCCAGAATCTCGTTTCTAAAATTTTCACAACAATCTAGATTAGTCTTCCCAATACTTATCTAGATTGTTGTGCAAATTTTAGAAACAAGATTCTGGGAGAAGCTGGTGGAGGGTAGCTTCTGGGAGAATCTGGAAAATAAGCTGAAAAGAAGGGGGCCTACTTATGCTGATTTTTTGTCTTCTAAGAGCTTTATGCCGGATGATTATCTGCCATAACGCTCGGGGGCTACTCAATATGAAAAATTAAAAAAAAAGTTCTCTATAGAGCACTGTGTGAATTACCAGCGCTCGGGGGCTACGTTATTTAAAAACTTACAGAAGTCAACCTTGGAGCCCCATAGCGAATTAAATTTGCGAATCCGCCATGGCGCTCGGGGGCTACTGGGAGTACATACCTTCTTCATAGTCGATGTTTTCTCAACAAAAGCGGCAATGCCGCTAGACAGCTGGTTGCTGGCATCTTCCTGGCTAGAAATGAGGTTGACGACTTCAAGTTGCTTTTGCCTCCAGTATAAACTACCCCCAGACGGAGTATCCACCACTTGACCCTGAGAACCAGAAGCCTTTTCGCTTCGGACGACATCATTAGCCGCAGCTTCAGTCGTTGGGTTGATTTCTGGCATTGGGTCAAACTGACCACCAGCATCCTCCATATCAATATCGATACGAACAGAAGGAGTTGGTCCATCAGGGGTGAGCGGGATAGTCGCAGGGGAGGGCTTGGCTCGCTTGGAGGATGGCTCCTTGACAGTAGGCTTCTTTCTTCTAAGAGAAAAAGGATTAGAAATGAGCAGCAGTAAAACAATGAAAAAGGGTGTCCAAAGATTACCTTGACTTGGGCAGATTGATGGTAGCGGTACTCTCGGATGGCGTTTCAAGCTCCGCCCTGCGTTGAGCTTCGAAACGACGGGAATCAGCAGGTTTCCCGCCACCACCACGAGTTTTCCCGCTACCGCCACGTTTCTTGGAAATAGCCTTCTCTTGGATCGTATGGGCCGTGTCCTCCACATTCCCCGCCATCCCCTCTTTGTTTCCGCTAGAGTGAACAACTTCCTCCTTTGCGGCAGATTTGAGGTTGTGACGGTGAAGAGGATGGGCGAAGTGAGCAGGGCCAAGCGATTTGAGCTGATAACAAGAAAAATGTTGTCCTATAAAATATAAAAGATATTATACAGTATTATGGCGGAAAGGGAACTTACCAAAGGGCAGGTGCCATTCTCGAACATAGCCATGCCGAACTTCAAAGGCTTCTTCCTGGGAGATTTCATCAGGGAACGGATGCGCTTCTCGACCACCTTTGGGTCTAGCTCCTGGTCTGAACAACGCATGCCATCATTTGCACCAGTATACTCGTGCATCAGGCGATCGCGGTGTTGCAGCGGCTGAATCCGCCGGGATATCCAGCAGTTGATGGTGTCTATTCCCTTCAAGCCATCCACAGTTAGCTTGGCAATTCGCCGAGCCAGGAGCTTGACATAGGGAGTGGCGGTTTCGTCGTTGACAGTTGTCCAGGTGTCGCTGGACTCGGCAGCGACGTTTGTGAATGAAGGGAGGCCGCGGGTTTGAGATGGCGCAGGTTTGTCCGCCATATAAAACCAGGACCCTCTCCATCCTATGGCGGAGTCCAGTGGCGTGATGAAGGGGTATTCTTTCGACCTTCGCGGAAGAAAGCAAATTGTCCCGCAGGTTCGAAGAGATCCGTCATCTTCGTAATTGGGCCGCACGGAAAAGAAAAGCTGGAAGAGGTCCACCCTGGGGCGGATCCCAAGGTATCCCTCGCATAAAGCTACGTAACCCGCCACAGACACCAAGCTGTTTGGTGATATGTGGTGGAGCTGCAGTCCATAATACTTCAGAAGATTTGTGAAGAAAAGAGATGGAGGCATACTGAGACCCCTCTCCACGTGGAATTTGAGCATCATGATTTCGGAGGGGTTAGGAAGAGGCACTGGGGCCTTGAGGTCAGTCCGCCATCCAGA
Source organism: Dactylis glomerata (assembly GCA_007115705.1). Lineage (NCBI taxonomy): Eukaryota > Viridiplantae > Streptophyta > Magnoliopsida > Poales > Poaceae > Dactylis > Dactylis glomerata. Next base: position 471,036 of record QXEO01000379.1, read on the forward strand.
TTCAGCTTGAGGAGCCACGGTGCCCTCGCTTTCCATGGCCCTGACGTCAGAATCCTTGACATGGGATTTCTGTCAGTACCCATGGAGGTTCTGAGGGATCTGTTCTTCGTCCTCTGCTTCCTCCTCCTCAGCTTCGCCATCCGCACTGGGATCATCTGGGTTAGCACCCGCCATCTCCTCTTCAGCTTCGGACAGATTGTCCTCTGGCTCCAAATCCGCCATCCCAGGATGATCTCCCAGGACTGACTGTTGCAGAGGAGAGTCTTCCTCTTCAGCATCGGAATAGTGGCGAGCTGGTGATCCAGAGTTCATGGCGTCGGGTGGAAGGAAGTCTTCTCCGGCGGAAAAGGCTACCGGCGGCGAGGTCTTTCGCGGTGGCTCGCCGGAGATGGTGAAGCTTTCGTGGCGGCGCTGAAGAGAGAGAGACGACGGGGGCGAATGAAGGAGTGATCGGCCGGGGGTGAGAGGCCAGGGTATATATAGACCCCGGGCCTCGAGATTCGTGCCCGCCATCACCACCGCTCATCCCGATCGCAGGAACCCTAATCTGGTGACACGTGTCCAAGGGTAAAAAAGTAACTCTGTGAATCTTATCCTAGAAGGAACTGTGTGCCAAAATTTACGGCGGATTTCAACGGTATGATCCATCGGATCCCGAAAATCTCGCTAAGATAACTACGTCGCTTGATCCGCTATTTACGGCGGATTGATAGATGGAAAAAGGAATCTCAAGATAACCGCCATCCCAGTGAAGAAGAGCTATGGCGGAAACGACCTATCCAGAACAAGCATGGCGGATGTAGATGGTGATCTTGAAGTTCCCTGGGGGCTACTGTTCGGGATATACCAAATAGGTATACCAGCGACGTAGTCCTAAATCAGCAAGCCAGGGTGGCCCATCAGGGGTGGTATGGCGGATTCGCCATACCGGGCGGCCCAGTTGCTGAAGTTGGCACGGCGGTACCAGACGCAGGCGCTTATGGCGGATCCGGAGACAAGCCTATGGCGGGCTACTGGCGGCGAGCTTATGGCGGATCCGCATGACGGCCCATGGCGGGTGACCTTGTAGCGCACGCATAGGACTTAGTCTAGGACTCTAAGTTGTATCCGCTCCGGTACCAACGTGCAGCCCACGCCAGGCGCCTTTATAAGCCCGGCGTGGAGCAGCCCTTGAGGCATCAGACCAATCTTACGGCCAATCGCATAGCGAAAGAGCCAACCTCATCATTGTAACCGAGCACTTGTTGCCTTATAGTGAATTATAGCAGCACGTAGGGTCTCGCCACCGTTGCGGGATCTGAAGCTGGGTAAACTCGTGCTACCACCGTCCTGGATCGCTCCTCCGTGTTCACCCCCTTCCACAAACCGCCATACACCTACCCCTATGGCAGATCTGTTGACGAGACCACGACAGGTCTCCACGTTGAGGCTATGGCAAGGCTGAGAACAGTAGAACAGTCCAGACGTGATATTAGGCGGAAACGGCATGTTAGAGATGTCACCTAAGTCGCAGAAACAACCAAGAGAGGGATCGGCGACGAACATGATTTGATGCCATCTCTTTATCGAGTTGGCGTGGACAAGGTGTTGTTCCGCGAACCTGTAACTCATGGTGGCCGTGGCGCGCCACTCCCTGCACACGAGGCTCATAGTGGCAGAGTGGACAACAATCAGAGCAGCCGTCAACGGCATAGCAAGCATACCTTGGGATGCGTCCAGAGAAGTGCTGATGGGGTACTAGTATGCACTGTATCACCAAGGTAGGCACCTGCAGCAAGTTTGGGAGCACCTCAAAGAATGATGCATTGAGGCTAGCTTATCAAGCAGGTGCAGGGCTGCGCTCAGCGACGCATCCCACACCAACAACAGGAGGCACTGAAGGCATGGCTCCCGTGTGGAAAACATGGACTACATCGAGAGAAGTAGTTTGACACGGAACCTCGAATCGTCCTTCATATCTGTCGACGAGCGAGGAAACATAATCCCAAAAACACCACAAGCAGCACTCATGGCATCTCAAACCTACTTGTTGACCACACAGCCGACACCCGACGATCCACGCGCAGGCATCCATCACGCCGCTCTCTAGGGCCTCGGGTTAGTTGGAAACAGATTACTCAACAGGGACAAAGCACCGCCATAAAAAATATCACCACACCATCGCAGTAGCCCTCGGCATGAAGGGGGAACTCGAAGATCCAGGTCTCCACATCAGGATGGATAATCGCGCCATCGCAGCAGCCCTCGGTAGGAAGTAGGAAGTTGACGATCCAGATCGCCGCGTTGAGCATCCGACACTTCACGTGATGGAGATGCCAGGAATACAATAACACAATCATGGGTCGTTAGATCCCGCCATGAGCGAGATGAGCGCAACTACGAAGACGAGGAAATTGAGATGGGAGCTGACTGCTTTACCCACAAGGTTCGCAGAATGCAAGTACCCAAAGGATTCAAATTACCTCATGACCACCAAAAGTATGATGGATCGCAGGAACCCGAGTCATGGTTATCAGACTACCTGCAAGCCGTAAAAATACTCGGAGGCTCAAAGGAAATAGCAATGCAAAGCTTGCAACTATATCTGAGCGGAGCAGCAAGGCCATGGTTGACAAAGCTACCGAAAGAATCCATCGGCAGCTGGAGTGATCTGACAAAGCAATTCATCAGCAACTTCATATCCACTTACAAGCGGCCCGCATAAATTGCAGAGGTGAAGGCATGCACCCAAAAATACAAGCCCCTAGGTTCCTACATTCAACGTTGAGCATCATAAAAAACTCAGCCAAAAATGGCTCTGACGAGCGAGCAATCGACGCCTTTATCAATGGGCTCCATCGCTAGAATTTCATTGAAGAGATGGGACACATCAATCCGAAGTAAGTTTCAGAACTCATGGATATAGCCAACATGTTCACAGATGCCGAGGATACTTATCACAACAAGAGAACACGCTCATCCAAAGATGACCACTCTCATAGATACAAGAGTCAAAAGCGCAGATCTCGCAATTATGATGGATACAGCGGGCACAACCAAGTAGCCATAGGTTTCAAGAGCAACAACAATAATCAGGGAGATGAGCATTGCAGCAGCGGCCACCGCAACGACAATAGGGATGAGCAAGGTCCTAGCAGACCCTCTAGGCCGAGGACATCAAGAGATTATAAACAGTCACCCGAAGATATCCTAAATGGACCCTGCAACATGCATTACGTCTATGGTCCCAACGGAAAGAAGGTATCCAATCACATGATGAAAGACTGTCGCACTTTCTTGTGGCTCCAAGGAGCCTTTGGCGCAAAGCAGGACGAAGCACGCACTCAAGGGTACACAGAACCCTGGGTCAGTAGCATACAACACACCTCTGCTTCCTCCATTGCCAGCCAACGGAGCCACACCAACTCAGGTGCAGCAGAACACCAATAATCAGAACGACAAATACATCGCATCCAAGGGACAAATTACGGCCATGATTCAACCTATGCTGAAGTCAAAGAAAATCCAGAAGAGCATATCTCGACAAGTCAACTTAGCAATTATTGTGCCGCCTCCAACCACAGAGTATCTCAACTGGGCTGACCAACCAATAGAGTTCAGCAGAGAAGACCACCCGCCGAAAGTATCTCGGTCGGGACATGCGCCCATGGTTCTTAAGGCTCAAATTGGAGCATATGTTGTAAGCAGAGTTTTTATGGGACTATTGGGACGCGCGGTCAGACACGCGCGCTGTCCGGGCCGACACATTCCTGGCCCAAATCTGAGGCCAAAATGGGTGCGCGCGGGCGCATGTTCGGACAACACTGTCTGTTTGGGTCGAACTGCTGGACCGACTACTTTGCCCGCGCGAACATGTTCGGGCACATGTTGTCCGTTTAGGTTGGCCCGGTGGACATGCCCTAAGCTCAGGCACCAAAATGCCATGTCCTTACACAAGCAACAAAAGAGTTCAACTCCAAATAAGTAACTGTTGCTATAGCACAATTTAAAATAGCGGGCTATGCTTCTTAGCGGCAGCATTTTCCAGATGCTAAGAAAGCTATAGCGAGGCTAAGTCACTGGTGGAAAAAGGGCCTATGGTCCCGGTTCATTTGGGCCATTGGTCCCGGTTGCCGAACCGGGATCCATTACTCGGGACCAATGCCGGTCCCGGTTCCAGCACGAACCGGGACCGATAGGTCTCCACGTGGACGCGCTGCGGGGCGAGGGGGCCTGAGTCATTGGTCCCGGTTCGTAGGACGAGCCGGGATCGTTGATCCAGGGTTTTTTTCCCATTTAGGGTTCAGGGTTTTATTTGGTGTGTTTTGTATTCAATTTAATGGTATTATATATATACATCAATAATGAAGGAACCACACTATATATATATATTACACATCATGGTCACGAATATATTATTCACCGTCTCATCCGTCGTGCTTGGTCGCTATTACAATCGGTAACTCACACAAATTTGATTTTACATCTTCTTTTTTACACTTCACCCTTCTAAATGAACCGGGTAATAGTATTCTCCTTTCGGATCTATGACTTGTTCTAATAAGAAACCGGCAATTTCCTCTTGAATTGCTTGCACGCGTTCCCGTGGTAGAAGACCGTCCCGCATCCGTTCGATCTAATTTAAAGAAGGGGATCAATATATATGAATGAAACTAAACACAGTTGATGGTAATAAAATAATGTTGAGATTATTATTTATCGTACTTCAAGTTTTTTGATGTTTCGGTCTGCACCCTTCTCTTTGGTCGTCTGGCGAATGAACTCGCAGACATAGTATCCACATAAGTTATTCCCAGCTTCTTGCCTCAAGCACTTTACGAGAACGGAGTTCAATCAAAATAAGAATCAAGCATGATAATTGTATTGAAACTAGAATCAAAGAGATACGTGGATCTAGCAAGTAGTACTTACATTCAATGGTTTAAATGTAAGCTCTGGCTTCCAAACACCCCTAGTGTTGGCGGTGAACCGTTTCCAAGCCTTCTGGAGGCATTCCTGCATGTTCACCCAATTTCCTAAAGGTGTGCGTTTTGAGTCCATGACTTTGACTACTCCTTCGTCAACACTAATGATTAACAGAATAAAGTGGAAGCTGCACAGACATAATGAGTCAAATAGCTTAACATCGAGTAAAGCGAAAACAAAATGTGTACAAGACAGTAACACTCACTCGAAGTTGTAAGGAAATAGTATTTCCCTTCTGTTGCTGAAATACTTCAACGATTGTACCAAGTTATCCTCTGTCTCTTTGGGTTTTTTTTTGAGAGTATCTTCATGAACGAAATTGCAGTCAACGAACCCAAGGTCAAAGATTCCTCCTCGGTCGCATTCGAGAATCTTCATTCTGCATATATAATTAGTATAATGATGAGTAAGATTATACAAGCAACGAATGAGCTGAGCTAGAAAGACTTAATAATACTTACAGGCAATAGGCACTGACAATAGTTTTGTCGAGGGCGTCTTGTTGGTAAAACTGAAATAATTCTAGAAATTCCATCAGTAAGAAGCCATCTCCATGACCGTAATGGTGGTGTTTATATCCAGCATAGATCCAGTTTGTGGATTCAGCACAGGCTTGTATGTACCAGTTATGCAATCTCCGCATTTTTGTTGGTAGATCTTTGACTAACTCGGGTTTGACGAGAGGATCCCCGTACCGGTATTTGTACGCTATTGGCTGGTACCCCTCGAACTCATCTAGACGGCTCATGTACTCAGCAATAGACAGTCCATATAACTTGGCCTTTTCTCCGTAGAGTTGAATAAACTCCGGATCAATGTTCGGATCATGCCGCTCCTGGGCTCTCCACTCATTGGTATCGTACACTTTGAGCGGTTCGATCGATTGATTTTTCTGTTGTCCGAGCTGGGCAACTTCTTTCCCGACTCTCCGCTCTTTTGCCTCAGCTGACTTGGTAATAGAGCGATTATAGTCAGGTGTGAGCGCTATGGGTTGGTGAAGCTGAATCTTAAGTGCGGCTGCTTTGGCTTTATCTTCTGCGGTGACCGGGAAGATCAATGGCTCCGTCGGCTTTGGATTTTTCTTGTTAGCCATGTCAGTCTTCCACTGTTGATAATGGGCATCTGCGGCCGTAGCAATTTCCTCATCTGTCTTCTCGTAAGGAAGCTTCTTCATATTCTGATGAGGTACTCTTGGGAGGGGCGATAGCTTACGTTTCGGTGATCGGAACGTGCTCTTGCTGCTGCTGGTGGTGCTGCCCCTCTTAGTATACTTCCGCTTTAGTCTCTGAGGCTCAGGGGACGGAGACGGCTGACGCGGCGGCGGAGACGGCTGAGGCGGCGGTGGAGACAGCTGCGGTGAGTGGTGAGGCGGTGAAGGCGACGGTTGCGCTAGAGAATGGTGAGGTGGCGGCGAAGGTGGACTGCTGCTATGAGGAGTGGGTGGCCTTGGCGGGACATAATTTGGAAGCACGATGTGCTCCTTTGGCCATACAATAGTCCCCCCTTTGGCTTCTCCTAGTTCAGTCAGGTCCCTATCTTCCCCTGCAGGGTGGTCCAGCTTCAGCTCCTCAAAATCTTGCTTGACATCATCCACCGTGACGACAGCGTACCCTTTTGGAATCGGTCTGCAATGCCAAGTTCCGTTAGGCGCAGTTGGTACGGCCATGCCGACCGCCGCTGTCACCCTTAAGTTCATAACTTGCACCTTTAGCTCACAAGCTGTGCTCTCCGTGATATCATCCACTGGGTAGCGTTTAGGAGGAGCCATCGTCAGTGCATCATCATCACCATCGTGGAGCTGGGTGGAAGCGACGCTGCTTTTCTTATTTGATAGGGCGTCGATACCATCGAATGCAGCTTCTACCATGTGCCGCTGAGATTGGCTGCTGATACCTTGCTGGCTAAGTCTGTCGAGTTGATCCTGCTGCCGCTTTAATGCTTCTTCTACATTACGCAGCCGGTCTGCAGCTGCCGCTTTCTCAGCTGCCTCCCTTTCCTTTCTCCTCTGATGACTTTTATCGGGATATCTCTTCATTTCCGCGGGGAAGGCAACCTTCCACGGCTTGGAGCCCGGTGTGCCTCGTGCTCGTCCGGTGTGTTCATCATTTTTGAGGGCTCGTGTGAGCTCGTCGTTCTCTCTATCGGGAACGAACCGTCCCGCTTCCACATCTTGTACTGCACTTCTAATATCTTCGATGGGCAGTAGGGGATGATCTTTGTGTTTCTGGGTATATATTGCCCTCCCTTCTTCGTCCAACGTGCCCCCATGGCCGTAAAACCAGTTTCTTGCCCGTGGTGTCCATGTTGTGGGCTCTGGTCTGATCCCGGCAGCAATATACTTGACCTCAAGTGCATCCCACTTAGGCATGCAACCGGCGTAGCCAGCAGACCCCATATTATGGTGGTACACTTTCTTAGCAGCGTTCTCTTGATTTATTCTCGACCTTTCCAAAGCTTTCTCCGATGTCTTGTACTTCACAAAATCAGCCCACTGGTGTCTTAACTTAGCATAGCCGGCTTGATTAAAATCCGGAGTCTTGTCTAACTTGACAAACTTAAGGTACAGTTTCTTCTTCCAGTTCTTGAATGCCTCGGCCATCTTGATCAGAGCAAACTTCTTTACTCTTTTAAGTAGCTCCTTATTTGCTTCCTTCTCCTCATCTGGATTCACATCTAGCCTCGGCAGGAGGAAATTAAGCATAAGCCTGTCAAAAAGCTTATCTTTGGCGACGTCGCCGACAAACAGGACTCCACCGCTGCTTGGCCGATTCCATTCTTGAACGATGATCGGGATGTGGTCCCTCACAAGAACTCCACATTGCTTGACAAATTTTTTTGCGACATCTTTAGGAGCTAGCGGTTGGCCGTCTACACCGACCACTTCGATCCTATAACTCACTTTGTTGTCCAACTTTTTGGTTGGGCCTCGTTTTGTTCTGACGGAACAAGTGCTCGATCCGGAGGGCTAAAATAAGAAAGAGTGTTAATATATGCATGTATATATATAGAAAGTCGGGCATTACAAAAAAACATATATACACCTCGCCGGAGTTTCCGAGATTTAAGGTTCGGCCGGAGCCGTCGTCTTCTCCCTCGTCGGCTTCTCCCTCGTCGCCTTCTCCCTTGTCAGCTTCTCCCTCACCGGCTTCTCCCCCGTCCCAGGCTTCTACCTCACCGGAGTCGTCTCCTCGGTTGAGAGATTCATCTCCCTCACCGGAATCGTTCAGAAATGTCCTGGTGACATCAATATCTACATTTTCTCGGATCATTCCTTGGAGGAAGTATTCATCATCTTGACTTTTTTTATGTGCTGGATCCATAGTTTCTGCAATATACCGACATTTGTTAGTTAGAATACACGCTATATATTCAAAATGCACGCTAAAACTAATTTTAACTAATTCTAATTCTAACTAACAAACTAACACTAACTTCTAACTAAGTACTAAGGGCATTCCTATTCGGCGCTTCAAGCGCCTGTTACGGGTGGACGCCTGAAGGCATGTTCTTGACCGGACAAAAATAATAGATTTTTATTTCTATTGGGCCAGCCCACTAAGATTTTAACGTCTGTGGGGGGTGCGCGTCAAATAGGAATTGCCCACAGCACCCAGCGGGCAAAAGAGGCCGAAAAAACAGCACCAGCGGGCAAAAGAGGCCCAAAAAAACAGCACCGCCCGCGTCAGTGCCCGTCGCCTCGAGTCAGTGCGTCAGTACGTCTTCTCCAACGCGACGCCCGCGTCAGTGCCCGTCGCCTCGAGTCCCGCCGCGTCAGTGCTTTGGGCGCCCCGCCGTCACCTTCAATGCCTGTCGCGGCATCAACGCCGGCGTGCCGATTGGGCTGCCGCTCGGTGGCATTCATTGCGGCCGCTGGACGCCCGGCCACTGGCCCCTTTAAAAGGAGGCCAACGGAGCCGCGGCCACCAGCCTCCATCGCCATAGCCAGCACAGCCGCCAGAGCCACCACATCCCGGCCACCACAGCAGCCATGGGGTTCTGGAAGAAGGGCAAGGGCAGCCACGACCACGAGGCCGGCGGGTCGCGCCGGTCTGGGCGCCGCCAGTCTCCTCCACGCAGCCAGTCTCCTCCACGCCGCGCCAGGACGGCCTCGCCGCAGCGCCAGCGTGACCGCCGGTACATTCCGGTGAGTCACTGCCAGGCGCTGTACCAGTGCGGCCAGAGCGTGGACTGGCCGGACTGCAGCCTCCCCGGTGGGTGGCACCTCAACAGCCGGCGCGTGCCGGTCCCGCCGGTGCCGCGCTTCGGCCCGGAGCGGGTCGCCGAGATCCGCCGCCGGCGCGCACTGATGCCGGCGCGCCTCCGCGCCGATCCCGCCTTTGGCTACGATAGCCAATGGTGGGACAACTTCGGGCCGCGGGAGCGCGACCCGGTGCGGCGGGCGGCCTTCCTAGGGAAGGTCGCCCCCAACCCCTACGCCGGCATGTACATGCCGGAGCCGGGGCCAGAGCCGCCGCAGGCGGATCCCTTCATCGAGGAGATGGAGGAGGACGAGGAGGACGAGGAGGCGCCGCCGGAGGTGGGCGGCGACGACATCCCTGGCGAGGAGCCCAGGGACGACACCGACGACTTCGTCGGCTGCGTCGCCTACGGCATCCTCGACACGATGGACCACGGCGAGGCGCCGCCACCCCCGCCACCGATGTCCGAGGACGAGGAGCTCCGGGTCGCCGTCCTCGTCTCCGAGGAGGAGGAGAAGAGGCGGTGGGCCGGCATCGACATGGCGCTGGCCATGTCCGTGCACCAGCAGCACGGCCGGCCACCGTCGCCTCCTCCACAGCGTGCGGCGACTCCACCGCCGCCTCCTCCACCAGGCCCACCGCCGCCGCCACCGCGTGCGGCGACTCCACCGCCGCCTCCTCCACCAGGTCCTCCTCCACCGCCTGCGGCCAACTGGCCGTGGCCGCAGTCGCCCTACATCATCCTCCCCGACGAGGACGACGAGTAGGCCGCGGCGAGGACGACGACGCCGACGCCCCTGTGCCCGCCCCGACGAGGGCTTTTTATTTTTATTTTTTATTTTTATTTTTCTATGTTTTTTTTAATTTCAATGTATTATATATATAAGTAATGAAAAATTTGCCTACGGCAATTTAAATGCGAAATTTTTTTAAAAAAAAGAAAAAATTGGCCGGCCGGGCTCACCGTCGAAGGGGGCGGCGGCGCTGGGGGTGCGGGGCGGGCGCACGGGGCCGGGCATCGCGGCGACGCTGGGGGGGGCGGCGGCGCAGGCCACCTGCAGAGAGAGAATGTGATGAGCGGCGGCGCGGGGGGAAAAGGGAGAGGTCGCGGCGGCGGCGGCGCTCACCGAGGACGGCGGCAGCGGCGGCGCTCTCCGAGGACGGCGGCAGGAAACTCGGACAGCCTGCCGGCGTGTTTTCGCTCCGCGCGCAAAAGTCCTTAGCAGTTTCGGCCGATTTGGGGGGAAGTGGGGGAGGAAGAAGGGCGAGTTATATTTGGAGGGGTCATTGGTCCCGGTTCGTGGCACCAACCGGGACCAATGACTCAACGGTCCCGGTTGATGCCACAAACCGGGACCAATGACCTGGGCGAGGGGCGCTGCTGAGCCGCCACGTGCCCATTAACGGTCCCGGTTGATGCCACAAACCGGGACCAATGTCCTGGGCGAGGGGCGCTGCTGAGCCGCCACGTGCCCATTGTTTTTCTGTTTTAACTTGCTGTTTTCATTTTAACATGAAAAAACTTTCTTCTATTTAAAATTTGGAAAAACTTTCAACAGGAAAAGTGTTTCAATTTAAATAACTAATCTAAAACCATTTTTTGTTTTCAAAATTATGAATTCTAACTAAACAATTTTACTATTTTTAATAAAAAATGCACTAACACGTTTAAAACGGGCATAACAAATTCAAAAATGATCCAAACAATGTGAAACCTTCGCGTGGTGTCATATTATGTGTCATAGTTGCAAGGAAAAATATTGAACTTGGAAAATTGCAAACATCATAAAAAATCCTTCACAAAATGACCTATCATGTTCGAGGTTTCATGGCATTTAGGTCAAACCACCAATGTTATGGCTAGAATCAGGGCATAGTTTATGATAATGTGCCCATATTGTGCACACGTGCATCTTGGAATGGCTTACGATGTTGCAGGAGAAAGTTTTCCTTATCCCACCGACAGTTTAGTTAGATGACACAAAAACCACCTTTAGTCCCGGTTGTACCCACCAGCCGGGACTAAAGGTTAGATAGTTTCCCGCGCCACTGCGTTCCCGCCTATTTTCTTCCCGCGCTTTCCACCTTTTCCCGCCTCCGTCTTCCCGCCATTTTTTCACTATATATATGTAGGCTTGGCCTCCATTTACATATCACATCTAGACTCATATCTGCAAACCTCATCACTCTCTCCCATGGCCTCCATCGTATCTCTAACCCCCAAGGAGGCAGAGGCGCTTTGCGCCTCAAACTACCCCTGCCCGCCGGGCTACCGCGTCCCCACCGGCTGGATGCTGAGCGTCGGAGGCGTACCGGTCCCTCCTGTCCCTCTAGGTGTGGCGCGTCAGATGGCCATCACGAACCACTACTACTTCGAGCTCACGCCAGAGCAGCGGAGGAATCCCCAGTGGCATACCGACTACAGCCCGACTTGGGACGCCTTCTTCATCAATCGGCGTGAGAGTGCGCTTGCCAGGCACGAGGAGGACGGCCCACCTTGTTCGAACTTCAACGAGGCCGGCCATCGGCTGTGGTGGCGCGGCCGGACTCTCCAGAGCGTCATGGCCTACCGTGGCCCCCGCCTGTGCTACCCTCAGTCTCAGCCCACGCGTGCTCACCCGCCGAGGTTCGACTACCGCGACTCCGACGACTACGACGACTACAGTGGCGATGTTTATAGGGCTAGGCATGACTATGACTGAATCACTCCAATATTATGTGTCATAGCTGCATGGAAAAATATTGAACTTGGATAATTGCAAACATCATAAAAAATCATTCACAAAATGACATGTCATAGTTTTCATACATTACATAGATTTACATAGGGTTTAGGGTAATTCTCCTTCGTCGCGTATGTCGATCCCTTGCCTATGATCGCTTCTTAGGCCGTAACCATGGAGCATCTTCATTATTTAACGGGATGCAAGGGTCAGTTTTCACGGTGAAGGGCGGAATTTCTTCAAACTTATCATAATCTGCTGACATGTCTGTCTTGTCCTCGACTCCCGCGATGTTTCTTTTCCCTGAAAGAACTATGTGACGCCTGGGCTCATCGTCTGATGTATTCGTTTCCTTATTTTTCCTTTTTTCGGTCTGGAGGACATGTCCTTCACATAGAAAACCTGAGCCACATCATTGGCTAGGACGAATGGTTCGTCTCTGTAACCAAGATTCTTGAGATCCACTGTTGTCATTCCGTACAGCTGGTCCACCTTTACCCCTTCTCTATTCATGTTGACCCAACTGCACCGAAACAAAGGGACCTTAAAAGTAGGTCCATAGTCAAGTTCCCATATCTCCTCTATGTAACCATAGTATGTGTCCTTTTTCCCATTGTCACATGTTGCATCAAAGCGGACACCACTATTTTGGTTAGTGCTCTTTTTATCTTGGGAGATCGTGTAAAATGTATTCCCATTTATCTCGTACCCTTGGAAAGTCAATACAGTCGCAGATGGTGTCGCGGCCAACAAGTAGAGCTGATCTCCAATAGTGGTGTCATTTATGAGATGTAATTGCAACCAAGTGCCAAAAGTCTCCATGTGATTTTCTTTAATCCAGTAGTCATCCTTCCCCGGGAACTTAGAGCGTACAACATTCATGTGTTCCTTGATATACGGAGCCACGAAGGTAGAGCTTTGTAAAACTGTGTAGTGTGCTTGATTCAAAGAATGCCCGTCCCTAAATATCATTGCTTTCTTTCCTAGCGTGCCTTTTCCACTTAGTCTCCCCTCATACCGTGATTCAGGAACACCAATCGGCTTAAGGTCAGGAAGAAAGTCAACACAGAACCCAATGACCTCCTCTGTTCCATAGCCCTTGGAGATGCTTCCTTCTGGCCTTGCACGATTACGAACATATTTCTTTAAGACTCCCATGAACCTCTCGAAGGGGAACATATTGTGCAGAAATACAGGACCGAGAATGGAAATCTCATCAACTAGGTGAACTAAGAGATGCGTCATAATATTGAAGAAGGACGGGGGGAACACCAACTCAAAACTGACAAGACATTGGACCACATCCTTTTGCAGCCTTTCTAGACTTTCTCGATCGATCACCTTCTGAGATATTGCATTGAGGAATGCACATAGCTTCACAATGGGTACTCGAACATTTTCCGGTAGAAGCCCCCTCAATGCAACCGGAAGCAACTGCGTCATAATCACGTGACAATCATGAGACTTCAAGTTCTGGAATTTTTTCTCTGCCATATTTATTATTCCCTTTATATTAGACGAGAACCCAGCCGGGACCTTGATACTATTCAAGCATTCAAAAAAGATTTCATTCTCTGCTTTGGTAAGAGCGTAGCTGCTTAAGTATTGACGGCCTTTATCAGTATGCTTGTTGTATGGGTCTTTGATACGTTGCTGGTCCTCCCGTGCTTCTGGTGTATCTTTTGTCTTCCCATACACGCCTAGGAAGCCTAGCAGGTTCACGCAAAGATTCTTCGTCACGTGCATCACATCGATTGAAGAACGGACCTCTAGGTCTTTCCAATACTCAAGCTCCCAAAATATAGATTTCTTCTTCCACATGGCCGTGTGTCCGGTAATGGGGTCTTTCGGAACAGATTGACCGCCAGAACCCTTAGGGAGCTTAGGCTTCTTCCGGTGATCTGCCTCACCGTTGAAATGCTTGCCTTTTTTTCTTACTTGATGATTGGTCGGAAGAAATTTACGACACTCCAGGTACACAACCTTCTTACATTTATCCAAATATGTACCTTTAGTCTTATCTAAACAGTGTGTGCATGCATTGTATCCCTTGTTTGACTGTCCTGAAATATTACTAAGAGCAGGCCAATCATTGATGGTTACGAACAGCAACGCTCGTAGGTCAAATGGCTCCTGTTTGTGCTCATCCCACACCTTTACACCTGGTTCTGCCCACAGCTGCAATAGTTCATCGACTAATGGCCTTAGATACACATCAATGTCGTTGCCGGGTTGCTTCGGTCCTTGGATGAGCACTGGCATCATAATGAACTTCCGCTTCATGCACAACCAAGGAGGAAGGTTGTAGATACATAGAGTCACGGGCCAGGTGCTGTGACTGCAGCTCTGCTCCCCAAAAGGATTCATGCCGTCTGTACTTAGACCAAACCATAAGTTCCTCGCATCACCTGCAAAGTTTGAGTACTTTCTCTCGATGTTTCTCCACTGCGACCCATCGGCGGGGTGTCTCAGTTTCCCGTCTTTCTTACGCTCTTCTTTGTGCCATCGCAACAACCTAGCATGCTCTTTGTTTCTGAACAGACGTTTCAACCGTGGTATTATAGGAGCATACCACATAACCTTAGCAGGAACCTTCTTCCTGGGGGGCTCGTCATCACCCTCAACATCACCAGGGTCATCTTGTCTGATCTTGTACCGACATGCAGTGCATACCGGACATTTATCCATATTCTCATACTTCTCACCACGGTATAAGATACAGTCATTAATGCATGCATGTATCTTCTCCACATCTAATCCTAGAGGGCAGATAGTCTTCTTTGCTTCGTACGTTGTCTCGGGCAGCTCATTATCCTTTGGAAGCTTTGGCTTTATTATTTTCAGTAACTTCTCAAATCCCTTGTCAGATAAACCAGCCTCTGCCTTCCATTTCAGCAATTCAAGTGTGGTACCGAGCTTTGTGCTGCCATCTTCGCAATTTGGGTATAATAACTTTTTGTGATCGTTTTGCATGGCCTCCAACTTCAGCTTCTCCCTTTCTGTATCGCATTGTTGCTTTGCATCAGAAATGACCCGACCAAGACCATCACCGGGCTCATCCGATGCCCGTTGTTCTTCTTCATTGCCGCCTCCCTCTTCTTCATTGTCTTCCATTGCAGTATCACCGTATTCTTCAGGATAGCTGTCATCATCCTCTTCTTCATTTTCTTCCAGCCTAACCCCTCTTTCTCCGTGCATGGCCCAACAATAATATCCGGGCATGAAACCTCTCCGAAGCAGATGGCTTTGAAGGATTCTCGGGGCAGAGTGCTCCGTCAAATTTCGACAGTCGATGCAGGGACAAGGCATAAAATTATCCACTTTGTTTGCCTTAGCCACATCGATAAATTTATGCAGGCCTGCAATAAAATCAGAATTGCGTCGGTCGCCGTACATCCATCGCATCCGCGCATCGATCTGCGTTATAATAATTAACTATTATAATAACATCATGAATAGTGAAATGACCACCCACATGGACACATATGCAAGATTTTTATATCAGTTACAGATGAAGAAGATAAGGTTGCTAACCTCGGCGGAGGATACCGTGTTGTGCGAACTTAAATGTGGCATGGACATTTCGTCGAACACCTTGTGTGCAATCAAAGGAAAAAAAGCTAGCACCCACACCACACACACAATTCAGCAAATTTTTGTGGCAAAGGGCAAAGGGCTGGGTATCAATTTATAGCCAGGGGAGGGTCTTTGATCCCGGTTCATGCCATGAACCGGGACCAATGACCCGCATAGAGGCACGTGTCATGCTGGGGAGGCCTTGGTCCCGGTTAATGCCACAAACCGGGACCGATACCCCGAAATGAACCGGGACTAATCTCCAGGCGGCATGGACCGGGACCAATAAGTGTCATTGGTCCCCAATGGCCAGCCGAACCGGGACAGATGACATTTGGGTGCTGGACCAAAGACCCTTTTTCTACTAGTGACTCGAGCATATAAGGACAAAGGATATGCTTGCGAATCCGCTAACGAAAGGCTTACCACCCAATGTGTTCAAGGAACACTTAGCTGGCATGGGTTTAATAGCAAGCCTATGATTCCTGGATCATAAGAGGCCCGAAAGTAACAGAATTTGTTTCAAAACAGAGAAGTGTATAGTGGCTGTCTGATTCTATTGGCAATTGAGCTGTGACGATGAAACATGCCCTATGTACTGATCCGTGATGAAACGAGTAAAGTATAAAGTATAAAGTTAAAAGTAAAGTTGAGATCAAGGGGGAGAATGTTAGATTGATCTCACAGGGGATCGAGTCCAACGACTCTATCCACTCCCCCTCTCGCGCCCTGATCGGGAGCGTTCAACCGAAATATGGTTGGTGGGCCCCCGTGGCAGCGCTATATAAAGAGGTGGGGGCCGGGCACACGATACGAGGTTCATCGCGTTGCTCTCGACCCACCGACACCCCTACCGATCTAGGGCTAGCGCTAAGCCACGAGAAGCACCGCCGCCACCACATACCCACGACCTCGCCACCACCCATCGCCATGGCCATCGGCTCGTCTTCCTCGAGTCAAGGAGCAGGTTACCCCTCTCTCTCTAATCCCTTTCTCTCTCAGATTCTTGTCAACTCTTAACAAAGAAAGATTACTACCGAGGTTATCTAGACTAGTTGATCCAGATCGGATTTAAACACTAGCTAGGACAAGGATATCGAAGCAAGCAAAGCGGTTTGACAAACCGAGCGTGTTGCGCGTAGCCGACATCCACGGCCGGCGCGGGGAGCCGAGCTGATCCACCGAGCATCACACTAATTTGTTCTTCTTGGAATCTCTAATTTTACTACTACTAGTACTAGTACTACCCTCGACAGTCGGCAGCGTGCTTAGTTTGACCGACTAGACTAACATCAAGATTCCCTACACCCTCTGACACTGGCTAGTTTGACGATTCGGCCCCGTCCATCACGTGACATGTCCTGGCTCATCCTTGACAAAACCAAAACCTCCACCTGCCCGTCACGTGCGTACATTCCATGCTAGAAATATCCCACTTGCGAGACTCTCCCAGCAGCCTATGCACAAAATATCTCTCTTTTCGGGGTAGCAGGCAGACAAAGGAATATGAGGGCGAGCTTTTGTTGGATCGGAGCTGCATCATGCTCATGCGTTTGCTTTTCAATTTTGACGACGCCCTTTTTGACCTCCTCGTCTTCCTTGCTTGCTGGGTTTCCGTGCGGTTGGCCACTCCTCCAACATCTCATCATCGTCATCCTCCACTTCTTGCGTGTGTTTCCTCCCTACCCCAACCGAGAGCCAGAGAGAGAATCTTGTGTGTGCTTGAAGAAGAAGCCGTTGGGCATGGCCGACCTTCATCATTCCTGCATGCATGCCGGCCGCCTCCAGAGTCCAGCCAGTCAAATGCCGGCCACTTTGCATGCGTCCCAATCGCCCACCCATGCACCGCGTCTCTACTTCTTCCGTTCTCCACGGTATTGCCCATGTCAATGGCGGATAGAGGTACAATGTACATATATAGTTTGAAGCTAATGGTTACACTCATCGTTTTGCATGTTGAAGGGAGTAACTAATTCTTGACAAAGAATCCAGTCGACTGATGTCATCGAGTCTAACACTATAACGCATGTTGTGTAGCTCATGACTAGCATAATTAAACGAGAAAGCATTTCAAGTTTTGAACAATAATCCACAATGTTTTTCTTAGGTAAAACCATTTGTGAGTCGTAAGATTTCAGTTTCAACCTTATGTAACCGCGAAAATCTTGGGTATCCCCTATGTTAGCTCACAAATCATGATGCAATTTGGCTGTGTGTATCTTAACTATGCAGATTGGGTGTATATTTAAAACTTTTAAGTAGTATAAAGCGCTATTTATCGAGAAGAAATCGGCTGAGAATTAAGCTAATTCTCTATCAATTACCAAAATCTTACGTTTTATATTCTGAATGAGTTTTAAGATCTTCTTACCAAAATAACAGGCGTACAACGCCCGTGTCCTTAACTGGCTCCGCTCGTGCCCCATGCAAAGTTGCATAGAATCTGATGTTCTAACTTGTTACTAGGATAAGTACAGGCTTGCTCAATCATTTTCTGATTGGTCGTATACTACTGTACAATATTAATTCAGGGCATGTACGTGCATATGGCATATATGCATACAACACGGTGTACCAAACAACATGGTCCCAACGAGAGATAGAGAGACGCTGCAGGCGTACTGGAATTGTTGACAGGCAGCCCATGTGGATGATGGTCAAAACGGCGAGAAAATTTGTGATGATTGAGATGGATCGATCGCGATGTGATACTTACTCTATTTTGTAGATAGCTTTGTCGCGGCTGGACACGTCGCGTCCATGCACCCTAGGAGAGGTAGCTCCGTCGTCGACCACAAGCATCGTCCTCACCACTCAGCAGCTAGCGCCCAAAAGTGCCATGCATACATGTGCTTATGCTCGAACGCTGACACGGGCCGCTTCAGGTGAAAGAAAGTGCAGAACAAACAAGCTGATATACTAGTCCAAGATTCCAGTGCAGCTAATTCCTCTTCCGCTAGGGGTTAGCATTAGGAAAAAACGCAGGAATGCGATGTCAATTCCCATTCGAATCCAAAAGAATTTTATTAGCTTCAAAATTTGTTTGATTGCACCAAGGAAAAGCAAGTATTTTTTTACAATGTGATTGAACTGGATAATAGATTTCCTATAGAATGTGCTGTTGGATTGGTGTGCGGCAGCGTTTCCTCCAGACCGACCGTGGTGGCGAGGTGACCGAGACCTTGCTGTTCCACCTCTACTCCTTCAAGATGGTGGTACGAGTTTTGGAGATCTTCTCTGGCGGCTTATCGACGGCTTGCTTTCGTTATCCTGCCGGACCCAATGACTATAGGACAGTAACTCCACCTTGCTTTTGCTTCAGCATTGCGTTCTCCCGCCGCCCAGATCCAAGTGGCAATGTCCCCGTCGATGGTGAGGTTGGCTGAGCTTGGTAGCTTCGTCGGTTTTGGTGCAAGGAGGAAGAAGAGGGTCCAGGACCCGATTGCTTTTCGCTTTTAGATCTAGGTCCTTTTTGCACATTTGCAAAGTTGTTCTATAATTTCTCTTTTTCTGAGGGCCTTTATGTAAATGTACACCACCGAAGTGAATATAAGCAGCTCCAGGGTCTTTCTAGACCTCGCCACCATTAAAAAAATGTGGATAATAGATTTTCTATAGAATGTGGTACAAAGGATTCATGAAGGGGAAAAATCCTATAAGTTTCAATCCTACAAGTCAAAAAGCCAACATAGAAAGACAAGGATTTAGATTATCCCACAGCAGCTCCCAACGGCCGCGGAAGGGCCTTCATCCGTATTTTCTCATTCATGTATCACAAATGGATCTACAGTAGGAGTTTTTTTTTGCTCATTTGTATTTTACGTACCTCCATTCCCGTCTTTCTTACGCTCTTCTTTGTGCCATCGCAACAACCTAGCATGCTCTTTGTTTCTGAACAGACGTTTCAACCGTGGTATTATAGGAGCATACCACATAACCTTAGCAGGAACCTTCTTCCTGGGGGGCTCGTCATCACCCTCAACATCACCAGGGTCATCTTGTCTGATCTTGTACCGACATGCAGTGCATACCGGACATTTATCCATATTCTCATACTTCTCACCACGGTATAAGATACAGTCATTAATGCATGCATGTATCTTCTCCACATCTAATCCTAGAGGGCAGATAGTCTTCTTTGCTTCGTACGTTGTCTCGGGCAGCTCATTATCCTTTGGAAGCTTTGGCTTTATTATTTTCAGTAACTTCTCAAATCCCTTGTCAGATAAATCAGCCTCTGCCTTCCATTTCAGCAATTCAAGTGTGGTACCGAGCTTTGTGCTGCCATCTTCGCAATTTGGGTATAATAACTTTTTGTGATCGTTTTGCATGGCCTCCAACTTCAGCTTCTCCCTTTCTGTATCGCATTGTTGCTTTGCATCAGAAATGACCCGACCAAGACCATCACCGGGCTCATCCGATGCCCGTTGTTCTTCTTCATTGCCGCCTCCCTCTTCTTCATTGTCTTCCATTGCAGTATCACCGTATTCTTCAGGATAGCTGTCATCATCCTCTTCTTCATTTTCTTCCAGCCTAACCCCTCTTTCTCCGTGCATGGCCCAACAATAATATCCGGGCATGAAACCTCTCCGAAGCAGATGGCTTTGAAGGATTCTCGGGGCAGAGTGCTCCGTCAAATTTCGACAGTCGATGCAGGGACAAGGCATAAAATTATCCACTTTGTTTGCCTTAGCCACATCGATAAATTTATGCAGGCCTGCAATAAAATCAGAATCGCGTCGGTCGCCGTACATCCATCGCATCCGCGCATCGATCTGCGTTATAATAATTAACTATTATAATAACATCATGAATAGTGAAATGACCACCCACATGGACACATATGCAAGATTTTTATATCAGTTACAGATGAAGAAGATAAGGTTGCTAACCTCGGCGGAGGATACCGTGTTGTGCGAACTTAAATGTGGCATGGACATTTCGTCGAACACCTTGTGTGCAATCAAAGGAAAAAAAAGCTAGCACCCACACCACACACACAATTCAGCAAATTTTTGTGGCAAAGGGCAAAGGGCTGGGTATCAATTTATAGCCAGGGGAGGGTCTTTGATCCCGGTTCATGCCATGAACCGGGACCAATGACCCGCATAGAGGCACGTGTCATGCTGGGGAGGCCTTGGTCCCGGTTAATGCCACAAACCGGGACCGATACCCCGAAATGAACCGGGACTAATCTCCAGACGGCATGGACCGGGACCAATAAGTGTCATTGGTCCCCAATGGCTAGCCGAACCGGGACAGATGACATTTGGGTGCTGGACCAAAGACCCTTTTTCTACTAGTGAGTCATTTAGTGTTTTACCTAAAAATAAGGAAATTTTCAGAAAAATTAGTCATTCTATTTTCATATCATCTAAAAAATACGATCATAAATTCAATGATTCCATGATACAAACCGTGTACTAAAAACAATGTGTATTGTAGCAATCAAACAAGTGCATAAATGCATACTACATAACCAGATCTAACTTTTGAATTGAAACCAGGAAATTTTTATACCTGGCAAAAGAAATAGCATTATTTTTAAGCATAATTTAGTGTATTAGCGCTATTTAGTGAGCTATTTGCCAGAGATTCCATTTAGAGCTAAAAGTGCATATCGTTAGCAGGAGTGCTCTGGATATGCTATAGCGAAGAAATAGTGTGTTATTTTAAACTTTGTGCTACAGCCACACCACAAACACTATAACTAGCGTGATAACCCTGTAATAAGAAAATATAAATTCTGGTTGAATTATATGGGACCAGAAGTTAACTTAAAGTGAACTAGTACGGGTTAAATAGATTAAAGAATTGAACAGCATATGTTTTCCAACACATTTACCTTTCCAAGGGAAACAACTTTTCTGGATAAGAAAATATTCAGCTAAACATGGATACTTCATTCTTGATGTAACCTATTATGCTTTGTTCTGACTAGTAAAAGTGCGTTGCACCGGACGAAATTTAGCAAATCTACAGGTTTTATATGTACTAGCACAATACCCGTACGTTGCAACGGGTCGACAAATGATAAAAGGTTTTATAAATAAATAAATTAAATAAAAACTTTGGTCTTCAGTTTTATAGGTAAGACTTTTTTATCAAGAGGCGTCAGGGCATCCACTTCTGTTTTCGTAGGAAATCAGTAGCCTGTCGCACGGATGTGTTTTTATCCTGGCCGGTGAAACCGTTCTAATGCTCAGTCTAATTCGCAGATTTCATATGTATATGATATTTGAAACAATGGAAGCTAGAGAAATGCAGTAGAAGGAAATGGCTACGTGCAAAAACTAAGATAGTCAGACTAATGCACAGAAGAAATAAGTGCATGTGTTGAGCCGAAGCACCTTCCTTCCCGACAGAAAAAAATACCAGTTACGCCTACGAAAAGCATGGGGATATTTACGCATAACATCCATCTCAATCCACCATGTCACGACCTAGATTTTTTCAAGATTTAAAATTTCATCATGCATTCATGGCATATTGCATTTCAAAGTCTTTTCCAAAATTTTGAACCCTATCCTTCAAAGAATATTGTTTCAAATGCCTTTTACCCCAATTTTAGAAACAAAAGGGATTTCAGAAAGAAAGTATTTAAAAAAAGAGCTCCATTATTATGGAGCTATCTTATATTTTCCTTTAGTAAATTTCTTTTGAAAAACCAAATAGTGGGAAGAGGATAATCTTAACCTCCAAATTATTTGGTTTCTATAATTCAAAGTTCTTATTCAAATTTCTCACAAATTATTTCTTCTTCCATCTTACTACAAAAACCTCTGGTTCAGCTTCTAAACACACTTTTAAAGGACCATAAGTGGTCAGCTTCAAATTCATTCAATTTTGACTGGAAGAACTCTTTCAAAACACAAAACAGAAATCTGAATAAAAAGAGAAAAGGAAAGCAGAAGAAAAAAAATAAAAAGAAGAGGCCATAAGCCCAACTGGGCCGACCCCGGGAGCCAGCCGGCCCAGCTCGCCCCCGAACCGACCCAACCCAACCCCCCCCCCCCCTCCCCCTCGAACCTCTCAACCTTCTCCTCTCTCTCTGGCGCACCGAATGACACCCTTACCCCGCTTCTTTATGCAGCCTTTCGAGCACGCCGACGACCACCGAAGCCGCCGTTGACTCCAGCCGCGCGTCACCGTCGCCTCGGGAAGCTCCAGTCAGCGACGACCACGTTTTCGAGATCTCCGTCGTCTGCAGAACGCCGTCTGCTACTTCGTCGCCGTCACCGCTCGCCAGAACCTCGCCGACGACGAGCTCCAGTACCACCTCGCCGGACTTGTCTCGTCGGTGAGCATCTCCGTTGTTTCCCCCCCAATCCCAGCCATCGGATCTACATCGCACGGCCACTATTAGATCTTAAATCCCGAATCGGTATCGACCAATGGGACTGCGCCACATCGCCCCAGGCCAGCCAGCCCCCGGTCAAACCCAGTCAATTCGAATTCAAATTCGAATTTAAATCCCTGTTTAGTTGCAGATCTTGTAAAATCGATAGAAAATAAAATACTTAACCAAAAATTACAAATGATACCTCGTTGGAATCCTTAGGATGTGTAGATTCCAATGATCCAATAAAACCTGTTATTTTATGGGTTCATTTTGAATCCATTGACAGATCTGAATCAAGCCCTTGGATTCATAATAAATTCATAACTTTTGTTCTGTGAGTCCAAATACTACAAATTTGTAGTCTATGGAATCCTTGGAACATCTAGAACACTCCAGAAGCAAAAGTTTTCAAAGTTAAGACGTGCACAAACTTGCTACTGTGAAATATGTTCAAATCACCTTTTTCTTCACCAAATGTTTTCTAAAAACTATTTTGGAGTGAAACCACTTGCAGTAGCTTCAAGTTACTGTCACCCAACCAGTGGTAGCTCAAGCTTATTTTTGCAGGACAGTACCAACCAGAACTAAACTTTCCAAAGTACTATCCTGATGCATCAAATACCCCCTTTTGTTAATACCTTGTTATTTATTTATTTCTAACATCACACTTGTTTTCAAAAGCCTCTTGTTCCACCCTTACAACCATTGCACACACTCACTTAGTGTGTGAAATTAAAATGTCATTTGCATACATGCACACATGCATACATGTCTATGATTGTCATTAGAAATAGATTATTGATTGCTTGATTGTTTGGATTTAATAGATTGTGAAGAGGAGCAAGACTACTATTGTAACTGTTGTGAGTGTGCAAGCTGCTACCAAGGCAAGTGACACACATGTCCCTCACCCATTTTATTATGCATTAGTATATTCACCTCTTGTAGTATGCATGATAGGTGTTTTACTCAACTGTTTTATCAAATGCTTAGATCCTAGTAGTGTGTAGCAATCCCTCAAACCCCACCTGTTAGGATGCTAAATACTTTGAATAATACTGATGCCATGCTAAGATCACATGAAAAGTGTTTTGTGAACAAGTTAAGAACTTCAACTAAAATGAAACACCTGGGTGGATTGGTTTGATAATGGAGGTGATGTTGAGTGGCGACCTGGGGCTACACTTTGTGTAGTTGCTGCCTGGGCGTACACTTGTGGTTGGCCACCCAGGAACAAAGAGATGGCTATGTCTTCCATGCTTAGTGTACTTCCAGTGCAGCCTTATGACATTATGGGCTCTGTCTTGACTGATTAGATGTGGGAGTGTAACTTTGTGCAAGAAGTTGGTGGTAGAATAATTGTAGGTTGGGAGCGGATCTTGCCAGTTAGTTGCCCTCTCCTCTAAAAGGTCTCGTTTCATTTTATGTATGGGCATAAAATGAATCGTAAGGTGAAAGTGCACAACCCTTGCAAGGTGTCTAAAACTAATCGATTAGCCGTGTCCTCGGTTATGGACAATTGAGTCTCTAGACATGGAATGTACGGAATAATCTCATCACCGATTCAGAATTATTAAAATCTTGTCTAGAAACCCCTAGGTAGGAACTAAGGACCATACACTCCGAAGGAGTGGTGGTGCCTGAGGTTCCAACTTTGTTGAATTGCGCCCAGTGCTACATAACTTGCAACTATGTAGTATTTGGGGGTTATTTCAACCCTTCAAAATAAAATCTTTGAATTAAAATCTTGACTTAAAATAGGACAAAATTGGCTTTATGCAAATATAGCCCAGAGATCCACCAGCCAAATAACATGTAGCTATATTCTTTCACAATAGCCACCAAATAAGTGTCATTTGCCAGTACATCATTGTACTGACCCCCATACTTGGGGCTGCATAATCAAATGTGCAGGTTCTTCCGATGAGGAGTGAAGTGTTAGGATCTCGAGTCTACATACCAACATGACTGCCTATGGCGCATGCTGAAGATGGAGGCTCGCTACTATTATAATTCCGTTGTGCTTAAGTTGAACTCTGTTTACCCTTGTCGGTCTATGTGACCAAAGAACTTGTAATAATCGTGAGACTTATGTATCTGGATCTGCGTGTAATCTCGATACTATGTGATGAATACTATATTTTGTTCTGTGGTGCTATCATTGATCCAGGGAATAGCACATAACACAGGTGTTCCGCCTTAATCCAAAGGTGGGGCGTCACAAAATGGTATCAGAGCATAGTGTTGCCTGTAGGATCGAGACCCTAGGATTGGAAAGCCTTAGGACCCAAGTTTTATTTCAAATTGCTAAACAAATAATACCAGTCTTATTGCCTTAACCATTTCATTCTTACTTGTATTTCTCTTCTTGTTCTGATCGTTCCCTCTTCTTTTCAAAATGTTGTAGATGGACACCTACGATGAGAGAGTGGTAGCTGGTGAAGGAGATTTCCTATTCTCGGAGGTGCTACTAGACCTCGCCTCCCAGCTTCAGATACCACCACCGGTTTTCTGTGGGAAGATGCAGTACAAGGAGTATGGTATGGAGAAGTGGTTAATCCAAACTACTATCCAAGGAAGACTTGATGAAGAAGGAGAGTCCACGATGGAGTATACCGAAGCATACGTGGATTGGAGGTATTCGGTGGAGATTGCCATGCAGGGCGCCATCACCCGCATTCGCCACAAGTACAGAGCTCACATCCCACGTCCCTCAGCTTATGGGATGATTGGGGAGCGATCTGTTGAAGGACATGTTGTGGATCGTCGAGGCCAGGAGTTCCACTCCGTTCTGAGAGGCTACCTCACTGAGAGAGAGCGCTGCACAGTCAATCTAGAAGACATGCTGAAGAAGCAGATAATCAACCAGGATCAGTTCAGAGATCTCATGGATCTCACCACCAAGAAGATCATGGAGACTGAATCAGCTCTCATAATGTTGGATGAGAAGAAGACTCAACTGGAGAACAAGCTCAAGATTGTTGAAGGACCTTTGCAATTAGGCGGGAAAATTCTCCAAGATGACATCTGGTCTCATCTCCTGGAGAAGACCTTACTGCTGCAGTATGACAACTTACAGAAATTGGGAGATGAGAAGAAGCAGATTGAGGAAGCTAACAATGAGCTGAAGTCTGAAAATGAGAAGCTAAAGATTAAGCTTGCAGAGTTAGAAGCAAGTAAGAAGGAACAAGAATCCGAGGAAGAAGAGGATCCCGAGGAGAGACTCGTGTATTCCCCCAGTGATGGTCTATCCTATGAGGAATGGGAAGCCAATGCACTGAGAGAACTCAAGAAGACAGAACGTCGAGACCCTCTACCCCTCTCATGCCTCCAGAGGGTTAAGAGAGGCTAGTTGACCACCATCATCTTTTGTATCGTTTGTGATGGCACGTTTGTATTGTCTTACCGTGTTGGTATGACAGTACCATCGATCGTTTACCTAGTTCAAACCATTAGTATTTACTTCAAAACTTGTCAAGTCGTACGCTTCAAAGTTTAAAAACTTTTAAAAAAAATCAAAGGTTGTTTGCTTGTTTATTGTTTGTGGTTGGCTTGTTGTATTGTGCATGGGTAGGATCTTTACTTCCTTAGCTTTATCTATCTAATACTTATCTATGCTATACCTTACCTCAGATGCCTCCACGACGTGCACCAAATAGCAATGACAACGATGGAAACAACAGCAATGACACCAATACGGCAATTCAGCAACTAGTGGCAGCTCAGGCCCAGCTGATGCAAATGATGACTCAGTTCTTCCAGACAAATGCAAACAACAATAACAACAATAATAATCCTCCGCCACCACCACCACCACCCCCACCCCAGGTGGATAGATTGGCAAGGTTTCTGAGACTGAGACCCAACAAGTTCTCATCTGCTACGGAGCCAATAGTAGCTGATGACTGGCTGCGTTCGGTCAACAAGGATCTGACCACCTGCGAGTGCACTGATGCTGAAAAGGTGCGCTTCACAGCTCACTTACTGGAAGGACCCGCAGCAATGTGGTGGGAGACATATCAGGTTACCCATCCAGTAGATGATCTGGACTGGAACACATTCAGAGAAGGCTTTCGCACTGCCCACATATCCTCGGGCACTATAACTGTGAAGAAGGAAGAATTCCGCAGTCTACGCCAGGGTGGAAGAACTCTGAAAGAATACATGGATGACTTCTGTGCTCTGTCCAGGTATGCGCCTGAAGATATTGATACTGATGCAAAGAGGAAGGAAAAATTCCTCAGTGGGCTTAAGGGAGAACTTAAAATACCCCTGTCTGTGGCCTATGCTCCAAAATATCAGTCTCTACTTGATCAGGCCATCACTCTGGACAACAACATCAAGAAAGAGGAGAACCTTAAAAGGAAGTTCAGTAACAACAAGAACCATGTGGAACCATTCCACAAGAAGCACCACTCATCTGAGAGCAGTGGTCATGGCAACTTCCACAAGCATGGGAATCGTTTCAACAAAGGAAACGGTAATCACTTCAGCGGCCATAAGCACAACGGAGGATTCAAGGGAAATAGCTCCAGTGGACATCACAGCGGACACAATGGTCAGCATCGCCACAACACTGAACCCAAGAAGGATCTCTCTAACATCACTTGCTTCAAGTGCAAGAAGAATGGTCACTATTCCTCCAGCTGCCCGGAGATCAAGACCGTTGAACCTGCCAAGCCCAATCCATTCCAGAAGGGCCAAGTGAACCACCTCAATGTGGAGGAGGTGATGAATGAACCTGATGCAGTGATGGGTATGTTTCCTCTCAACTCATTTACAGCATTAGTTCTATTTGATACTGGAGCATCACATTCATTCATATCAAGGACTTTTGCAAACAAAAATGGGTTCCCTACTACAAACATAGGAAAAACCATTAAAGTAAGTTCCCCTGGTGGAGAATTGATAGTCAACGCTGGTTGCAGAGATCTGATTATGGAAATTGGTAAATATAAATTCCCAACTCATTTAGTAATTCTAGACTCCCAGGGTTTAGATGTAATCTTGGGCATGGATTGGATGACTACCTATGGAGGAGTCATAGACTGTGTGAACAGAGCAATTACACTCACCACCCCGGAAGGGAGAAGAATTAGATACAAATCTCAACTGGATTTTAATGATGTTAGGCTAAACCATCTTAAGGGGGTTAGCCTAGATGAAGTGCACATAGTGAATGAGTACCCCGATGTGTTCCCGGAGGAGTTACCAGGAATGCCACCTGACAGAGATGTAGAGTTTCTCATTGATCTGCTACCTGGCACAGGGCCAATAGCAAAGAGACCTTACCCTATGTCCACAGATGAGTTGAAAGAACTCAAGAAACAACTAGCAGAACAGTTAGGAAAAGGATTCATTAGAGAGAGTTCATCGTCATGGGGAGCACCAGTTCTGTTTGTTGAGAAGAAAGATAAGAGTCAACGTTTAGTGATGGACTATCGTTCGTTGAACGAAGTGACCATCAAGAACAAATACCCACTACCAAGAATCAATGATTTGTTTGATCAGTTGGAAGGAGCTAGCGTATTCTCTAAGATCGACCTTAGATCTGGATATTTTCAGCTCAAGATTAGAGAACATGACATTCCCAAGACAGCCTTCGTCACTAGATATGGCTCGTATGAATATACGGTGATGCCCTTCGGTTTAACCAATGCACCGTCATATTTCATGAGCATGATGAACAAAGTGTTCATGGAATTTCTAGATAAATTTGTCATAGTCTTCATTGACGACATACTGGTCTACTCAAAAAGCAAAGAGGATCATGAAAAGCACCTACGTGCAATATTGGAGAAACTCAGAGAGCACAAGTTATATGCTAAATTCAACAAATGTGAGTTTTGGCTCAATGAAGTAGGATTTCTTGGACACATTATATCCAAGGAGGGAATTGCAGTCGACCCAGCCAAAGTGACCGCAGTAACTGAATGGGAACCGCCCAAGAATATTGGAGAAATTCGTAGTTTCTTGGGATTGGCCGGATACTACCGGAGATTCATTGAGAACTTTTCAAAGATAGCTAAACCAATGACCGAGTTGTTGAAGAAAGAAAAGAAGTTTGAATGGACTGAAGCTTGTGAAAACAGTTTTCAAGAGTTGAAAAGGAGATTAGTGTCTGCACCTGTTCTGTGCTTACCAGATATAGAAAAGGAATTTCAGGTGTATTGCGACGCTTCTCGTCAAGGTTTAGGAAGCGTGTTGATGCAAGATGGCAGAGTAGCAGCCTATGCCTCTAGACAACTCAAGAAACATGAGCTCAACTATCCAACTCATGACCTTGAGTTAGCTTCAGTTGTTCACACCTTGAAGATATGGAGACACTATTTGCTGGGAAAGAGATGTGAAGTATTCACCGACCACAAAAGTCTGAAGTACATCTTTACTCAGAAGGACCTCAACATGAGACAAAGAAGATGGTTAGAACTCATCAAAGATTACGACTTGAGTTTGCAATACCATCCTGGTAAAGCAAACGTAGTAGCTGATGCCCTAAGCCGTAAAGCCTATGTGAACTGTCTATCAACAGAGGTGTTGCCAGAAGACCTGTGTAGGGAGCTGAGAGACCTCAGCTTAGAAATAGTGCCGCAAGGACACGTAGCATCGCTAGTAGTACAACCAACCCTGATGGACAGAATACGCCAAGCTCAGAAAGGAGATAAAGATATTGAGAAGGTCAAAGAAAACATGAGGAAGGACAAAGCTAAAGGCTTTAGCGAAGATGAGCAAGGAACTATCTGGTTTGAGAAACGTGTCTGTGTACCTGATGATCCTGATATTAGAAGACTGATATTCCAAGAAGCCCATGAAACCCCATACTCGATTCATCCTGGAAATACCAAGATGTACCTAGACTTGAAAGAAAGATTTTGGTGGAGCAATATGAAGGGAGACATAGCCGAGTATACAGCCAAATGTGATGTGTGCAGTAGAGTGAAAGCCGAACATCAAAAACCAGCCGGACTACTTCAACCACTAAAGGTGCCGGATTGGAAATGGGATCAAATTGGTATGGACTTTATCACTGGGTTACCCCGCACGAAATCAGGATATGACTCAATCTGGGTCATAGTCGATCGTTTGACCAAGGTAGCACATTTCATACCGGTAAAGACCACATACACAAGTGCAAAGTTAGCTGATATCTACATGAAAAGGATAGTAAGCCTCCATGGTGTTCCCAAAAGCATCGTGTCTGATAGAGGAACCCAATTTACCTCTCACTTTTGGAAACAACTTCATGAATCACTTGGAACTAGGCTGGAATTCAGCACGGCATTCCATCCGCAAACAGATGGACAAACAGAGAGAGTAAACCAAATTTTGGAAGATATGCTGAGAGCATGTGCCCTAGACTATGGGTCTAGTTGGGATGACAACTTGCCTTACGCAGAGTTTTCCTACAACAACAGCTATCAAGCCAGTATTGAGATGGCACCATTTGAAGCCTTGTACGGCAAGAAATGTACTACACCCCTACTATGGAGTGGTGTAGGAGAGCGAAGTTTCTTCGGACCCGATATCATTCAAGAAGCTGAAGAAAAGGTTAAATTGATCAAGGATAGACTGAAGATTGCCCAATCCCGTCAGAAGAGCTACACGGATAGTAAACGTAGAGAAATCATATATGAAGTTGGAGACAGAGCCTATCTCAGAGTGTCACCCCTTCGTGGTGTTAAGAGGTTTGGTATCAAGGGTAAGTTAGCACCTAGATTTATAGGACCATTCAAAGTCCTATCCCGCAAAGGAGAAGTAGCCTATGAACTGGGACTACCCGAAATTCTTTCGGCCGTACATAACATGTTCCACGTTAGCCAGCTAAAGAAATGCCATCCAGAGATGTCAGAAACATCGTTGAATGATACAGTGCTCCTCGAAGAAGTTCAACTAGAAAGTGACTTGACCTATGAGGAGAAACCCATCAAGATACTCGAGACAGCAGAAAGAACTACACGCACCAAAACCATCAAGTTCTGCAAGGTACAGTGGAGTCACCACACTGAAGAGGAAGCCACGTGGGAGCGTGAAGATACCCTTCGAGAAGAACACCCACACCTATTTGCTAGCCTTTCCGAAGCTCGAGGGCGAGCTTCATCTTAAGGGGGTTAGTCTGTCACGACCCAGATTTTTTCAAGATTTAAAATTTCATCATGCATTCATGGCATATTGCATTTCAAAGTCTTTTCCAAAATTTTGAACCCTATCCTTCAAAGAATATTGTTTCAAATGCCTTTTACCCCAATTTTAGAAACAAAAGGGATTTCAGAAAGAAAGTATTTAAAAAAAGAGCTCCATTATTATGGAGCTATCTTATATTTTCCTTTAGTAAATTTATTTTGAAAAACCAAATAGTGGGAAGAGGATAATCTTAACCTCCAAATTATTTGGTTTCTATAATTCAAAGTTCTTATTCAAATTTCTCACAAATTATTTCTTCTTCCATCTTACTACAAAAACCTCTGGTTCAGCTTCTAAACACACTTTTAAAGGACCATAAGTGGTCAGCTTCAAATTCATTCAATTTTGAATGGAAGAACTCTTTCAAAACACAAAACAGAAATCTGAATAAAAAGAGAAAAGGAAAGCAGAAGAAAAAAAATAAAAAGAAGAGGCCATAAGCCCAACTGGGCCGACCCCGGGAGCCAGCCGGCCCAGCTCGCCCCCGAACCGACCCAACCCAACTCCCCCTCCCCCTCTCACCGACCGCCCGGCCCCACCTGTCATCACCCCCGTTACTCCCCCTCTCTCTCCCTCCCAGTAACGCTCGCCGGCGTTACTCCCCCGGCGTTACTGGCACCATAACTGGCCACCACTGCCCGCCCCTATAAAGCCCCTACCCCCCTCTCTCGCCCCTCCCTCTTCTCTCCGAAGAAGAAGCCGCCAGGCTGCCCAATTTCATCGCCGGAGCCCGCAGGTGCTGCCGCCGTGCAACGCCGATTCCGACGCGGTTCACCCCCCCCCCTTTCCCCTCGAACCTCTCAACCTTCTCCTCTCTCTCTGGCGCACCGAATGACACCCTTACCCCGCTTCTTTATGCAGCCTTTCGAGCATGCCGACGACCACCGAAGCCGCCGTTGACTCTAGCCGCGCGTCACCGTCGCCTCGGGAAGCTCCAGTCAGCGACGACCACGTTTTCGAGATCTCCGTCGTCTGCAGAACGCCGTCTGCTACTTCGTCGCCGTCACCGCTCGCCAGAACCTCGCCGACGACGAGCTCCAGTACCACCTCGCCGGACTTGTCTCGCCGGTGAGCATCTCCGTTGTTTCCCTCCCAATCCCAGCCATCGGATCTACATCGCACGGCCACTATTAGATCTTAAATCCCGAATCGGTATCGACCAATGGGACTGCGCCACGTCGCCCCAGGCCAGCCAGCCCCCGGTCAAACCCAGTCAATTCGAATTCAAATTCGAATTTAAATCCCTGTTTAGTTGCAGATCTTGTAAAATCGATAGAAAATAAAATACTTAACCAAAAATTACAAATGATACCTCGTTGGAATCCTTAGGATGTGTAGATTCCAATGATCCAATAAAACCTGTTATTTTATGGGTTCATTTTGAATCCATTGACAGATCTGAATCAAGCCCTTGGATTCATAATAAATTCATAACTTTTGTTCTGTGAGTCCAAATACTACAAATTTGTAGTCTATGGAATCCTTGGAACATCTAGAACACTCCAGAAGCAAAAGTTTTCAAAGTTAAGACGTGCACAAACTTGCTACTGTTAAATATGTTCAAATCACCTTTTTCTTCACCAAATGTTTTCTAAAAACTATTTTGGAGTGAAACCACTTGCAGTAGCTTCAAGTTACTGTCACCCAACCAGTGGCAGCTCAAGATTATTTTTGCAGGACAGTACCAACCAGAACTAAACTTTCCAAGGTACTATCCTGATGCATCAAATACCCCCTTTTGTTAATACCTTGTTATTTATTTATTTCTAACATCACACTTGTTTTCAAAAGCCTCTTGTTCCACCCTTACAACCATTGCACACACTCACTTAGTGTGTGAAATTAAAATGTCATTTGCATACATGCACACATGCATACATGTCTATGATTGTCATTAGAAATAGATTATTGATTGCTTGATTGTTTGGATTGAATAGATTGTGAAGAGGAGCAAGACTACTATTGTAACTGTTGTGAGTGTGCAAGCTGCTACCAAGGCAAGTGACACACATGTCCCTCACCCATTTTATTATGCATTAGTATATTCACCTCTTGTAGTATGCATGATAGGTGTTTTACTCAACTGTTTTATCAAATGCTTAGATCCTAGTAGTGTGTAGCAATCCCTCAAACCCCACCTGTTAGGATGCTAAATACTTTGAATAATACTGATGCCATGCTAAGATCACATGAAAAGTGTTTTGTGAACAAGTTAAGAACTTCAACTAAAATGAAACACCTGGGTGGATTGGTTTGATAATGGAGGTGATGTTGAGTGGCGACCTGGGGCTACACTTTGTGTAGTTGCTGCCTGGGCGTACACTTGTGGTTGGCCACCCAGGAACAAAGAGATGGCTATGTCTTCCATGCTTAGTGTACTTCCAGTGCAGCCCTATGACATTATGGGCTCTGTCTTGACTGATTAGATGTGGGAGTGTAACTTTGTGCAAGAAGTTGGTGGTAGAATAATTGTAGGTTGGGAGCGGATCTTGCCAGTTAGTTGCCCTCTCCTCTAAAAGGTCTCGTTTCATTTTATGTATGGGCATAAAATGAATCGTAAGGTGAAAGTGCACAACCCTTGCAAGGTGTCTAAAACTAATCGATTAGCCGTGTCCTCGGTTATGGACAATTGAGTCTCTAGACATGGAATGTACGGAATAATCTCATCACCGATTCAGAATTATTAAAATCTTGTCTAGAAACCCCTAGGTAGGAACTAAGGACCATACACTCCGAAGGAGTGGTGGTGCCTGAGGTTCCAACTTTGTTGAATTGCGCCCAGTGCTACATAACTTGCAACTATGTAGTATTTGGGGGTTATTTCAACCCTTCAAAATAAAATCTTTGAATTAAAATCTTGACTTAAAATAGGACAAAATTGGCTTTATGCAAATATAGCCCAGAGATCCACCAGCCAAATAACATGTAGCTATATTCTTTCACAATAGCCACCAAATAAGTGTCATTTGCCAGTACATCATTGTACTGACCCCCATACTTGGGGCTGCATAATCAAATGTGCAGGTTCTTCCGATGAGGAGTGAAGTGTTAGGATCTCGAGTCTACATACCAACATGACTGCCTGTGGCGCATGCTGAAGATGGAGGCTCGCTACTATTATAATTCCGTTGTGCTTAAGTTGAACTCTGTTTACCCTTGTCGGTCTATGTGACCAAAGAACTTGTAATAATCGTGAGACTTATGTATCTGGATCTGCGTGTAATCTCGATACTATGTGATGAATACTATATTTTGTTCTGTGGTGCTATCATTGATCCAGGGAATAGCACATAACACAGGTGTTCCGCCTTAATCCAAAGGTGGGGCGTCACACACCACCTTCGTGACTCCTTCCTTGTCATTTTCATGAATAAAAAATGGTTTACAAAAAAGGGGGAAGAACCCCCAATCGGCGCTGTTTCTCCAAAAGCATAGTAATATTAAGAAACCAATAACCAAGGCTAGGAATAATATCAACGTCGGGGTTATTCACCTTTTAGAAAACAACAGCTAGGAATAATATACCTATATCTATCAATATAAACCTAATAATAAAAGCATAGAAAATATGCATGTGTTGCTTAGAAAAAAATTTGTGAAATATAGTACTTCCTCGAAACCATATTACTGAAACAATTGTGAAATACACTACAATATATATGGCTAGATGTAATGTCTAGATAAATCAATATTAGCAAGAAGTAATATGGATTGGAGGGAGTATAAAATGTTTTATATGTCAAATCTGGTTGGATAAAAATTGCCGCACAAAATAAAACACCAAGTAGCTGGATGCAAAGATGTACTGTACATATTGAATTTTATTCAGCCATCTTTCAGAGGGTGCAAAGATCTATTGTCCCACTTTTCCCTCTAAAAACTATTGATTACTTCAGAAAGATCTCATCGCATGGTCTCTTCCCTTCCTGAGACCAAAACGACCCAAACCAATCAGCTTAATGTGATCAGTATTTGTGATTCGTTTGACTGATGCACAATTTTAGATAGTTGTGGTAGCATAGTAGAGTACGACAGTATGTACCTTGTCAGGTCACTGAATTTACTATTTTCTAGTCTTCGATAGTTACGATAAAAATATGAACTGTCCCATGCAATCGAACATACCAATTTTAAGAGTAAAATCTTTGTGAAGCTGCAAGCGCTGATTATGGTTCAGGCAACACTTGCTGAGGAAGCAAGAAGCATACTCACACCACGCTCCGCCGCATGCAGGACTTCCTCATGGCGCACAGACTGAGTGCGTTGCTCATGCGCTTGATCAGGAACTAAGACCATTAGCGCTGTCGGCCTGCCGTTGCTATCAACCGCTGGTTGCCACAATTCCTACACCCATTCATCAATCGTGAAGGCCAAGGCAGAGGTTCGACTCGTTATCTCCGCTTGAGCAGCAGCCGAGCAGGCGGCGCAATGACCCTGCCTAGGGGCTTGCAGACGGAGCCGAAGCGAGTTGGCGTCGGGAGCGTTGTCACGGGCAGCACACAGCGTGGGTGTCAGCTCAGCTCGAGTTCTCAACCAGTGCCTTGTGCGCCTCGGCCACCCTGTCACCATCGCCGCGCAGACACCTCTGATCAGGAGTTAATGACTTTGTAGCTCGCGGCGTCGGGTTTCAACGTGCGTTTGCGCACGTCGGAGAGCAGCCCCATGACGACGTCGACGTTGCCAGAATGCCAACCCCGCATGCGACCTGGAAGTCAGCCGCGTGCGCTCTCCTTGATTTAAACGCATCGCACTCTGATCATCAGTTCATCACCATATGCGCTTCCTTCGTTGGGGCAATCGTCCCACCAAAGATTGCGGAAGCTAATCGTGTAGTATACTCGCAGATCATCAGCAGCCGCGCTTCCTTCATTGGGGCCGGCGGGTGTGTTTGGGCGTACCAAGGCGTGCGCCGTCAACTACGGCAGCTAGCAGCGGCTCCGCACGCAGCGTGCCTGCTTCAAGGTCCTCGAAGCTCATTGCTCTCTTAAGGGCGCGATTGGTAGCCTGTGAGCAGTTGGATCAGGCCTTGGTTTGGATGCCCACAACACCCCTCGGTGCAGGCCAGCGCGCGTTAAAGCACCCCTCGCGCAGGTCCAGTGGATACGCGCGAATCGGCGGTTTCCCAGGGCCAGGCTGGGCAGAGGCAAAAGACGCCCCGAAATCTCTCCCGGTCGCACGCGTGGACAAATCGCGGGAGACGCGGCATAACTGCGTTCCCAGTCTCAGTGCAGTCACCGCTCCTCTCACTTCCCATCAACCGCTCTCACCCATGGACGCATCGCCTGCGCCTTCGCCTTCTTCGCCTCCTTCGCCTTCCTCTCCGGTCCGGCGGACTCCAGCGAGGACCCTGTTCGTCACCGACTGCGACCCAGAAGACCTCGGCAGGGCGGCGGCGCCGATTGGACGGCCCGCAGAGCTGGCACTCAGACGGTCGTCGCCGTACGCGACGATGCGCGCGCGCCCACGAGAGCATCGACGGCCGCCGCTGCCGCTGAGGGAGGGCAAGCGGCGGATCTGCCGATGGGCAGATTCGAGCCGCCGCCTCTCAAATTCGATCCCCTCCTACCCATTGATCCTCGCCGACTGGCGGAGATCAATGCGGGTGCCCCGGCGGCAGCAGGGAAACAGCGCAGGTGATGGTGGTACACCAGGGGTGAACCACCGTCACCTGTCTCGCTTCGTCCCGTACCCGCTACCATCAAGCGGGGTGCGGATCGAACCGATGGCGCCACCGCCGCCGCCAATCGTCGCACCTTCACCGGCCCCATCGCTGGCGACCACAAGATCTCCGGCGTCGGCTACTCCCCCTCCAAGGCGCCAACAGGTCTTTCCTCCCCCCCCCCCCCCCCCCCGAGGTAAGTTCTTCTGTCCCCATGGCTTGAATCCTAGATTGAACTAGGGTTTTTTTAGGCCGACTAGTACTAGATGGCTTCCCATCGCCGTTTTACATCCCCATGGCTTCAATCCTGATTGACGAGTTCACATGCACGCCTAGCTGTAGACAATTGGTAGGATCAATAATTTGACACGCACGCCTAGCAGTAGACATTGGTAGGATCGACATTGTTGGCAGTTGACATGGTAGGATTGACATTGTTGGCAGTTGACATGGTAGAGAAGATGCAAAGTAGCCATTGGTGTTAGCTTGGTAGACATTGTTGTAAGCTTGGTAGACATTGCTGTTAGCTTGGTAGACATTTTTGTGTAGACATTGGTACAAATTGCTCTGTTCTGACATTGGTAGACATTGTTGTGTAGACATTGGTACAAATCGATCTGTACTGACATTGGTAGACATTGTTGTGTACACATTGGTAGAAGTTGCTCTGTACTGACGGTGGTAGACATTGATGTGGGATCATTCTACTCATCATGTACAGGATTGGGACGCCATCGTCGCCGGCTACGTGCAGACGAGCTCCCCGTGAACCCCTACATCAACGCGCGCCCAGAAGTTCCTGGGGCGGTTGCCTATCTTAGAGAGCGGGAGGGCAGGTCGACGTCTGGCCGTAAACCTCGCCTGAGACATTACGAGGTCGTCCAGGTGCCAAGGCGCTTTTACGTCCAGCTCAGGGAGTGTGACCTTATTGTCCTTGCCGTCCCTCCTACCATAGCCTGGGAGGTGTCCAGGGTGCTGAAGGTCACGGCGCAGGCAGGTGCCACCATCCCGCTCTGCCACGGTGAGTTCTGCGAGTACCGCGTCCACATGGAGTGGTTCCAGGGCAAGCTGTTCTTCATGCGGGGTTGGGAGGCCATGGTGCAGAGGCTCACTCTGCGGAAGGACGACGTCCTCGTCTTCGAGCTCGACGTCAACTGCTTCCACTTCACCCTGATCCGAGCCACCTCCTCCATCCAGTCGGTGATGAAGTGCAAGCGCCATGGCCTAACGGTGGCGAAGTGATCGCAGCTGCCAGGTAATGTACAGAACTGAAGTAGTGTAGGTCATGCTGACGGGTGTTATATGAAACCCTTGTTTTGTGCCAGGGGAGTGTTCCCCTGGTGTAATTATGCCATGGTTGGTCCTATGTGAACCTATTTTCTGCCAGGGGAGTATTCCCCTGATGTGCAGTCTGTTTAAACAGTCTAGTTAACTATGGTATGGTGTGTGATCAGCGTGTGCTTGCTTTGTTATGCAGTTGATGTCTATGCATGTTTCTATTCTTGTAGACAGTGTTGGGCCTCCAAGTGCAGAGGTTTGTAGAACAACAGCAAGTTTCCCTTAAGTGGATCACCCAAGGTTTATCGAACTCAGGGAGGAAGAGGTCAAAGGTATCCCTCTCAAGCAACCCTGCAATTAAGATACAAGAAGTCTCTTGTGTCCCCAACACACCCAATACACTTGTCAGATGTATAGGTGCACTAGTTCGATGAAGAGATAGTGAAATACAAGTAATATGGATGATTATAAGTTATAATTGCAATCTGAAATAAAAATTTCTGCGAGCAAACATGTAACAGAACTGGTTGTAAACGGTGTTTCAATGCTTAAAAACAAGGCCTAGAGATCATACTTTCACTAGTGGACAATCTCAACAAAGATAACATAATTGAACACATAAATATCATTCTTCACTATGCTACACAGAACTACTCTCTGGTTGGATAATGAACACTAATCATGCGTAGGGTTACAAAGCACTCCTTAAAGTTTGCATTTCCCAATCTAGATTACTCCACACTGTCACCTTGTGTGCACTAGACGGTTCCATACAAACACCAACAATTAATAGAGACATCCAACTCAAATCATAACTCATGATAAGTATAACTGTAAACTTCAGCCTAAGAGACATACATAATGTGCACATTGTCACCTTCACATCATGGGACAAGGTGTCTCCGGAGATTACAAGAATAAAACCACTTGAGTAGCATAATAGATGAAGAGTAACATCAACTAATTCAACTAGATACAAGGCTCATGATCACATAAAGATCACACCATGAGAGAGAGATGAACCACATAGCTACCGGTAGAGCCCTCAGCCCCAGGGGAGAACTACTCCCTCCTCATCATGGGAGACATCAACGGCGATGAAGATGGTGGTGGAGTCGATGGAGATGGCTCCGGGGGCAATTCCCCGTCCCGGCAGGGTGCCGGAACAGAGACTTCTATCACCCGAAATTGGTCTTCGATGGCGGCGGCGCTGCGGAACTTTTCGTGGATGGACGCTGATTGATTTAGGGTTTTCGCGTTGGAGGGATTATATAGGCAGATGGGCGATGTCAGGGGGTGGACCAGGGGTCCACACCACCTGGTGGCGCGGCCAGAGGGGGGGCGCGCCACCCTATGGTGTGCCTGCCTCCTAGACTTCCTCCGTCTCCCTTTTTGACTACGTGTCGTGTCGAGAAAAATAGGAACTTCGGGCTTCGTTTTGTCCAATTCCGAGAATATTTCCTGTGTAACTTTTTTGAAACACAAAAATAGCAGAAAACAGGAACTGGCACTGTGGCATCTTGTTAATAGGTTAGTTCCAGAAAATGCATAAAAATGCCACGAAGTGTAAACAAAACACAAAGCAATTGGTGTAAAACAAGCATAGAGCATCAAAAATTATAGATATGTTTGCGACGTATCAAGCATCCCCAAGCTTAACTCCTGCTCATCCTCGAGTAGGTAAGTGATAACAAAATAATAATTTTTAAGGTGACATGCACCAAAACAATCTTGATCAAGTCAATGTAAAGCATTGCAAGCTTAGATCAAAGTACTCTAAACATGGGCATAAAAGATATAATTCTAACCATAGAACTTGGCAACCATGTTACAACATGAAAAGTAACACAAACAAAAGATCATG
Source organism: Dactylis glomerata (assembly GCA_007115705.1). Lineage (NCBI taxonomy): Eukaryota > Viridiplantae > Streptophyta > Magnoliopsida > Poales > Poaceae > Dactylis > Dactylis glomerata. The sequence continues at coordinate 510,823 of QXEO01000379.1, forward strand.
AGTAATAATGCATTGAAAGTCAATTGTTTGTTTCGAGCATATAGAAAACATAGCAAAGTGGTATTCAGCTTGCCCCTGATGGAGTAGCAAAACATAAATGCATAGGACACCTTCAGAGTTTAAAAGGGTGACTAGATACAAATAATTTGAGAACAAGCAATACCATAATCATGAGTCAATCAATAATAAATTTTGGGACTATGCACATTATACTCAGAATGACAACTATGCTCTCTTAATTGGTGCATAAAGATAGAAGATGAAGACTCAACATAAAAGTAAAAGAAGGGCCCTTTGCAGAGGGAAGTAGTGATTGCAAGTTTTATAAACCTTCCAATAATTATGGTACTTATTAGCTTTGAGCTCTCATTGCCCCTATCATTGGCATCTTGAGTGGTTAAGGTTAATGCGAGAACAAGTATGAGTTATATGCTTGACAAACCATAAGTTGAAAATCTCATGTCCCGTGAATACGAGTACCTAAACCGCATGCCCGATGATGCATGGTTTAGATTTTTATGGAAGCTTGTCATTTTAAGCATACATGTATCATCGAGAACGCCAACGGGGTACCTCCTGCCCGATGATATGGAAGCTTTCCCATATCAAAATGATAGGACAAACAGACAATGAACACCTCGACATCTCTTTTATTTACCATTGGGTATAGCTTTTTATTATTGAGATGCGTCATCGAATGTCCACTATGGTTATGTTGTAAATTTCCACCATGAATGATGCATGGTTTAGATTAGCGGCCCAGGCGTTTCTCTAACACATATACAAACTCCATGAGCTCACAAGCTTCCAACTTATTTCACATCGCTAGGCATCCATAAACAAAAGATCATGATATCAACTAAATAGGAATAAGTGCAATGTTGAAAGCATGCCCCATGACAGTATGGCTGAGCTAACTCCCAACTTACAACTTGCAAGCATATAATCAACATAAGAGAGCCACAATGGTCAAGTTTATTAAGTGCAAGAAAGTAAATGTGCCATCAAGTTCGTGAGAGCTTTACTAACTAATTTTCTCATAACAAAAAAATTAATTTAGAAGATAGATAAAAGCATAACGAATATACTTGGAATAGCAAATTCCTAATAGGTAGATATGGTGGACACATTGGAAAACTTTGGTTTTTGGGAGTTGGATGCACGAGTAGAGCTCATACTCAGTACAGGTGTAGGCTAGCAAAAGACTGGGAGCGACCAACTAAGAGAGCAATAACAACCATAATCATGCATAGCGACAAAACATTATTAACCAAAGCATAAAGTGATATCACAAGTCAAAAACCAAATGATCATAGAGGCTTGAGGCGACTGGTTTAAAGTCAAACATGGTGTAATCATGTGCCAAGTCAACTCAAATAAAGCATCAAAGGAGAATACCACAATATCATGCTTCTATAAGATAAAAAACAACGCATGATTCTTTCAAAGGCACATTAAGCACTCTCTGTTATTTGAGACAAGTCATGCTACAACAATAACTACTAAGCATATAATAAAAATAATATCAAGCATGACATGATAAAGTCTAAGCAACAGTCTAAACAAGCTCCCTTTTGCATCACTATAAGCATGAAACAATTTACTCTTTTCCAACACCAATCAACCTATTTGAAACAACTCTCAAAGATGAAAAGCAACAAAGACCAGAGGTCTAAACACACCTAGCTACAAAGAACTAACAAGTTCTGAACAAGAATGAAGGCGAAAAATAAAAGCTAAACGCAGTACAAGAAAAAAGAGAACACTCGTTGGATGATAAAAGTGAAAACTAGAGTGTTCTAGGCAATGAAAACAGAGTGTGTCTTCTCCAAAAGAAAAATGTCGGGGTCCAACCATTTATTACAGCAAACAAAATAAAATAAAACTAAAAGCAAAAATAAAGTCGCTCCAAGAACAACACATAGTATATGAAGCAATAAAAATATAGTGTCTTGAAAGATGACCTGATATTTTTGTTGATGAAGAAGAGGGTGTCTTGGGGCATCCCCAAGCTTTGACGCTTGTACTTCTTGGATATTTCTTGGCGTGACATGGGCATCCCCAAGCTTGAGCTTTTGTCCATCCTTCATCTCATCTCATCATTCTCCTTTCCCTATACTTGAAAACTTCCTTCATACAAAACTTCACACAATTCTCATTAGCAACATTAGTTTATGCAAGATAGTAAATCCACTTTTGGTTCAATTTAAACTCAAGTACAACACATATTAACACATAAGCTACTGTAGCAAATTCTTCTAAAAGTTTCGTGATCAAAAGAACTAAAAAGAAAGAGATCAAGAGGCAAATACAAATAGTGGCAAAAATCTATCAAAACAGAACAGCTGGTAAAGATCAATTTTTTTGAAACTCTTATGTTGCTCAAATCGAAAAATGCAAAACTAATAAAAGTTAGATAATAACTTGGGCCTTGTGCACAAGAAATCACAGATCAAAATGACGTTCTGGGAATTTTCACGAATTTTTACGGTGAAGCGCAGAAATCTGTTTTGGGACAGCAACTTCCCCAAATCTTATCTTCCTCCAATTAGAGGCTATTCTTGGCACAAAAACGAAATAAAAAGATAAGGAGAGGTCATTACAGTAGTAACAACTTCCAAGACTCAACAAAAGAAAAAATGTACTGAAAAGAAAACATTGGGTTATCTCCCAAGAGTGCTTTTCTTTAACGCCTTTGAGCTAGGCGCAGTGATTTTAAAAGATGCTCACATAAGCACCATAAAAGAGATTGAAGCAAAAGAGAGCATCAAAAAGAAAATATGAAACACTTTTAAGTCTAAACCACTTCCTATAAAAAAGAATCTTGTAAAGAAACAAGTCATGAAAGCACAAAGCAACAAGCATAGGAAAGCAAAACAAGTGCAACTTCAAGATTTTTAATATAAAGAGGGGAAACTTAATATGGTTGAGATGCATAAAACCATGTTTCCCTCTCTCATAATAACTTTCAGTAGCATCATGAATAAAATTAACAAATATAACTATCACATAAAACATTCTTATCATGAGCCACATGCATACAATAATTAATACTCTCCACATAAACATCGTCATTTTTATTAAACGTAGTGGGAGCAAATTCAACAAAATAGCTATCATTATTCTCATCACCATAGTCATCAAATATAGGAGGCATATTATAATCATAACTAATTTTTCTCCTCAATAGTATCATCATAAACTGGAGGTATAGTATCATCATAAACAATATAATAGCTATCTTTCAAAGTGTGTTCATTTGTAAACATATCATCATTGGAACATGGATAGTACTAATAGTACAACAATTATTAATATCATCATTTTCAGAATTGGTACCCAAGAGATTTTCAATATCAAAAGTAGTGTGCTTTTCCCAATCATGATCACTACTATAGGTAACAGGCATAGGAACATCATCAAGTTCAGACTCATCAGCAAAAACTATAATAGGAGCAACATGCTTAGGGTAAGATACCGTTTCCTCTCTCCTTTTACTCCTCTTCTTCTTCTTCCCCTCTTTAAGAGGGTGAGGCTTGAAAGGAAGCTTCTCCACATACCCTGGTTTATTGACAGAAACGATAGAAGAAACTTTGGAGGGTTCCTCCTTTTCATTAATAAGAACAAAACACATATTAGTCCTGTCATATTTTGGTAAAGTCTCATCTTTTGTAACATTTTGTATGTAAGTATTTTCGTGGCAATTATCATAACAATAAAGATGACAACCATACATGACGCTATTCTTATCAAAATCACTCATATCTATCAAAGAAGTTTTTCTTGATAACTCTTCACACCCCAAAAATAAAGTAAGTTCATCATGCTGATTAGGAGTGATCATGTCATCACAATATAAACTTGCAGTACTCATTGGATTAGAAAGGCTATTATCATAACCTGAGCATTGAAAATTGAAATGACCCACTTTATAGCAAAGTTCACAAATAAAAGGATAGAGGGCACAAACCTTTTCACCAAGCTCATTTAGAGCCCTGTCCCACATTCTAGTTTTTTCGTTCCTGTGGTGGATACAATAATCTTTTTTGATTTGATTCTTTTCACAAGGTCTAAGTGCTCCACAAAAATTAACATGCTTATAAGAAATAGTACTTTCAGAAGTTTGAGCATGTTTATTGCAATCATCAATAACAATTTCACTTTCCATACAAGTGTCTTTAAAAGGTTCATGATACATGTCCCAATTTTATTTAGGAACAATAATATGAGAAGCAAAGGTTCTATAGCAATCAACAATAATTTGAGAATCAAGACCATATTTAGCACTAAGCTCTTGAAAATTAGTAGTTTCAACGAAAGACTTAACACAATCATACTCATAATTTATACCTGATTATTTACCTTTGTCACAATCCCAATCTTCGGTATTGCTTTGGATTGTTTCAAGCAGATCCCACTTGGCTTCAACCTCCTTGCTTGTGAAAGATCCCTCTAAACATGCATCTAGATAGTCCTTGTAATGTCCTGAAAGCCTTGCATAAAAATTATTAATAACAATATTACTGGGGAGCTCATGAATGGGACATTTGAGCATTAGTGACTTCAATCTTCCCCACGCTTGGGTAATACTTTCTCCATCATGAGGATGAAAATTATAAATATAATTCCTATCTTTATGAATCTCACTAGAAGGATAGAATTTAGAATAAAAGAGAGGTACAATTTCCTCTCAGCCAATAGATCGGTCATCCTTCAGCATCTTATACCATTCCGCAGCTCTGTCCTTCAGTGATAAAGAGAATAGCTTCATCTTAACTTGGTCCATTGAAATACCTGCACACTTGAACAACTCGCATAATTCATGTATAAATAGCAAATGATCACCAAAATGGACAGTTCCATCTCCTAAATAGCAGTTATTCATAACACGTTCAATAATTTTCATAGGTATTTTAAAAGGGGTACTTTTAGTATGTGGATCACAAGCATCATTAGAATTATGTGATTTCTATTTTCGTGCCCTCAGGTCCTTAGTTGTACTCAGTTTTCCCCAGCTCGTTAGTTTTTCCTCAGTTTTCCCCAAGCCCTTGTCTGAAACCCTCAGAAGGAGCTCGGACGGGAGGATTCCCGTTTAGTTGACCGTTCCATGCTGACGTGTGGGGCCACGTCATGTGGGGCCGCGTCGCGTGGAGCTGGTAGAAAGGGACCGCGTGGGACAGGATGAGACCGCGTTTGGTTGTACGTGAGAGCTCGGTTCTGTCTCTCTCGGCCCAAATTGGCATTTTTCAGAGCGCCTTTTCAGAGCGCCTTTTTCCCCTCTCTCTCTGTAACAGTTCTCTCTCTTTTCACCAAATTAGCATCAAATCTAGAGAAGCTTCTATTTCTGTCTTTCTTCAATGATTGTTGCCTTTTGGCCCTCATTTTTTGCCCAATATGGTAACAAATCTAGTAGCAAATCTAGAATCTAGTATAGGATAAATTCACAGCAGGATAATAAATCTAGAAAACTAAGTATAATACATAAACTGCATACAGCAGCCAATAACAATGTTAATGTTCACGACAAACTAAGCTGAAAATAATACAAGACGCAATGTATGCCCAACATGAAGATTAGGATACCCCAGGATGAATGAATCTGTTCTTCATTCATCATATATATATCTTCGTCGCTCCATTTTCTGGTCTGAAAGAAATATTCATTGAACTCCTTCCGTCTGCAGTGTGCAGCCAATACATCCTCCAAACGGTATGGCCTTTGTTCATTTTTCAGACCGTACTTTCCTAATCTATCCACACGTAGTGGCCACTCATCCCAGGCGTTCATATCATCAAAGTACTCTCTGATATAACCCAAATCCGCGTAGTAGATGCAGCCAGGTCGAAGTGTCGGGTGCACTCTGGTGTCGACGGAGATACACCGGACATGATGGACGAAGAAGGCACGACTGCCAATGTTACTGACGGCATGGAGAGAGCGGCTCTCAGTGTCCACACGGTACACCAATGTTTGACCTTCCTCCAAACGACCGCCCAACAACACAAGCAGCAGATCACCATCCGACTTCATAAGATAGAACTTGTCATTTCCAAGTTCTGGAAATGAAAATAGTGTCTCCATGTTGACAGTGCTCACGCCCTGCTCCAACTGGACATTGTTGGTGCACACTAATGTTCCGAACTCCAAATTGTTCACAGCTAGTGCATAGAATTCACCATTGAACGGGGTAATGCAACACATAGAATAGTGCTCGATCGAAAATCTTCCTTCTCCCCAATCTTCATCTATACCCTTAGTTGGAGTGCTCTCATCGACCCAAGCAATTTCCGCCGGGTAATATGTGGAAACGAAGAGCATAGTCGGGGACTTCATTACAGCGACTGACTCCAGAATAACAGATGGCATCTGCGCCTCAAACATAGTGTTTGATGTCTTTGTGAGTGGGTTCAGAAGCCGTATCTTGTGCGGCTGATTCTTCTGGGCAAGCACGATGACGCCACGGCAAAAGCCGACAAAGTAGTATCTAAAATATATTGATGAAGATAACATTCAGCACTAAGATGTTTACAATTGAAAATAAAAATAGATTAACTCTATAGATATGGAGGAATTTGAACCTTGCATGAACTTCCGTTAGATCGATGGTGATGTAGCGGGATGTGCGGAGGTGGAGGAAGGAGAACTCAGCGGCGCGTGGAATGGCGTGTTCTACCATGATCCATTCGTGCAGGTGCACGTCGGGCTCAGGTAAATCTGAGCGCCAATTTGTACAAACTTGCCTCAAAGCAGAGTAGGTGTCCACGTACTCCTCGTTCGCCAGTAAGCAGGCGCCGATCTTGTGAAGTGGTCCGTCAGCCCTGAGAGAGGCCCAGTTCACGGAGGCGCCGTGTTTGGATGCGCCACCCTCGGAGGCGACGGGCTCGGCGGCGACGGCCTCGGATGCGACGGGCTTGGCGGCGACGGGCTTGGATGCGACGGGCTCGGAGGCGACGGGCTCAGGGGCGACGGCCGCCGGCGCATTCTTCTTCTCCATCGCCGGCAGGGGAGCACGCGTAGGGCGGTTGGGGTTTTTTTGAGAAGGTGATGGGACGTGAGAGACATGGTTGCGTGCGTGAGTGAGAATGAGACACTGTGCAGAGGGAGGGAGAGAGGGGCTCTGTACTGGCAAAGTGACGGTTCGTCTCAGTAGTTTCTCAAAAAAACTAGACGTTTGGTCTCAACACGCGTCCGTGGTACTGCACGTCTGCACCGTTACGTGTACTCAGTTCTACCCTCGAGTCTTACACTGGAAAAATATCTGTACTCAGTTTTCCCCTCGAGTACTAATACTGGCTAGTGCAATATACTCAATTTTACACTCAAGTGGCTGGTCAACAGAGAGTCAACAAATGGGATTAAGCTATCTAATTGAGTCATTTCATGCGCAAAAAAAATCAAAAAAAATAAAATCATAGTGCCTCCTACTCATGGAGTCTTGTTACGCGACCTGCCACGTAGGAAATTATAACAATCATATATAAATCAAGTTTTAACACAAATGGCCACTTCTCAAATCACTAGTAGCTATGAAGGTTCATGGCTTTCCACTCAAACCCCTTCTCAAAACATCTATACCCAAAACATAGTTTGTCTGAATGAGGCCATAATTTTCACAGTCATGTATATTTGAATTGCTAATACTTTGAGGTAGGCCAACCTGGGTTTCATTGTACAAAACATGTGTTTTTCTTTTTCTAAATCTCTTATTTGAATTCCTTAGCCTGTTTACTATTTACTTGCCCTTGGATCCTTGATACTACTCAGTTTTATCCTCTCCATTCTCACAGAAGCCCAAACTTGGCCTGATTGGTCGAGCTGTTGTCACACGGATCGTGCCCACCTACCATCGATCCTATGATCTAACGGGCAGGATAAACCCTCTTTCTCTCTCATCATGGCCACCCTCTCTCTATATGTCGGTGGCAAACTACTACCCCTCTATGTATGCTAAATAACGAGTTTGCCACCGGATTGAACAAGTTTGGTAATCACGAATTTCTTTTAGGCATTACTTTTCATGGTAAAATGATAAACTATCACGAATTTCCATTTCTTGTAGGCATTACTTTTCACGATAAAATGATTAACTATCACGAATTTCCATTTCTTGTAGGCATTACTTTTCACGGTAAAATGATAAACTATCACGAATTTCCATTTCTTGTAGGCATTACTTTTCACGGTACTATCACGAATTTCCTTTAGGCATTACTTTTCACGGTAAAATGATAAACTATCACGAATTTCCATTTCTTTTAGGCATTACTTTTTTGTTGAGATATAAACCCCCACAACGGTCATCTCCTCCTTAATTTATTGTGTAAACCCCACAACGGTCATCTCTACCTTAATTTATGGTGTAAACCCCACAACGGTCATCTCTCCCTTATAAACCCCCACAACGGCCATCCCTCATGTCAATAGGTTCTGCCTCTCTCTTCTTCGTTCGCATACACTTGATCCATTGCCATGGCTTCCACATCTTGGATGCCGACCGAAAGGGGAAGGGGAAGGGGAAGGGGAAGGGGCGGCCGGGGTAGTGGATCATCATCATTGCCACCACCACCGTCAACACTGCCATTGATCATAGAGGAGTTCTTCATCGCCATCTATGAAGACCCTTTGGCCAAGAAGGTACGTACGCGTTCCCACATATATGATGCATGTGATTAATTATGTGCATGTTATAAAAAACCTTTAATTTCAAACGATCGGCGCTCGATCTCTTTGCAGGCACTCCCACAAAAGTTTGCGGACTATCTTGACGGCCAGGAGCCCACAAAGGTGTATCTGCGAGCAACTGACTACGGTCCTCGTCTCTGGACCGTGGAGGTCCTATTTGACAGACAAGGGCTGGAAGAATTTTGCCATCGCGCACGGTGTGGATTTCGGCTGCTTCCTACACTTCAAATATGAAGGCGATTATGTGCTCACAGTGAAGGTGTTCGACGGAACAACGTGCAGGAAGTACTACTACACGGACGACGAAGATACTGACGATGAAAGCGACGACGACGTGAAGCCATGCATCTAAGAAGATTATGACCAAGAATATATATGTAGCTTCTAGCTATTTTCTATATATTATGCATGTAAAAATAATAGGGAATCACAATTTCCACCATGATTCGAACACCACAGCCTCCAAACGATGCTGATGCCGATATCGGCATGGTCAGAACGGCTATGCTCGCCGCCACTGCTAGGTCACCGTCGGGATGCACCCTCAATCCCGTTCCCTCATTCGATCACTGACACACCAGAGATACCGCTGAGGCCAATGACGAACGTACATGCTGATGCCAATGCCGAACATGCATGCCGCTGTGGGCACGGCCATGCCGCCCCGCTATGCTGGATGCCACAGACCACCGCTAGGTCTTTCCCTTCGCCACCACACTCCCCTAGCACCCACCTATACACGCCAGAAAGGAGAGACACTAGTTTTCTCTACATTGCTCGCGTTCATGTCCGATACCGTCAGTCAAAGTGTTGAGGTCGTCGTCGATGTCCTCGACCATTTCTTCTCTTTTATGCATGGTTAAACGCGTCTAGTTCATATCTATCTAATGCGTCTGGTCTCGCCTCATGCAGTTCTTTGTGGACGTCGATCTCATCTCGGCACCCCGCAGGCCACCTCCTCCGTGCCATCGCTGTAGAGCTCCGTTTAAAAATCTAATCCTACCCGTGTATTGCCCCTTGTATCAGCGTCATGGCCCCACTTGTCATTCGATATACCGAAGCCCCACTCGTCCGCGTTTTGGTCAAGGATACGGTGATGCTTACGGTCAAACAAAGATGGATGCTCTAACGTGTCTTTGCGGGCTCTATGTGGCCCCACTAGTCAGCAGATAACGGTCAAAGTTGTTGACCCGTCGGGCAACCGGCCGTTCCAGCACTTATGACGGTTTCAGACAAGGGCTTGGACAAAACTGAGGAAAAACTAAGGAGCTGGGGAAAACTGAGTACAACTAAGGACCCGAGGGCACGAAAATAGAAATCCCTAGAATTATCACATATGGAAGATAAAGTATCATCAGAGCAAATTTTCTCCTGTAAAGCTAGGGAACTAAAAATATCATAAAAACTAGCTTCCCCAAGCTTAGACTTTTCCATAACATTAGCAATAATGGTGTTCAAAGAATTCATACTAATAATATTACTATTAGCATGCAAATAAAATTCCATAGGTTTTTTAGTTTTATCTTCAAACACTTCATGTCCTAACTTCGAGCACTCACACAGCAGCAACAGTACTAGAAGATAGCTTAGTAGCCAGAGGATGTGAGTACCTTTTACCTTACCTCCCCGACAATGGCGCCAGAAAAGAGCTTGATGTCTACACATGCTTCTATTCTTGTAGACAGTGTTGGGCCTCCAAGTGCAATTCCCTTAAGTGGATCACCCAAGGTTTATCAAACTCAGGGAGGAAGAGGTCGAAGGTATCCCTCTCAAGCAACCCTGCAATTAAGATACAAGAAGTCTCTTGTGTCCCCAACACACCCAATACACTTGTCAGATGTATAGGTGCACTAGTTCAGTGAAGAGATAGTGAAATACAAGTAATATGGATGATTATAAGTTGTAATTGCAATCTGAAATAAAAATCGCTGCGAGCAAACATGTAACAGAACTGGTTGTAAACGGTGTTTCAATGCTTAGAAACAAGGCCTAGGGATCATACTTTCACTAGTGAACACTCTCAACAAAGATAACATAATTGAACACATAAATATCATTCTTCACTATGCTACACTGAACTACTCTCGGGTTGGATAACGGACACTAATCATGCGTAGGGCTACAAAGCACTCCTTAAAGTTTGCATTCCCCAATCTAGATTACCCCACACTGTCACCTTGAGTGCACTAGATGGTTCCAGACAAACACCAACAACTCATAGAGACATCCAACTCAAATCATAACTCATGATAAGTATAACTGTAAACTTTAGCCTAAGAGACACACATAATGTGCACATTGTCACCTTCACATCATGGGACAAGGTGTCTCCGGAGATTACAAGAATAAAACCACTTGAGTAGCATAATAGATGAAGAGTAACATCAACTAATTCAACTAGATACAAAGCTCATGGTCACATAAAGATCACACCATGGGAAATAGAGATGAACCACATAGCTACCGGTAGAGCCCTCAGCCCCGGGGAAGAACTAATCCCTCCTAATCATGGGAGATAGCACCGGCGATGAAGATGGCGGTGGAGTCGATGGAGATGGCTCCAGGGGCAATTCCCCGTCCCGGCAGGGTGCCGGAATAGAGACTTCTGTCCTCCGAAATTGATCTTCAATGGCAGCGGCGCTGCGGAACTTTTCGTGGATGGATGCCGATTGATTTAGGGTTTTCATGTCGGAGGGATTATATAGGCGGATGGGCAATGTCAGGGGGTGGACCAGGGGTCCACACCACCTGGTGGCGCGACCAAAGGGGGGCGCCACCCTATGGTGTGCCTGCCTCCTGGCCCTCCTCCGTCTCCCCTTTGGACTCCGTGTCGTGTCGGAAAAAATAGGAACTTTGGGCTTCGTTTCATCCAATTCCGAGAATATTTCATGTGTAACTTTTCTGAAACACAAAAAAAGCAGAAAACAGGAACTGGCACTGTGGCATCTTGTTAATAGGTTAGTTCTAGAAAATGCATAAAAATGCCACGAAGTGTAAACAAAACACAAAGCAATTGGTGTAAAACAAGCATGGAGCATAAAAAATTACAGATACGTTTGCGACATATCAGCAGTCATTTGTGCCTAATATTGTGATCACTGTGTTGTTGTAATGCTACCGTCTAAAGGTAAGCTCACAAATATTTGAAAGTGGTGAGCACATCTCAGTGCAAGGGTCCTTCAGACGGCAAACAAACACCAGGTGTTGTGCTCGCACAGCGACGGAAACAGAGAGCATCCAATCAGCATGGGCCTTTTGGCTCTCTGGATGCGACCTAGGCCACCAAACGAAATGCCAACACTGGTTTTGGCCCGTTTGATGCGACCCAGACCCGCCAGCGCCTGCGCCTAGGGAGCCCAAAAAAGGTTGCAGGCTACCAATCGCGCCCTAAACGTCGCGGGGGGGACGGCGGCCAGCGGCTGCCGCATTGGTGGGTGCCAACCCTAGCCGCCCAGGAGAGGAGGACGGGGACGGATAGACAAGGAAAAGGGAATCAGAGTCGAGGACTCTCCTTCTCGTAGGCGGCAGCGGTTGCATTTGGGCCAGCCCAAGGTTCGGAGGTTCGGGTACTAAAGGCATGTACAATGGTAGAGAAGGCGCGCCTTCTCTTAGCCGTCCACATTATTAGAGAAAGCATAAAATATAACTTGTACAATGCATCATCTCTCATTGTCATCCCTTGTAATTACTAAGAAATAGCTATTTTTTGTAATAAATTAATTAGCTAAGAGAAGGCAGATGGTACAATGTACAAAATAGTCTTCTCTTATTTTGTAAGAGATCATCTCTTAGCTAAGGGAAGGCAACCTTCCCTTTCTTATTTCTCTCTCCTCCAACTAAGCAAAAATCCTACGTGGCACCTCTAAGAGAAGGCTGACAATCACCTGATTGTACGTGCCCTAAGAGAGACAACCGACGGACGGACGAAACAACGACCACGAAACGGGATTCATATTTTTTACTTACCAGTGGCAATATGGTAAATAGTCTAAAAGGTGGAATCCTCAAAATCTAGGGAGAAATTCTTTTGCTTTTATTATTATTAGGTAGGTGTAGATATTGGCGAGTTCAATCCAAAAAGACATCACAGAACCCAAAGCTAACAATGAGGAAAAATGAGTGGATTTCGAAGGAGAAGGGCATCAAGTATAAGACTACTCATAGTGGGAGTAACATAGCTAGTAACATCACACACTCCAATGCATTTTAATGACATGGCATGCTATTAAGTGAGGAAAGAGAGTGTTGTGGTAACATATTATGTTACTGTAACATCACACACTCCAATACACAATGAGTCTATAACCTAATAAATAAGGTCTTGCATGACACCACGCATATGTTATTCCCCACTATGAAGGTAGTAACATAGACTAGTAACATCTGCATGACACTAGTCTATATTACTCCCCACTATGAGCAGCCTAATGCCCCGAGGAAAGCCATGAGGACACAGGCAGCTACCTAATGAAATAATGACAGCGCAATTGGGAAGTTAAACTAAACGGTACCCATTACCTGCGAAATATGAGATCCCATGTAAAACAGATGAAAAAAAATAGTAAAGCATGAGCTCTAGGAAAATCGGAAGGACAATGGGAACCATTTTGTTTGTCATGATCACTAGTAGGAAAAGGCTTATAGATAGATGTTTTATCAGTGGAGCATATTATTCAATATGCTCCACTAGTATTTACTAGTGGTGCATTTGCAAATATGCTCCACTGATAATTTTTCTACTAATGGCGCATATTGGTCAGAATGCGCCACTAAAATCCATGTGGGACCCACCAGAAGGGTCGTCGACAAAATATCCTGTCTTATCCATGGCGTATTTATTATATACGCCACGCATATTTTACCTTTTAGTGGCGCATATCATAATATATGCGCCATTGATAACATATGGGCCCCACCTAGGCCCTGTATATATTCTTGTGTATTGCTGTGTATAAATACCAGAAAATATCAGTTTTTTTTAGACCTGTATGAAATATCAGTGGCGCATATTTTTAGTGGCTAGTGGCGCATTAAGCATTAGTGGCGCATATAGCAATATGCGCCACACATAAGATTCTAATGGCGCATATAGCATATGCGCCACTAAAGTGCAAACTATGCGTGGCGCATATTGAGATGCGCCACTGATAAATTTGTATTAGTGGCGTGGCAATGGTGGCGCATCCCATATGCGCCACGCATAGTCCAAATTGGTGCACCATTAATAGCCTTTTTTCCACTAGTGGATGATCCCAACAGAAACCACAATGTTGAATGTTACTGCAGCACTCAGGCAGTTCCTTTGTCCTAGCAATATCACATCACACGAACTGAAGAGCTGGTTAGACTCTTGCTCTGATGAAATGTGCAGGAGTTAATTTACCTTGTACATTTCCCCATCTCCAATAGAAACTAAATGAGCCTGGCTGCTTGCTTAGTTGTTTCCTAATTTTTTCTGTAGGATTCGCTCATACAACTATAGCAAGATAAAACACTTAGGGAAACGCAATTCAAAAGAAATCATTTTGCCACAGGTACAAGAGTAACATAGTGTGCAAAAAGATGCATTTTTCATGCCATTTATACCCAAGAAGAAACTTAAAAAAAAACTAAGCCATAATTGAGCAATGTGTTTTGGCAAACGCCAGAAAATAACAGTGTCCTGTAGCAAATTTTCCCAAATCTTTATGACTAATACACGAAAGCAACCACATTGCTGCTGCTAAGAGCCATCAATCTCTGATCTCTCCTCCCCTAGAAAGCACACAGCAACGAGAGAACCAGAACAGAGGAGATGAATAGGAAGAGAGGGGGTGCTCACAAGCCTCACTGCCATTGCTGTCCTTGCGCTTGATGAAGTCAAGCATCGGCCGCCACCACACAGGATGGACTCCTACAACCCCATTGTCGCCCACGCATTAGCCTGCGGGCAGGCTCCCACCACCGGCAACGGATCCCGCTTCGGCCACCTTGGGAGGAGCCCGCAGGCTCCCACCACCGGCAGCGGATCCCGCTTCGGCCACCTTGGGAGGAGCCCGGTGGATCTCTGGGGATAGATGGGAATGTCGACGGCAAAGTGCGGGCCAGTAGTCAGTAGTCGAGCTGTGCAGTTGTGATGTCTGAGAAGGAGATTATATGAGTCATTTAGCTGTCAAGATATAAAAGGTCATCACAATTGATGCACATAGTATGTATTCACCAGGATCCAAATTATGGTTACATCGTTTACAATCAGACTAGAAGTGTCTCTTTACAGAACAAGACATCTTATAAACTTATATGGGAATATTTCCATGTGATTCGACCAATACAATATATCGTGATGCGTTACATTGAAATTTATAGGTATAGGTAGCTTATAGCCCCTAGAGTAGCAAGGGCATAGCAGTAGTACATACACCAAATAACTACTTACTCTCCCAATAACAAAGCAGCAGTACATTATAGGTAGGCTGAGCAATTCAACTACATGGCGCTTGCACCTCAGGCTGTGTCGTCACGGGTCTCCCTCGTCAAGCGAGCCCAAGCTATAGCCACCCGCACATAAATCTCATCATATAGCTCGTCAATGATCTGAAAGTAGGTACTTGCCCAGGTTCTCCTCAGTAACATGGTGCCAAACACCGTCCAAAGACCCACACCAAATCCTATGCTCATCCCCAGGTAGAGATATGCGATATGATCTGCAACTTCGTGGACACTTTGCTCTGCATCAGTAGTACTAGTAGAGCAGTTCTTGGAGAGGGGGTAGCCACAGAGACCAGGGTTGCCTATGTAGGTATAGTTCAGGTTGTCGAGAACCTGCAGCTGCGGCCCGGATGGTATCGTGCCTGATAAGTTGTTGTATGACAAATTCAAATGGCTCAAAGAGGTCAGAGCCGACAAACCCCATGGGATTTCACCAGATAACTCATTGTAGGATAGGTCCAGGGACTCCAACTTCTTCAGATCACGAATCTGATTTGGGATTTTGCCGATCAACTGATTACTTGATAAGTTCAAACTCGTGAGCCCAATCAGCAAACTTATGTCCTCTGGAATCTCTCCTGTTAAACTGTTACATGAAATATCAAGATTGACCAGTAGCTTGTAGATTTCAAAGGTATAGTCACGTGTTTGGCCTTTTGTGATGACTGACATGCTATCCTCAAAATATTCATGATCGTCAATATCTGAAGATATGCCCCTCATTGCTTTCAAGTTTGATATCGACCATGGTATGCTTCCTGATATACTGTTACGGGCCAAGTCCAAATAATGAAGACTTTCAAGGGAAGTAAGGTTCATAGGAATATCACCACTAAGCATGTTTGACCTCATTCTCAAAATCTGCAATTGTGGCATTTTCTGTGGTAACCACTCTGGCAATGTTCCAAAGAACCTATTGTATGAAAGATCAAGGAACAACAATTGTGTAGCACTCTGAAGAAATTTAGGGAATTCACCTGAGAGATCATTGTTGTTCAAGGCTAGACTATACATGTTAGAACCAAATTGATCAACAGAGTTTATGCTGAACACTGAAGAATTGTTATTTGGCTCCTTCCAGCACTTCATAACATCTCCTGTTAATTTGTTTCCCGAAAGGTCCAACCTTTCAAGACCAGTCAATTGGCACATAGATGAGGGAATGGTGCCTGTAATTTGATTATTTGCCACCAAAAACTGCACGAGCAATGGAGCTTTTAACATTGATGGTAATGGTCCCGTGAAAGAATTTGAGGACAGATTCAAGTATGATATATTTATAGGGAGCCATGGAACTTGACCTGTAAGATTATTGGATCCGAGATATATACTGTCAGCTGACATATGTTGTAAATTTGGCGGTAAAGAACCACATAACATGTTTCCTGATGCATCCAAGACTGAAGCTCGGGAAAATGTCACCCAGAACCAATCAGGAATAACATCATCCAAAGATGTATTTCTGAGTAGAAGAACATCAATGCCGGTCTGCCATCTAAGCCACTGTGGAAAATGGGGGCCAACTCGGCATGACCATAAGTTTATGTGCTTTAGTCTAAATGGTGGAACCCAATTTGGTTCAATGTCCATTTTCAAGGAGTTGCCTGACAAGTCAAGACTCTCTAAACTCAGCAAGCCTGAAAAGTGCTCCTTCTTGAGCACACCATTTAGTTTATTGTAGCTGAGATCCAACTCTGTCAAATTACCAAGTGCACCAGCTTCTAGTGGTAGGTTTCCAGTCATAGTCGCATTCCTTATTGACAACATTTTTAATGTACTCCATGAGCACCATGGCAACCGATCCATGAACTCCACTATGCTTGCATTAATGTTGTTACCATCGAACCGCAGCACTTTCAAATTGCATAGATTTTTTAAGTTGCTCGGTATCAAACCAACAACATCATTGATACTAAAATCTATTACTTCAAGGGACGCCATGTTTCCCAGTTCTTTCGGAATAGATCCATGCCACTTGCATTGGGAGAGGTGAAGCTCCTTAAGGCTTGTGATATCCCAAAACCAATTGTGCTCTAGTGATGTGTTAAATGAGTTGGATGATAGATCTAGGACTTCGAGATGTGTTAAGTTTGATTTTGAAAGATCAGACATGGTACTGTTAAGAGCACAACTTACTAAGCGAAGCACTCTCAGAGAAGAAAGCATATTAACCATGTGAACCCAATCCTGCGCAGCACCGAGGTTCACAGAGCCCATGTCAAGATTACTCAAAGACGATAGACGTGACAACGATGCAAGATCCACCATGTGTAGACCATACAAAATATTCCAACTAACATCAAGATATTCCAAATTTGAAAGATTGCCAAGCTGGGAAGGTATTCTCCCACCAAAACCTGATGACGAGAGGTTGAGATACCTTAGGTTTTCTAGAGAGCCCAGAAACACAGGTATGCTAGTGCCGTTGAAGTAATTCCCACTCAGATCAAGATACCTCAACTCTTGTAAAGTAGCCAAAGACGGGGCCATCTCATCTCTCCGCAAGCTCAGGCTGTTGACGTTGAACTGCTGCGTGTTACGGAGGTCGAGCTTGACGACATGGCCTGTTCTGCTGCTGCACCGGACTCGCTCCCACTGACAGCAATCTTCACCGTGCCATGATGAGAGACGGCCAGCTGGGTCCAGAAGGCCCGCCTTGAAGGAGAGAAGCGCATCCCGTTCCCTGCCAATGCAGGTTCTAGTAAGACCTGATAACCTTGCTCCAGCAGCTGGTGCTACTTGGAAAATCACTAGGCAAAGTAGTGCAGCAGCTCCTTGAGCGAGATTCCCGAGCTCAGCCATATTGGTCAGAGGAGGGAGGGTAGAGGCAGATCGGAATGACAATGAAATGGAGAGAGTAGCGGGTCACCCACAAGCACAATATTTGTAAGGTCCAAGTCTCGGTCTTGGTCTTGTCATGCATACTTTTCTTATACAAAAGTTGTGGCTAGAATTTCTCATGATTAGGACAGCAACCAACCATATGGACGCCACTCCTAGGTTTGACGGTGTCACAATTTTCTGCGGTATGGTCTGACATCTAGGTGTTGGCACAGTACTTTTCGTATACGGAAGTAGTGTGTAGAATCTTATTATTAGAACAGACAACTAACCATTCAATTCACAGCACAGGAGTAAACGAGGAGCTAAAAACTGAGACACCCATAATTGGGTATCGAAGACAGTACTTTTACCAATGAGCTAAACGGAAAATACTACCGCTAGAGCCAGTAACAATTTAGCTTTCTAAAACAGACTACATTTTGTAACAGAGGTAGTATAATTTAGCTGCACTGTCGTTTTTCCTCTTCCGAATTAAGCGAGTGATCCTAGCAACATTACTCAGCAATTAGGTGCCGGTTATAGAAACCATTAGTCCAGAATTCGGCACTCTGAATCTACTGAAATAAGAGTCCTTGCCTAGTAATAACCAATTGTAAGATTGAAAAGGACTCATATTCAAGGAACCTCACACCCACCTGATTTCGGCGGCGAGCAGGTGAGGGCGTGAGGCGTCCGTCTCCGCGAGCAACTGCGGCGGCGAGGTTGGTCCCGTCGTAGAGCGGCAAGCGGCGAGCGTACCGTGGAGTGGCCAGGGACGCCGAGATCTGCTGCGGCGGGACAGCAGCAGGGCCGCCCATCCGTGTAGGACCCGGGAGCGCCACACGCATTGAATCAGCGGAAATTATTCTGGTTCGAAGGAAAATTGGCGAGAAGCTCGCCGAGGTCACTGGTGCCGGAGGCGGGCTGGCGGCTCGCGGTGTGGCCGCGTGGGTGAGTTGCAGTCAGTGTAAGGATGACGGAGAGGATACCAGGAACCAATCTCTGAAACTCTGAGGCTCCGTTTGGCATCAAAGTAATTTTGTAGTATTCTGTGAATATTTCAATTTCTAAGAATACTAAAGTATCAAAAAGTATTTGGATCTAGCAAATATTTTGGTTTTAGAAACTGAAGTATCCTCAAAACTTTATTTTTTTTGCCTTACTGAAAACTTAAGGCTGGATCACTTTTTTTTTTTCTAAAATGAAGTATTCTCTAAAACAAAAATATTTGTTAGCCAGGCATCATAATATTTTGATTTTATAATACTTTAGTTATAGAAAAACTTTACTGCCAAATTAGGCCGAATGTCTGAAGCATTCCTGTTGATGTCCGGTCATTTTTATTTATGTTGGTCAACTTTTGCCGTCCATGTTCGATCGGACGACTCATCAAGATCCCCTAGAAGCAGCTTGCATTAACTTAGTAAAAAAATATAGTAAGCCACTGATACTTATTTTCAATCAAAGGAAGAAAGTAATTGTTTCTCTGAACATATTGAGATGTTGCATCAAAGCACCTGATATGGAATAAGGCGTTGTAGCTCCGAGATGCATCTACTCTTTATATTTAAATGCATTAAAAAATGTATGTGTTAGAAAAATATAAAAAAAATGTTGCATATACCTAAGGGGCTGTTTGGTTCAAAGGATATAATTCAGGGGACGAGGATATCCCAAATCAGGTAATTAGGATAGCTAATTTTTCTGTTTGGAACAAACTCAAACTATTAATGAGTTATGTTACCTACTGGGAGGTTTATATGTTAGTTAACCAACAAACTCAAACTATTAATGAGTTATGGGATGGTCAGCAACTTAAATGCACTTTTAGAAGGATTTTTGATGATGATCTGATGGTCCAGTGGTTGGAAATTATAGAAATTGTTAAAGAAATTAACTTTAATGATTCTCCTGATCAACTGATCTGGAAATATGAGTCAAATGGAGTTTATTCTTCCAAATCTCTCTATGCTATTGTTAATTTTAGAGGGGTCCAACCCATCTATCTTCCTGCTGTCTGGAATCTAAAGATCCTTCCTAGAGTTCAAAACTTCCTTTGGTTACTCTCACAAAACAAAATTTTGACTAGAGATAACTTAAGGAAAAGGGGCATCCCAAAACCTCTAGAATGTAGTTTGTGTAAAGAAATTGAATCGGTTTCACATCTATTCTTTGAATGCATGATTTCTGATCTGCTTTGGCAAGAAGTACAGGAAATTTTTGAGATTAGAGTGCATGATTTTCTGTCTTTAGCTTCTAAATGGCTGTGCAGTAGGAGATTCTTGCAATTCAATATTGTTTCATCAGCAGTCATTTGGACTATTTGGAACAATAGGAATAGCATTGTGTTTAACCGTTGCACGTGGCTTAATATGAAACAGGTTTGGCAAAGGCTTCTGAGATATCTAAAGGATTGGAAGTTTCCTTTCAAGGACCAGAGCTGGGATCTGGTGGATCGTTTCACCCAACGCCTGATTGCAAGACTCCGGGCTCCTCTGGTGTTGATGCCACCTTGACTTGCACATCCTTTGGATGGACAACGTCCTGGAAGTCATTCCCTTCGTCTCTCCAGAATGGTGGTCGGGCGACTGAAGCTTACCTGAAGTCCCACCCGGAGGAGGCGGATGAGATCCATGTGATCGTTGGGTGAAAAGCCTGCTGTCGACTCAGCTGTAATAGGATAGTTTCCCTGCGTTTAGCTGGGCGCTGGTTTTGTTCTGAACACGCCAGCATTTTGAAAACTTAGCTCTACCTTTCTGCAGAAACTTGTTCTGCTCCTAGCTCCGTTTTAATTTGCAGACTTAGTTTTAAGCTGCTGGATCTGATGTTTTTGGTGCGGTTTCGTTTCTATGAAATGGAACTGGGGTGAACCCCTGATTTTCTAAAAAAAAAATTCTGTTTGGTTGAAAGGATTTAGGGGGAGTTCTTTTGGGCTTCTAGATGGGCTTCGAGGTCCCAAACAGCTGAAGCCCGAAAGAAGTGTCTTGCTTATTTTGACCGAGAAGCCCGCCAGAAGCCAGCGATACACGCGATCGGAGAAACAGCGAGCGAGCTGTTTCTCGCCAGTTTCCCGAGCTTCTGGCCAGCAACCCGAATCGTTATGTCTATCTGCCCCCTTTTTCAGCACTATTTACATAAGAATGCCACTATACTGGTTTTAATGCATTGAAATGAATCGCTTTGATCCCTGTGCGTGTACGTGACCTCCTTGACCCTGGCCCCGCGTCCTCCTTTTCAGTCATGGACGAACACGAGCAGGTTTGTTGGACGCGACTGTGCTCTCTTGGTCAGGTCAACGTATTTTATTGTACCAGAAAATGCTACAAAATTTGATAGAATAATTGCAAGGTTTGGAGAGAAATATAAGAAGATTCTGTGACAACATGTATGTGATTTTGTCCATTAATTTGGCCAAATTTTGGTACACAGTTTTCCCATATATTTGACAGGAACTTGGTACAAAAATTTAACAGCAAGACATTTCTTTTTATTTTGGCATGTACTGAAATATACTACCGCACCTTTTGTTCTATTCATAATTTTCTTGATTTATTTCTAGCTTATTTTAACTTAAATTACTGTATATGTGGTATCATCACTTATTTAGCTTACGTATTTAATCTAGGGGCGTTATAGACATTTCACGACTCAACAGATCCAATAAGCCAAATTTCTATAAGCTTAAAAGAAGTGACCAGTGGGGTTTCTAGGAGCTTCTCCCCACTACAGTTTTTCCCCACCGTTTTCTAGAAGCCGGCTTATGCATAAGCACAAGCCCAAAAGAAGTTGGCCTTAATATGGTTGGGGATAGCCAATGTTTTGTTTGGTTGGATGGATAAAATGTGGCTCGGTGGTAGGGGCCCACCCGCTCGTGCCTCCCCGCTGCTCGTGCCGAAGAACAGAGCCTCCCCGCACACCCCGCCTCCCTGCCGCCAGTCAAGCCGCGCGTCCCACCTCCTCGCTGCCGGCCGCACTACTCGCGGATCCCGCCTCCTCGCTGCTTGCGGACCCCGCTGCCGGCCACGCTGCACACGCCTCCCCGCCGCTAGCCGCACTGCTCACAGACCCGCCGCCAGTCGTGCTGCTCGTGGTTCCCGCCTCCCCGCCGCTGGCCGTGCTGCTCACGGATCCCGCCGCCGGCCGCGCTGCATGCGCCTCCCCGCCGTTGGCCGCATTGCTCGCGGTTCTCGCCTCCCCGCCATTGGTCGCGCTGCTCGCGGACCCCATCGCCGGTGGCGCTGCTCATGGACCCCATCATCGGTCACGCTGCTCGCGGTTCCCACCTCCCCGCCGTAGGCCACGCTGCTCGCGGATCGCGCCGCCGGCCACGCTGCACATGCCTCCGCGCTGCCGACCATGCTGCTTGCTCCTCATCAGAGATGTCGACAGTCCACTGCGAGAGGCCTTCTCAACAGGGGGATTCGAGAGAGAGCCAACAAAAAATAATTAGGGTAGGCAAAACAACGTGAGACAAAAGTGGGTATCGATATCCGCGAGTTATGGCCGGATGGCCTCAACCACGTTTTGAAGGAATATTCCGTAGAATCTGTCTGCCCCTAACCATCGCTGCATCTAAACCAAACACTGGAAAGCCAATAGAAAAGTGGACATCCCTCACCATCCAGTCGATAGCCACTGAACCGAACGCCCCCTTACATGCTCACAAAGTCGTTTCAATCTAAACTGATGTTTTATGTAGACTATGTACACAAGATAAAAATCGGTGCTAAAATAAGCATTTTCTTGAATCATTTTTTTATCTTTTTTGCACAGGTCACTAAAAATGTCAGTTTTTTCACAAAACTTCGTGTGAGCACAAACATGGAGAACGTATATGTGATGCACTCGGGATCAAAAGTGCATTTATGGCTGATAATTTTAACACTAACAAGGTGGCCCTCGCAAGTGTGAGGGATCTCCTTTATCATATTAAATTTATTTATGAAAAAATTAGGGTTTCAAAGATTTTGGAAACATGGAAATCTAATGTTAGATGAAACTTTGAATCTATTTTGCATCATTTTAATTTGTGGTGTGTTGTGAAATTTTAAGGATACCATGCATCATATTATAGAATATTATCATTTTTAAAACACAAGTAGTGTAATTTATATAATTTTACTCTCTTCTTGTTATCCCTATGTTTCAGTCTAGGTGTTCTACTCTCTCGCTAACACGTAATTTTTGTGTAATGTAACAAAGACTACACAAATTTGAATGGCTGATAGTTTTATTTGACTTACTGATGTTCAAAAAAGACGCGGATGGCACATAGTTTCGGTTTGAAGCATGTCCTCTCACCAATAATTATTATATTCCCATTGCGCCACCAAATTTTTCTAGCTGATTATTAACATTCGTTGATATCATCATCATATTACCCATAACTTCAATCAGTTCTTTCTTTTTAAAAACACATACTAATAAAAATTAACTCAGTATGACTACTATGAAACATAAACTAAAATCTGTAAGTATTATAAAATCAAGAACGGCACAAAATTGTATTTGATTACATTATGGAAAAAACATATGAACTCGTGAGCAAAGATAATTATCCAAAATTCCCTAAGAAAGTTATCCTTTCAAATTTAGTTTGATTATTCGTGGGTTATTCTCATTACATCTCCATATATTGGTATGGGTACTTCTATATTGTCTATGCTAGCTGAATGTCCATACGTTATCACGGAAAAACAATATGGCATATGAAAACATTAATGCTCCTTTAATTTAAATTGAGTTTGATTTTAGGAGGATCTGGGTCCTTATGTTTTTTTACAAAGGCCGTTTGATTCACACGATTTCTATCTTTTAGGATTAATTAGAATAATTTCTGTGCACTCTATTTTAGAGGAAAATTTTCTCAACTCGAACCTCCTTTTGCAATTCATTTGGTTTTCTAGTGCAATCAAACACTCAACAATATAAAATCTTGTACTCCCTTCATCCCAGTTTCTAAGTCTTGCACGTATACCTAGGTCGTCATTTTGACCAGCATAATACAACTTATATACTACAAAATATATATCACTGAAAAGTTCAAACATTGTACTTTCTAATGGTATAATTTTTATGTTGTAAAATTTAGATTATATTTGTTAAAATGACGACCTAGATATACGTGCAAGACTTAGAAACTGGGACGGAGGGAGTAGTTTTTTCTAGTCCTTTAAGATAAAAGAGGACATGTCATCCTAATCCCCGCATATTTTCCTATCGATGTGTTCTGAAAATCAATCTCAATTATAGTTCTTCGTTCTCACATATAGCTATCCCCACTGCATGGTATTCAAGATCGTTTAATCATGGATTATGCCAAACCAACAGGATGGAGGGGATGACATCAGACTGGTTGAGGAAGCCCATGGTGGAGCTGGACAACATATGACCTAAATAAACCAGTAACCAAAATCCATTGCTACATTTAAAGATTGTTTTTATATTCTACTGAACATACAAATGAAAACCTCTTCGAATCCACAACTCAAAATAATTAAATGATATTTTCAAAAGGATTGTATTCTACTGAATAAACTCTATGATGCATTCCTTAAAAAGGAAAATAACCTGATACATTCCACTTAGATACATCAGTGGCACACAATTTTGGCACACAATTTTCCTTGTTCTATACTGATCCCCCAACAACTACATCAAAACGGGTTCCTCTACCAGACTAAAATTGTGAGGCACAGAAGAAAGAAAATATTACTGAAAAACTGTATAAGATCTACAGAAATATTTCAGTGACCAAAATCGTGAGCACCAGCACCAAGTGAGAAAGTGAGAAAATCGTGAGGCATTTCCTCTTCGGTGAGAAGTAAGAAAATCAACATCGAACAAATAATGAATCAGTTAAGAAGTAACGCAATGATCAAAGCCACTTCCAGAGAGATTAAAATTTTCTAGCTATTTAATTTAGATACATGTCATCCGGTGCAAAACTTGGTGAGTAGAGCAATAATTTATAGTGTAGGGTGATGACCCACAAGTATAGGGGGTGTATCATAGTACTTTCGATAAATAAGAGTGTCGAACCCAACGAGGAGCAGAAGGTGTTGACAAGCAGTTTTGATCAAGGATTCACTGTAAATACTAGCAAACGGGTTTTCAGGGGTATTTGGTAATTCAAGTAAATAAAGTACGAGTAAATAAAAGACAATAATAATAATTGCTGCGAGCGGCCCAATCCCTTTTAGAGCAAAGGACAAGCCAGTTGTGTAACTTATGATTACCAAATGTTCCTGAGGACACACGGGAGTTTCTATCGAGTGCTTTCGCTTCATGCAGCTAAGTAATCTTCATTGGTTTGATAAGTGTTATGGGGGTGAACCTATGCTAGTGCACTACCCCAACTTGGACTAATACACACTTGTGATTATACCCCTTGTAAGCATTCACAACTACAAGAAAGTAATTAAGATAAATCTAACCACAGCCTTAAACTCTGAGATCCTACACTTCCTGGTGCAATGGTTTCCTAACGGGGGTTTAGGTTTCTATCGCTCCGGCAACCCCACAATTAGTAGCCAAATACATAATGCATTCCACTAGGCCCATAAAGGTGAAGTATCATGTAGTCGACGGTCACATGACACCACTAGTAAAATAGCACCACAACATATAAATATCAAACCATTAAATACTACTCAACATAGTTTCACTACTAACATCTCGACTTCTCCCATGTCCTCAAGAACTAAACGAACTACTCACAAGACATCATATGGATCATGACCAGAGGTTTAATAATGGTAAATAACAATCTGAACATAAACCTTAATTCAACGGTTCCACTCAATAGCATCAACTACAAGAGTAATCAACACCAGAAAGTTTCTCCTAAGAATTGGACAAGATTCAACCCAAGATGTTACAGCTGGATGGCGTGGTGATGGTGAAGATGAAGGTGTTGGTGATGATGGTGATGAAGATGATGATCCTGATGAAGCCCAGCTCGATGGCGATGACGATGGAGACGATCTCCCCTCTCCGAGAAGGAATTTCCCCGGCAGATTTCTGCCTGCCGGAGAGCTTTTTCTCTCTATGTGTTTTCCGCTCCGCAGAGGCAGCGGAGTCTATCTCTGATCCCCCTGGGGTCTTAGGTTTTCGAGGACGACAATATACGCGAGGGGACACTGGCAGAAGTGGGCCAGGGCGGCCACGCCACTGGGTGGTGCGGCCTAGGGCTGGCCCGCGCCACCTGGTGGTGTGGGCCCCTGGCTGCTCCCCTCGCCCTCTCCTTCTGGCTACTTCCGTCCTCCGATGAAATATGATTTTTTGGGTATTTTCCTGGAATTGCTGATCTTCATAAATATGGTGTCTTGACGGTCCTTTTTCCAGCAGAATGCTGACTCCGGCAGCAAGTTCTCCAATAATCATCAAACATGCGAAAACAGAGGAAACAACATAAGTATCATCTCTAAATATGAAATATATCAATGAATAACAGTAAATTATGATATAAAATAGTGATGCAAAATGGACGTATCAACCCCCCCCCCCAAGCTTAGACCTCGCTTGTCCCCAAGCGAAAACTGAACTCGGTAAACATGACCACAGGTTTATGGAGTGATGTGTCGATAAACAAAATACGGACAAGAAGCATCACACTTACCAAGGCACAAGTCATAATAGACAACAACTTCCCTTCATATAACTTGACTTGCAATAAGCAAAGGGAATCACAATAAAGATGCACAAGGTAAATTATGATTGGTGATGGCAAACTTTTGTTCTTGGTCAGAGAACAATGAACAGATTGTACTTATATTTTGATCGGAGCCTTTTATATCAGAGCTTACAAGGCAAAAATCGCATGCTCAATCATAACAATCTCTTTATAGCCATAGATAGCTTTCAAAGGTACATTCCTTCAAATAAAAGCATCATACTAAACAGAGGAAGACAGGAAACAAGATTGAATAAATCAACATATGGATGATTGAAACACAACAACCCAAATGTTTGCTTGAGATAGATGGGAATAGGTTGACTCAACATAAAAGTAAAAGATAGGCCCTTCGCAGAGGGAAGCAGGGATTAAACATGTGCTAGAGCTTTTCATTTGTAAAACAGAGATAAAAATTGTTTTGAGAGGTGGTTGTTTCAGTCAACGACTAGCAACAGAGTTCTTGCATCTTCCATACTAAATAAGTGAGAGCGGTTCCGAATTGTTGTAAGAGGCATTTATATGCTCTTTTATAGTTTGGCACTCCTCCCCACTTTTCCTTTCACAAACCATGGCTAATTCCATCGGGTGCCCACCAACTTTCACATACCATGGAGGAGTGCCTTTTTCTTTTCTTTTTCTTTTTTTGTTATAATGGTCTGACCAGCTCCCTTGCAAAATTAGTGACAAGCAGATGAAGCATGCAAGTCAAGGGGTACTCAATTTAGTATGGAAGATAACAAACTCAACCACTATGTCCTAAACAGTGGCACAAAATGAGAAGTATTTGAAGGTTTTTGAAAGGTAGCACATGAAAATTTACTTGGAATGGCTTGAAATAACATGCATAGGAATTTATAGTGGACTCTTTGGAAGTAACTTGGTTTTTGGGGATTGGATGCACGAGAAGTATTCCCTCTCAGTGCAGGTTTTTGGCTAGCAAGGCTGGGTAGCAAGCATAAGAGTTGCATGAAACAAACAAACATACATGTGATAGAAAACAATCATGCAAACTTCCTTGAAAGTACAAATGATCTTAACTTGAGAATACTAATGCTTATGAGCCAATCATGAGGGAAAGCTGAAATTATGTATCTACATGTATTTCCCTTTTTTCTACTCAAGCCTCAAAGTATTGTTGCTACTGACCATTGCTAAGTTTGCCAAAACCAACTAGATTTACTCATGCTCCCAAAGTGATACCAATACTAATCAACAAGACTAATCATATAAGAAAGATTGCAAACTAAAATAAAGTGTGCAAAAAGTAAATGATAAGACTTCTCATTAATATTTCATAACCGCAACTCACGCCAAGGGATACATAGATAACCAACTAAAGGAGGATACTTCCACACTGCAAACTATCCTATAAGATAACTTCTCTATTCATGATATGACTCTATGATGGCGCGGTGATGATGATGCTAGAAAGCTTGATTGCGTTTGTTGATGAAGTAAAATGACCGGCCAGTTGGAAACCCCAAGAGAAGGTTTGATGAATATAGAAGCAAGTTTTTCCTCAGTAAGAAACCAAGGTTTAATCGTCCAGTAGGAAAAAGACAATACTCCAGAAGGTGATGCTTGCTAGCTGCGTGACACTCCAACAAGGGCGTCGTTAATGATTTCTTGTTAGCGTGTCTTCAACTAATAGCAACGTGGAACCTGCACACAACACAACCAAATACTTTGTTCCCAACTTACGATGAGGTTGTCAATCTCACTGGTTTGCTTGAAACAAAGGGTATGAGCGTATCGAGTGGAATGTGATAGTAGTATGCGAGTAAAGTAAACCGTGCGAGTAAAGTAAACAGGTGATAGTAATATAATGGAAATAGGACCGCGGTCCACAGTTCACTAGTGGTGTCTCTCCATAAGATAAAATAACACATGCTGGGTAAACAAATTACAGTTAGGCAATTGATAGAATAAAGACAACGTGCATGTCGAGAGGATCACTATGAGATTTACTCTGGGCATTACAACAAGATACATAGACCGCCATCCAACTGCATCTATGACTAATAATCCACTTGTGGCGAATCAATCCGAGAACTCCACAAGTATTAAGTTGCGAACAACAGATAACTGCATTAAGCAAAGTGTGTAATGTAAACAAAGCATATGCCCTTGAGCATATGAATGTTGTTTTCTCCCTAGTGGCAACAACACATCTACAACCTTAGAGGTTTCTGTCACTCCCCCGGATTAAATAGAGGCATGAACCCAACTATCGAGCATAAATACCCCCTCTTGGAGTCACTAGTATCTACTCGGCCAAGATAGCTACTAACAATGGAGAGCATGCAAGATCATAAACAACATAGAGATAACATAGGATAATATTCAGCACATCAACTCAATCATAACATCAATATTCATCGGATCCCAACAAACACAACATGTAGAATTACATAATGGTGATCTCGATCATGTAAGACAGCTCACGAGATCTAAACATGAAGCACATGGTGGAGAAGACAACCAACTAGCTACTGCTATGGACCCATAGTCCAAGGTAGACTACTCACTTATCGCGCCGGAGGCACGCATGGCGATGAAGAAGACCTCCGGTGGCGATTCCCCTCTCCGGCAGGGTGCCGGGAAGATCTTCTGGACCCTCCCGATCTCGGGTCGACGACGGTGGCAGATCGCGATGTGTTCTGGAAAAGTGATAGGGTATTTAGGTTTTTCCCGTCGGGGGGTCTTTATAGTTGAAGGGGCGGCGTCAGAAGTGGACCAGGGGGCCCTCAACACAGGTGGGCGCGGGCCAGGGGCAGGCCGCACCCCTTGGTGGTGTGGCCGCCCTGTGGCCCTTCTCCGTTTCCTCTTCGGTTCTCTGGAAGCTTCGGTAAATTTCCGGATGTTCGGCTTTTGTTTCGTCCAATTCCGAGAATATTTCCTGTGTAACTTTTCCGAAACACAAAAACAGCAGAAAACAGGGAACTGGCACTGTGGCATCTTGTTAATAGGTTAGTTCCGGAAAATGCATAAAAATGCCATGAAGTGTAACGAAACACTAAGCAAATGGTGTAAAAACAAGCATGGAGCATCAAAAATTATAGATACGTTAGAGACGTACCAACATCCCCAAGCTTAACTCCTGCTCGTCCTCGAGTAGGTAAGTGATAACAAAAGAAATAATTTTTGAGGTGACATGCACCTACACAATCTTGATCAACTATGTAAGCATTGTGCGCTGGGATCAATAGAACTTAAAACATGGGCATGAAAGATATAATCTTGATAGAAGAAACTTAGCAACCATGTTATAACATGAAAAAGAACACAAATGAAAGATCAGGAAAATGAAATAATGAAAGTCAAACGTGTGTTCAAATCATAAGGAAAACATACAAATGGTTTTCAGCTTGTCCTTCATGAGAGAGCAAAACATAAATGCATAAGACACCTTCAAGTTTAAGAGGGCGACTAGATACAAGTAATTTGAGAACAAGTGAAACCAACATCATGAATCAATCAATGAAAACTTTGGGACAATGCACATTATACTTAGAATGACAACTATGCTGTCTTAGACGGTGCATAAAGATAGAAGGTGGTGACTCAACATAAAAGTAAAAGAAAGGCCCTTCGCGGAGGGAAGCAGTGATTAAACATGTGCTAGAGCTTTTCATTTGTAAAATAGAGATAAAAAATTGGGTTTTGAGAGGTGGTTGTTTCATGTCAACGACTGGCAATGGGGTCTTACTATCTTCCATAATAAACAAGTGAGAGCGGTTCCGAGTTCTTTGAAAATTTGGCACATTGGTGCTCTTTTATAAAGCTTTGGCACTCCTCCCCACCTTTTTTCCTTTCTCAAACCATGGCTAACCGATTCCATCGGGTGCCCACCAACATTCACATACCATGGAGGAGTGCCTTTTTTAGAATTAGATTGCAATGGTCTGACCAGCTCTCATGCAAAATTAATGATGAGCAGATGAAGCTGCCTAGTCGAGGGGTACTTAATTTAATATGGAAGATATCAATTCCGACCACTACGTCCCCATGAGCTAAAAACAGTGGCACAAAATGAGAAGTAGTTGAAAGTTTTGAAAGGTAGCACATGAAAATTTACTTGGAATGGCTTACAAATACCATGCATAGGAATTTATAGTGGACACAATGGCAAACTTGGTTTTTAGGAGTTGGATGCACGAGTAGAGCTCATACTCAGTACAAAATGAGGGCTAACAAAAGACTGGGAGCGACCAACTAAGAGAGCAATAACGGCCATAATCATACATAGCAACAAAGCGACATTAAAAGAAGCATAAGATGGCATCAAAAGTAAAAAACTAAATGATCATAGAGGCTTATGGCGACTTTGTATGAGTCTAACATGTGTAAGCATGCGCCAAGTCAACCCAAATAAAGCATCAAAGGAGAAAAGCAAAATAATGCTTCCAAATAATTAAAACAACGCATAATGTTTTCAAAGGCTCATTAAGCAATCTCAGTCATTTGAGACAAGTCATGCTACAGAAAAACCACTAAGCATACTATCAAAAAGACATCAAGCACGACATGCAAAAGCCTAGGCCGCAGTCTACACAAGCTCCTTCTTGTACCACTTTTTTGCATAAAGCTTTTTCTCTTTTCCAATACCATTCAAACTTATTTGAAATAACTCTTTTGATGAAAACCAACATGGACCAGAGGTCAAAATACACCTTGATGAAAAGATATAGCAAGATCTGAATAAAAATCAAGGCAAAAAAATGAAAACTAAACGCAGTTCTAGAAAAAGAAAACACTCGTTGAAACGATAAGAGTGAAAAACGGAGTGTTCTTGGCAAATAAAAAGCAAGGCAACTTCTCCAAAAGGAATTTGTTGGGGTCCAACCATTTATTGCAGCAAACAAAACTAAACAAAACTGAAAACTAAAGACAAGACGCTCCAAGAAAAATGCATAATGCATGAAGCAATAAAAATATAGTGTGTTGAAAGGTGACCTGATTTTTGCCGATGAAGAAGGGGTGCCTCGGGGGCATCCCCAAGCTTTGACGCTTGTACTTCTTGGATATTTCTTGGGGTGACATGGGCATTCCCAAGCTTGAGCTTTTGTCCATTCTTCAACTCATCTCATTATTCTCCAATCCCTACACTTGAAAACTTCCTTCATACAAAACTAAACACAATTCTATTAGCAACATTAGTGTAAGCATAGCAATGAATCAACCATTTTTGCTTCAGGTTTCAACTCAAAACCACCACATATAAAGCATATACTACTGTAGCAACTTCCCCAAAAGTTCCGTGATCAAAAGAACTAAAAAAGAAAGCGATAAAGCGGCAAACACAAATATTGGCAGAAATCTGTCAAAACAGAACAGCTGACAAAGGTCGAATTTTTAGAGGGTTTTCTGTTGCTCAAATTAAAAAGTGTTCAACTAATGAAGTTTGAATATAACCTGGGGCATATGCACAAGAAATCGCAGGTCCAAAAGATATTCTGAGAATTTTCACGAATTTTTACGGTGTAGCACCGAAAACTGTTTCAGGACAGCAACATCCCCAAATCTTACCTCACTCAAATTAGAGGCTTCTCTTGGCACAAAAACGAAATAAAAAAGATAAGGAGAGGTTATTACAGTAGTTATAACTTCCAAGACTCAAATAAAACAAAAAGTACTGAAAGTAAAAACATTGGGTTATCTCCCAAGAGTGCTTTTCTTTAACGCCTTTGAGCTAGGCGCAGAAAGGTGCAAATCAAGTAATATCAAGTGATGAAGCATTAAGATCATAATTTGCTCTAATAATAGAGTCAAAAAGTAATTTCTTTCTCTTTCTAGGTAAGTGTTCCATACCTTTCTTGAGTGGAAATTGATATTTGATGGTGCCTTCCCTCATATCAATGATGGCACCTACAGTTCGAAGTAAGGGTCTTCCCAAAATAATAGGACATGAAGCATTGCATTCAACATCCATGACAAGAAAATCAACGGGAACAAGGTTATTGTTAACCATAATAAGAACATCATTAATCTTTCCCAAAGGTTTCTTCTTAGCAACATCAGCAATAGGAACATCATAATAGCACTTTTCAAGCGGTGGTAAATCAAGCATATCATAAAATTTTCTAAGCATAATAGAAATACTAGCACCTAGATCACATAAAGCATGGCAATCAAAACCATTAACATGCATATCAATGATGGGTTCCCAACCATCTTCTAACTTCTTGAGAATAGAAGCTTTTTGCTTCAACTTTTCATCCCTAATTTTCATGAGAGCATTGGTAATATGCTTAGTAAAAGCAACATTTATAGGACTAGCATTAGGAGTCAAACAAAGCTTTTGCAAGAACAAAATAACTTCAGATATATTGCAGCCATCAACATCAAAATCATTAAAGGAAATAGAGCTATCATCTCCCACACTCCGAAAAATTTCAGCACTCTTTTGAGAAAAAGTTTTAGCTGTTTTGGGCTTTTTAGCACTAGGAGTAGGATTTTTCTCTATACCAATCAAAGTAAGAGGATTGCTAGCATTAGGAATAACATCATTAGAGGTAGTAATGGTACATACCTTCATCTTTCTAGCCATCTCATCTTCTCTTTCCCACCTGGCATGCAATTCTGCTAGCATCCTAACATTTTCATCAATTCTAACTTGGATAGCATTAGCAGTGGCAAAAGGATTGTTCTCCTTCACATCATTAGGTAACACTTTTAATTTCAGAAGTTCAACATCATGAGCAAGGCTATCATATTTAGAAGCAAGAATATCAATTTTGCCTAACTTTTCCTCAACTGACTTGTTAAAAGCATTTTGCTTACCGATGAAGTCCTTGAGCATAACCTCAAGCTCGGAGGGCGCGACCCTAGTGTTGTTGGAGGAATTACCATTAGAGTTACCATAACCATTACCATTGGTAGAAGGATACGGCTTATAATTGTTACTAGCAAAATTGTTCCTATAAGCATTGTAGTTGAAATTATTATTTCTAATGAAGTTTACATCAACATGCTCTTCTTGAGCAACCAAAGAGGTGATACGTCTCCAACGTATCTATAATTTTTGATGCTCCATGCTTGTTTTTACACCATTTGCCTACTGTTTCGTTACACTTTGTTGCACTTTTATGCATTTTCCGGAACTAACCTATTAACAAGTCGCCACAGTGCCAGTTCCCTGTTTTCTGCTGTTTTTGTGTTTCAGAAGTGCTACACAGGAAATATTCTCGGAATTGGACGAAACAAGTTCGTCCTGAAGTCTTAATTTTCCCGGAAGCTTCCAAAGATCCGAAGATGAGTTGGAGGGGGGCCACGAGGGCCCCAGACACCAGGGCGGCGTGGCCCAGCCCCTGGCCACGCCCCCTATGTGTGAGGGCACCTCGGGCCACCTCTGATGATGCCCCTTCGCCTATAAAGACCCCCCGACGGAAAAAACCTAAGTACCCGATCAATTTTCCAGAACACATCGCGATCTGCCACCGCCGACGACCCGAAGATCGGGAGGGTCCAGAAGCTCTTCCCGGCACCCTGCCGGAGAGGGGAATTGCCACCGGAGGTCTTCTTCATCACCATGCTTGCCTCCGGAGCGATGAGTGAGTAGTCTACCTTGGACTATGGGTCCATAGCAGTAGCTAGATGGTTGTCTCCTCCACCATGTGCTTCATGTTTAGATCTCATGAGCTGCCCTACATGATTGAGATCACCGTTATGTAATTCTACATGTTTGGTTTGTTGGGATCCGATGAATATTGGTGTTATGATTGAGTTGCTATACTGAAATATATCTTTTGTTATCTCTATGTTGTTTATGATCTTGCATGCTCTCCGTTGTTAGTAGCTATCTTGGCCAAGTAGTTGCTAGTGACTCCAAGAAGGGGTATTTATGCTCGATAGTGGGTTCATGCCTCTATTTAATCTGGGGGAGTGACAGAAACCTGTAGGGTTGTAGATATGTTGTTGCTACTAGGGAGAAAACAACATTCATATGCTCGAGGGCATATGCTTTGTTTACATTACACACTTTGCTTAATGCAATTATCTGTTGTTCGCAACTTAATACTCATGGGGTGTTCGGATGATATCCCCGTGAGTGGATTATTAGTCATAGATGCAGTTGGATGGCGGTCTATGTATTTTGTTGTGATGCCCAGAGTAAATCGCATAGTGATCTTCTTGACATATCACGTTTATCTTTATTCTATCAATTGCTCAACTGTAATTTGTTTACCCAGCATGTGTTATTTATCTTATGGAGAGATACCACTAGTGAACTGTGGACCCCAGTCCTATTTCCATCATATTGCTATCACCTGTTTACTTTACTCGCATATTATTATCACTTTCCACTCGATACGCTCATACCCTTTGTTTCAAGCAAACCGGTGAGATTGACAACCTCATCGCAAGTTGGGAACAAAGTACTTGGTTGTGTTGTGTGCAGGTTCCACGTTGCTGCTCGCAAAGCAAAGCTTGGACGAGGCGCCATATATAAATTGTCCGGAGCTGTCGCGAAGCTTGCAAGCATCACCTTCAGTCGTATTGTCTGCTCTTCTCCTGATCGACATACCTTGGTTTCTTACTGAGGGAAAACCTTGCTGCTATATAGCAGTAGATTTTCCCTCAGTTAAGAAACCCCAAGAGCAAGGTGGGTTCACGAAAGAGCAACAAAAATATTATGAGGAACACCGCTTGTCACAAAAAGGGAAACACTTATGGGAACAAATTGATAAATTGTATATCATTGCTAGAAATGTGTGCTCTACTTTTAATGTTACTTATTGCTTTGATAAATCTTGTTGCTGTAGGAGGTATAAACACCTCCCTTTTCAATGTGAGTATAATGATGATGTTACCATATCTTCTTATATTAATGGAAATTATGACTTTTATGATGTGGAACAAATTGAAGAATTTATTGTTTGGAAGGGTGCATTCGAACTTGCTTATTTGCTTGGAAATACTGATGATGCACTTTATAAATATGAGGTTTATGATATACTCACATTTTGCTTTGATAATTACAAGGAAGGAAATGGCTATATTCTCAAATATCTTAATGGATGCTCTCTAACGGAAGAGACTAATGCCTTGAAGGAGCCTATGGAAGAAGAAATTGCTGAAACTGGAAGCTTATTGGATGAAAAAGAGGAGGAGACTGATGACCAAGAGGAGGAAGAATGGAGCTACCCATGTCTACCTCCCAATAAGAGTAACTCTCTAACTAATACCTTATTTGATCGCCCTCCATGCTTAACAAAAGAGGGTGAGTGTGATATTTATATTGTTGAGTTTGTTCATAATGCTACTGAAAATTATTATGAGAGAGGAAAATATGGTTGTTGGAATTCTCATGTTACTAAAACACCTCTCTTTATATTGAAAGTTCCGAAGTTGCTCTTGTTTTATCTACCCATACTGGTTACTATGTGCTTCTTTGATTTATTTTATTACAAGATTCCTATGCATAGGAAGTGGGTTAGACTTAAATGTGTTTTATATTTGTTTCTTGATGCTCTCTTTTGCTACAATTCATATTTCTTATGTGAGCATCTTCTCAAATTACCGAGCCTAGCTCAAAGGCATTAAAGAAAAGCACTCTTGGGAGATAACCCAATGTTTTATTTTCAGTAATTTTTATTTTATTTGAGTCTTGGAAGTCATTACTACTGTAATGACCTCTCCTTATCCTTTTTATTTCATTGGTGTGCCAAGAGAAGCCCCTAATTCGAGTGAGGTAAAGATTTGGGGATGTTGCTGTCCTGAAACTGTTTTCGGCGCTGCACCGTAAAAATTCGTAAAAATTCTCTGTATATCTTTTGGACCTGAAATTTCTTGTGCATATGCCCCAGGTTATATCCAAACTTTCGTTAGTTGAACACTTTTTGATTTGAGCAACAGAAAACCCCTCAAAAATTCGAACTTTATCAGCTGTTCTGTTTTAACAGATTTCTGCCACTATTCGTTTTTGCTGCTTTATCACTTTCTTTTTTAGTTCTTTTGATCACGGAACTTTTGGGGAAGTTGCTACAGTAGTATAAACTTTATATGTGGTGGTTTTGGGTTGAAACCTGAGGCAAAATAGGTTGATTATATGTTATGCTACACTAATGTTGCTAATAGATTTGTGTTTAGTTTTGTATGAAGGAAGTTTTCAAGTGTAGGGATTGGAGAATGATGAGATGAGTTGAAGAATGGACAAAAGCTCAAGCTTGGGGATGACCATGCATCACCTCAAGAAATATCCAAGAAGTACAAGCATCAAAGCTTGGGGATGCCCCCGAGGCACCCCTTCTTCATCGGCAAAAATCAGGTCACCTTTCAAAACACTATATTTTTATTGCTTCATGCACTATGTGTTTTTCTTGGAGCGTCAGTTGTTTTAGTTTTCTTAGTTAGTTTAGTTTTGTTTGCTGCAATAAATGGTTGGACCCCAACAAATTTCCTTTGGAGAAGTTGCCTTGCTTTTCATTTGCCAAGAACGCTCTAGTTTTCACTCTTATCAAAAACCGAATGTTCTTCTTTTTCTGCTACTGCTTTTGGTTTTCGTTTTCGCCTTGATTTGCGTTCAGACCTTGTCATATCTTTTCATTAAGGTGTATTTTTTCCTCTGATCTTTATTGATTTTCATCAAAAGAGGTGTCTTAAAAAAATTCAAATGGTGTTGGAAAAGAGAAAAAAGCTTTATGCAAAAAAGTGGTACAAGAAGGAGCT
The DNA here is from genome assembly GCA_007115705.1 of Dactylis glomerata. Lineage (NCBI taxonomy): Eukaryota > Viridiplantae > Streptophyta > Magnoliopsida > Poales > Poaceae > Dactylis > Dactylis glomerata. The sequence continues at coordinate 548,145 of QXEO01000379.1, forward strand.
TGTGTAGACTGCGGCTAAGGCTTTTTCATGTCATGAATGATATCTTTTTGATAGTATGCTTAGTGTTTTTTCTGTAGCATGACTTGTCTCAAATAACTGAGATTGCTTAATGAGCCTTTGAAAAAATCATGCGTTGTTTTTATTGTATGGAAGCATTATTTTGGTTTTCTCCTTGATGCTTTATTTGGTTTGACTTGGCGCATGCTCACACATGTTAGACTCTTACAAAGTCGCCAATAGCCTCTATGATCATTTAGTTTTTGACTTTTGATGCCATCTTATGCTTCTTTTAATGTCGATTTGTCGCTTTGCATGATTATGGCCATTTTTGCTCTCTTAGTTGGTCGCTCCCAGTCTTTTGCTAGCCCTCGCCTTGTACTGAGTATGAGCTCTACTCGTGCATCCAACTCCTAAAAACCAAAGTTTTCCAAAGTGTCCACCATACATACCTACTAGCAATTTGCTATTCCAAGTAAATTTGACTTGCTTTTATCTACTCTTCAAATTAAACTCTTACCAGTGTTATGCGAAAATTGGTCAGTAAAGCTCTCACGAACCGGAAGGCACACTTTACTTTTTCTTGTTCTTAAAAATTTGACATTGTGGTCTCTTATGTTGAGTTTTTATGCTTGCAAGTTGTAAGTTAGATACTAGCCCAACCATGCTGTCATGGGGAAAGCTTTCAACATTGCACTTCTTATTTGAGTTGATATCATGATCTTTTGTTTATGGATGCCCGCGGTGTGAAATGAATTGGGAATCTTGTGGGGATCATGGAGTTTGTATATGTGTTAGGGAAACGCCTGGGCCGCCAATCTAAGCCATGCATAATTCATGGTGGAAATTTGCAGCATACCCATGGTGGACATTCGACGACGCATCTCAAAATAAAAAGCTAAACAAAATGGCAAATAAAAGAGATGTCGAGGTGGTCATTGTCTGCTTGTCCTGTCATTTTGATGTGGGCTTGTTCCATGTCATCGGGTACGGAGGTACCCCATTGGCGGTTTTCGATGATACATATATACTTACAATGACAAGAGCCTTGCTTGGGACTCTAAGTAAAGTAGCATGAGGTTTGGGTACTCGTATTCATGGGGCACGAGGTTTTCGACTTATGACTTGTCAAGCATATGCTCCTAAAAACCAAAGTTTTCCAAAGTGTCCACCATACATACCTACTAGCAATTTGCTATTCCAAGTAAATTTGACTTGCTTTTATCTACTCTTCAAATTAAACTCTTACCAGTGTTATGCAAAAATTGGTCAGTAAAGCTCTCACGAACCGGAAGGCACACTTTACTTTTTCTTGTTCTTAAAAATTTGACATTGTGGTCTCTTATGTTGAGTTTTTATGCTTGCAAGTTGTAAGTTAGATACTAGCCCAACCATGCTGTCATGGGGAAAGCTTTCAACATTGCACTTCTTATTTGAGTTGATATCATGATCTTTTGTTTATGGATGCCCGCGGTGTGAAATGAATTGGGAATCTTGTGGGGATCATGGAGTTTGTATATGTGTTAGGGAAACGCCTGGGCCGCCAATCTAAGCCATGCATAATTCATGGTGGAAATTTGCAGCATACCCATGGTGGACATTCGACGACGCATCTCAAAATAAAAAGCTAAACAAAATGGCAAATAAAAGAGATGTCGAGGTGGTCATTGTCTGCTTGTCCTGTCATTTTGATGTGGGCTTGTTCCATGTCATCGGGCACGGAGGTACCCCGTTGGCGGATTTCGATGATACATATATACTTACAATGACAAGAGCCTTGCTTGGGACTCTAAGTAAAGTAGCATGAGGTTTGGGTACTCGTATTCATGGGGCACGAGGTTTTCGACTTATGACTTGTCAAGCATATGCATCATAATTGTTCTCGCATTAACTTTAACCATTCAAGATGCTTATGATGGGGGCAATGAGAGCTCAAAGCCGGTAAGTAACATAATTTTTGAAGGTCTATAAAACATGCAATCACTGCTTCCCTCTGCGAAGGGCCTTTCTTTTACTTTTATGTTGAGTCACCACCTTCTTTCTTTATGCACCATTAAGAGAGCATAGTTGTCATTCTTAGTATAATGTGCATTGTCCCAAAGTTTTCATTGATTGATTCATATTGTTGGTTTCACTTGTTCTTAAATTATTTGTATCTAGTCACCCTCTTAAACTTGAAGGTGTCCTATGCATTTATGTTTTGCTCTCTATTAAGGACAAGTTGAAAACCATTTGTATGTTTTTCCTTATGATTTGAACACACGTTTGACTTTCATTGTTTCATTTTCATGATCTTTTGTTTGTGTTCATTTTCATGTTTACAACATGGTTGCTAAGTTCTTATTGTCAAGATTATATCTTTCATGCCCATGTTTTAAGTTCTTATGATCCCAGCTCACAAATGCTTACATATATGATCAAGATTGTGTAGGTGCATGTCACCTCAAAAATTATTCTTTTGTTATCACTTACCTACTCGAGGACGAGCAGGAGTTAAGCTTGGGGATGCTTGATACGTCGCCAACGTATCTATAATTTTTGATGCTCCATGCTTGTTTTTACACCATTTGCCTACTATTTCGTTACACTTCGTGGCACTTTTATGCATTTTCCGGAACTAACCTATTAACAAGTCGCCATAGTGCCAGTTCCCTGTTTTCTGCTGTTTTTGTGTTTCAGAAGTGCTACACAGGAAATATTCTCAGAATTGGACGAAACAAGTTCCTAAAGTCTTATTTTTCCCGGAAGCTTCCAGAGATCCGAAGAGGAGTTGGAGGGGGCCCACAAGGGCCCCACACACCAGGGCGGCGCGGCCCAGCCCCTGGCCGCGCCCCCTATGTGTGAGGGCACCTCGGGCCACCTCTGACGATGCCCCTTCGCCTATAAAGACCCCCCGACGGAAAAAACCTAAGTACCCGGTCAATTTTCTAGAACACATCGCGATCCGCCACCGCCGTCGACCCGAAGATCGGGAGGGTCCAGAAGCTCTTCCCGGCACCCTGCCTGAGAGGGGAATCGCCACCGGAGGTCTTCTTCATCGCCATGCTTGCCTCTGGAGCGATGAGTGAGTAGTCTACCTTGGACTATGGGTCCATAGCAGTAGCTAGATGGTTGTCTCCTCCACCATGTGCTTCATGTTTAGATCTCAAGCATGAAGGTGATGAATATAGCAGTAGATTTTCCCTCAGTTAAGAAACCAAGGTATGTCGATCAGGAAAGGAGCAAACAAACGACTGAAGGTGATGCTTGCTAGCTTGCGACAGCTCAGGACAATTTATAGGGCGCCTCGTCCAAGCTTTGCTTGCTAGCTGCATGCGGAACCTGCACACAACACAACCAAATACTTTGTTCCCAACTTACGATGAGGTTGTCAATCTCACCGGTTTGCTTGAAACAAAGGGTATGAGCGTATCGAGTGGAAAGTGATAATAGTATGCGAGTAAAGTAAACAGTGCAAGTAAAGTAAATAGGTGATAGCAATATAATGGAAATAGGACCGGGATCCACAGTTCACTAGCGGTGTCTCTCCATAAGATAAAATAATACAAGCTGGGTAAACAAATTACAGTTGGGCAATTAATAGAATAAAGACAACGTGCATATGATGAGAGGATCACTATGAGATTTACTCTGGGCATTACAACAAAATATATAGACCGCCATCCAACTGCATCTATGACTAATAATCCACTCACGGGGATATCATCCGAACACCCCATGAGTATTAAGTTGCGAACAACAGATAATTGCATTAAGCAAAGTGTGTAATGTAAACAAAGCATATGCCCTTGAGCATATGAATGTTGTTTTCCCCCTAGTAGCAACAACACATCTACAACCTTAGGGGTTTCTGTCACTCCCCCAGATTAAATAGAGGCATGAACCCACTATCGAGCATAAATACCCCCTCTTGGAGTCACTAGCAACTACTCGGCCAAGATAGCTACTAACAACGGAGATCATGCAAGATCATAAACAACATAGAGATAACAAAAGATAAATTTCAGTACTTCAACTCAAGCATAACACCAATATTCATCGGATCCCAACAAACCAAACATGTAGAATTACATAACGGTGATCTCAATCATGTAGGGTAGCTCATGAGATCTAAACATGAAGCACATGGTGGAGAAGACAACCATCTAGCTACTGCTATGGACCCATAGTCCAAGGTAGACTACTCACTCATCGCTCCAGAGGCAAGCATGGCGATGAAGAAGACCTCCGGTGGCGATTCCCCTCTCCGGCAGGGTGCCTGGAAGAGCTTCTGGACCCTCCCGATCTTCAGGTAGATGGCACCAGCGGATCGCGATGTGTTCTGGAAAACTGATCGGGTACTTAGGTTTTTCTCGTCGGGGGGTCTTTATAGGCGAAGGGGCATCGTCAGGAGTGGACCGAGGTGGTCTCACACATAGGGGGCGCGGCCCAGCCCCTGGCCGCGCCGCCCTGGTGTGAGGGCACCTCGTGGCCCCACTCTGTCTCCTCTTCGGTTCTCTGGAAGCTTCGGTAAAATTCTGGGCGACTGGCTTTGGTTTCGTCCAATTCCGAGAATATTTCCTGTGTAACTTTTCTGAAACACAAAAACAGCAGAAAACAGGGAACTGGCACTGTGGCGACTTGTTAGTATGTTAGTTCCGGAAAATGCATAAAAGTGCCACGAAGTATAACGAAACACTAAGCAAATGGTGTAAAAACAAGCATGGAGCATCAAAAATTATGGATACGTTGGAGACGTATCAGCATCCTCAATCTTAACTCCTAGTCGACCTCGAGTAGGTAAGTGATAACAAAAGAAATAATTTTTGAGGTGAGATGCACCTACACAATCTTGATCATCTATGTAAGCATTGTGCGCTGGGATCAAAATAACTTAAAACATGGGCATGAAAGACATAATCTTGATAGAAGAAACTTAGCAACCATGTTATAAACATGAAAATGAACACAAACAAAAGATCATGAAAATGAAACAATGAAAGTCAAACGTGTGTTCAAATCATAAGGAAAAACATACAAATATTTTTCAGCTTGTCCTTCATGGAGAGCACAACATAAATGCATAGGACACCTTCAAGTTTAAGAGGGCGACTAGATACAAATAATTTAAGAACAAGTGAAACCAACAATATGAATCAATCAATGAAAACTTTGGGACAATGCACATTATACTAAGAATGACAACTATGCTCTCTTAATGGTGCATAAAGATAGAAGGTGGTGACTCAACATAAAAGTAAAAGAAAGGCCCTTCGCGGAGGGAAGCAGTGATTGCAAGTTTTATAGACCTTCAAAAATTATGGTACTTACCGGCTTTGAGCGCTCATTGCCCCCATCATAAGCATCTTGAATGGTTAAAGTTAATGCGAGAACAATTATGATGCATATGCTTGACAAATCATAAGTTGAAAACCTCATGTCCCGTGAATACGAGTACCCAAACCTCATGCTACTTTACTTAGAGTCCCAAGCAAGGCTCTTGTCATTGTAAGTATATACGTATCATCGAGAACCGCCAATGGGGTACCTCTGTACCCGATGACATGGAACAAGCCCACATCAAAATGACAGGACAAGCAGACAATGAACACCTCAACATCTCTTTTATTTACCATTTGTTTAGCTTTTTTATTTTGAGATGCGTCGTCGAATGTCCACTATGGGTATGCTGCAAATTTCCACCATGAATTATGCATGGCTTAGATTGAAGGCCCAGGCGTTTCCCAAACACATATACAAACTCCATGATCCCCGCAAGATTCCCAATTCATTTCACACCGCGGGCATCCATAAACAAAAGATCACGATATCAACTCAAATAGGAAGTGCAATCTTGAAAGCTTGCCCCATGACAGCATGGTTGGGCTAATATCGAACTTACAACTTGCAAGCATAACAACTCAACATAAGAGACCACAATGTCAAATTTTTAAGAACGAGAAAAATAAAGTCTGCCATCCGGTTCGTGAGAGCTTTACTGACCAATTTTCGCATAACACTGGTAAGAGTTTAATTTGAAGAATAGATAAAAGCAAGTCAAATGTACTTTGGAATAGCTAATTGCTAATAGGTATGTATGGTGGACACTTTGGCAAACTTGGTTTTTAGGAGTTGGATGCACGAGTAGAGCTCATACTCAGTACAAGGCGAGGGCTAGCAAAAGACTGGGAGCGACCAACTAAGAGAGCAATAACGGCCATAATCATGCAAAGTGATAAAGCGACATTAAAAGAAGCATAAGATGGTATCAAAAGTCAAAAACTAAATGATCATAGAGGCTATTGGCAACTTTGTAAGAGTCTAACATGTGTGAGCATGCACCAAGTCAACCCAAATAAAGCATCAAGGAGAAAACCAAAATAATGCTTCCAAACGATAAAAACAACGCATGATTTTTTCAAAGGCTCATTAAGCAATCTCAGTTATTTGAGACAAGTCATGCTACAGCAAAACCACTAAGCATACTATCAAAAAGACATCAAGCACGACATGCAAAAGCCTAAGCCGCAGTCTACACAAGCTCCTTCTTGTACCACTTTTTTGCATAAAGCTTTTTCTCTTTTCCAACACCATTCAAACTTTTTATAAACACCTCTTTTGATGAAAACCAATAAAGATCAGAGGCAAAAATACACCTTGATGAAAAGATATAACAAGATCTGAACGCAAATCAAGGCGAAAACAAAAACTAAAAGCAGTAGCAGAAAAAGAAGAACACTCGTTGAAATTGTAAGAAAGAAAAACGGAGTGTTCTTGGCAAATAAAAAGCTAGGCAACTTCTCCAAAGGAAATTTGTTGGGGTCCAACTATTTATTGCAGCAAACAAAACTAAACTAAACTGAAAACTAAAAACAACTGACGCTCCAAGAAAAACGCATAGTGCATGAAGCAATAAAAATATAGTGTCTTGAAAGGTGACCTAATTTTTGCCGATGAAGAAGGGGTGCCTCGGGGGCATCCCCAAGCTTTGATGCTTGTACTTCTTGGATATTTCTTGGGGTGATGCATGGGCATCCCCAATCTTGAGCTTTTGTCCATTCTTCAACTCATCTCATCACTCTCCGATCCCTACACTTGAAAACTTCCTTCATACAAAACTAAACACAAATCTATTAGCAACATTAGTGTAAGCATAACATAGAATCAACCCTTTTTGCTTCAGGTTTTGACCTAAAACCACCACATATTAAGAATATACTACTGTAGTAAATTCCCCAAAAGTTCCCTGATCAAAAGAACTCAAAAAGAAAGCGATAAAGCGGCAACACAAATATTGCAGAAATCTGTCAAACCAGAACAGCTGACAAAGGTCGAATTTTTGAGGGGTTTTCTGTTGCTCAAATCAAAAATTGTTCAACTAATGAAAGTTTGGATTTAACCTGGGGCATATGCACAAGAAATTTAAGGTCCAAAAGATATACATAGAATTTTCACGAATTTTTACGGTGCAGCACCGAAAACTGTTTCAGGACAGCAACATCCCCAAATCTTACCTCATTCAAATTAGAGGCTTCTCTTGTCACAAAAACGAAATAAAAAGGATAAGGAGAGGTCATTATAGTAGTAATAACTTCCAATACTCAAATCAAAGAAAAAGAACTGAATGTAAAAACATCGGGTTATCTCCCAAGAGTGCTTTTCTTTAACGCCTTTGAGCTAGGCGCAGAAAATTGTGAATCAAGTAACATCAAGTGATGAAGCATCAAGCTCATAATTTGCTCTAAGAATAGAGTCAAAAAGTAATTTCTTTCTCTTCCTAGGGAAGTGTTCCATACCTTTCTTGAGTGGAAATTGATATTTGATGGTGCCTTCCCTCATATCAATGATGGCACCTACAGTTCAAAGAAAGGGTCTTCCCAAAATAATAGGACATGAAGCATTGCATTCAACATCCATGACAAGAAAATCAATGGGAACAAGGTTATTGTTAACCACAATAAGAACATCATTAATCCTTCCCAAAGGTTTCTTCTTAGCAACATCAGCAACAGGAACATCATAATAACACTTTTCAAGCAGTGGTAAAGAAAGCATGTCATAAATTTTTCTAGGCATAATAGAAATACTAGCACCTAGATCACATAAAGCATGGCAATCAAAACCATTAACATGCATATCAATGATGGGTTCCCAACCATCTTCTAACTCCTGTTTCAACTTTTCATCCCTAATTTTCACAAGGTTCAACAAAGCAGGCTCAATCTCATAAATATTTGCAGCAGGAGCAGACGGCGCAATAGGAGTGCAGATAAAATCACTATTGTTCGTGCTAGTAAAGTCACACAACTTGGTGTTTTCAGGAGTAGCCATTTTAGCAAATTAGAAGCAGACAAGTAAAACCAACTATCAAGGATTCTAATTTTTTTGGGTTTTTGATAAAACGAATGCAAGTAAAAATAAAATAAAGTAAAGCAAAACTTAAAACAAAGTAAAGGATGTGCGTGCGAAAACTCCCCTCGCAGAAGTCTTCTACTTCCTCCCCAGCAACGGCACCAGGAAAAGAGCTTGATTGCTAGTAAATAACCAGCCCGTTGGGAACCCCAAGAGGAAGGTGTGATGAATATAGCAGCAGATTTTCCCTCAGTTAAGAAACCAAGGTATGTCGATCAGGAGAGGAGCAAACAAACGACTGAAGGTGATGCTTGCTAGCTTGCGACAGCTCAGGACAATTTATAGGGCGCCTCGTCCAAGCTTTGCTTGCTAGCTGCAACGCGGAACCTGCACACAACACAACCAAATACTTTGTTCCCAACTTACGATGAGGTTGTCAATCTCATCGGTTTGCTTGAAACAAAGGGTATGAGCGTATCGAGTGGAAAGTGATAATAGTATGCGAGTAAAGTAAACAGTGCGAGTAAAGTAAACAGGTGCTAGCAATATAATGGAAACAGGACCGGGATCCACAGTTCACTAGCGGTGTCTCTCCATAAGATAAAATAATACAAGCTGGGTAAACAAATTACAGTTGGGCAATTGATAGAATAAAGACAACGTGCATATGATGAGAGGATCACTATGAGATTTACTCTGGGCATTACAACAAAATACATAGACCGCCATCCAACTGCATCTATGACTAATAATCCACTCACGGGGATATCATCCGAACACCCCATGAGTATTAAGTTGCGAACAACAGATAATTGCATTAAGCAAAGTGTGTAATGTAAACAAAGCATATGCCCTTGAGCATATGAATGTTGTTTTCCCCCTAGTAGCAACAACACATCTACAACCTTAGGGGTTTCTGTCACTCCCCCAGATTAAATAGAGGCATGAACCCACTATCGAGCATAAATACCCCCTCTTGGAGTCACTAGCAACTACTCGGCCAAGATAGCTACTAACAACGGAGAGCATGCAAGATCATAAACAACATAGAGATAACAAAAGATAAATTTTAGTACTTCAACTCAAGCATAACACCAATATTCATCGGATCCCAACAAACCAAACATGTAGAATTACATAACGGTGATCTCAATCATGTAGGGCAGCTCCTGAGATCTAAACATGAAGCACATGGTGGAGAAGACAACCATCTAGCTACTGCTATGGACCCATAGTCCAAGGTAGACTACTCACTCATCGCTCCGGAGGCAAGCATGGCGATGAAGAAGACCTCCGGTGGCGATTCCCCTCTCCGGCAGGGTGCCGGGAAGAGCTTCTGGACCCTCCCGATCTTCGGGTCGACGGCGGCAGCAGATCGCGATGTGTTCTGGAAAACTGATCGGGTACTTAGGTTTTTCTCGTCGGGGGGTCTTTATAGGCGAAGGGGCATCGTCAGGAGTGGACCGAGGTGGTCTCACACATAGGGGCGCGGCCCAGCCCCTGGCCGCGCCGCCCTGGTGTGAGGGCACCTCGTGGCCCCACTCCATCTCCTCTTCGGTTCTCTGGAAGCTTCGGTAAAATTCTGGGCGACTGGCTTTGGTTTCGTCCAATTCTGAGAATATTTCCTGTGTAACTTTTCTGAAACACAAAAATAGCAGAAAACAGGGAACTGGCACTGTGGCGACTTGTTAGTAGGTTAGTTCCAGAAAATGCATAAAAGTGCCACGAAGTGTAACGAAACACTAAGCAAATGGTGTAAAAACAAGCATGGAGCATCAAAAATTATGGATACGTTGGAGACGTATCAACTAGCCATTCTAGCAAAGCTAAAAGCAGACAAGTAAAACAACTATAAAGGATACTATTTTTTTTGATAAAACGAAACAAGTAAAAATAAAGTAAAAGCAAAACTTAAAACAAAGTAAAGGATGTGCGTGCGAAACTCCCCTTGCAGAAGTCTTCTTTTTCCCCGGCAACGGCGCCAGAAAACTTGTTGATGGCGCGGTGATGATGATGCTAGAAAGCTTGATTGCGTTTGTTGATGAAGTAAAATGACCGGCCAGTTGGAAACCCCAAAAGAAGGTTTGATGAATATAGCAGCAAGTTTTCCCTCAGTAAGAAACCAAGGTTTAATCGTCCAGTAGGAAAAAGACAATACTCCATAAGGTGATGCTTGCTAGCTGCGTGACACTCCAACAAGGGCGCCGTTAACGATTTCTTGTTAGCGCGTCTTCAACTAATAGCAACGTGGAACCTGCACACAACACAACCAAATACTTTGTTCCCAACTTACGATGAGGTTGTCAATCTCACCGGTTTGCTTGAAACAAAGGGTATGAGTGTATCGAGTGGAAAGTGATAATAGTATGCGAGTAAAGTAAACAGTGCGAGTAAACTAAACAGTGCGAGTAAAGTAAAAAGGTAATAGCAATATAATGGAAATAGGACTGGGGTCCATAGTTCACTAGTGGTGTCTCTCCATAAGATAAAATAACACATGCTGGGTAAACAAATTCCAGTTGGGCAATTGATAGAATAAAGACAACGTGCATGTCGAGAGGATCACTATGAGATTTACTCTGGGCATTACAACAAGATACATAGACCGCCATCCAACTGCATCTATGACTAATAATCCACTTGTGGCGAATCAATCCGAGAACTCCTCAAGTATTAAGTTGCGAACAACAGATAACTGCATTAAGCAAAGTGTGTAATGTAAACAAAGCATATGCCCTTGAGCATATGAATGTTGTTTTCTCCCTAGTGGCAACAGCACATCTACAACCTTAGAGGTTTCTGTCACTCCCCCAGATTAAATAGAGGCATGAACCCAACTATCGAGCATAAATACCCCCTCTTGGAGTCACTAGCAACTACTCGGCCAAGATAGCTACTAACAATGGAGAGAATGCAAGATCATAAACAACATAGAGATAACATAAGATAATATTCAGCACATCAACTCAATCATAACACCAATATTCATCGCATCCCAACAAACACAACATGTAGAATTACATAACGGTGATCTCGATCATGTAAGGCAGCTCACGAGATCTAAACATGAAGCACATGGTAGAGAAGACAACCAACTAGCTACTGCTATGGACCCATAGTCCAAGGTAGACTACTCACTCATCGCGCCGGAGGCAAGCATGGCGATGAAGAAGACCTCCGGTGGCGATTCCCCTCTCCGGCAGGGTGCCAGGAAGAGCTTCTGGACCCTCCCGATCTCGGGTCGATGATGGTGGCGGTTCGCGATGTGTTCTGGAAAAGTGATCGGGTATTTAGGTTTTTCCCGTCGGGGGGTCTTTATAGTCGAAGGGGCGGCGCCAGATGTGGACCAGGGGGCCCTCACCACAGGTGGGCGCGGGCCAGGGGCAGGCTGCGCCCCCTGGTGGTGTGGCTGCCCTGTGGCCCTTCTCCGTCTCCTCTTCGGTTCTCTGGAAGCTTCGGTAAATTTTTGGATGTTCGGCTTTTGTTTCGTCCAATTCCGAGAATATTTCCTATGTAACTTTTCTGAAACACAAAAACAGCAGAAAACAGGGAACTGGCACTGTGGCATCTTGTTAATAGGTTAGTTCCGGAAAATGCATAAAAATGCTATGAAGTGTAACGAAACACTAAGCAAATGGTGTAAAAACAAGCATGGAGCATCAAAAATTATAGATACGTTAGAGACGTATCACTCTACTTGAAAAGTAAATGGGTAAAAGGTAATGATGTGATACCGTGGCACTCCCCCAAGCTTGGAACAAGCCAAGGGGATGCCAATACCAATGACGAATTACTCCATCGGTGGTGGTGCATCTTTATCATCATCAGACTTCCAAGGCAGAGGTTCCCCATCAAGAAAGGATGACTTGGTCTCCAATATCCTGAAACTGGCAGCAGCACTCATTTGTTGAAACCTAGCTTCATACTCACAGTTTTGATTTTGCAAGTCGTAGAGTTGTGCTTGTAATTTGTTGGTAGTCTCATGGAGTGACAAGATGTCATCCCAGAGCTTTGTAGTCTCCTTCTTGTGCTTGGCGATGAGTTCTTTATTTATCCTATGGATAATGTCCACCTCGCGTTCTGCCATCTTCTTGTATCTAAAGACTTCTTGCTCCAGCTCTTCCATCCTAGCTTCAAGACTTCCTTCTCCTTTAGGACCCCGAACATCTTCTATCTGCACCTTCCCATCCTTGAGCGACAACTCCTTGGGATGCATCTTCAGCTCCCTCATGTATGGATTAATGATGTCCACAAGAGAATTCTCCTCGGATGAACCAGAAGAAGACATGACGGCTCTAAACTGAGAACAACTCCTTCGAAACAAAAACACGATGAGAACACGATATACAAACCTCGGGCAATCCGGGGGGTTATATAGGCGAAAATTAAACATCGTAACGAAGGCAAAGGAGGAAACCGGGACAGAAACGAGCTCTGAGGCAGACACACCACAGGGTGGCGCGACCAACAAGGGGCCCGCGCCACCTGTTGGTGTGGAGCCTCCGGGCTCTGTTTCCAACTTGTTTTCGTCTCGTGATTTTTCATATTTAATGAAAACAACAAAATTATAAGCAGAAAAGTTTAAAGCGAACTTTTTCTGACTAGAACTGTTAACTATTCGAAAACGGACTCTGTAGTTTCCTGCATATGTTCTTTGATGAATTCTTCCGGAGTTACCACTTGAATAACATCAATATCTTCATTATAGGAATCTCCATAAATATAATGCTTGAGTCTTTGCCCATTCACCACTTGCGTAGTATTATCTTAAGAGACGCAATCTTTATTGCACCTGAACGATACACCTCTTCAATAATAAAGGTCCTTCCTATTTCGAGAGTAATTTTCCTGAATTTTTTTTGAGACAAGACCTATACAATAGAACTTTCTCACCAACATGAAATTCTCTCTTAAGAATTCTCCTAGCATGCCACTGCTTGACTTTCTCTTTAAAAAGCCTGGGATTCTCATAAGCTTCACTTCTCCACTCATCTAAGGAACTCAAATCAAGCAACCTTTTCTTACTGGCAAGTTTAAAATCCCTATTAAGCTCTTTCACTGCCCAAAAAGCTTTGTGTTCTAATTCTAAAGGCAAGTGACACGCTTTTCCGTAAACCATTTTGTAAGGAGACATGCCCACGGGGTTCTTATAAGCAGTTCTATAAGCCCATAAAGCATCATTCAACTTGCTAGCCCAGTTTTTCCTAGATCTATGAACAGTCTTCTGCAAGATAGACTTGATCTCTCTATTCGATAGCTCTACTTGCCCACTACTTTGGGGATGATAAGCAGAAGCAATTCTATGATTAACGTCATATCTAGCAAGAGTCTTCCTAAAACCGCCATGAATAAAATGAGAACCTCCATCAGTCATAAGATATCTAGGCACACCAAACCTAGGAAAAATAATATCCTTAAGCATCTTCAACGAGGTCTCTCCATCGGCACTCTTCGTAGGTATAGCTTCTACACACTTAGTAACATAATCAACATCAACAAGTATATGAGTATAACCTTCTGAAGGAGGAAAAGGACCTATAAAGTCAAATCCCCAACAATCAAATGGTTCGATAACAAGAAAATAGTTCATAGGCATTTCATTGCGTCTAGAAATATTACTAACTCTTTGACATTCATCACAATATAAAATAAACTTTCTAGCATCTTTAAAAAAGGGTAGGCCAATAAAAACCTTATTGTAGAACCTTTTGTGCAGTTCTATCTCCAGCATGATGTCCTCCATAAGCATTACCATGACATTTCCTCAATATCTCTTGTTGTTCATATTCTGGAACACATCTTCACATAATACCATCCACTCCTTCTTTATAAGTGTGGGTCATCCCAAAAATAATGCCTCAAGTCATAAAAGAATTTCCTTCTTTGCTGAGCTGTAAAGGTTGGAGGCAAATACTTGGAAACAATAAAGTTAGCATAATCGGCATACCAAGAACTTTCTTGTGAGGTTACCTTTATTGCAGCCAAGTGTTCATTTGGAAAACTATCATTAACAGGAATAGGATCAAAAGAAATGTTTTCCAATCTAGACAAATTATCAGCAACAGGATTTTCAGCACCTTTCCTATCTACAATATGCAAATCAAAATCTTGTAAAAGCAACACCCATCTAATAAGCCTAGGCTTAGCATCCTTCTTTTCCATAAGATACCTAACATCAGCGTGATCAATATGAATAGTAACCTTCGAATCAACAATATAAGGTCTAAACTTATCACATGCAAAAACAACAGCAAGAAACTCTTTCTCGGTAGTAGCATAATTCTTTTGAGCAGCATGAAGAGTCTTACTAGCATAATGAATAACATTCAACTTCTTATCTACGCGCTGTCCAAGAACAGTGCCCACAGCAAAATCACTAGCATCACACATAATTTCAAAGGGTAAATTCCAATCAGGTGGTTGGACAATAGGAGCAGTAGTTAAAGCCTTCTTAAGAGTTTCGAAAGCTTCCTTACAATCATCATCAAAAACAAATGGTACATTTTTTTGAAGAAGATTAGTAAGAGGCTTTGAAATCATAAAGATATCTTTGATAAACCTCCTATAAAAACCAGCATGACCAAGAATACTACGAATACCTTTAACATCCCTAGGATAGGGCATTTTCTCAATTGCTTTGACTTTTGCTCTGTCAACTTCAATACCTATTTCAGAAATTTTATGTCCAAGAACAATTCCGTCATTCACCATAAAGTGGCATTTCTCCCAATTAAGAACAAGATTAGTTTCTTCACATTTCTGCAAAACTTTATCAAGATTGTGCAAACAATTATTAAAAGAAGTTCCATAGACGGAGAAATCGTCCATGAATACCTCCACAATTTCTTCACAAAATCCATGAAAAATAGCAGACATACATCTTTGAAAAGTAGCAGGAGCATTGCACAAACCAAAAGGCATGCGTCTATAAGCATAAGTTCCATAAGGACAAGTAAAAGTGGTTTTTCTCTTGATCTTGCTTTTTAACAGCAATCTGAGAGATACCAGAATAACCATCAAGAAAACAAAAATGAGTTTTCTTAGATAACCTCTCTAACATTTGATCTATAAACGGTAAAGGATAATGATCTTTCTTAGTAACTTTTTTGACCTTTCTAAAATCGATGCACATCCTATAACCAACTACTACCCTCTGAGGAATAAGCTCGTTATTCTCATGAGGCACAACAGTAATTCCTCCTTTCTTAGGAACACAATGAACAGGACTAACCCATCTACTATCAGCAATAGGATAAATAATACCAGCATCAAGGAGTTTTAATACCTCATTTCTTACCACTTCCTTCATCTTAGGAATTAAACGGCGTTGATGTTCAACAACTGGCTTTGCATCTGGCTCCATATTAATAGCATGCTGACATATAGTAGGAGAAATCCCTGTTAAATCATCAAGAGTATATCCCATAGCTCCTCGGTGTTTCCTCAATATTTTCAATAACCTTTCTTCTTCCTTCCCTGAAAGTTTAGCACTAATAATAATAGGATATATTTTCTTATCACCAATATAAGCATATTTAAGATCATCAGGTAAAGGCTTTAAATCAAAAATAGGGTCTTCCTTAGGTGGCTATGTGGTACCCAAATCCTCCACGTGTAAATTGTGTTTAAGCATCTCTGGTTGAGGAAGAAGAATCTCATCAATCTCATTTCTTTCTTCCCTGGAGATCTCACTTTTGTGGCCCTCCATATATTGCTGCAAAGCATCGTTAGGAGCAAGAGCAATAGAGGCAAGCTGTTCAACTCTAAAATCTTCATTAGGCAATTCAGTTTCATAAGGAGCTTTGGTAAACTTAGAAAAATTAAACTTATAAGATTCTCCATCAAACTTAGTCAAAATTTTCTCCTTCTTACAATCTATAATAGCACCACAAGTATTCAAAAAGGGTCTACCAAAAATAACAGGACAAGTTTTACTAGCAGCTAAACCAAGTAATAGAAAATCAGCAGGATATTTAGTCTTACCACATAAAACTTCCACATCTCTAACAATACCAATTGGAGAGATAGTTTATCTGTTAGTGAGTGATGGCGTGTAAGTACAGCCCGTTGGGAACCCCAAGAGGAAGGTATGATGAGCATAGCAGCAAGTCTTCCCTCAGTTGTGAAACCAAGGTTTATCGAACCAGTAGGAGAAAGCCAGACTTCAGAAGGTGATGCTTGCTAGCTTCGCGACACTAAGGACAATGGCGCCAGAAAAATTGCTGGTGCGTAGTTGACGTAGGAGCTTCTTCACCTAGTAGCAACGTGGAACCTGCACACAACACAACAAGTACTTTGCTCCCAACTTAGGATGAGGTTGTCAATCTCACCGGGTTGCTGTAAACAAAGGATTGAGCGTATCGAGTGGTAAAAGGGTAATAGTATGCAAGAAAGTAAACAGTGCGAGTAAAAGTAAAACGGTATAGCAATGTAAAGGAAATTGGACCGGGGTCCACAGTTCACTAGTGGTGTCTCTCCACAAGATAAATAACAACATGCTGGGTAAACAAATTACAGTTGGGTAATTGATAGAATAAAGATAACATACATATGTCATGAGGATCACTATGAGATTCACTCTGGGCATTACGACAAAATACATAGACCGTAATCCAACTGCATCTATGACTAATAATCCACCCTCCGAATGTCGTCCGAGCAAACATTGGGTATTAAGTTGCGAACAACGAATAACTGCATTAAGCAAAGTGCGTAAAGTAAACAAAGCAAATGTCCTTGGACACAAGAATGTTGTTTTCTCCCTAGTGGCAACAGCACATCTACAATCTTAGAGGTTTCTGTCACTCCCCCAGATTACTAGAAGCATGAACCCAACTATCGAGCATAAATACTCCCTCTTGGAGTCACTAGCATCTACTCGGCCAAGGTATCTACTAGCAACAAAGAGCATGCAAGATCATAAACAACACAGAGATAACATAAAGATATATATTCAACACATCAACTTGACATAGTACCAATACTCATCGGATCCCAACAAACTCAACATATAGAATTCCACAAAGATGATCTTGATCATGTAGGGCAGCTCACAAGATCTAAACATGAAGCACATGGTGGAGGAGACAACCATCTAGCTACTGCTATGGACCCGTAGTCCAAGGTAGACTACTCACACATCACTCCGGAGGCGACCATGGTGGTGGAGAAGGCCTCCGGCAAGGTGCCGGGAAGAGCTCCTGGATCCTCCCGATCTTGCTTCGACGACGGTGGCGGCTTGCAGTATGTTTTGAGGAAAAGCGATTCGTCCCCTAGGTTTTTCCCGTCGAGTGGAATTTATAGGTGAAAGGGCAGCATCAGAAGGTGGGCCAACTGGCCTCACCATGGGGTGGCGCAGCCAAGGGCCATGGTGAGCCTAGCCCCTGGCCCCCCTCCGTCTCATCTTCGGTCTTCACGAAGCTTCAGTAAAAATAGGAGGTTCGGCTTTTGTTTCGTCCAATTCCGAGAATATTTCCTGTGTAACTTTTCTGAAACACAAAAACAACAGAAAACAAGGAACTGGCACTGTGGCATCTCATTAGTAGGTTAGTTCCGGAAAATGCATAAAAACGCCACGAAGTGTAACAAAACACAAAGCAAATGGTGTATAAACAAGCATGAAGCATAAAAAATTATAGATACGTTTGAGACGTATCAAGCATCCCAAGCTTAACTCCTGCTCGTCCTCGAGTAGGTAAGTGATAATAAAAGAATAATTTTTGAGGTGACATTTAGCATCACAATCTTGATCATCTATGTAAAGCAATGAGTGCTGGGATCAAAGAACTTAAAACATGGGCATAAGAGACATAATATTGACAATAAAAACATAGCAACCATGTTATAACATGAAAAGAAACACAAACGATAGATCATGAATAATGAAACATTGAAAGTCAAACGTGTGTTCAAATCATATGGAAAAACATATCAAGTGGTTTTTAGCTTGTCCTTCATGGAATAGCAAAATATAAATGCATAGGACACCTTCAAGTTTAAGAGGGCGACTAGATACAAATAATTTAAGAACAAGTGAAACCATAATCATGAATCAATCAATGATAAACTTTGAGACTATGCGCATTAAACTCAGAATGGCAACTATGCTCTCTTAGACGGTGCATAAAGGTAGAAGGTGGAGACTCAACATAAAAGTAAAAGAAAAGACCCTTCGCAGAGGGAAGCAGGGATTGCAAGCTTTATAAACCTTCAAAAATTATGGTACTTACTAGCTTTGAGCTCTCATTGCCCCCATCATAGGCATCTTGAATGGTTAAAGTTAATGTGAGTACAATTATGAGCATATGCTTGACAAATCATAAGTTGAAAACCTCGTGTCCCGTGAAGTACGAATACCCAAACCTCATGCTACTCGACTTTAGGTCCCAAGCAAGCTCTTGTCATTATAAGTATACACGTATCATCGAGAACCGCCAACGGGGTACCTCCTTGCCCATTGACATGGAACAAGCCCACATCAAAATGACAGGACAAGCAGACAATGAACACCTCGGCATCTCTTTTATTTACCATTGGTATAGCTTTTTATTGTGAGATGCGTCGTTGAATGTCCACTATGGGCATGCTGTAAATTTCCATGATGAATGATGCATGGCTTAGATTAGCGGCCCAGGCGTTTCTCTAACACATATATTAACTCCATGATCCCGCAAGATTCCCAACTTATTTCACATTGCAAGTATCCATAAACAAAAGATCACGATATCAACTCAAATAAGAGAAAGTGCAATGTTGAAAGTTTGCCCCATGACGGCATGGCTGGGCTAATTTCCAACTTACAACTTGCAAGCATAACGTCAACATAAGAGAGCCACAATGTCAAAATTTTAAAAGCGAGAAAAGTAAAGTGTGCCGTTAGGTTTGTGAGAGCTTTACTGACTAATTTTCACATAATACCAAAAAGAGTTTAATTTGAAGGATAGATAAAAGCAAGTCAAATGTACTTGGAATAGCAAATTGCTAATAGGTATGTATGGTGGACACATTGGAATAACTTGGTTTTGGGGAGTTGGATGCACGAGTAGAGCTCATACTCAGTACAAATGAGGGCTATCAAAAGATTGGGAGCGACCAACTAAGAGAGCAATAACGGCCATAATCATGCATAGCGACAAAACATCATTAAAAGAAGCATAAAATGGCATCACAAGTCAAAAACCAAATGATCATAAAGGCTTATGGCGACTTTGTAAGAGTCAAACATGTTGTAAGCATGCGCCAAGTCAACCCAAATAAAGCATTAAGGAGAAAACCAAATAAATGCTTCCATATAATAAAAACAACGCATGATTTTTCAAAGGCTCATTAAGCAATCTCAGTCATTTGAGACAAGTCATGCTACAGCAAAAACTACTAAGCATACTATCAAAACGACATCAAGCATGGCATGTAAAGTCTAAGCCGCAGTCTAAACAAGCTCCTTTTTGTACCACTTTTTTGCATGAAACTTTTTCTCGTTTCCAACACCATTCAAACCTTTTTGAAACAACTCTTTTGATGAAAACCAACATAGACCAGTGGTCTAAATACACCTTGATGCAAAGATATAACAAGATGTAAACAAAAATCAAGGCAAAAAATGAAAGCTAAACGCAGTTCTAGAAAAAGAGAACACTCATTGAACGATAAGAGTGAAAACTAGAGTGTTCTTGGCAATGAAAAACAAAGTACATCTCCTCCAAAACAAATTTGTTGGGGTCAAACCATTTATTGAAGCAAAAAAAACAAAAGAAAACTGAAAGTAAAAGTAAATACGCTCCAAGAAAAACACATAGAATATGAAGCAATAAAAATATAGTGTGTTGAAAGGTGACCTGATTTTTGCCGATGAAGAAGGGGCGCCTCAGGGGCATCCCCAAGCTTTGACACTTGTACCTCTTGGATATTTCTTGGGGTGACATGGGCATCCCTAAGCTTGAGCTTTTTTCCATACTTCATCTCATCTCATCACTCTCCAATTCCTACACTTGAAAACTTCCTTCATACAAAACTTCACACAATTCTATTAGCAGCGTTAGCATAAACATAATAGTAAATCAACCCTTTTTGGTTCAGTTTCAAACTCAAAAACACCACATATAAAGCATATACTACTATACCAACTTCCTCAAAAGTTTCGTGATCAAAAGAACTCAAAAAGAAAGCGATCGAGAGGCAAACACAAATAGTAGCAGAAATCTGTCAAAACAGAACAGCTGTCAAAGGTCGATTTTTCAAGGACCTTCTGTTGCTCAAATCGAAAACTGCAAAACTAATGAAAGTTTGTATATAACCTGGGGCATATGCTCAAGAAATTTCATATCAAAAAGACATTTTGAAAATTTCACGAATTTTTACGGTGCAGCAGAGAAATCTGTTTCAGGACAGCAACTTCCCCAAATCTTACCTCCCTCAAATTAGAGGTTCTTCTTGGCACAACAATGAAATAAAAATGATAAGGAGAGTTCATTACAGTAGTAATAACTTCCAAGACTCAAATAAAAGAAAAAGTACTGAAAATAAAACATTGGGTTATCTCCCAAGAGTGCTTTTCTTTAACGCCTTTGAGCTAGGCTCAGTAATTTGAGAAGATGCTCACATAAGAAATATGAATGGAAGCCAAAAAGAGCATCAAGGAGCAAATATAAAACACATTTAAGGCTAACCCACTTCCTATGTATAGGAATCTTGTAAGAAAATAAATCAAAGAAGCATATAGTCACAAGTATGGGTTGATAAAACAAGAGCAACTTTGGAACTTTCAATATAAAGAGAGGTGTTTTAGTAACATGAGAATTCCAACAACCATATTTTCCTCTCTCATAATAATTTTCAGTAGCATCATGAACAAACTCAACAATATAAATATCACACTCACCCTCCTTTGTTAAGCATGGAGGGCGATCAAATAAGGTATTAGTTAAAGAGTTACTCTTATTGGGAGGTAGATATGGGTAACTCCATTCTTCCTCCTCTTGATCATCACTCTCCTCCTCTTTGTCATCCAATGAGCTTCCAGTCTCAGCAATTTCTTCTTCTATAGGCTCCTTCAAGGCATTAGTCTCTTCCGTTGGAGAGCATCTATTAAGATATTTAAGAATATAGTCATTTTCTTCCTTGTAATTATCAAAGCAAAATTTAAGTATATCATAAACCTCATATTTATATGGTGCATCATCAGTATTTTCAAGAAAATAAGCAAGTTTGAATGCATATTTCCAAGCAATAAATTCTTCAATTTGTTCCACATCATAAAAGTCATAATTTCCATTAATATAAGAAGATATGGTAACATCATCGTTATACTCACGTTGAAAAGGGAGGTGTTTATACCTCCTATAGCAACAAGATCTATCAAAACAATAAGTAACATTATAAGTAGAGCACGTGTTTCTAGCAATAATATACAATCTATTAATTTGTTCCCATAAGTGTTTCCCTTTTTGTGACAAGCGGTGTTCCTCATAATATTTCTGTTGTTCTTCCGTGAACCCACCTTTCCAAAAAGATTTAGTTTCAAAGAAACTAACCATTGATAGAAAGCATGATAAAGCAAGACAATAACAAACCAACAAAAATAACAACTATAGAAGGAACTAATTTTTTTTTTGTTTTTGATAAAAATATGCAAGCAAAAATAAAATAAAGTAAAACAAAAACAAAGTAAAAGATTGAGCGTGAGAGACTCCCCTTGCAGAAATCTTCTTTCTCCCCGGCAACGGCGCCAGAAAAATGCTTGATGGCGTGTAAGTACAGCCCGTTGGGAACCCCAAGAGGAAGGTATGATGAGCACAACAACAAGTCTTCCCTCAGTTGTGAAACCAAGGTTTATCGAACCAGTAGGAGAAAGCCAGACTTCAGAAGGTGATGCTTGCTAGCTTCGCGACACTCCGGACAATGGAGCCAGAAAAATTGCTGGTGCATAGTTGACGTAGGAGCTTCTTCACCTAGCAGCAACGTGGAACCTGCACACAACACAACCAAGTACTTTGCTCCCAACTTACGATGAGGTTGTCAATCTCACCGGGTAGTTTTAAACAAAGGATTGAGCGTATCGAGTGGTAAAAGGGTGATAGTATGCAAGAAAATAAACAGTGTTGATGCCTGGTAAATAACCAGCCCGTTGGGAACCCCAAGAGGAAGGTGCGATGAATATAGCAGCAAGATTTTCCCTCAGTACGAAACCAAGGTTTGTCGATTAGGAGAGGAAAGAGCCAAACGACTGAAGGTGATGCTTGCTAGCTTGCGACAGCTCAGGACAATTTATAAGGCGCCTTGTCCAAGCTTTGCTTTGCTAGCTGCAACGCAGAACCTGCACACAACACAACCAAATACTTTGCTCCCAACTTACGATGAGGTTGTCAATCTCACCGGTTTGCTGTAAACAAGGGAATGAGCGTATCGAGTGGAAAATGATAATAGTATGCGAGTAAAGTAAATAGTGCGAGTAAAGTAAACAGGTGATAGCAATATAAAGGAAATAGGACCGGGGTCCACAGTTCACTAGTGGTGTCTCTCCATAAGATAAAATAATACAAGCTGGGTAAACGAATTACAGTTGGGCAATTGATAGAATAAAGACAACGTGCATATGAAGAGAGGATCACTATGAGATTTACTCTAGGCATTACAACAAAATACATAGACCGCCATCCAACTGCATCTATGACTAATAATCCACTCACGGGGATATCGTCCGAACACCCCATGAGTATTAAGTTGCGAACAACAGATAATTGCATTAAGCAAAGTGTGTAATGTAAACAAAGCATATGCCCTCGAGCATATGAATGTTGTTTTCCCCCTAGTAGCAACAGCACATCTACAACCTTAGAGGTTTCTGTCACTCCCCCAGATTAAATAGAGGCATGAACCCACTATCGAGCATAAATACCCCCTCTTGGACTCACTAGCAACTACTCGGCCAAGATAGCTACTAACAACGGAGAGCATGCAAGATCATAAACAACATAGAGATAACAAAAGATAAATTTCAGTACATCAACTCAAGCATAACACCAATATTCATCGGATCCCAACAAACCAAACATGTAGAATTACATAACGGTGATCTCAATCATGTAGGGCAGCTCATTAGATCTAAATATGAAGCACATGGTGGAGAAGACAACCATCTAGCTACTTGTAACAACCCAAATTTTTGGGAAATAGAAATAAATGGATTTATTAAAATCCCAAATTTTGGAGCCAACAAAAACTTTTATTGTGCATATAAGATTAATTTCTTGCCTTTTCGAAACTTCTGAATTTGAGCATTTGCTCCCATGCTTCAAATAAAAAGAGAATGGGAAGGGTTTTTAAAACAAATAATTATACATGTAAAATGTTTTTGTGAAATAGAAAGAGTTTTCTAACTATTAAAGTTTGTGCATGGTTGCGTGCTAAACCCATTTGGGTCATTTGCCAAACCAAAATTAAGTCAAGCAATCACAAACAAATAGAAAAGAATCAAATACTATAAAGTGTGAAACAAAAATCAACTTGGAACTCTATTTAATATTCTACCAAAGTTTGAATTCAAATAAGAGGTCATTTCCCAACTCCATGACATCTACAAGAAAACTAACACCTTTGGACCAAGATTTAAACCTTCTGCACTTCATATTTCATGTATGCATAGAGTTTTAATATAGGTCTTTTATGATTTCATGTGGGTTTTAATTTATGGTGCAATGTTTAGTTAATTCAAACTTAACCAATAGAAGCATTAGAGAAGAACCACAAAGATCAAAGGAACCAGAAGCAAGAGAAATAAAGAAAAAGAGAAGAAAAGATGATCTAGAAAAAGTTAACCACTACCCTACTTTGGACACTTATATTAAGAAATCTGTAACTCAAGTAAGGGTGTGGTCAGTTAGTTGAGCTTGACCAGGCTGCATACTAACTTGACCAAGAAGTTTCAAACCAAAATTCAAATCAGAACCTAACTCAAACATCAGCCAAACTTTGAATCTGAAACAGTGACAATACCCAAGTTTGAAATATAAATTTTTGCAAAACTTGTTATTTCTTCGAAACAAAAATATCCCTGGAACCCTTGTCCAATATGATGAAGACCCACGGTGGCCGTTTTCAAAAATTTGAAATTTGATTTCTTGCGGGCATTTCATCGAACACGTGGTGGGCAAAAATCTAGAAAATCGATTCTACTGTGACCAACACTGTTTCCGTTCGTCCCAGGCCCTGTAGCCATGCTTGAGGACATCTCTTGGTCGAGCCCCAGCATCCCCTGCCCCGACCACGGCCGTGAGACAAGGAAGAACAGAGGAGAACCACCGCCCGGACCCCTCACTTGCTCCCTCTGAACCAGACCACCCTGCAGCCTGCAAGCGCGCCAGCAGCACCCCACAGCACACTGCAGCCCTCCGCCGAAAGCACCGACCGCCGCGTCCCTCCGTTAGCCGACACCGGCCGCGCTCTCTCCGCAGATCCACTCGCCCCGTGCTCCCTCTCCCGTCTATATAAAGCCGCCATTCTTCTCTGAAAAGATTCCCCTCACCTCCCTCTACCTCCTAGACAAGGTCCCGTCGCCCCTCGCTTCCTCCGACGAGCTCGCCGGAGCAAGCCGCTCCGCAGAGCACCTCCCGTTCCCGGCGTTCCAGCAGCTCCCTCGAGCTTCCGGCTGGACAAGGTGGAAGAGGAGAAGCTCCTCCGCCGCCTAGACAACCTCGCCGCCGCTCCCCATCGCCGCCGGTGAGCTCCCCGTCGCCGCCCTGCTCCCAGTACTCGTTCTCGTTTACGTTCCTGTAGCGCCCGGGGAAGAAGAAGCCCGATACCTGTTCGGTTTAAGTTCTGACCGGTGGGGCCCCTTGGCAGGCCGGCTCCCTATTTTTTTCCCTGCTCACCCGGCCAGCTTAGCCTAGTGGGCCGGCCCAGTAAGATCTGCGTGTCCGGCCCGGATAGAAAAAAAAAGGGGCTAAATCGATATTTTCCGATTTTGCGAATTTCCGAAATTGTTTTCAGATGCTTGAGTATATTTAGTTTTCCCGGAGATCTACCGATCCAAATCTAGCAAATAAAAATGTTCTGGAAACCTTAGAACATAAGCTATCCAATAAAAGTGGTTTCAACACAATTAGATTTACAGATTGGTTGCAGTAAAAATAACAAAACAGGAGCTTTTTCACCTTAGAAAATTCATATCAATTCGAATAAAATTCCTAAAAATATAAATCCAACTTTGAAAATTCACAATTAGTGATACCCATCTGTCTATACCATTAGATCTCATTTTTGAACCTTTTAAATCAAATGCTATTTACCCATATGGTTAAATAGGCATTTGCCATATAGGATTTTATTAAACTCAAACCTATAATTGGAATTTTGATGGAGCTCTTATATATTGTTATACCACCTTTCCAATTATCTATCTGTAGGTTGATCTTAGTCCATGTGATCTGGTAGAAGGTATTTGGAGAATTAATACTACATAGTAGTAATTAGAAACTCAAACTTGCACACCTATCTCAAAATATGGAAATGATATGAAACCAATTCGAATCAACCACATTTCTAAATATTGATCTTTGATCCCATTCAACTAGGATCCATAAACTCTACTTGTAAGATTCAAACTTGATCACTAAATCTTTGCAAACTAGAAATGGCTTCAATAAAAGAAACATACTCCAAATTCTATGAAGCCTCTTTAGTTGAACCATAATCTTGAATATATACTAGTAGTATATGAACTTTGGTCAATAAGAACTTGCAGGAGATATTTTTTATAATCCAAAATAAATAAACCCTACTTAGATACAACAACTCAATCATCTCATCCATCGGAACTCAATTATCATCGAAACCACTCTCCATAGACTTCCTAGATCACTTCCCTTACCCAAGTATGTGTATTTGAGTAAATAGATGTTGTTTGTGAATTGTGTGGTGATTGTATGCTTATTTGCTTTCCAACGATTAGACGACAACGAGAGTAAGGAGAATGGATCCCGAAGTCAACCAAGCAATGGTGATGGAGACTACCCAACCCGAGATGAAGATGAAGAAGCCTATGACATTGCCAAGCCAGGCAAGCCATCTTTTGATCATACCATTACCTAGTTTTATAATGCATGTTTACTTGCTTTTAAATAAAAATACATGCTAAAATGATTGTTACCAAGTTGCAAATAAGTAGTGATGTCTTTCTTGACAAGTGCATCCAACTCTTTTTGTGGATGACATCAAGAGCATCAAACCTAGCCTACCTTTGAGAAACCCTTTCCTTAGTGGATGCTAAGTAGCGCATCAAGCTAAGTCTATCCAATATACCTACCTAGATCCTTGTGCCCTCATGAGGATCATGCTTGAGCTGAAGGCATTCATGGAAAATGACTAGGTGGGAACCCCAATGGAGATCATGAAGATTTTGAAATGAAAACCTTGGAAAGGGGCAACCTTGCCCAAGGATGATTTTTTTTAAATACAAACCTTGGAGATGGGCAACCTTCCCAAGGGTGACTTTGAAAACTATTTACAAAATGGTGACATGGTGAAGGTGACATGAAGGTTTGACAAAAATGATAAATGAGTGAAGTACCACTGGACCAATCATACAGTGCGACCACATTATCCTGGTATGGGACAGGGCTTAGTGGAGTACTTGTGTCTCCTTAGTGTAGACCCTATAAAATGTAAATGGAAGTCCGACCAGGGACTCCTCTTCCAGGGCACCCTATGGCTACGGCCTAGGTTCGCCTTGTCCTCCTTTTTAGGTGGTTGGGGTACAAGCCGAAGAGCCCTCATTGAAAATGGACTACCGGGTGTGGGACCCTACCTCGGTTAGTGGCATTCCGGTGGGTCAAGCGGCTGGGAACTTTGCACACTCTGGACAGCTTCTTGGACTCCGGTGTTGAGGGGTACATCTCTAGGCGGTAGTGTTTATGCTAAGGCGGGCAGGTGAAACATTAATGGTCGGCTGCTTGTCGTGGCATATGTCGTTATGCGGGGAAGTTGCCCACACGATGAGTAGTCGGATGGTGTGGGTAAAGTGTACAACCTCTGCAGAGTGTAAAACTATTCGAATAGCCGCGTCCGCGGTCATGGACGGTTGGATTGGCGCTGCTTGGCCGTTATCAAGTTTTACTTTGAAAATGATTTGAGAAAGGTGACTTGACAATGAATTTTGATGACCATGAAGGTGACTTGGTGAACAAAAGAATTGACATTTGGGGGACTCCATCTAGAGATTTATAAAGAGCTAAATGTTTTTCTTACCATTTTAGATAAAAGATCTTTGAAAGGAAATTTTGCTTTATGCAAATGAACCTAGAGCTTAGACCACTATATGAACTATGCATTCTCTATTCATTTATTTATAAGATGGTTTGCGAGTGCATGCAATGTACTCACGGCTCTGTCCCTGGCTATTAACTTGGCCAGACTTGAAGGAGAAAAATCAAGGAGGAAGGAATCATTGACGACTTTGCGAATTAGGCTCGTTTCCTACTGTCGGCTCTGCCTGTGCGGTTGAAGCTTGACAATATGGACCCAAAGTGTTATTCCGCTGCATGATGATATAATGTAAGGTTTGGTCTGTGCGACCACCTATGTAATTCCCTTTATTTGCTATTAGTAGCTATGACTGTGATATCCACTACGTTATGTAAATCACAACAATGATTCTGGGATTGTGATGGATTACATAACGGGCACTTCGAATTTGTTATCAAATTGGAGGTCGTCACACTACTGCTATGGACCCATAGTCCAAGGTAGACTACTCACTCATCGCTCCGGAGGCAAGCATGGCGATGAAGAAGACCTCCGGTGGCGATTCCCCTCTCCGGCAGGGTGCCGGGAAGAGCTTCTGGACCCTCCCGATCTTCGGGTCGACGGCGGCGGCGGATCGCGATGTGTTCTAGAAAACTGATCAGGCCCTTAGGTTTTTCTCGCCGGGGGGTCTTTATAGGCGAAGGGGCATCGTCAGGAGTGGACCGAGGCGGTCTCACACATAGGGGGCGCGACCAGGGCCAGGGCCGCGCCGCCCTGGTGTGAGGCCACCTCGTGGCCCCACTCCGTCTTCTCTTCGGTTCTCTGGAAGCTTCGGTAAAATTCTGGGCGACTGGCTTTGGTTTCGTCCAATTCTGAGAATATTTCCTGTGTAACTTTTCTGAAACACAAAAACAGCAGAAAATAGGGAACTGGCACTGTGGCGACTTGTTAGTAGGTTAGTTCCGGAAAATGCATAAAAGTGCCATGAAGTATAACGAAACACTAAGCAAATGGTGTAAAAACAAGCATGGAGCATCAAAAATTATGGATACGTTGGAGACATATCAGCATCCTCAATCTTAACTCCTACTCGACCTCGAGAAGGTAAGTGATAACAAAAGAAATAATTTTTGAGGTGACATGCACCTACACAATCTTGATCATCTATGTAAGCATTGTGCGCTGGGATCAAAAGAACTTAAAACATGGGCATGAAAGACATAATCTTGATAGAAGAAACTTAGCAACCATGTTATAAACATGAAAATGAACACAAACAAAAGATCATGAAAATGAAACAATGAAAGTCAAACGTGTGTTCAAATCATAAGGAAAAACATACAAATATTTTTCAGCTTGTCCTTCATGGAGAGCAAAACATAAATGCATAGGACACCTTCAAGTTTAAGAGGGCGACTAGATACAAATAATTTAAGAACAAATGAAACCAACAATATGAATCAATCAATGAAAACTTTGGGACAATGCACATTATACTAAGAATGACAACTATGCTCTCTTAATGGTGCATAAAGATAGAAGGTGGTGACTCAACATAAAAGTAAAAGAAAGGCCCTTCGCGGAGGGAAGCAGTGATTGCAAGTTTTATAGACCTTCAAAAATTATGGTACTTACCGGCATTGAGCGCTCATTGCCCCCATCATAAGGTTAAAGTTAATGCGAGAATACGAGTACCCAAACCTCATGCTACTTTACTTAGGGTCCCAAGCAATCTCTTGTCATTGTAAGTATACACGTATCATCGAGAACCACCAACGGGGTACCTCTGTGCCCGATGACATGGAACAAGCCCACATCAAAATGAGAGGACAAGCAGACAATGAACACCTTGACATCTCTTTTATTTACCATTTGTATAGCTTTTTATTTTGAGATGCGTCGTCGAATGTCCACTATGGGTATGCTGCAAATTTCCACCATGAATTATGCATGGCTTAGATTGGCGGCTCGGGCGTTTCCCTAACACATATACAAACTCCATGATCCCGCAAGATTCCCAATTCATTTCATACCGTGAGTATCCATAAACAAAAGATCACGATATCAACTCAAATAAGAAGTGCAATGTTGAAAGCTTATCCCATGACGGCATGGTTGGGCTAATCTCCAACTTACAACTTGCAAGCATAACAACTCAACATAAGAGACCACAATGTCAAATTTTTTAGAACGAGAAAAATAAAGTGTGCCTTCCGGTTCGTGAGAGCTTTACTGACCAATTTTCGCATAACACTGGTAAGAGTTTAATTTGAAGAGTAGATAAAAGCAAGTCAAATGTACTTTGGAATAGCAAATTGCTTATACTTATGTATGGTGGACACTTTCGCAAACTTGGTTTTTAGGAGTTGGATGCATGAGTAGAGCTCATACTCAGTACAAGGCGAGGGCTAGCATAAGATGGGATCAAAAGTCAAAAACTAAATGATCATAGAGGCTATTGACGACTTTGTAAGAGTCTAACATGTGTGAGCATGCGCCAAGTCAACCCAAATAAAGCATCAATGAGAAAACCAAAATAATGCTTCCAAACGATAAAAACAACGCATGATTTTTTCAAAGGCTCATTAAGCAATCTCAGTTATTTGAGACAAGTCATGCTACAACAAAACTACTAAGCACTCTATCAAAAAGACATCAAGCACGACATGTAAAACCTTGGCCGCAGTCTACACAAGCTCCTTCTTGTACCACTTTTTTAAATAAAGCTTTTTCTCTTTTCCAACACCATTCAAACTTTTTATAAATACCTCTTTTGATGAAAACCAATAAAAATCAGAGGCAAAAATACACCTTGATGAAAAGATATAACAAGATCTGAACACATATCAAGGAGAAAACAAAAACTAAACGCAGTTCTAGAAAAACGCATAATGCATGAAGCAATAAAAATATAGTGTCTTGAAAGGTGACCTGATTTTTGCGGTTGAAGAAGGGGTGCCTCGGGGGCATCCCAAGCTTTGACGCTTGTACTTCTTGGATATTTCTTGGGGTGATGCATGGGCATCCCCAAGCTTGAGCTTTTGTCCATTCTTCAACTCATCTCATCAGTCTTCGATCCCTACACTTGAAAACTTCCTTCATACAAAACTAAACACAAATCTATTAGCAACATTAGTGTAAGCATAACATAGAATCAACCTCTTTTTGCTTCAGGTTTCAACCTAAAACCACCACATATAAAGCATATACTACTGTAGCAACTTCCCCAAAAGTTCTGTGATCAAAAGAACTAAAAAAGAAAGCGATAAAGCGGCAACACAAATATTGGCAAAAATCTGTCAGAACAGAACAGCTGACAAAGGTAGAATTTTTTAGGTGTTTTCTGTTGCTCAAATCAAAAAGTGTTCAACTAATGAAAGTTTGGATATAACCTGGGGCATATGCACAAGAAATTTCAGGTCCAAAAGATATACAGAGAATTTTCACGAATGTTTACGGTGCAGCACCGAAAACTATTTCAGGACAGCAACATCCCCAAATCTTACCTCACTCAAATTAGAGGCTTCTCTTGGCACAAAAACGAAATAAAAAGGATAAGGAGAGGTCATTACAGTAGTAATAACTTCCAAGACTCAAATAAAAGAAAAAGAACTGAATGTAAAAAACATTGGGTTATCTCCCAAGAGTGCTTTTCTTTATCGCCTTTGAGCTAGGCGCAGAAAATTGCGAATCAAGTATTATCAAGAGAATCATCAAGATCCATTGAAGAGGTCTTCTCAATAAGGCATTGTATTTCATCCACATAAGTTTTTGAAGACCCTTTGTGATCACGCTTTGGTTCACTCAAATCACTAAAAAGATTTTTGGGACAGATCCAATCAAAATTATTTTCAAAAGCTTCATACAATCCCAAGAGTTTGCTAGGTATAGGTATCTCGGTTCCCTCATTGTTTGTACTAATAACCTTTATAGGTGAACCCAGCTTATTAAAGCGCTTAAGAACTTTCCTAGCTTCAATGGCAACATCTCTAAATTCTAAGCGCAAAGTTTCCAAGATAAAAGCTTTCTTTTCAGGATACTCAATTTCATGAAGCTTAAGGAACATGTGTTGTATAAAAGGATTAAGGCTAGCGAACCTAGCTTCCAACATGTGAATTAAATAAGCAGAAGCAACTTCAATACTAGGAGCGAGCTCAACCAAAGACTTTTCCTCAACTTCTTTATCCATACTAATATGATTAAAGAACTCCTCAATGTTACTTTTTCCAATAATTGAACCACTACCTACTGAGAGGTCCTCCAAGACGTACTTTGGGAACAACATAATGAATAGAAGTAAAGAAATAACAACTACCAAGGATTCTAATTTTTTGGGGTTTTTGATAAAACGATGCAAGTAAAATAAAATAAAGCAAAACAATAAACAAAGTAAAGGATGTGCGTGCGAAAAACTCCCCTCGCAGAAGTCTTCTTTTTCCTCCCTGGCAACGGCGCCAGAAAATATGCTTGATGCCTGGTAAATAACCAGCCCGTTGGGAACCCCAAGAGGAAGGTGTGATGAATATAACATCAAGATTTTCTCTCAGTATGAAACCAAGGTTTGTCGATCAGGAGAGGAAAGAGCCAAACGACTGAAGGTGATGCTTGCTAGCTTGCGACAGCTTAGGACAATTTATAAGGCGCCTCGTCCAAGCTTTGCTTTGCTAGCTGCAACGCGGAACCTGCACACAACACAACCAAATACTTTGCTCCCAACTTACGATGAGGATGTCAATCTCACCGGTTTACTGTAAACAAGGGAATGAGCGTATCGAGTGAAAATGATAATAGTATGCGCGTAAAGTAAACAGTGCGAGTAAAGTAAACAGGTGATAGAAATATAAAGGAAATAGGACCGGGGTCCACAGTTCACTAGCGGTGTCTCTCCATAAGATAAAATAATACAAGCTGGGTAAATGAATTACAGTTGGGCAATTGATAGAATAAAGACAACGTGCATATGAGGAGAGGATCACTATGAGATTTACTCTGGGCATTACAACAAAATACATAGACCGCCATCCAACTACATCTATGACTAATAATCCACTCACGGGGATATCGTCCGAACACCCCATGAGTATTAAGTTGCGAACAACAGATAATTGCATTAAGCAAAGTGTGTAATGTAAACAAAGCATATGCCCTCGAGCATATGAATGTTGTTTTCCCCCTAGTAGCAACAGCACATCTACAGCCTTAGAGGTTTCTGTCACTCCCCCAGATTAAATAGAGGCATGAACCCATTATCGAGCATAAATACCCCCTCTTGGAGTCACTAGCAACTACTCGGCCAAGATAGCTACTAACAACGGAGAGCATGCAAGATCATAAACAACATAGAGATAACAAAAGATAAATTTCAGTACTTCAACTCAAGCATAACACCAATATTCATCGGATCCCAACAAACCAAACATGTAGAATTACATAACGGTGATCTCAATCATGTAGGGCAGCTCATTAGATCTAAACATGAAGCACATGGTGGAGAAGACAACCATCTACCTACTGCTATGGACCCATAGTCCAAGGTAGACTACTCACTCATCGCTCTGGAGGCAAGCATGGCGATGAAGAAGACCTCCGGTGGCGATTCCCCTCTCTGGCAGGGTGCCGGGAAGAGCTTCTGGACCCTCCCGATCTTCGGGTCGATGGCGGCGGCAGATTGCGATGTGTTCTGGAAAACTGATCGGGCCCTTCAGTTTTTCTCGTCGGGGGGTCTTTATAGGCAAAGGGGCATCGTCAGGAGTGGACCGAGGCGGTCTCACACATAGGGGGCGTGGCCAGGGCCTGGGCCGCGCCGCCCTGGTGTGAGGCCACCTCGTGGCCCCACTCCGTCTCCTCTTTGGTTCTCTGGAAGCTTCGGTAAAATTCTGGGCGACTGGCTTTGGTTTTGTCCAATTCCGAGAATATTTCCTGTGTAACTTTTCTGAAACACAAAAAATAGCAGAAAACAGGGAACTGGCACTGTGGCGACTTGTTAGTAGGTTAGTTCCGGAAAATGCATAAAAGTGCCACGAAGTGTAACGAAACACTAAGCAAATGGTGTAAAAACAAGCATGGAGCATCAAAAATTATGGATACGTTAGAGATGTATCAAGTGCGAGTAAAAGTAAAACGGTATAGCAATGTAAAGGAAATTGGACCGGGGTCCACAGTTCACTAGTGGTGTCTCTCCACAAGATAAATAACAACATGTTGGGTAAACAAATTACAGTTGAGCAATTGATAGAATAAAGATAACGTACATATGTCATGAGGATCACTATGAGATTCACTCTGGGCATTACGACAAAATACATAGACCGTAATCCAACTCCATCTATGACTAATAATCCACCCTCGGAATGTCGTTCGAGCAAACATTGGGTATTAAGTTGCGAACAACGGATAACTGCATTAAGCAAAGTGTATAAAGTAAACAAAGCAAATATCCTTGGACACAAGAATGTTGTTTTCTCCCTAGTGGCAATAGCACATCTACAACCTTAGCGGTTTCTGTCACTCCCCCAGATTACTAGAGGCATGAACCCAACTATCGAGCATAAATACTCCCTCTTGGAGTCACTAGCATCTACTCAGCCAAGATATCTACTAGCAACGGAGAGCATGCAAGATCATAAACAACACAGAGATAACATAAAGATACATATTCAGCACATCAACTTGACATAGTACCAATACTCATCGGATCCCAACAAACACAACATGTAGAATTACACAAAGATGATCTTGATCATGTAGGGCAGCTCACAAGATCTAAACATGAAGCACATGGTGGAGGATACAACCATATAGCTACTGCTATGGACCCGTAGTCCAAGGTGGACTACTCACACATCACTCCGGAGGTGACCATGGTGGTGGAGAAGGCCTCTGGCGGGGTTTCCCCTCTCCGATAGGGTGCCGGGAAGAGCTCCTGGATCCTCCTGATCTCGCTTCGACGATGGCGGCGGCTTGCAGTATGTTTCGAGGAAAAGCGATCCGTCCCCTAGGTTTTCCCATCGAGGGGAATTTATAGGCGAAAGGGAAGCGTCAGAAGGTGGGCCAGCTGGCCTCATCATGTGGTGGCGCGACCAGGGGTTGGGACGCGCCTCCCCATGGTGAGCCTGGCCCCCCTCCGTCTCATCTTCGGTCTTCACGAAGCTTCGGTAAAAATAGGAGCTTCGGCTTTTATTTCATCCAATTCCGAGAATATTTCCTGTGTAACTTTTCTGAAACACAAAAATAGCAGAAAATAGGAAACTGGCACTATGGCATCTCGTTAGTAGTTTAGTTCCGGAAAATGCATAAAAACGCCACGAAGTGTAACAAAACACAAAGCAAATGGTGTATAAACAAGCATGGAACATCAAAAATTATAGATACGTTTGAGACGTATCAGCGAGCTGAATAACAACATCAATATCTTCCAGTTCACAAGAACCAATTTGATGCATGATTTCTCTGTAAAGCTCATAAGGAATAGCACTTGAACTTGCAGCAATGTCGCATAAACCATAATAGCAATGATTACCAATCCTGATATAAAGCACATGAACACTTGTTTTCCTAGATCTACTAGGATGTGAAACAATGTTAGAAGCATCTTCACAAAAGATAATATGTCCATCTTCTACATTTTTAGTAACAAGGTCCTTCACTATAGCTACAGGAGACTTAACAGTTATTAGCTCATCAGGTTCTAAAGCTTTCTTTGCACTTTTATTAAGCACACTAGTTAACATAGAATGCCCCTTTACCTTAGCAGGGAAAGGCGTTTTCTCAAAATAAGGCTCAGGCAAAATGCGATCAACAGTACAAACTTCAGTAATTCTACCAGGAACACAACTAGTAATATCTTTATAAGGCACATGGTACTTGTTCCAATCCTTCTTTGGAACATCAAGATAAGAGGCAAAGGCCTTAAAACAGTTGGCAAGAATTTGAGAATCAAGACCATAAACAGCACTAACATTATGAAAGTCACTGGTTCCCATAAAAGCTTTAATGCATTCATAATCATAATTTATACCTGACTTTCTACCTTTGTTGTTCTCCCATCCTTCAGTATTTTCTTGAATACGGTCAAGAAGATCTCGTTTAGCTTCTTCTTTCATACGTGTAAATGATCGAGAGCAAGAAGCATCCAATAAATCCTTGTCGTGAAGAGAAAACCTTGCATAAAAGTTATTAATAACAATATTACTGGGGAGCTCATGAATGGGACATTTGAGCATCAGTGACTTCAATCTCCCCCACGCTTGGGCAATACTCTCTCAATCACGAGGCCAAAAATTATATATTTGATTCCGATCTTTATGAATCTCACTTGGAGGATAGAATTTGGAATAAAATAGGGGTACAATTTCCTCCCAGCCAATAGATCGGCCATCCTTCAGCAGCCTATACCATTCCGCAGCTATGCCCTTCAGTGATAAAGAGAATAGCTTCCTCTTAACCTAGCTTGATGAAATACCTGCACACATGAACAACTCGCATAATTCATGTATAAAGAGTAAATGATCACCCGAATGAATAGTTCCATCTCCTGAATAGTAGTTATTCATAACACGTTCAACAATTTTTATAGGTATTTTAAGAGGATCTAATTGAGCAGGCGGTGGTTCATCCACTACTATAATAGTGGCGGTAGTATTCCCAAATTGGGAACCAAATGGAGACTTCTCCATAGCAAAATAAAATAAAAGACAGAAATAAAAACAATACTCACAGCGAAAGTTACCTTTACCAATCCCACTCTTCAATAGCACTTCACTCTCCGGCAATGGTGCCAGAAAATAGTCTTGATGACCCACAAGTATAGGAGGTGTATCGTAGTACTTTCGATAAATAAGAGTGTCAAACCCAATAAGGAGCAGAAGGTGTTGACAAGCAGTTTTGATCAAGGATTCACTGTAAATACTAGCAAACGGGTTTTCATGGGTATTTGGTAATGCAAGTAAATAAAGTACGAGTAAACAAAAGACAGTAATAATAATTGCTACGAGCGGCCCAATCCTTTTTAGAGCAAAGGACAAGACGGTTGTGTAACTTATGATTACCAAATGTTCCTGAGGACACACGAGAGTTTCTATCGAGTGCTTTCGCTTCGTGCAGCTAAGTAATCTTCATTGGTTTGATAAGTGATATGGGGGTGAACCTATGCTAGTGCACTACTCCAACTTGGACTAATACACACTTATGATTATACCCCTTGCAAGCATCCGCAACTACAAGAAAGTAATTAAGATAAATCTAACCACAACTTTAAACTCTGAGATCCTACACTCCCTGGTGCAATGGTTTCCTAACAGGGGTTTAGGTTTCTATCGCTCCGGCAACCCCATAATTAGTAGCCAAATACACAATAAATTCCACTAGACCCATAAAGGCGAAGTATCATGTAGTCGACGTTCACATGACACCACTAGTAAAATAGCACAACATATAAATATCAAACCATTAAATATTGAAGGGAATATGCCTGAGAGGCAATAATAAAGTGGTTATTATCATATTCCATGTTTATGATAAATGTTTATTTCTCATGCTAGAATTGTATTAATCGGAAACATTAATACTTGTGTGATTAATAAACTAAAAAGGGTTCCTAGTAAAGCCTCTCTTTTATACTAGCTCGTTGATTAACCGATGATCAAGGTTTCCTGATCATGAACATTGGATGTTGTTAATAACGGGGTCATATCATTAGAAGAATGATGTGATGAACACTCACACCCATAGTAAGAATAGCAATACGATCAAGTCATCAAGTTCATTGCTATATCAAACTCATACGAAATAGTTCTAATCCTCAGACCATGAGATCATGTTAATCACTGATACCGGAAGAGTGCTTTGATGATATCAAACGTCACACCATTACAGGGTGATTATAAAGGTTGATTTGGGTATTCTGAAAGTATTAGTTGAAGCTCATGGATCAAGAGTGGAATTTGTCCGACCCGATGATGGGAAGATATTCTCTGGGCCCTTCTCGGTGATATTGCATTGGAATCGCTTGCAAGCACGTGACTAGGTCACGGGAATGCATTATCACGGAACGAGTAAAGAGACTTGTCGGGAACGAGATCGAACTAGGTATGGTTGATACCAAATGATCGGATCTCGGACAAGTAATAATATCGCGAGACAAAAGGAATTAACTATGTTCGTTATTGGTTCACACGATCACTAGTTCATCGTTGAGTAAGTGGGAGTCATCATGGATTTCCAGATCCCGCAGATGATTATTGATCGGAGAGGATTATTGATCATGTCCATGTTATTCACGAACCGTAGGGTGACACACTTAAGGTTTGCCGTTGTTTTTGAGTGGATACGATACTCCGATCGAATTACATGATAGCATGAGGGTTGTTTCAGAAAAGCACCGAAACTGTTTCAGTATATCGAAATAACTCAAGGGGGAATTTGTTAATGTTTGTTAATTGATTGAATTAACAAATATTAAAGAAATAAAAATGTTTTATTAAATCAATTAGTATGAATTTAATTAGCATGATTGTCATGCAAAATTAAATGGGGGGGGTTACCTCATGTTGATGAGGGGGTTACCACCATGAAGAGGGGGTTACCACAATGAAGAGGACCATGAAGAGGAGGAGAGCCTCTCCTTGGCCGGCCAACCCCTTGGGGCTGCCCATCCTCTCCTATAAAAGGCCCCCCTCTCCTCCATGTTCATGCTTGCTTGATCCTTCCCTTCTCCCGCAAAGTTGCTGCCCCAAATCCATCTTGGCTTAGCGAAGCTCTGCCGGATTGTTAGTTCAAGTTTCACACACTTGGAGAAGTGAGTGTTGGAGTGTCCGGCGGATCCCTTCTTCCGCTGCCCCGCTGGACCGAGGGCGTGGAGGAGACGACGACAAGCCGTACGTGTGACCAAGTACGGGGGCGCCGCCAGTTGTGGCGCCGTGTACACGATCTCGTGATCGTCAAGTGAACCACTACGTCAAGTGAACGACTACGTCGACTACGTGCATCTTCCTTGACTCTCCATCGGCAATGTTTGTGCGGGAACGCAATCCCCGCTACCGGTCTTCGAGGGTTAGTCTCCGTTGCTACCATCTCGTAGATGTTCTTGGCTAGTTTATGTGTTCATGCGTAGGAAATTTTTTGTTTTCTATGCTACGAACCCATCAGTGCTATCAGAGCCATATCTATGCGTAGTTGGTATGCACGGTTAGAACACATGTGGATGTGGGCATTGATGATCATGTTATTTCAATTTTTTGTATTTTTGATCATAGTGGCATAGTGGGATTGAAGCTGCCCGAGACTAACCTTACGTGACCGCGTTCACGAGACTTGTCCCACACTTGACATGCTTCGGCATATGTGGCTTTGCGGGTGCACGTTTCTCCCACTATAGTTATGATCTATTTTACAAAGAGTTGTTAATAATATTTTTATCACCGTTGTGGTTACATGTTCGTAGGTAAGAACGGTTCTTCCTAGAAAGCCCCAAACCACTTAAAATATGCAAGACAAATTAGAAGCGTCTAACTTGTTTTTGTAGGGCATGTTATGTGATATGGTTAAAAAAATTATGTTACAAATTGTATGCAATGATCCTTTTTGTAAGTTATAAACAACCGGCAGGAGCCATATGGTTGTCTTTTTCATTTTATGGCCTGCGTGCCAAATATATATATCCAAGCGATATATTGTAATGGAGGAAGACAATCAAGGTGGCGCGCCATGGACCTTGGTGCTACGCCGGTGGAATGATGGAGATCATGCCATGACGCACAAGATGGAGATCTAATGCGTGAAGGACCATATCATATCACATTTTATATGCATGTGATGTTTATCCTTTTATGCATCTTATTTTGCTTAGATTTGATCGCGCGGTAGCATTATAAGATGATCCCTCTCACATAAATATCAAGATAAAATGTGTTCTTCCATAGCATGCACCGTCAAGAAAGTTCGTCGTTTCGAGACACCACGTGATGATCGGTTGTGACAGACTCTACGTTCACATATGATGGGTGTGATGTCTACACATGCTTCTGTTCTTGTAGACAGTGTTGGGCCTCCAAGTGCAGAGGTTTGTAGAGCAGCAAGTTTCCCTTAAGTGGATCACCCAAGGTTTATCGAACTTAGGGAGGAAGAGGTCAAAGCTATCCCTCTCAAACAACCCTGCAATTACGATACAGAAAGTCTCTTGTGTCCCCAACACACCTAATACACTTGTCAGATGTATAGGTGCACTAGTTCAGCGAAGAGATAGTGAAATACAAGTAGTAGTGATGATTATAAGTAGTAACTGTAATCTGGAATAAAAATGGCAGTAAGCAAACAAGTAACAAAACAGCTAGTAAACGGTGTGCAAAGCTTGGAAACAAGGCCTAGGGATCATACTTTCACTAGTGGACACACTCCCAACAATATAACATAATTAAACAAATAAATAACTTCTCTTCACTATGGTACTCTGAATTATTCTCCTATTGAATAACACTAATCATTGCGTAGGGCTACGAAGCACTCCTCAAAGTTCATCAAGTACTTGACAAACACCACTCATAGAGATATCCAAATCAAATCACAACTCAAGATAGATATTATTGCAACTTAGACCAAGTACTAACATGGTGCACACACTGTCAACATTACACCATGAAAGGAGGAATAGATCACTTCAATACTATCATAGTGATAATTATTCTCATAATCCATAAAAGATCACAATCGTAGCCTAGACCAAGTACCACCATGATGCACGCACTGTCACCGTTACACCATGGCAGGAGGAATAGATTACTTTAATAACACACTAGAGTACACATAATGAAGAAGAGTAACATCTACTTATTCAACATGATACAAAGCTCACGATCACATAAAGATCACATCATGGGAGAGAGAGGTGAACCATATAGCTACCGGTAGAGCCCTCAGCCCCGGGGGAGAACTACTCCCTCCTCATCATAGGAGACAGCAAGGTTGATGGAGATGGCAGTGAGGTCGATGGAGATGGCGGAGATGGCGATGGAGACCGAT
Organism: Dactylis glomerata; assembly: GCA_007115705.1. Taxonomy (NCBI): domain Eukaryota; kingdom Viridiplantae; phylum Streptophyta; class Magnoliopsida; order Poales; family Poaceae; genus Dactylis; species Dactylis glomerata. The sequence continues at coordinate 588,723 of QXEO01000379.1, forward strand.
GGAGATGGCTCCGGGGGCACTTCCCCGTCCCGGCAGGGTGCCGGAATAGAGACTTCTGTCCCCCGAAATTTGGCTTCGACGGTGGCGGCGCTGCGGAACTATTCTGGAAATTTCGCTGACTCCCTTAGGGTTTTCTGTCCCGAGGCTTTATATAGGCGAAGGGGCGTCGTCAGGGGTGGCCCCAGGCCTCCTCACACCTAGGCGGCGCGGCCAGGGCCTAGGCCGCGCCGGCCTAGTGTGAGGCTGGCCTGTGGCCCCTCTCCTTTGCCTCTTCAGATCTCTGGAAGCTTCCGGGTAAAATAAGACTTCAGGAACTTGTTTCATCCAATTCCGAGAATATTTCCTGTGTATCACTTCTGAAACACAAAAACAGCAGAAAACAGGGAACTGGCACTGTGGCATCTTGTCAATAGGTTAGTTCCAGAAATCGCATAAAAGTGCCACGAAGTGTAACGAAACATTAGGCAAATGGTGTAAAAACAAGCATGGAGCATCAAAAATTATAGATACGTTTGAGACGTATCAGGGTGTAAGACAGTTTTACACACACAAGTGCTATGGTTCTACTTGGCGAGCCTAGCATGTACAGACATAGCCTCGGAACACAAACCAAAAGGTTAAGCATGAGTCATATGGTTGATATGATGAACATGGTGATGTTCGCCTTTGAAACTATGCCGTTGCACGTGATGATCGTTTGCGGTATAGTGAATTTGGTTCGTGTAATCACTTAAGAAAACTAAGAGGGATGTTATTTTTAAGTGGGAGTTCACCTAGTAATTTTGAATTATAGAACTCAATTTATCATGAACTAAATCAAAGTGAATTTGCATAGTTTGTTGTAGGCATTGGCATCCGTTTACTACCTTGCGATTAGCTATAATTGAGATAATAGAACTATAGAATTCTGGATGTTAACTTTATGAACTGGTATCGTTTTGTTTGAATGTCAATCTAAAGTTTAAAGTCCTATTGCTAACTTTTAGCAAACCTTGGTTACTCGATAAAATTTAATAAGTAGTATTAAATCAAGAGTAGCAATTCCAGTGTTAGGATCTAAGTATCACACTTGCCTCCATGATCCTTGATATTCAAAAGTTGTTTTTAGTATCAAGGTTATCTAGGAGCTGAAAGGATTGTTTCATAAACTATCATGTGTGGAAGATATTTTGATATCTGAAACAATGTTTGGTTGCAATGTGATAGAGTATAATTTAGTAAGACACATGTTCTCATATTGTATGAGAATTTGCGAAGATTAGAGACGCTAGCCGTCTAGATCTCCTAAAAAGGTTTTGGGAACTAGCATTATGCTCACAATTCATCCTCATGAGCTATAGTAGCTTGATCATGAAAGTTTTCATGATAGGATGAATACAAGATGTCGGTAAAATGTTTACTACATTAAAAGATTACTAAATAATGGAATTTGGAAGAACGCCAAATATTTGATTGTGGTGATCTACTTCAAAGTGTGAGTCCAAAGGTATTAGTGTTTGACTAATCATGCCTTGAACTATGTACCATGTGAATGGCGCCACTATTGATGTTGATAGATTCTTCTAGAAGGAAAAGAATTGCTAAAAGAGAATCCAAAATTTATTCTGGCAGAAAAGAAAAGACTGGAAATGTCCAGCTCAGGTATATAGAAGATATACATGTTATGGGTGTATTCGTTGCTTGTTAAAACAATGTGGTTCTTGGGTATTTGATACTAAATTGGTTGGTATGAACTGTCATACAGAACAACGCAATATAAGAACTACAATGGCCTAATTAACTAGCAAATGAATATGGGATGATTCTCATCGAAAAAAAATAAAGTGTTATTGTGTTTCGTTGGAATTAAACCTAGCCTTCAATATTTGTTTGAATAATTGTTATTCTGTTCTGGTATTATGAGAACAATGGTTGTTCAAATTATTACCGCATTCATAAAAGATGGATGAACACTTATCTTGTTGGAGAAATCACATCCATAACACTGATGCTAAAAATGTCTCAAGACAAATGATTAGAAGATCACTTATGAGTGACACCACCATTTAAATCATATTGGAAAGTAAACATGAAGAAACTCCATGTTGATGGAATTTTGGAGTCTTTTGATTTTGGATCAATTGACACTTGTGAAAATTTCCTAGAGATGATTAAAACTCCGTTTGTAGGCCAAAGAAGAATGGACGACTAACTTATTGGATATTGTACATGTTGATGTATATAGTCCATTATGTGTAGCCATGTGTGGTGAATTCTTGAACTTCATTTACTTTAACCGATGATTTGAGTAGATATATGTGTATATTTACTTGATAAGGAAGAAGCATGAAATATTTGAATATTGTTCAAAGTATTTCTAGATGAAGTTGAAAATCATTGTAAGAAGAGAATAAAGAATTTATGATTTGATCATAAAGGAATATATTTGAGTTACAAGTTTAGCAAACACCTAAAAGTTGAGGAATTGTTCCATAGACTTATATTTCCCGAAACACCATAGGAGTATGGAGTGTTCGAGAGATGAAATCAAACTTTGTTTGACATCGTTGGATCAAAGGTGTCGTCTATAAAACTGCCATTATATTTTAAGGATAAAGCTTTAGAGACTACCGCTTTTTACACTGAAAAGAGCGCCATCATGATCCATTGAAATGACACCATATGAGATATGGCATGGGATAAAACCCAAGTTGTCTTTTCTAAAATTTTGGTATGCTATGCATATGTAAAATGTTTACAACCAAAGTCGGATAAATACGTCTTTGTAGGTTATCCCAAAGTAAATGTTGGGTATTCCTCCAGAACACCTAAGCAAAAGTGTTTGTCGCTGAAAACGTCAAGTTTCTTGAGAAGGAATTTTTCGCGAAAAGTCAAGTGGGAGGACAATAGAACTTTGATTGGGTTATTGAACCTAAGCTATATGTGCTGAGTAGCGCAGCGCTGGGAAGTGCCCCGGAGGCGGCCACAATGCGCATGGCTGTCGTACCTCAAAGGTTGTGGTCACATAGATCTAAGTTCCTATTGAACCGTGTGAGTCGGGTAACAATCAAATAGTTAGATTTGAGAATAGATCATGATTGTTTGACAATGATGAACCGACTACATGCAAAGAAGCGATGATGGGCCCTGACTCTGTCAAATGGCTAGAAGCCATAGAATCCGTGATAGTTCCATATACGAGAAACCAAGTTTCTGAACTTGGAAGACCCTCAAAAGGCATGAAGCCTAATGAACGTATTTGGATCTATAAAGACATACATGGATGTTTAACATCTATGAAATAGTCGACACATCATTAAAAGAGTTTACGATTTTGTTCAAGGAGTTGACTGTGACAAGATTTGATCTTTCATAACGATATTTTGTCTAGACGGATTACTGTAGCAACCACTACATATGCCAAGTTTGGTATATGTTAGTTGAACAAACAAGACAACATTCTTCTAATAGAATGGTTACCTAGGACATGTACATGACATGGTCCAATGGGTTTTTGTACATTCAAAGGATGCTAAAAGGCATACAAACTTCAATGGTTGAAGTAAGCATCGCGGAGTTGGAATATTCACCATGATGAAATAATTAAAAGGTTTAGTTTCATCAGATACGATGAATATGCTTGCATTTGCAAGAAATTAAGTGGGAGCGCTGAGACATATTTCTAGTACATTATGTAGAAGACATATTGTTAATTGGAAATGATGTATCTTTTATTGACACTGGTTAAGATTTTCATTAAAATTTGATTTCAATGAAAGACTTAGGCAAAACCAAAATATTGGGTCTCGATGTCTATGTAGATAGATCAAGGTACCAATATGGTTGTGCCAAAGTATATAGATGAAATATTGAATGAAGTTCAATATGGAAATGATGAGAAAAGTTCTTGCCGCATGGAAGAGGTTGAAACAAGATTCGGGTGTTTTTGACACTTGATGAGTGAAGCCACATGAATGATTTGATCGATCATGTATACCGTGATATGTACATATCCAGATATGTCCTATGCTCTAAATGTTATGAGCATATACCAGAGTGATAAAAGTCATAAGATGATCACTGGACAATAGTAGAGATATCCTTATGTGGTTTGGAAGGACTAAGGATATATATTATGTATGACAAAGTGACACATAATTTATTGTAAAGTGTTACATTGATACTAAGTTTGTCACAAGATACAAATTAAGTTTATCTCAATTTTAGCTATACGTTAGGTTGCACAATGTAATGGAAGGAAGTTCCATGATGGATTTGGATGAGTTCCAAAGTTAAGACATTGTGATGGATTCTACAACAAAGGTTGAGTATATGGCTGCCTTAGAAGTAGCAAAAGAGGGCATTTGTGTCAAAAAGTTTGTTATCAAACTAGGTGTAGTTCCAAGCTGGCTATTACTGTAAAGATCTATTGTGCGACAATAGTGACAATATGAATTTAGCTAAAGGAACTAAGGTCTCACCTAAGGACCAAATTTATACCCAACTGTCTCATTTGAGAATGAGTGATGCGTAGAGACGCAAAGACATGCAAATACACACATAACTGAAAGTATCAGATCTGGAGATCAGATTAACTACTGCAACACGTATGGATAACACGTGAAAGCCATAAGTGTTATATACGCAAGTATCAACTAGATTATTGACTCTAGTGCAAGTGGGAGACTGAAGGGAATCTGCCCGAGAGGCAATAATAAAGTGGTTATTATCATATTCCATGTTTATGATAAATGTTTATTTCTCATGCTAGAATTGTATTAATCGAAAACATTAATACTTGTGTGATTAATAAACTAAAAAGGGTTCCTAGTAAAGCCTCTCTTTTATACTAGCTCGTTGATTAACCGATGATCAAGGTTTCCTGATCATGAACATTGGATGTTGTTAATAACGGGGTCATATCATTAGAAGAATGATGTGATAAACACTCACACCCATAGTAAGAATAGCAATACGATCAAGTCATCAAGTTCATTGCTATATCAATCTCATACGAAATAGTTCTAATCCTCAGACCATGAGATCATGTTAATCACTGATACCGGAAGAGTGCTTTGATGATATCAAACGTCACACCATTATAGGGTGATTATAAAGGTTGATTTGGGTATTCTGAAAGTATTAGTTGAAGCTCATGGATCAAGAGTGGAATTTGTCCGACCCGACGACGGGAAGATATTCTCTGGGCCCTTCTCAGTGATATTGCATTGGAATCGCTTGCAAGCATGTGACTAGGTCACGGGAATGCATTATCACGGAACGAGTAAAGAGACTTGTCGGGAACGAGATCGAACTAGGTATGGTTGATACCAAATGATTGGATCTCAGACAAGTAATAATATCGCGAGACAAAAGGAATTAACTATGTTCATTATTGGTTCACACGATCACTAGTTCATCGTTGAGTAAGTGGGAGTCATCATGGATTTACAGATCCCGCTGATGATTATTGATCGGAGAGGAGTCTCGATCATGTCCATGTTATTCACGAACCATAGGGTGACACACTTAAGGTTCACCGTCATTTTTGAGTGGATACGATACTCCGATCGAATTACAGGACAGCATGAGGGTTGTTTCAGAAAAGCACCAAAACTATTTCGGTATATCGAAATAACTCAAGGGGGTATTTGTTAATGTTTGTTAATTGATTGAATTAAAAAATATTAAAGAAATAAAAATGTTTTATTAAATCAATTAGTATGAATTTAATTAGCATGAATGTCATGCAAAATTAAATGGGGGGTTACCTCATGTTGATGAGGGGGTTACCACCATAAAGAGGGGGTTACCACAATGAAGAGGACCATGAAGAGGAGGAGAGCCTCTCCTTGGCCGGCCAACCCCTTGGGGCTGCCCATCCTCTCCTATAAAAGGCCCCCCTCTCCTCCATGTTCATGCTTGCTTGATCCTTCCCTTCTCCCGCAAAGTTGCTGCCCCAAATCCGTCTTGGCTTAGCGAAGCTCTACCGGATTGTTAGTTCGAGTTTCACACACTTGGAGAAGTGAGTGTTGGAGTATCCGGCGGATCCCTTCTTCCGCTGCCCCGCTGGACCGAGGGTGTGGAGGAGACGACGACAAGCCGTACGTGTGACCGAGTACGGGGGCGCCGCCAGTTGTGGCGCCGTGTACATGATCTCGTGATCATCAAGTGAACCACTACGTCGACTACGTCAAGTGAACGACTACGTCGACTACGTGCGTCTTCCTCGACTCTCCATCGGCAACGTTTGTGCGGGAACGTAATCCCCGCTACCGGTCTTTGAGGGTTAGTCTCCGTTGCTACCATCTCGTAGATGTTCTTGGCTAGTTTATGTGTTCATGCGTAGGAAATTTTTTGTTTTCTATGCTACGAACCCATCAAATATTACTCAACATAGTTTCACTACTGACATCTCGACTTCTCCCATGTCCTCAAGAACTAAACGAACTACTCACAAGAGATCATATGGATCATGACCAGAAGTGAAATAATGGTAAATAACAATCTGAAGATAAACCTTAATTCAATGGTTCCACTCAATAGCATCAACTACAAGAGTAATCAACATCGGGAAAGTTTCCCCTAAGAATTGGACAAGATTCAACGCAAGATGTTACAGCTGGATGGCGTGGTGATGGTGAAGATGAAGGTGCTGGTGATGATGGTGATGAAGATGATGATCCTGATGAAGCCCAGCTCGATGGCGATGACGATGGCGACGATCTCCCCTCTCCGGGAAGGAATTTCCCTAGCAGATTTCTGCCTGCCGGAGAGCTTTTTCTCTCTGTGTGTTTTCCGCCCTGCAGAGGTGGTGGAGTCTATCATTTATCCCCCTGGGGTCTTAGGTTTTTGAGGACGACGATATACGCAAGGGGACGCTGGCAGAAGTGGGCCAGGGCGGCCACACCACTGGGTGGTGCGGCCTAGGGCTGGCCCGCGCCACCTGGTGGTGTGGGCCCCTGACTGCTCCCCTCGCCCTCTCCTTCTGGCAACTTCCGTCCTCTAATGAAATATGAATTTCTGGGTATTTTCCTGGAATTGCTGATCTTCAGAAATATGGTGTCTTGACGGTCCTTTTTCCAGCAGAATCCTGACTCCGATAGCAAGTTCTCCAATAGTCATCAAACATGCGAAAACAGAGGAAACAACATAAGTATCATCTCTAAATATGAAATATATCAATGAATAACAGTAAATTATGATATAAAATAGTGATGCAAAATGGACGTATCATAGGGTTAATTAATCTAAAAGTTGTAGAGGAGCTCAGAGAGGAGGGACACAAAGCATGCTAATGTAATCACGAATCAAATTTCCACATGACCACCGATGCCATAAATTCTCTCTTCCTAATACAAGATATATTCACGAAGCTTAGCAATTCACCTTTAGTTCCGGCGTTGGGTTCAGTGCAGGGATTTGGCATTGCTGAGCGGCGAGATCAGGACACTATGTTTGAGCAGGGGACATGATGGTGGTAGCCGCAGCGGAGGTGGTCCTCCCCCAAAGTCCAGGTGGAGCACCGGCGACCTCAGATCTGTGTTGTGCAGCGACCTCCTAGGCTACGTCGTTGTTCTTTGCTGACGGGGAAAGGAAGATGACATGACGGAGACGACCTTCCTCGGTAGGGGTTACTCGAGTGGATGGGCTGCAGCGAGGGAAGGACATGCGGCTGCGGAGGGCGACGCGGGGCGGGGAGAGCATGACCAAGTGGAGAGGATATATGGTGATGGGGGACGACTGTGGTAATCGGGTCATCATTAGGTCCTAATTTAGGGGGAAGTTATCTCCCCTGATCATTTTCTAATTTCTATATTGATGTGCATTTTCCGTATTAATTTGTGATTTACGTAATTGATGATACCAGATTGCTTTGGCTAATTGCTTTCCATGATTGATGTTTTTAGGACGCATGTGATAGGACCTAATGATTTCCGTATTAATTTGTTCTTTTCATTAATTCCATCTTTCTGTTTTTTTGTTAGGAGTAGAATTGGAAATCAAATGATGTAGTTAAAAAGTGGCTTCACCACTAACTCCAATTTAATAGTAAAGATACATCCTATGCTTGATCTCTCTTTTTCTGTTGACACCAACTATGCTAGTAGGTTACTACTCTGCCATGGAGAATTAATTTAATTGATAACTCCAATATTGTTCAGGTATGTTTTTGAAACTAACTCTTATGGTATCTATAAAGAGTATATTAGAAAATAAAATAAATATCGAACATGACCCAGTATCACTCAAAAAAGTAGCGGGGATGCGCTAACTGGCACCATAGTTGGGAAATTATCTTTTAAATCATGATGTATATCTTGAAATCGCTACTATATGAATATACTTATCGGACAATAGTTTATGACATATGAATAACAATGAAGACATTTAAATAGTGCTCAACCTCATTTTTTTATTAGTGAGAGGCATGTGATATTTCAATCGATGACGAGGGTTAACTAAAAAAATACCCTAGATGAAGGACTTTGGATTGGGGGAAAGGCGACAACTAGAGATTCTGGGAGCGAGATTGGCACACGACATACCTAGGTTCACGTCCCCTCAGTGGAGGATCGCTACATCCTGTTAGCAATCTAGTATATGATCACAATGGTGTTTACAGGGTGCTGTCATAGGCGGAGTTGTCTATCTAATCTCTCTCTAATCTATCTTGTCTCTCTAGTATTGCATGTAATCTGATATCTGATGTCCCTCTAGGGGCGCCCCTATCAGGCTTTATATATGCAACCAGGCTAGGTTTTACAAGTGTCCTACTAGAATACGTATTAGAACCTTCCTTCTCCGTCTCCAAGTCAATCTTTGAGTCCTTGTACTTGTCCACCTCAATAATGGGCCGGACCCGGTAAACTAATCCGTGGGTACCTGAAGGGCATACCCACGTCAGTAGTCCCCGAGACTCAACTTGAGTCGCAGACTCGGGTTGAGTCTCTAAACTTCGACTTCTTCAATCTTCGACTTCATATTACTTTGACTTCTTCAATCTTCACTTCTTCAACCTTCAAATTCTTCAATCTTTGATTTCAAATGCAATGGCCAAAATCATCGGGTTCTTGAATCCGCTCTCCCGATGGGAGTGAAATGTTGAGTCCATGGACTCGAAATTTTATTTGTCGTTCTTCTCAAAGTAATTCTTCATCGGGTCGCGACCAGCGCTCCCGATGGGAGTAGCCCCCGAGGCTATGGTCGGGTACTTGTAGTCGATCATAGGCTCAAATTTTCTTCTTCTTCTTCTCTTCTTGTCGAATTCTTTCTCAAGATTTTCTTTCTATCAGGTGCGCGGCCAGCGCTCCCGATGGGAGTAGCCCCCGAGTCTATGTTCGGGTACTTGTAGCCAGGCATAGACTCAAGTTGTACTACTCAAAGAAGTTCAACTGCAAAAAATATGAAAAGTTGTGAAATACTTTGTCTCTAAAGAAATATTGTGTTTCTAGATTGTAATAATGATTCAATATGTAAAATATGACTCAGAGTTTTTTGTATAATTTATCAATCGTACGTAAGACCCTTTCGTTAGCCTGATGCACTCGCGGCTCGATCAGCTACTTAGTTCAGACGTAGTTTGATGCGTTTGCCGCATTTGAATTTCTAAGATGTAGTTTACTTGCTAAGCCTTTTCGTTAGCCTGACGCCCAAGGTCTGTGTCTTGCCAACCTGTTAGTCGAGCTTCTGCAACTGTAAACAGAATTGTCAAGGATTCAACAAGGAGCGCCAGCTACTAGGGCTTTCGCAATTTTTTGAAGTCAATGATATGCAGGAAGATTTTTTATGGCGGAGCCCCTGAGTGTCGGGTGTGAAAAAAGTAAATGATAATCGATTCTTGGAAGAGGAGAACTTAGCTTTTATCTGGTGCAGCGTGATCAGCACGGCCATAGTCGATGATGTCGTAGTCGAGTCGTTGTCGTAGAATCACAACCACGATCAAAGGCGAAGTTGTTGTCGAGCCCCCAAGAGCTGTTGGGATTGTCGTGTTGCTGATATCGCGAAATTGCAGGTCTTGAGGGTGATTTTTCCGCACTCCGGGGTGAGTTGATGTCGAGTGCTCAAGCGTCCCCATGCTGGTTTGGTGCACTTTCTGACTTTTGCTATGAATTCGAAGATAATGATCATAGGGGTATTAGATATAGGGCTAATCTATTTTTAGGACGCATTAAAATTAGTCTTACCCACCAAGCAATTATGGACCGTCCGATCGAAATCGCGTGGTTCAAATTAAACCTCACTAATCACATTATCATCCTACCTTAATTGCATTCACACCCCACCCTAACTGCGTTCACACTCTATCTTATTTGCGTTTACATGCATACGACGCATCTAAAACTAAAATTGCTGACATTATTGGTATTTAATGTAGAAACCTGAATATTCAAAAAGATTTATAGCTCAAACCCTTTATACGATTGAAAATCCGTTTTCACTATTGGGCTAGTCGCGACGAGATCTTCTAAATTAAATCTTATGTTGATATATTTCGATGACATTTTTCTGACCTAAAAGTTATCGACCTCTAACAGAGTAGTTATTCATGCTACATCATGTAAGTTACCCGCCCCATAATATGTAAGTTACCCACCCCTATGAATGGGTCATGGGGGCGTTTTGTATGGATGCAGAAAGACAAAATTACTGATGTCATCCGTATTAAATGCGAAATCTGAAAATTCAAAAAGTTTAGCTCAAATCGCTTATCTGATACAATCTGTTTTCACCAATGAACTAGTCTCAACAAGATCTTCGAAACTAGATCTCTTATTGATATGTTTCAATGACTTATTCTGACCTAAAAGTTACCCACCTCTAACACAATAGTTATACATGCTATCTCCACTAATATAAAAAGACATAGAGCCAAAGATCCAAATAATCATGTCCATTCAAACACTACTAGGAAACTAGCTATCTATAGACAAACATTCACTAGCGCATCTCAAAGTGCGTGCACCACTAAATTTATTCTATGGCGCATTGGTCAGCAATGCGCCACAGAATTTGCAGAATTATGTGGCGCATGAAGACAGTATGTGCCATAGAAATGTCTATTTCTGCGGCGCATATAGACGCACCACGGAATTTCTGTAGGACCCACCTTCAGCTGTTTGTGGTCAATATTCTGTGGCGCATATGTGCTTATACGCCACAGAAATGTGATGTTTCTGTGGCGCATATGTCCATATGCATCATAGAATATTGGGTAGGACCCACCACCTGGGTTTGAAGTCGACATTCTGTGGCGCATTGGTCATATGCGCCACAGAATGTGACATTTCTGTGGCAC